>CM062808.1:825392230-826058063 GCA_031772625.1 Pinus tabuliformis
TGTGGTAGATTTGGGTAGTAAACCAATGGAAATATCAGCTGAATATTGGTCTAAGCTGGATTGGAAGGAAAAGAGCAAAATATGATTGTGTATCTTAGGTTCATATTGTTGAATGTATGAAGGGAAGCTTCGGCAAAGGATTTGTGGACAGTTAGGGACTTTCTACCAATGAAGTCTCTCTAGTGAATAAATTGCTCCTACGCAAAAAGATGTATAACCTGAGGATGAAGGATGGAGATTCGGTGACAGAGCATCTGAATGCCTTTAACATTGTGGTAAGCTAGTTTTATCTATTATAAAAATTTCAGATAAAGATAAGTGCATCAGTTTTTTTTCTTCTATATTAGATTCGTGGGATAGTCTGGTTGTTACAATAGGTAGCAATGCACCATACAGTTTAATGAAATAGTCTCATCCTCGTTGTCGGAGGAGATGAGATGGAAAAATATGGAGGGCAAGAATGGTGATGCCTTGTATATACAAGAATGGTCACATAACGAAAAATAAATAAAAATCCTTGAGTGGGAAATCTAAATCTAGAGGGAGACCTAAATCTCCATGAAAACTTGTAAAGGTGTACTGGACATGCGGAAAGGAAGGGCACTTCAAAAAGTATTGTAGATATAAATCTCTTGAGAAAGGGAAGGGATCTGATGATGAACATTCTGCAGAGGTGAAAGCCACCTCAGATGAAGGTGGGGATATGTACGTGGCTTCTTCTTCAAGTACACATGTAGATCATGAGGCATGGTTGATTAACTCAGGTGCATCTTTTCAATTCACTCCCAAGAGGGAGTGGTTCTGAGTATGATAAATATGATGGCTTGGATGTCTTTTTAGGAGATGAAAGGAAGGCTAGAATGAGCGGTCACAGAAAAGTCAAGTTGAATTTGCAAGGTGGAAGGATTAGAACACTTTCAGTTGTTTTGCATATTCCTGCATTGACTAGAAACCTGATTGTTGTAAGGAAGTTAGATAATGCAGGTGTAAAAATAATGTTCGAGAAAGATACTTGTAAGATGTTTCATGGAGAACTGGTATTGATGCAGGGAGCTCAGATTGGAAATCTGTACAAGATTCAGTGTAGCACTATTATTGATGGGTGCAACAGTTCTGTGGTTCCAGAAAGTGGAGTAGAAAATCTAGTGGTCTTTGGAGAAAACACCATGCTATGGCATCAAAGGCTTGGACATATTTGAGAGAAGGTCCTTCGAAAACTTCATGGTAATGGTATGGTATAAGGTATATCTAATTCCTCTCTGTATTTTTATTTCTGTGAAAAATGTGTATATGGGAAGCATAATCACGTGAATTTCCCCTCTAGTGCTAAGAGGGCGAAACATATATTAGAACTTGTGTACAATGATGAGTTTGTATGTGTGTTATTTCCATTACTGGGTAGGTTTATGTACTATGTATAATTTATAGATGAACTCTCAAGGAATACATTGATATATTTCCTCAGGAAGAAATCTGAAGTCTTTGACAAGTTTAAAGAACATAAAGCTCTGGTGGAAAACTAGACAGAGAAAAAGATAAAGGCATTGAGGACAGATAATGATGAAGAGAGAAGGAATTTGAAGAGTTCTATAAAACGTGTGGTATAGCATGGAAAAAGATTACTCCATACACACCTCAAAAAAATGGATTTGTAGAAAGAATGAATAAGATGTTGATGGAAAAGGAAAGAAGCATTCTGAGTGGTACCAAGTTAGGACAAGAAATTGGGTAGAGGTAGAGGGGACTGCATATTACCTAGTCAATAGATCACCTTCATCAACATTGGAGGATAAAACTCCACAACAGGTATGGATTGGTAAGAAACCCTCTCTTTCACATCTGAGGGTATTTAGATGTGATGTATATGTACATGTTCCAAAGGAGAAAAGAACCAAGTTGGATAGTAAATCTGAAAGGTGCATAATTATTGGGTATAAGGATGGCTTAAAAGGTTATCAACTCTGGAGCCCAGAAAAAAGGAAGGTTGTGTACAACCATGATCTGGTATTTAGAGAGGTGAAATATGTTATTAAACATGAATTCCTACCTAAGTAGCCTCAGAAGATAGATTTTGAGTTAAAGGAGGAAGAATCAAACTCTATAGTAGAAGAGGAATCAGAATATGAAGAGCCACAAACTCCAGCCGTGAGAAGATTAGTTCGAGAAGCAAGGCAGCCATAAAGCTATAGTCCAACTGCTTTCTGTTCAAAATTTTCTTTTATTTATTATTGATGATGATCCGAGAACTGTCAGGGAAGCAGTAGATTCAAAGGATGGAAAACTTTGGAAAGAAGCCATGGTTGATGAAATGACATCTTTGTACAAAGATGATGCTTGGGATCTGGTGGAGTTCTTGGCTGGAAGGAAACCCATTGGAAGAAAATGGGTGTTTAAGAAGAATATGAATGCAGAAGGAAAGGTGGAGAAATATAAAGCTCTATTGGTAGCAAAAGGTTATTCTTAGGTGTCAGGAATTGATTTTGGTGATATTTTTTCTCTTGTTACCAAGGTAGCTTCTATTAGATTACTTTTATTTGTTTCTGTTGCTTTTGATTTTGAGGTAGAACAAATGTATGTGAAGACAAAATTTTTTCATGAGGATTTAGAAGAAGATATCTACATGAAGCAACCTGAAGGCTTTGCGGAGAGAGGTAAGAAAGAACTGGTTTGTGGGTTAAATAAGTCTTTGTACGGCTTCAAACAGTCACCAAGGATCTGGTATCAAAAATTTGATACATATATATGGACGTTTGGCTTCACCGGAAGAAAAGCAGAGCATTGTGTGTATTTTAAATTAATTGGTGATCGTGTTATTAATTTGGTATTGTATGTGGATGATATGTTATTTATTGGAAATAACAAAGAAATTATCCAGGAATTGAATACCCAATTGTCCCCCAAATTCGACATGAAATATCTTGGTGCTACAAACTATATTTTCGGTATGGAAATTAAATGACATCGGGAAAAGATGGAGCTCTGGTTAAGACAAAGGAAGTATGTCAAGACAATATTGCAGAGGTTTAATATGAATGATAGTAAAACAATGAAGGTTCCTATTCCTGTAGGTGTAAAGTTATCTGCTGAATAGTGTCCCAAGACAGAAGAAGAGGAAGAGGACATGTCTCGTGTTCCATATGCAAGTGAAATTAGTAGCCTGATGTATGAAATGGTCTATACTAGACCAGACATTGCCCATGTAGTGGGAGTATTGAACATGTTTATATGTCAAAACCAGGGAAGGAGAATCGGACAGTAGTGAAGTGAGTTTCCTGGTATTTGCATGGCACTAGTGATTATGGTCTATGCTACCAAGGAAGACCAGGATTGGAAAGATTTTTATACATTAGTGGTTTTGTTGATGTAGCTCTGGTTTGAGATCTGGATCAGAGAAGATCTACAAGTGGGTATGTGTTTAACCTATTTGGAGGCGCAGTCAGTTAGATGAGTAAGAGACAGTATGTAGTGGCATTTTCAACTACAGAGGTAGAATATATGGCAACCCCTCATGCAAGTAAGGAAGTAGTTTGGTTGGAAATATTATGTTCAAGCATGGGGTTCGTACAATGAGCTATATGGATAGATTGTGATAGCCAAAGTGAAATTTTCTTGGAAAATAACCCTTCTTATCATCCAAAGGCAAAGCAGATTGATGTCCAATATCACTTTGTAAGGGATGTGGATGAGGACAAAAAGGTGTTGCTTGTAAAGGTAGACACTTTGAAGAATGTTGTAGATGCATTGACAAAGTCTGTGAGCATTGAGAAGTTCTCTTGGTGTAGAAAAACAATGGGCTTTGTATGGTTGGACAAATGATTAAGCTCTCCTTTGGCCCCCCTTGGAAATAAAAAACAAGTGGGATAATTTTGAGTGTGTGTTATATTCTTTCCACGACTAGCCTACGTATGGTTTTGTCTGTGGTTTTCACACATGGTTTTAGACATGATGGTTTTCTGCCCATGGTATTTTGCAGATCTGGTCAAGGGAACTACAATTATGTTCTAATCTAGGGTTAATGAATTGGAGTTTATGGATACTTTGGCACGTATATATATGTATTGTAACATTGAAAGGAAAATAATTAAAAATCAATCTGGTAGTCCCGATATTTGGATCCATTGTATCATTGAAAGGAAAATAATGAAAAATCAATCTGGTAGTCCTGATCTTTGGATCCATGCGAAAATATCTGTGTATATATATTCTATGTTTTATGTTTTCACCATTGTTTATTTTCTATTTTTAGAATTCGTATGCATGTAATTTTTGTATGGGGTTAAAACCTATGTTGTTGATGTGTTGTTTGTCTCCTTTTTCATTCCATTTGTTGTTCTATTTTCAATTACTTTTGATGATTGGAAATACTAATTGTTATTTGAAAGATTGCTAATTGAAGTATTGAATTGTGCTAAAGTAATTGATACAATATAGAACAATCTGAAAAATTTAATATAGTATTAGATCTAAGGTGAAGGATAATCTCGAAAGGAGACAAGCATTGATGCAATCCTCTTCGGGAAAGTTGAAGAAGCCAATCTAGTCAAGTAAAGGTGTCTTCCTTCTTCAAGGAAAATGAGAAGTTGGGTGACTCATCCAATTTTGTCGTATGTAAAGTCAAGTTGGAGAAAATAGTTGACAACAATGATGTGTTCGAATACATTCAAGGACAAATACCTGAGCCTTTGGAGAATGCTTCCACTGCTCCCAAGAACAAGTACAAAAAAGGTTAGTTGAAAGCAAAGAAAATTATAGTTGTTGGTTTACAAGATAATTTACTTGCATATGTTGGAAATTTGAAGAAGTCAAAGGACATGTATGATAACATAACTAGCATGTATGAAGTCAACAATTTGAATGAAATCATCTCCTTGAAAGATCAAATCAAAAACACAAATATGAACAAAGGAGTGTCTGTGAAATCCTACAAAATGAGGATAACTCGTCTTAGATATCAATTGCAAAGGGTTGGGGAATTTGTGCCTCAAAGGGAATCGGTGATTGTGACTTTAATAGGATTCCATCCTATATAATACAATGTAGATACAATTATCTACGTTGTATTACAATATGCAAAGAGGTAATAAAACTTTCAAATCATTATCTAATCAAATGTTTGAAAAATAAATTAATAATGAAAAAAATATTTCATTTTCAAAAATTAAATACCCATATATCATAAATTGAATAGGTTAATACCAACTTAATAATGATAAATAAACACATGGATTACTAAACTACTACCTTAGCAAAAAGCCATAACATTTAGATATTCCCGAACTTGATGAATAGTATACAAAATAATTCTACAAAACTACATATAACCTATATACATTAGTAAAATATCGCAGAATACACATTAGATATCAGATGTAAAATAAACATTATATATGAAATGTAGAATAATCAGAAAGAGATATCTTATCTCATATAAAAATTTCACCTCGAAATTTGATTACATTATTTATATAGATTTAATCACTGTTTATTTACATATATTTAATGATTCAAGGCAATCATAAATTACTTCCCAATGCAATTACTAAACTAAAATGATATATATATATTTTGATTGGTTCTCACACCAGAAATTTTCATCCCAAAGTGTATGCCTCATCAACTTTGAAACGATAAAAAGATGTGTAGGAGCGTCAGGGATGCCCCATCTATGCTGCTCAACGACTTTGAATTAATAACGAGGTGAAGCAGCGTTGAATTAAAATGATGTAGGACGGGATTGTTGATATGAAGAAGTTAGCACTATTAAACTGGAATGTCAATGTGTACTAAATTGCATTACGATTCCAAATGTATTTACTAGATTGTGTTATGTTCCAAATGTGTTTATGCAGCACAAACGGTAAAAAGGAAAACTGAATAATGCTCAAGACTGACCAAAAAAAAAAAAAAAAAAATCATTATTATTCCAAGCAGGGATTTCTCTTTCAAATATAAAATATGACTGGTTAGGAAACATGGGAACACCTAGGTGACTAATTTGAGAGGATCGATTTCGAGAGCTAGCATGACCATGTTTATAAAGTCAATTTCCAATTTTAGTTGTTCTTATTGTGGATGGATTTTGATGTAAAAGATATAAAAAACCCTAATCTAGAGATAATGTAATAAGCTATGGGAGAATTCAAATGAAAATGATAATCTAGATTTCAACGAAGACTTGGTAATGAATGGTTGGGCGAGCCACGAAGGAGCAATGTTAGGGTTTAGAACAAGAAGCAACACGGGTGAGCTAGTAACAATGGAGGGGCAAGGAGGGAACTCCCTCCTATAGTAATGTAGTATCAAGCAAAAGCAAGGAGGCAAGTGTAAACAGTTTCAGGAAACCTACAGAGGTGGAAAAAATGAAGACAAACACAAAAGAGCCGAAAAGCAGCAAATCTCATGCACAGGAAGAGACTCACGGGGCAGTGAGGGGGGAGATGAGACCGGGAGACAATAATCAGAGAACTGAGTACAAATCTGGAGAACTGATTACAAATATGCAACGGGACCCTGTAAACCCAAGTCAACCATTAAACCCCAGGTGGTCTTAAATGATGCTGCACTACAGGTGCACAGAGATCACATGGCGACTTATGCAGTTATATGCAAGTTTATGGGTATATGGCCCACAAAGAAAAATTTGTACTATGCATAAGAAAAAACTGGAAACCAAAGGGAGAAATAAATCTACATCTAGGGTCCAATGGTTTCTTTACAGTGGTTTTCACCAACTTACAGGAAAAAGACAGAGTGTTTGAAGGAGGACTCTACTTCTACGATGCTGTAGTTCTATACATGCGACCTTGGGTGATGAACTTTGTCCCGGAGCGAGAACAATTCACATTGATTCCAGTATGGATAAGACAATACTCCTTACCTTTAGATTATTGGCTGCCTAAATCCTTATAATCTGTAGGCAATAAATTAGGGCATTTTCTAAAAATATCAGAGGCAACTTTGTGAGGAAATATACCTCCTTCGCCTGCATATGTGTGGAAATGGATCTATCGGGAGCACTTCCAAATGAAGTCATTCTAGAAGTGTATGATGTGGAATGGGTTTAGGTGGTGGACTATGAACATGTCCCATTCAAATGTCATAAATTTTATGAATATGGGCAGTTCTTTAGAGATTGCCCACAAAATAAAATGGAGAATAATCTGAGAACCAACACAGGCAAAGATTCTGAAGGATTTATCAAGGTGGGAGGCAGAGGGAAAGGAGAGGGAAGAAAGCACCAAAAGAAAACTAGTGAGAACAAGCTACCAAGCCATAACAGTTTCGAGATGTTAAAAGAAGAAGGGGGAAAAATGGAAAGGACAATGCATTGGAGATCAATCCTGCAGAGAAGGAAAAAGAGGACAACATGGAAATCATACATGAAAACAACGAACAAAACGAGAATCAACCAAGCACTATGGAACTTGGCAGAGACCGTGAGATGACCCCAAGTGAAGTTGGGTCAGAGGACCACGAACTACAGGAGATTCTTGAGAGGGAGAATCTCGATCTAGGAAATTTCATAAACCAGGGAACCACAAGAGGAGTTTGACAGAGTACAACAGCTCTTCCTTTAGAGATCTCGAATAAAGGCTACTGGAGTTAAAAGGCATCATGACAGCCAGGAGAATAAAGGGGTCAAATCAATGGAGGAAGCATCAGGACACTCTACCAAGAACCCAGGCAAGAAAAGAGGAAGGAAGAGATAGAATGAGTTGCTGACAAAGTGTGGGAGACTCATAATTAACTCAGGCAAGATGAAAGATTTCACCAGTTACTCATTTTCAAACCCATCTATATGAATCTCACAAACTAGAATATTAGGGGGCTAGGAAGCAAAAGAAAACAAAGAAATCTCAGCAATAGAATAAAATAAGAAAACCCAGATATGGTGTTTATACAGGAAACAAAATGTTCAATAGACAAAATCCATGTGATACACAAAAAATGGCTTATTAAATATGAGTACCTAGAAGTCAAAGCTAATAATACAGCGGGTGGGATCCTCACTCTTTAGAATCCTCAGAAATTTGGAATTCTGGATGCTGAAGCATCCAAGAACTACCTTTCAATGATTTTCCAGCCTCTGGGTGATGAGAAAATCTATATGATCACAAATGTCTATGGTCCTCAAAAACCTGAAGATAAACTCAGGCTCCTCACTTCACTGGAGGAACTGAGAGAGAGACACACAGCAATGCCCTAGATTCTGGGAGGAGATTTAAACATGAGCAGATCTCTTACAGAAAAAAAGGGGGACCAGAACACTAGGCAGAGACTCCATTGCATTCCAGAACTTCCTAATCAACATGAAGCTAGTGGACACAAAAATAGCTAATGGCACCTTCACATGGAACAGTAAAAGGAGAGGAGCTTCACAAGTTGCCTCAAAACTTGACAGATTCATTATCTCGAAGGACCTCTTTCTCACTAGCCCTAACTTGAATGCTTTTATCCTTCCTTTCGGAGGATCAGACCACTGGCCTGTTCAACTAGAAGCTTCATTTATTGGCACTCCGAGGAATAGACCTTTCAGGTTCGAGAATGTTTGGCTCACTCACCTTGACTTCATCACCAATATTGGAAAATGGTGGTTGGAAGACATGCCCATTCAAGGCACAAAAATGTTCCTTCTGCAACAGAGACTCAAACACATCAAGCTCAGACTTAAAGAATGGAACAAAAATGAGTTTGGCAATATTTTTAACGCCAAAAGAGAAGTGGAACAAAAATTACAGAAAATTAACCAAATTCTCATAAAAGAAGGCTTCACTGAGGAAAGGAAAATGCACGCTGACTCTCTCCAACAGGAATGGGACAACAAATGTCAGTAGGAGGAAATCTTCTGGAAACAGAAATAAAGAGTGCAATGGATCAAAGAAGGAGAAAGAAACACAAGGATTTTTCATAAATCTACCATGGAACATAGGGCACATAATCAGATTACAAAACTTATTGATCCTCAAGGGAAAGAGCTGAGCACGCACAAAGATATAGAATCCATTCTGGTACGACATTTTCAAAACATTGCAGAGGAACCTATCTTAGACAGATCTCTACTCATTAAAAGCTTCACTCAACACATTCCAAAGCTGGTAACCAGGGAAGACAATTACAATCTTAATAGGCCAGTGATGGAAGAGGAGGTCAATGAAATAATCAAAGAGATGCATAACGGGAAGCTCTAGGCCCGGATGGTTTAGACGTAGACTTCTTCAAAGCATGCTGGGAAATCATCAAACATGATATCCTTGAGGTGGTGGAGGATTCAAGAAATTCAAAAACAGTTCTAAAAGCGCTAAATGCTTCCTTCATAGCCCTAATCCCTAAGCAGGAGAAAGCTATGACACCAGATAGATTTAGGCCCATATCTTTATGCAATGTGGTGTACAAAATCATTTCTAAAGTAATTGCCAACAGACTCAAGCCCCTTCTTCCAACACTCGTGTCTGAGGAGCAAATAGGATATGTGGAGGGAAGGCAAATTCTCAATAACATCATTCAAGCTCACGAAGTGGTGCACTCTCTCAAGAATAATAAGCAAGCTGGTATGATCATTCAGCTTGACCTAGCAAAAGCTTATGATAAGCTAAGTTGGTCATACATCAGGGATGTACTAAAATCATATGGCTTCGACCATAATTGGATTAGATGGGTTATGGCTCTGGCTACCTCTCTTCGCTTTTCAGTCTTTCTTAATGGCTCTCCATCTAGGACCTTTTGGCCTTCGAGAGGTCTCAGGAAAGGAGATCCGCTCTCCCCCATCCTCTTTATCCTTATGATGGAAGGATTAGGCAAAGCGATCAATGTAACCAAGGTGGAAGGAAGAATCTCGGGTCTCAAGCTAACCTAGAATGGAGACACTCGGATTCATCAACAATTTGTGGATGATACCATGCTGCAGGGCACACCCACGGTCAAAGAAGCCAAAACTTTCAAACAAATTATGCATTATTTTTCCATGGTTGCTGGCATAGGCGTAAGCCTTTCAAAATCAAAAGTTTTATTTTTTAACACTAATATTGCTATTCAGAGAAATCTCTCTATAATTCTCGGCTTTCAAAGAGATCATCTTCCCTCCAAATACCTAGGAATGCCTCTCAGTGACAAACCCCTGAGCAAGGAAGCTTGGGAGCCGATGACTAATAAACTAAAGGGAAAAGTCAATAGATGGACAAATAGATCTTTGAATTTAATAGGTAGGCTAGTTCTCACAAAGGTTGTCCTGCAAACCATTCCAATCTACATGTTTTCGGCTCTTCCTATCCCAAAAGGAGTTTTACAACAAATCAGGAACATCCAAAGAGATTTTCTTTGGGGTAAAGGGGAGGAAAAAAAGAAATGGGCTCTGGTAGCATGGGACAAGCTATGCAAACCCAAAACTCATGGGGGTTTGGGTCTCCATGACCCGGAAACTCTAAGCAAAGTTTTAGGAGCAAAACTTTGGTGGAGATGGCTAAAGGAAATGAGAAACCCATGGGCCAAGCTCTGGAAACAAAAATATGCAAAGGACTGGCAAGAAAAGGACCACATTCGAATGACACGACACATCAGGGGCTCCCATATTTGGAACAATGCTTGGGAGAGCAGAGCCTTAGTTCATAAACATAGTTTCTGGGAGGTCAGAAATGGGAACCTAGCCTAGTTCTGGGAGGACAACTAACAGCAAGAACCTAATCTCTGCAAAGAAGGACTAAACATTCTCAAAGACGATACTATTAACAAAGGGCTGCAAAAGGTAAGTGACTATTGGGATCATACAAGGGACAATGGTAAATGGAGAACTTGGAAGGTACTAGTTTATAACAAAAAGATCCCTTTGAAGTCCCAAGCTGATGCTCTTGCAACGATCCTAGAAAAGAGAAAATTTTAATCTCAAATTCAACCGACCAACTAAGATGGGGAAGAAATAGTGAGGGCATCTTTATCCTCAAAAAAGCCAAAAGAATTGCCACTGGATTTAACTTTCCAAGTCCTGACAAAATTTGGAAGGACCTATGGCAGAACCCTCATTGGATGAAAATCAAACTATTCATGTGGTTGGTACATCACAAAAATATTATGACTTGGGAAATTCTTAGAAAGAAAGGGTTTGCAGGACCATCTAGATGCCAATTATGTGGTCTTCATGAAGAAACGATGGATCACCTTCTCAACCTCTGGACTTTAACCTCAACATTATGGAATTGGGTTGCCTCAATCTTCAGGCAAACTGATAGGGATGAAAACGAAATCACTAAAACTTTAAAGAATTGGAGGAGAAACTTATCATAAAATGAGACAGTCAACATAGTCTGGACTCTGATTCCAGGCTTTTTGATCTAGGATGTTTGGAAAGAACGCAACAACAGAATTTTCAAGGATAAATCTAGCACAACCCAGAGCATCATAACACAGATCTTAAGACAGCTCAAAGAAATTGTAAATACCCTTCTTAAGCAACCTCCCGAGAATCCTCCTTCTCACCAAGATGCTCACTTTCTTTTGCTTTTAGGCCTCCAAAAGCTTGTCCCCTAGGGCACAAACAGGGCTACTATACACACTACAATGGGGAAGGCTTTCTGGCAACCGACCCCCCTGGCTTTTTGAAATTCAATATAGATGGAGCCTCAAAAGGAAACCCAGGGGCTGCTGGTTATGGAGGAGTTATAAGAGATGACAAGGGAAATATAAAAGTTATCTTTCATAGCCATATAGGGAATTCCACCAACAATATGACAGAGCTAATGGCCATAGAGCATTGCTTAGAAATATTGATGGATCTCAATATGCATAACACAATCATTGAGGCAGACTCTAAATTAATAATTAATTCTGTCAGAAAACTAGTTAATGGCTCGACACCAGAAAAAGTTTCAAACCACTGGAGACTTTTGTAGGTCTAGTATCGTATTCAATCAAATCTAAGAATCATGAGAACCCTCAGTTTTGGTCATGTACGCAGAAATGCCAACAAATTGGCAGATCGATTGGCGAATGAGGGGGTGATCTGTGATAAAGATAATGGTCAATGTAAATGGGAGTTGGAACCCACAGGAAACTGCGTGAGGACTGCCACACTCTAGCAAGCGCAGATAGGGAACATTATCATAGAATGAAGGAGAAGCAGCATTTTGGAAATCAAGATGTTGAAGGACGAGGGTTCAACAGGCAGAAGACCTCCGACTCGATGTGATTGGGCCTCCCAGAGGAAAGGTTGGATGTGGAGAGAGAGCGGGATGCTTTTTCGAGGTAAATACAATTTCAGTGGTTTAGTGTTTTTCGAGCGGCCCCAATCCCCTAATCGGTATTTTAAGGTTTTCCCCTGATACCGCTCATCTTTCAACACATGGCTGCAGGGAGGTGAGAGAAAACCACCCATATCTAGCGGGTTTTCCTCATGCTTTTTCTCCGCCCGATATTCTCGTCAATCGTTGGATCTCGCTTGTGATGATCTACGACGCCGAGCTATTCGTGAACATGGATGTGTCTTGTCCACTTTGTATGGGTTTCAGGTGGTGAAATAGCCTGACTAGGCGGACCCGATTTGACTCTAGAGATGGTTTTGAAATTTTTTTTTTTCAGGTCCATTGTGTTAGATATAAGGTGGGCCAGTTGTGCTTTTGCTGGTCTTCGATGCTCTGAACGGGTTTCTTAAATTTGCCGGGGGAGGTTTGTAACATACATTTGTAACTTTTTAGTCAATGAACGAGAAAAAAAACTCTTGCTTTAGCGAAAAAAAGATAATGTAATAAGCTATGTATGGGTGACGCGATAAGTTTGTATGCCACTGCTAAGGTTTGCCCGAGTTCAAATTTCCTGAACGATTTTATAAGCCTTCTAACTTATCTGTCATGATCTCAGTAAGACTCCTATAGTTCAAAATTCTTGCACGATTTTATAAGCCGTGCAACTTATCTATCGTGATCTCAGTAAGACTGCTAACTCTTTTTTGCAGGTATATGCATGCACGGTGATCTGGTTTACATAAAATCCTAGTAGCACAGCCAAACGTTGTTAAATGTGTAATTTCAACGCAGCCGAAAACCACCAAACAAAACCACCTATCTTGTTCGCACCGCCTTTTGGCAAAGGCTGTTTTTCCTTGGAGCCCTCCGAACACATTCACTGGCCGCCACGCGTCCCATGTACGAGCACCCAAAAACCACTTTCCCCGGACGGTAAAGTTCGTTTGTTTTGCCCGAGGTTGGTGTGCGAACCTCGTTGGATCAGTCAAGTGGTTTGGGCACGAAATCTCCGCCGTTGATCTCCGGAAGGTGCACGGGCCCATGTCAAATCAAGTTTCTGCGTGAAGTAAAAGGTTGACCGCCGTAGGAAGAATTAATGGTTTTATTGGTTGGTCGTAGATATTAGGTGGAGGCGTAAATTTTTGTCATGGGCATATGTTTTAATATTATGATGGGCATACGTCCCATGCTTTTAATTTTGGTTATGGACATTGTCCCATATGACATACGATTTATATTTTTTTATGTTTTTTTTGTATACGTTGTCATATGTTAAAACATGGCTACGTGCTGTAGTGAGAAGTTAGTTTTTTTTATATATGGTGTATGCGCACGATGTCATAAGTTTTTTTTTAAAAAGTTTAGAGTGGAGTGGCTGCGCACAGTAGTGGGATTTTTTTTTGTAAATGCACAGCAGTGCTATATAGATTTTGGAATGTAATGCTTTGTATTAGTTTTTTTTGAAGAACAGAGAGCTGTGTATGTAATTTCCACAGCAGTGGAAGATCTGTGAGAGTAGCAGAGTTTTTTTTTGTAATTCCCTCTTTGCACAGAGGATGAAATATGTATCAGTTTTTTTTGTTTTAATTAATAGAAATGCTTTGTGACTGTGTAATGGTGTCTTCTGAGTCATTTTGATTTTAAGAGGTTCTTGGCAAAAGATTCTGGACAGAGTAAACAGAGCATTGTCTCTGTGGTGAATAATTTTATTTGGTTTTGGTATTTCTCCATTAAAAATACCCAACAGTGGTATCAGAGCAAGGCTTAGGCTCTTTGTAGGAGACAAAGAAGCTGAAGGGAGAAGGTTGTTGCTGCAGCAAAACCTCTCAGGCAGTTAGAAGACTCAGACAGCGAAGGATTCAGGTATTCCCCAAAAGCATTTCTCTTGTTATTGCAGAAGACAGTCAGTTTTTTTTAAAAAAAATCACAGTCAAGGATTTAAAACCATAGTTCAAGATGCAAGGAATGGCAAGCACAAGCATGGGTATGTTCAACACCCAGCTCCCACACTTTAATGGGAAGAACTATGACTACTGGTCTATAACCATGAGAGCTTTGTTCATCGCTCAGGATATATGGGAACTAGTAGAATATGGGTTTGAGGAACTAGCAGATGAAACTGAGTTCAATGCATTAACTCAGGGAGAGAAGGATCAGCTGAAGCTCAATAGGAAGAAGGATGCAAAGGCCATTGTCTTGTTGTATCAAGCAGTGGACCAGAGTATATTCCCAAGGATAGCAGCAGCTACAACATCACATGAAGCATGGCAAACTCTCAAGACAGCCTATCAAGGCATGGAGAGAGTGAAGACAGCAAAATTGCAAATGCTGAGAAAGGATTTTGAAAACTTGAAGATGAAGGAGTCAGACAACATTGAATCATTCTTCACTCATGTGATTGGTGTAATCACACAAATGAGAACTCATGGAGAAACAATTGAAGATAGAAGAATAGTGGAGAAAATATTGAGGGTCTTACCCTCAAGGTTTGATGCCATAGTCACCACCATTGAAGAGACAAAGGATCTCTCAAAATATTCAGTTGATGAGCTACATGCATCACTGATAACTCATGAGCAGAGGTTGAGTAGGAATGAAAACTCATCCCTTGAGCAAGCCTTCAAGACCCAGATGTCCTTTGGAAGAGGAAGAGGTCAAGGCAAAGGAAGCAAAAGAGGAAGAGGCAGAAGCCAGAACAGAGGAGGAAGGAACAGCCCATCAAATGCACAAGGAAGAGGCAGCAATCCAAATCAGAACCAAGGTCAAGGCAGCAACCAACAAAGAGAACAGTATCAGGCTCAAGGACAAAGGTATGATAAATCTAATGTTCAATGCTATTATTGCAAAAAGTATGGACATTATGCTAGTGATTGTAGAAAGAAACAGCATGATATGAACAGCAGACAAAATGCAAATGTTACAAGAGAAAACAGCAGTCAAGAAAATGTCCTGTTAGCTTGTAACATGGCTGAAACACATAGTGAGGACATATGGTTTTTAGACTCAGGTTGCAGCAACCATATGACAGGGAATGTAGCCCTCTTTTCAGCCTTAAATCAGAATTTGAAATCAGAGGTCACTCTAGGAACTGATAGTAAAGTGTCTGTTATGGGAAAAGGGGAGGTAAAAATATTTACAAAGCAAGGAGAAAGGAAAACCATAGCAGATGTCTACTATGTCCCCGGAATGAGATGTAACCTATTGAGTGTTGGACAGCTTATCCAAAAGGGTTACAATGTTTACTTTGTAAATGATGTGTGCACCATCATGGATATACCACCCAGCAAAAGATGCATTGCTGAAGTGAAGATGACAAGGAACAGAATGTTCCCTCTTAGAATAAGAGCAGACTTGAAGAACAAGAAGGAAATGGCAGCAGTCACCCAAGAGGCCTTCCAAAGCGTGCCAAAGGATGAGAACTGGTTATGGCACTTGAGATTCGGGCATCTAAATTTTGGAGGTCTAAACTTATTGAGCAGAAAAGGAATGGTAAGAGGATTACCATTAATAGAGAAACCGGACAGCCTATGTGAAGGCTGCATTTTGGGAAAACAACACAGAGAAAGTTTTCCATCAGGGAAAAGTATAAGGGCAAAGGCACCCTTAGAGATTATCCACTCAGATTTGTGTGGACCAATGCAAGCTCCATCATTAGCTGGCAGCCTATATTTCTTGACATTCATTGATGATTTTACAAGAAAGACTTGGATATATTTCCTCAAGAACAAAAGTGAAGTCTTTGAGAAATTCCAAAACTTCAAAGCACTTGTGGAGAACCAAAGCGGGCTGCACATAAAAGTATTGAGAACTGATAGAGGAGGTGAGTATATCTCAAATGAATTCCTAAAGTTTTGTAGAGAAAATGGAATACATAAACAGTTCACAACTCGGTACACCCCACAGCAAAATGGAGTTGCTGAAAGGAAGAACAGAACCATCATGGAGATGGCAAGGAGCATGTTGAAGGCAAAGCATTTGCCAAATGAATATTGGGCTGAAGCTGTACATTGTGCAGTTTATATTTTGAACAGGTGTCCTACAAAGGCAGTCATGAACAAAGTGCCAGAAGAGGCATGGAGTGGGAGAAAGCAAGGAGTCACCCACATGAGAGTTTTTGGGTGTGTGGCCTATGCACACATTCCGGATCAGCTAAGGAGGAAGTTGGACAGCAAAGGGGAGAAGTGTATCTTTATTGGATACAGTGATGAATCCAAAGCCTACAGGCTGTACATTCCATCTACCAAGAAGTTCTTTGTCAGCAGGGATGTTCAATTCATTGAAGAGGAAGCTTGGGATGGAAGCATAGAGAAAACAGTGAACATTAAAAGCTGTTTGCCTCATGATGAAGATGAAGAGGAGGTGGCTGAAATGAATCCCCAAACAGCAGCACCAACACAAGGACAGCAAGGGACACCATTGAGGATCAATGAGAGTGCTTCTCCAAGCACACCACAAGGAGGAAATTCAAGTGCATCTTCAAGCACTTGCACACCAAGTGAAAGAGGTAAGAAGTTTAGAAATCTAAGTGACATTTATGATGAAGGAATGAATTCCTTATTTGCCTTGTTTTGTCATGTTGATGATCCTATTCATTTTGAAGAAGCTATTAAAGATAGGAAATGGATAGACGCTATGGATGAAGAGATGAATGCCATAGAGAGAAACAAAACATGGGATTTGGTTGAGCTACCGAAAGGCAAAGAAGTCATTGGTGTGAAATGGGTCTACAAGACCAAGAGCAATGCTGAAGGCAAGATTGAAAGGCATAAAGCAAGGCTGGTTGTCAAAGGCTACAAGCAGCAGTATGGGAGAGATTATGAGGAGACTTTCGCCCCGGTTGCAAGAATGGAAACCGTGAGAGCAGTGCTGTCCATAGCAGCTCAAAACAAATGGAAAGTCTACCAAATGGATGTGAAATCAGCATTCCTAAATGGAGTGTTAATGGAAGAGGTCTATGTGGAACAGCCTCTCGGATATGAGAAGAAAGGGGAAGAGCACAAAGTGTGCAAATTGAAGAAAGCTCTTTATGGGCTGAAGCAAGCGCCAAGAGCATGGTACAGCAGGATAGATTCATATCTATTGGAGAATGAATTTGACAAATGTGAAGGAGAACCCACAGTCTACATCAAGGAAAAGGATGGTAAAATTTTAATTGTTGTCTTGTATGTAGATGATGTTATTTTCACTGGAAATGATATTTATCTTATTGAGAATTTTAAATCAGTCATGAAGAATGAATTTGAAATGACTGACATGGGTTTGTTGAGATACTTCTTAGGCATAGAAGTAGATCAAAATGAAAAAGGAATTTTTATATCTCAAGCAAGATATGTAAATCAAGTTTTGGGCAGATTTAAGATGCAAGAATGCAAGGCAGCCATCACTCCCACAGTGATGGGATTAAAACTCAGCAGAGAGGACAGCAGCAAGGATTTTGATCCTAGCCTGTACAAAAGCATTGTGGGCAGCCTTATGTATTTAACAGCAACTAGGCCTGATATTATGTATGCTGTTAGTTTGATTTCCAGGTTCATGGAGAGGCCAAAGGAGGCACATTGGCAGGCAGCAAAGAGAATTTTGAGGTATGTCAAAGGCACTAAAATGTTTGGAATTTTATATCATGCCTCAGAACATTCAAATTTGGTTGGATACACTGATAGCGATTGGGCTGGAAGTGTAGATGATCGGAAGAGCACTTCCGGTTATGTTTTTAATATGGGTTCAGGAGCCATTTCATGGGCTTCTAAGAAGCAGTCCATTGTAGCATTATCTACAGCAGAGGCAGAATATGTGGCAGCGACAGCAGCAGCTTGTCAGGCAGTTTGGATGAGAAGGATGTTGAGAAGCTTAGGCCAAGAGCAGGCAAAAGCGACAGTGGTCTTTTGTGACAATAGCTCTGCTATTGCTTTGTCAAAGAATTCAGTGTTTCATAAGAGAACGAAACACATTGATACAAGGTTTCACTACATCAGAGAATTAGTGAACAATGGAGAAATTGTCCTAGAACATTGCAGGACCCAGGAACAGGTTGCAGACATCTTGACAAAGCCACTAGTTCAGAAGAGTTTCGAATTTTTGAGGAAGTGTTTGGGAATGACCGAATGCCCAGCTGTTGAAATTAAAGGGGAGTGTTAAATGTGTAATTTCAACGCAGCCGAAAACCACCAAACAAAACCACCTATCTTGTTCGCACCGCCTTTTGGCAAAGGCTGTTTTTCCTTGGAGCCCTCCGAACACATTCACTGGCCGCCACGCGTCCCATGTACGAGCACCCAAAAACCACTTTCCCCGGACGGTAAAGTTCGTTTGTTTTGCCCGAGGTTGGTGTGCGAACCTCGTTGGATCAGTCAAGTGGTTTGGGCACGAAATCTCCGCCGTTGATCTCCGGAAGGTGCACGGGCCCATGTCAAATCAAGTTTCTCCGTGAAGTAAAAGGTTGACCGCCGTAGGAAGAATTAATGGTTTTATTGGTTGGTCGTAGATATTAGGTGGAGGCGTAAATTTTTGTCATGGGCATATGTTTTAATATTATGATGGGCATACGTCCCATGCTTTTAATTTTGGTTATGGGCATTGTCCCACATGCCATACGATTTATATTTTTTTATATTTTTTTTGCATACGTTGTTATATGTTAAAACATGGCTACGTGCTGTGTAGTGAGAAGTTAGTTTTTTTTATATATGGTGTATGCGCACGATGTCATAAGTTTTTTTTTAAAAAGTTTAGAGTGGAGTGGCTGCGCACAGTAGTGGGATTTTTTTTTGTAAATGCACAGCAGTGCTATATAGATTTTGGAATGTAATGCTTTGTATTAGTTTTTTGAAGAACAGAGAGCTGTGTATGTAATTTCCACAGCAGTGGAAGATCTGTGAGAGTAGCAGAGTTTTTTTTGTAATTCCCTCTTTGCACAGAGGATGAAATATGTATCAGTTTTTTTTTGTTTTAATTAATAGAAATGCTTTGTGACTGTGTAATGGTGTCTTCTGAGTCATTTTGATTTTAAGAGGTTCTTGGCAAAAGATTCTGGACAGAGTAAACAGAGCATTGTCTCTGTGGTGAATAATTTTATTTGGTTTTGGTATTTCTCCATTAAAAATACCCAACAAACGTGAGGGACAGTACCAGGAATATTAATCTGAACGTGTTGTGCAATCGGTTTTCAGTGAAACAAATTGCGGATTCACTTTTTTATCACCCGAAGAAATCGCCTCTGGAGCAACTGCTCAGACGTACATAGTCTTGCCTGGCGTAGACACAGGAAGAATATATGTGCAGATTTTATTCATTTAAATCAAAAAATGGTGAGTTTTCTAGGACGTTATGCGGTCAATGACTCTCTTTACGGGTTGTCACTTTTAGCTTTCAACGTTCGTACCCGGATGTTGTGACTTATTTTTGCAATATAAAAAATTAATTTGAAATTTGAAAATGAAATTGTTCAAATGAACAGGATTTGAAAGATGAGAAACAACGAAAATTTATATGAATAAATAAGAATTTAAAATTGAAGACGAAATGTATAAATATCAGCAACTAATTTACATACAGGCTCGTATTGTCGAAACTATTCCGGATAGTGTGAGGTGCGGTGCGCCTTTAAAACATTTTTTTGCATCTAAATACTTCCAAACATGTGGAACCCTATCCTTCGCTCACATATTGCAAATCCCTTGGCTTTTTTCTCGACTTCAGACAGATTGATCGATAAGCAACTATTCTATTTCTTTGCTTGCAGATCGAGAATGCATAAATAATTGTAGTTCTGAAACACTGTTGGCTCAATTCAGCAAGCACAGATCATAAAAGCAGTGATTTACGTGCATGTTCTCCGCCTAATAGATAAGAACAGTGCTACTCTAACCTGCACTTATTCCCATGCACTTAGGTCAATTATGTGATAGCCGCTTGTGGGAAAAAAATCGATTTCTCTTTCTTTGGAGACAATTGCAATGTTGCAATGGTAGGTCAGTAACAAATTCCGTGTATTGTTTAATATTATATATTAATTGGAAGTAAGTGAAAACGTAAAACATATGGTGGCTTTAAATACCGTTGACGTTTCAGAGTTAGGAGCGCTTATCTGTGAGACCAGGACAGAGTAAAGATTGAAATAAGACTTTAATTTTTTTTTCCCAATTAAATATTTTCAAATTGGTTTTTTAATTATAATTAAAAATACTTTATTTCTTTGTAAAATTTAACTTTCTAATTTGTATAAGTTAAAGCTAAACTAATAAAAAAGTAAAATTGTAAATATGAATGGGGCTCAATGGGCTAATAATGATATAATCAACGTTATTATTATTATTAAACTTTATTGGGAAATCATACTATTATTATTAAATATTAAACATTATTCACAAATCCTAATATTAATATTATTAATAAATCTTATTAATATTGATACAATAAATCATAATGTTATAAGTTTTAATGTAGTCAATGTTAACCGTAGTAATAATATTATTATTATCTCCATGAGGGTGTAGTATCATGGTTAAGCCAATGTCTAGGGCTGATGGAACGTGGGTACATGACAACCAACGACAACAAGGCAGGTGGCTAGGATACCTAATGCCAGAGGCTTAGAAGCATCGAGAAGTGTCGGTGTTGGTGTCAAATTTGGGTGGTTGCAGTGTAGTTACACTATTTGTCGTCTCATGGTATGGGCAATTTGGTGGGTGGCAAAAATGATGTAGAGTATGCACAAGCTACCAACTTGTACATGCTCAACTACTTTGTTAATTCTCTTTATGTTATTGTAGTTGGTCGGTGGAGATTACAGTGCAGTCTTGTGGAGAGGCCCAGTCGCATAATTTGGCACCTTAGGGTAATAGGTTGCTCATTAATGCATTGCCTCTAGTTTACGTTGACACGAGATGGCTTCTTCCTAGTAGGATTGGGGGGCCGTTATTGGCAGACCAAGTTTGATATTGGCGAAAGGGTTCTGCTAAGTCTTGGCTTGTGGGTTCTTGCTTGTATGTGTTTTATCTCTACCCCAATTCTGGGAGTGAATTACTCAAATTTGATCTCTCCATTCCTCTAATTGAGTGCGGTGAATTGGGTGATACCCAACCCAAGGAAGAATTGACTTTTCAACTATGGGTGTCATGTTGTGAGATTCTAGAAATAGGTATTCAATGGGGTTTTTTATGGTCTGGAAGTCCACACTCTCGTCATTGGTTCCAATGTAGCATCAAGCTGATGTGGCTGAGTCTAAAGTTAGTGTTTGTGCCTTAGGAATTTGTGGGGTTCAGGATTTTTTATTTTATTGATGTGGGTTGTAGTTGCAGGGCTTGTCGGAGTGCTTCTTGCACTTGTGTCATAGTTGGGCCCATTAATTCATGGCATATTTCACCTAAGGAAATGCTTAGGTAATTGCGTCAGGCTCGCAGGGCGATGGCATTGCGTGGTTGACCGACAAGTCATGGAGGCGAGGTAGGAGAAAAAATTCATGATGGGGGGTGCATGTGTATACTTTTAGGGGCAGTTGGCTTAGGAATTGGTCCCTTGTCCCAACCATGCAGTCTATCGTCCGTCCTTGGAGTCTTTGGACCTTCAGATTGGAATACCATGGTAGTGTTGGAGGACATGAGTCGACAGTAACACGATGATTATAATGAAGTCATCGCTTTCCTTAATAAAATGTAACACAATTAGCGTGACATCCTCAACCAATTCGCATCCATTAGAAGGAGTCAAGGATGCACCAATGATTGCCTAGATCTGATTGAGGGGCATCTAGAGCACATGGAATTTCATGCACATGTGGATACTTGTCCACTAGGTGCACAAGTTGCAAGTCACACACCAGATTTTCCTCATGTTCCTTAATGGATGTTGGTTTCCTTCTCATTCTCTCTATTTTGGGCCTCATGGTCCTTTTGTTTTTGGCTACCTAGTAAAGCTTAGCAATTTGTCTTTGGTTTTTGTCTTGGTCTCCTTGACAACAAATCTTGTCAAAGTGAGGGTGGGAGAGTATGGAATTTCATGTTTAACCAATGTAAAATTTTGAAGAACTAATAAAAAGTTTTTGACTAACAAAAACTTATTATTATTGCCCAAGGGAAGCTCAATTACTAATCACCATGTTATGAAGTATTATATAAATTGGTTCAAATCCTCATGGGTGTTTACAAAAAATTATTAATATTAATATTATTATTAATAAGATATTCAAACACATAATAATAATAATAACATAGCCAACCCTCTTATTATTAGTAGTAGTGATAGTTAACTTTATTAATATTATTTTTAGATATTTTTAAATCTTGATTTTGACTAACCTTGAACTTGGTTGAAATTGGTCAACCTTTGAATATGGTTGATCTATGTTGACTGAAAATGACTATCACTGAACAGGATTGACTTTTTTTTAAGATGATAAGCATCAGTCAACTAATAATAATAATAATAATAATAATATAATTAACCTTAAACTTAATATTAATATTAATATTATTAGTCAACTTCATTAATACTATTATTATCAAGGTTAGTGAATAAAGTTCCTTAAACCCTATAATATTATGATCATATATCACTTAACAAGATTGACTATTTTTTAGGATAATAAGCATAGAGTTGACAGAGTTAGATAATGGTCAACTAATAATAAAAATAATATAATTAACCTTAAACTTAAACTTAATATTAATATTATTAGTCAACTTCATTAGTACTATTATTATCAAGGTTAGTGAATAAAGTTCCTCAAACCCTATGATATTATTATCATATATATTATGGTCAAATAATAATAATAATAATAATAATAATAATATCAACTTTAATATTAATATTGTTATTCTTAGTCAAATGTATTAACTCTTATACATAAACGCTAAAATTATATTATTAAATATTAAACTTTATCCACATACATAAATGCTAAAATTATTATTAAATATTAAACTTTATCCACATCTTGGTATTATTATCTCATATTAAAATTTATTCACAAATTTTAATATTAATATTATTTATAATATAGTCAACCTTAATATTATTAATAATATAGTCCACCTTAATATTATTCATTTTATTAATATTATTAATAGAAAACTTTATTATTGTTAATATTATTATTATTAAATAATTTTAAATGTGGATATGAATAATGGTTTTGGTAAACATAAAGTTGATAAAGTTAAATCATGGTAAACTATTGTTAATATATTTAATTCTAGAACAATAATAATAATTTAGTCAACTTTGATATTAATATTATTATTGGTAGTATTATTATTCTTGTTAATTGTATTTGTTATTATTATTAAGGTCTAGGCAAAAGGTTTAGGCAAAAGAATGGTAGACTTTAAAGCAGGATACTGCTAAAATATGTTGACAAGAAATCTATAAAACAATCTACGTAGGGATTAAAGAAGTTGTTAATTCCCAAAGGGAAAAAAAAATATATTTGGAGGAACTGTAGGGAGAGGTGGTAGTTGGGTGGATCATGCTCGGTTCCTAAATATTCCGGAACATTTAATTATGATTAGTTCTGTTTATTTTATACACCGATATTGAAATTGGCTGAATCTGTCCTGGATCTAATTTAAAGTGAGTATGGAAAACATAGAATCAGTTGCATGAATTACTAGTTTGCATGCATATATTCAATTCTTTATAAAAGATCCATTGATGTATATGATTATTATGATTGTTATATTCAAAATCTTGTATAGGATTTCTTACTTATTAACCTACTTAGGTAACATAAAAAGAATAGTCGTTTTGATGCAAAGAATAGTCGTTTTGATGCACGGTAGAAGTTACGCATGCTTATTATTAAAGTAGTTGATCATGATGAAATAGATCATATTATTTGCTGAGTTGAAATATCTTTGGGAATGAGATAAAATTCATATAAATAGATAAATTATATATTATTAGAGAAATTTATACTAACAAGTATGAATTCTTAATTATGTATCGAAAGTGAACTTTGTCATTAATATTAATGTAATTTAATGAAATGAAAAAAAAAAAAATATATTTGGTAAGTTGAAATATTTTTATAAATTATATATTATTAGATAAATTTATACTAACAAGTATGAATTTTTAATTATGCATGAACATAATAAGTGAACTTTGTCATTAGTATTAATGTAATCTGAAAAACATTAAAAAATAGAAGTATGATAGCTCTTTAATATGAAAATAAAATAGTTATTCATGTATAGGAGTACATTCAAGGTAAAAGTGCATTACAAACAAAAAGAAAAAAATTGGGTTCCTGTAAAATGTGGGCGGTTGATTAAAAAACACTATATATTTTATACATTTTCCTAAAGGACTATAAATAAAATATATGTAAAATGGATATAATTTTTTAGTAAGGAGATATTTTTTATTAATGATTTTCTTGGGTTCCTGTAAAATGTGGGCGGTTGATTAAAAAACACTATATTTTATACATTTTCCTAAAGGACTATAAATAAAATATATGTAAAATGGATATAATTTTTTTAGTAAGGAGATATTTTTTATTAATGATTTTCTTGTAAACCTATTAGATCATTCGTCTATTGGTTGGTCCATTAAAGTAACTAAATTTATGTTGTACCTCTGCACCTGCAACTAAATAGGAGAATAAGAGATTTGGAAAAAGAAATACGCAAAGAAAGCAATACTTCAATTTTACTAATAATGATGATAGTAGTATGGTATTTTGAAGAATATGAGGATTCCTATATAAAATTCTTATATATTACAAATATTACGATAGAAGGGTATCATGGAGGTTTTCATGGGCTAAGCCCTACAACTCGCCTTCCTTCTTATATTATACATTAAACAAGTATAATTATCCAAGTGACTCGAAAAATTCTTAGAACGAAAGAATATGTGTAAGTTATGAATAAATCACCAACCCGTGTTATATAATTATTGAAATAAATACAATTAAAATTATATATTTAAGTAGTAGGCTAATATAGAAAAGCATAATAGGAAACATAAAGAGGCTATGGATGAAACAAATTTAAACTTTCAATATACTATATGCAGTGAATAAACTCAGCGTATACTATGATTTTATCACCTTTAAATCCCAAAGGCCGAGTTATACATAATAAAACATATAGGGTTTAAATTAAAAAAATAAGAGGAGGAATCTCGATGCGGATATCAATTGATAAAATTCATCTACAAGTTGAACGTGGTTTCTGAGTAGACTGTAAGTTGGCAACCTGTAAATTAGGAAGCCAAATTATTAGACTACAAGAGGGACGTCTTGACGCATACTGAAACATTAGAATATTGGTGGTTGATCAGAATACCTAGATTCAATCGAGTAAGTACAAAGATTAGTAACCCTGATTTAAGAATACATGGAGTTAAATGCTAAGATATGAAAGCCAAGGTATATATATCTATATATATATATATATATATACACGTAGACATATGCCTGAAAATGAAGACCATAGATCGCCTTTTCCACATAAAAAAATAAATGATATGAACAAAATTAATGACATAAAATACCCTGGAAACTGGAAATAAACCCTATGCCTAAAATAAGAAGATGCCAGAAACATTCTTGGCATTTTTGGTTGTAAGAAAAAATGCTATGAAGAGAGACCATGCCCCGCCAAAAGAATGGTTTCTACAACATCGTGAAACCAGAGAAAGGTAAAATGCAATAGAGAAAGTCTAATTAACTAGCCATGCGAAGTACGACTAAAAGAAGCACGAAACCCATAGAGCACTTAAGAAGTTACCAAGGAGAAAACGCTGGTTACTATGAGGAACTGAAGAGAGATTGTAGCCTTCGAGCCAAAAGGAGCACCGAAGGTAATAAAAACGAGAATTTAAACTGAGTGCAGGGTAAAATTATTACTCCAGATTTTTGTAATTACCTTAACACAACAGTGGAGCAGAAGTGTAAGTATGAAAAGCCTAGCAACGTGAAGCGCCAATTAATTGAAATATAGAATGTAATCAAAAGCATAGCTAAAGATACCTCTGAGAAGGTGGTTTTGTAAATTCGGAGGAGACTTGAAACTCTAAAAAACCCATAATGTCACCAACTCACAACCCAAATTCTAGCTTCTACCAAGGAAAATAGTAACAATGAGATTCTTTTATTGTTTTCCGATGAATCTGAGTTATGTACTTAAACAGTTCATAAGGTGAATTACCAAATGAAAAGAGATTACCTATGACAGTTTTGTTCCAGACGAACCCAAGAGGTCAAAAAAGTTAGTTAAGAAACCATTGTTGCAAGAATGAGTTGATAAGTACGAAAGAAAACGTGGTAGCATGGGACACTTTTAGAGTGAAGCTCTAGCCGCATGGGAAACAAAATGAAATAGTGAAGAATATGTGTAAAAAACAAATTTATTAGGGTTAGTCAACACTAACCTCTCCCCACCGTTAGATTCATCAAAGGGATCAAGACTCTTGGAGGTGCTTGTGGTAGGTACATTAGGCACGTGGGCAAGCCCAACGTTCCATTCTCAAACCTATCTTCATAGATGGTGAACATGAAACCAAGGATTATATTTTAACATAGATATCATATTCGTTCATGCACGATATTTAAGGGAATACGTTATACATTTCCGATGGGGCATACATGTAATATATACTATGGTTGTGACACTCAGAGGTTTTAAACGATATGATTGTAAATTGGTAATTTCTAACATGAAAACGTTTACAAACCACCATGAAGAATATAAGTCTGGCTACATATGACACATGGAAGACTAAGAAGGAAATATTTCTATTAGATGATATTTACGATTACATTAACTAGGTATTCGATTATAGAACAATGGAAACAAGAGTGCCCATTGAGGATTATGGCATAAGAAACTCATAGTAAGTTCAAACATGCTGGGAATAAAAAAGGAAAACTATATTCTTGGTGAAGAAGAGATACAAAGGTATTAATGAGAAAACCATAAACAGAAATTTAATTGTTATTATGAGAAACAAAGAGAAATTATAATTTGACCTAATTCTATGAGTAAAGTATAAATTTATCTAATCCTACTATACATGCATAAATAAAACAAGGGAACAAACAAATTCAAGTAGGGATAAAAATATATCAAGGGATATTCACTCACTAGTGGAGTGGAAAACCACAAAACAAGTAGGGGTAGTATGTGAAACTAGAAAGATATTATGATAAAGGAACATGTTAAATTAATAATTGCAAAGTCAGAACCAAAGAAAACAAAATGGTAGGAATTGAGGTATGATACATATAATATCAGAGTTGTAGGTTGAAGCATGACATCTAAGGGTCAAACCAAAACTAAAAGTATTTGAAAGAAATGACGGACTACAAAAATTTAGATTGATTTTGTCATAATGATGTCTAGAACATTAAGGCCTATCAGAGTTGTAAGTTCAATATTGAGACATATGGGTCGACCCTAACAGAAATTTAATAAAATGTTTGTTATTGCACATAACAAGCAGATATAATTAAATGTGAATTATATTGTGTTTAATAAATCTATTCCACAAAAGGCTATTGTACGAGATGCAATGAACATTTTTTCCTTAAGTGAACTAAGATGTAAAATATTGTTGTCTCTTTTACTTATTGGCTATGCAATATAAAAAGAACCTGGTAGAATCCAAGTACTTACCAAAAGATTAAAATAAATGAAGAAAAAAACCAATTGAAGGAACAATAGATCTTCACACAATAGTTATGACAATGGTTTTGTAGTATCAATGTATCACAAGTGGGAATTTTTGTAGGAAGATTGAGAGGGTAAGAAATTTCACCTTCTGATGATTATAATATTATTAGAATAGGATGCTACAATTAAGGAAGAGCTTTCAATAATGCTGACTAGATGTGATATCATGGGCAATGAATGCCAAATGTTTGACACACTTTTTGAAATTAGAGGAGGTTGTGTTGGAGTATAATGATTAGGTGTTATTTCTAAATCGTAGATCCTTGAGAAGGTATATATGATTCATCACCAAATGTAGAAGGAAATAATCAATATGGGAAATTTCACTTTTATGGTTTTTCTCAAGACTGGTGTAGTATTAAATTTCTCTGCAAGAGAACAATAAAAGTCGTGTATGTTAAAGTCATGGCCCTATTTGAATGAGATATTCATTAGTGGGGATCTTTGTACCCAATGGGAAAGAGTGCCCCAAGGTTATGACATAAGTGTCATAGATGTTTTCTTCATTGTTTCTCTGCATTATCCAACAAATAATTATAATGTTGGACTATAGGAAAATTCTATTGTAATCAAAGAGTTAGATATACAAGGAGTCAATGATCAGGTGCTCAAAATTAGGCTCAAATTCAAAGTGGCATAATCTTAATAAAATTAGCTTCAGATCGAAGTGCTCGTCATCCTGATTCCAATGGTGTGAATGGCACTTGAATCCGAGCACATATGAAGAAGTTAGAGCAAGTCAAAGTTCAGGTTTTACTTGGACAAATGGCAAGAGAAGAAGGCATGGCAGGACTCTTCAACGAATGGGGAAGCACCTGCGCCAAGTGGCAGGCCGTCATTGGCCTCACATTTCACAAATCGCATATTGGAGGTGGGTCAACGTTAAAGAGTCAACCCGCTAGAAAGTCAGGGTTGTGATGCAATGATTGCAATCACACATTAAAGAAGGGAAGTGTTACATAATTGGCCCTGAAAAGATCATGTTGCAATTGCGATATCGCAATTGCATTTCACACAGTGAAAAGTCTCTTTATATGTATTACCTTGGCCTCGCCGATTGTGATATATTATGGATGTGATGCAGTTATACTGCAGTTGATAGTTCTGTCGAGTTTGTTGCTTATCGCCCACATTGCATTCACAAACCATAAGGCTCACTGGTTCCCGTCGATTGTGATTTGCGATGGAGTTGTCAGTGTCAATAGTTCATTGCTGTCGTGTGGTAAAATTTTGGCCCAGTTAGCTCTTTTTGGGGTGAAATTGTAGGATCATGTTGTACTTTATTCAATTTGTGAAGCGAACAATGGCCTAACTAGGAGAGGTCATAACTTCTTCAGTTTTCGACCAAATTGGAGGCAAAAAGAGGCTAGTAGCCAATTTTGGACATTCTAGACTCATTGAAGTAGGTTTCAGGGGAATTTGTGCATTGTAAACAGATATTTTTACACTTTTGAGCATAATGGAGAGGCCCAAGCCATTGGAAGCTGGACCAAGGAGACGTAGCCCAGGAGGGGTGAAATCCTTTATCATGTTCCTGTTGTAATGTGTTTTTGATGATGTTATGTACATGTTTATGTTGTTGTTGTTAAGTCTCTTATTTATGTTAAATTTCTCATAAAATTAGCATAAAAATGCATCATTTCACTTGCAAAAATTCATGAATCCTTAAGCACAATGAAAGAATTTTGTTTCTAATTTGAGGAGGATATTAGAAAAACAATCTAATATTCCAAATCAGATCATTTTGGTATCAGAGCTCCAGGTTTGCTTTGTGAAAGAAGGATTTGACTGTTTGCAAGTTTATGTCATGCTTATAAGGTTAAAACTCAAAAGAGGAGAAAGGAAGGTGTTTGGAAGCCTTGAAGTTGGGTCAAGGGGAAGGAGATCAAGGTTGCCACAATCTCCAACACTAGTTCAGCTTCAAGTTGCAGTTGAGACTCCAGAAATCATGTCTCATGAAGGAGAACCTACAAACATGACAGAAGATGAGAAGACCTTCAGAAAGGATTTCTTTGATATGACAGAGATGGTAAAGTTCCTCTATGTAGAGAGGAATACCTGATTGTAAGGGGAAAGTTCCAAACCTCTCAAAGGAGAAGGCTCTTCAAGAGGAGGTAATGGAAATGGAGATAAACCTCCACCCTCTCCACCATCTTGTTCATCTTAATCCTCACAAGCATCTTCAACCTCTTCCACTAACACAACACTTACTCATACTCATCATCATACTTCAAAAGGAACTGGTAAATTACCCTTTTTAAAACTTGATGTTAAATTTGAGCTGCCCATGTATAATGGTGAAGTGAATGCAAAGAAGCTTGATAATTGGATTCATCAGTTGGAGGTCTATTGCAAGATTCAAAACCTTAAAGAGGATGGCATAAAGATTCAATTAGCTTCCTTGAGAATGGAGGGTGCAACACTAGTATGGTGAGAATAAAAGACCCAAGTGGATATTAAAAAACATGGTAAGATCTCAACTTCTTGGAATGATTTCATTATTGCAATCAAAAGAAAATTCTACCCTCTAGCTTATACGCAGAAAGCCATCATGAATTGGAAAAATTTTAGACAACTTAAAGGTCAAAATGTGCAAGATTACACCAAAGAATTAAGAAAAAGGTCTTTGATGTTAGGTGTAGATTTGCAATCATAGGGCACATTGCTAAAGTAGATAGGGGGTTTACACAATTACCTTAGGTATACTATCTTAATGTTTAATCCCAATAATCTAGATGATGTTTGTGTGCAAGCCACCCATCTTGAGAGAAAAGGGAAAAACACCCCAAAAGAAGGTAGTAAAAATCAATTTAAGAGTAAAGGAAAGGAAAAGGATTTCAAAGGGAAGGCAAAGAAAAATACGTCTATCAAAAAAGGAGAGAAGGTTACATGCAAACATTGTTCTAGTGAGGGTCATGATGAAGCTCATTGTTGGAAGCTTCATCCCGAAATGAGACCATAGAGAAACAATAACAAGGGAAAACAAAAGACAAATGCAACCACTCAACAGGATTTTGGATCCAATTCAGGTGATGAAACTAAAATCATAGTCATGGGGTTGAAAGAAAAATAATCCATTTCTAACACTAGTTCTTCAAAATCGCAAAATGAAACTCAAAATGGAAAGAGGGTAATAAAACTTTTTCACATAAGGGTCATCTCAAAACACAACAAGATTGGTATGCTTTTTGATAGTGGCTTTGAAACCAATCTTACCTCTAAAAACATTTTCAAATTTTTAAACTTGGAAACCATTCCACATCATAAACCATATCCACATGGATCGGTGTGTGACAATGCGCAATTGCAAGTTACTAGAAAGTGTAAACAGAAATTCACCATTACTGCAAATTTCATAGATGAAGGGGAGCTTGATGTTGTCTGTTACATATTTGTGGTATAGTTTTTGGTAGCTCGTACCTTTATGATAGAAAAGCTATCTTTCATAGACATGAAAACAAATATCATTTATTCAAAGATGGAGTAGAATATATTGTGTGAGATCATAGCAAGAAAATAAATCTTTCGCTTGTTAATTTGAGCAAGAATTTTGTGCTTCTAGTGATCAAACCCAAGAATGATGTTGATAATGAACCTTTTAAAGGTTGTGATTCAAATTTGAAATGTGAAATGGTTGGTGTAGTTAACCAATATGATGAGATGTTTTAGGAACCAAAGGGATTACCTCTCAGGAGAGGAATCCAACACGAGATATAGTTGCAACAATATTGTCCTCTTCTTAACATTGGCATGTATAGGATTTCAATGATGGAAAGCACAGAAATTAAGAAGAAAATTCAAGAGTTGTTGAATAAAGGGATCATTAGACCATCTTCCTCACCATTTGGTTCATCTATTGTCTTGGTGCCAAAGAAGGATAGAACATGGTGCATGTGTGTGGAATTTCGTGCATTGAAAAAATTACATTAAAGAACCATTACCCTTTGCCTAGAATAGATGATTTACTTGATCAATTGAAAGATGAAAAATATTTTACTAAGAGGGATTTAAGAAGTGGCTACCATAAAATTAGAATAGTTGAATGAGACATTTGGAAGACAACATTAAAAAACAAACAAGGATTGTTTGAATGGCTAGTTATGCCTTTTGGTTTATGTAACGCTTATCATACATTCATTTCTGTGATGAATGGTGTCTTGAGGCCATTTCCTGATGAGTTTGCCATAGTCTACTTAGATGACATCTTAATTCAGTAAATATTGTGATGAACATGTCATGAATGTATGAAAATTACTTGATGTCTTGAGAAAAGAAAAGTTGTAACTTAAGATGTCAAAGTGCGAGTTTGGAAAAAATTATTTAGTTTACTTCGGCCATACTGTTGGAGGAGGTGATTTGAAAATAGATCCCTCCAAGGTTGATATCATTGTGAATTGGCCAAGGCCCAAGACAGTTACTATGGTTTTTCAGTGGGGAGGAAAACAACAAAATACATTGATGCATTGAAGGAAAAGATCAATACAACTCTAGTAATTGCACTTCTAGACTTCATATAGTCATTTGATATTCGAACTAATGCTAGCGACTATGCCATGGGTGCAGTTCTCATGCAACATGGTAAGCTTATCTATTTTCATTTAGAAACTTTTAATGGTGCAGTGACTGACTATCCTACATATGACAAGGAATTGTATGCATTGGTGCAAAGTGTGAAAAAATGGAAACACTACTTGATGGGTAAGGAAACTGTCATTCACACTGATGATCAACTGTTGCAATAATTGCAATCACAATCAAATTTGTAGCAATCAAGGCACTTCAAATGGATGGCTTTTCTTCAATAATTCCACTTGGTAATCAGGTATAAGAAAGGTATGTACAATAAAGTTGTCAATATGTTTTCTAGGCATATTGTTAGTGAAACTACTTTACTCAAGCATAATTTTGTTTTACATGAAATTTATATTGAGCAATATGCATTAAATAATGACTTTCACAATGTTTATGTAAGCTGAAGACAATGTAACCAAGTAGAGGAATTGGATTATCATTTAAATGATAACTTAAGCGAGGCTCATACTTCTCTTATCGATGGTCATTTGTGTGTAAGTAAGATGGTGGCACATCTAAAAAGGTATTGCTAGTGGTCTCATATGCTTGAAAATGTGTCTTGTTTAATTAAAGGGTGTTCATTATGTGCAATCAGTAAGCCTAGCAATAGGAATTTAGGATTGTACACACCACTTTTGGTTCCTTCACGACTATGGGAGAGTGTTTCTATGGTAGGAGGTATCCCATTGTCAAAAGGAGGTCATGATTATTTGTATGTAGTTGTGGATAGGTTCAGCAAAATTTTTATTTTGATGCTATGTAAAATGCAAGTTACAGCTGAAGAAACTGCTAAGTTATTCTTTCAGAATGTTTTGGTGCATTTTGGATAGCCCACATCCATTGTTAGTGATCGAGATTCTCGCTTTGTTGGGACTTTTTGGTCAAGATTATGGGGATTCATGGACACCAAATTGGAAAACAATAAAAACATTCATCCAAAAATAGATGGTCAAATAGAAGTGGTGAATAGAACAATGATACACATTCTTTGTAGGTATTGCAGCAAGCGTCCTAAGTTGTGGAATGAACATTTCCACTATATTCAGAATACTTACAACTGAGCGAAGCACTCTTCAACTCAAACTTCGCCATTTTTCCTAAATATCCTTTGGATTTTATTTTTGGCAAAGATGTTTCTATTGAACATCATAGAGACATAGACAAAGCAAGAAAGTTCATTGAACAAATCCAATTACTACACCGAAAGGTTCAAGAATGACTTGAGAAAAGCCAAGGCAAGTACAAAACAAGGTATGACAAGCATCGTCAAGATCACAAGTTCCAACTTGGTGATGAATTTTGGCTTCACGTTAACAAAGAGAGGCTCCAAGTAGGAGGTAAAAGGCTAAAACCAATTAGATATGGTCCATTGAAAATTTTGCAAATGATTGGTAACAATGCCTTCAGGTTGGATTTGCCTTCATATATGAAAATTTATGTTGTTGTTAATGTTGAGAATTTAAGGTTGTATACACCTCCTTTGATTGAAGATCAAGGAGAGAATATTCAAATTCCATCTATTGAATACTTTTCTCCATAATTCCTTGATGAGCTTCAGGAAGACACTATACTTGATAGAATAACAAGGATATCAAAAAGGGGAAGTGTCGGTTATCTTCAAGTGGGGCTCAAGGGTACAAATCCTTTAAAAGCCAAATGGATAGAGGTTGGAAAGGTGAGGGAACTGTACCCTCACCTGCTGGACAATTGAAAGTGATCTTTTGGGGTCCAAAAGGCTTCCAGTGGGGAGGAGTGATTAGGTGCTCAAAATTAGGCTCAAACTCAAAGTGGCAGAATCTCGATGAACTTAGCTTCAAATCAAAGTGTTTTTCATCCTAATGCCAAAGGTGTGAACACCACTCGAATCCGATCTCATATGAAGAAGTTAGAGGATGTCAAAGTTCAGGTTTGACTTTGATAGATGGCAGGAGAAGATGACATGGCATGACTCTTTAGTGAATGAGGAAGTGCCAATGGTAGGCTGCCATTGGCCCCACATTTTGAAAATTGTATATCATATGTGGGTCAACATTAAAGAGTTGGCCCCAAAGCACGTCAGGGTTGCGATGCGATGATTGCAATCACACTTCACAGAAGGGAAGTGTTACAAAATCAACCCCAACAAGATTAGGTTGCTATTGCGATATTGCAATCATATATCGCACAGTGCAAAGTCTCGTTATATGTATTACCCGAGCTTCACTGACTGTGATATATTTTAGATGCGATACAGTTATACTGCAGTTGAAAGTTCCATCAGTTCTACCACTTATCACAATCACATATCGCCCACACCGTGTTCAAAAACCATAAGACCCTCTGATTTGTGTCAATTGTGATTTGTGATGTATCTGTCAGTGTTGATATTCCATGGCCGCCGCGCGGTGAAATTTTCGCCCAGTTAGCGCTTTTTTGGGTGAAATTGTAAAATCATGCCTTACTTGGTGAAATTTGTGGAGCGAATAGTGGCCTAACTAGGAGAGATCATAACTTCTTCAGTTTTCGACCAAATTGGAGGTAAAAAGTGTCTAGGCAGCCATTTTTGGACATTCTACACTCATTGGAGTAGGTTTTAGAGCCATTTGAGCATTGTAAACACATATTTTTACACTTTTGAGCATAATAGAGAGGCCCAAGCCATTAGAAGTTGGACCAAGGAGACGTAGCCCAAGAGGGGTGAACTCCTTTATCATGTTCCTATTGTAATGTTATTTTGATGATGTTACATACATGTGTATGTTTCCGTTCAGTTTCTTATTTATGCTAAATTCTCATAAATTTAACATAAAAACTCATCATTTCACTTGCAAAAATTCATGAAGCCGTAAGCACAATTAAGGAATTTTGTTTATAATATGAGGAGAATCTTAGCACAACAATCTAATATTCTAAATCAAGTCAATCAAAATCCTAAGATCATATGATTATTCTATTAAACCATCATAGAGAATTCATAATCTAAATTTATAGGTGGACTGGGAACTACATAATGTAGTGTAAGAAAAAATTCAGCCAAAGAATGGGGGTACATCTATGATCATGATTATTATTAAGACTCACTACTACATGTAGGGGGGTTTTAAGACAATATTTAAGACAATATTTGAGTCAATTGTCTTAACTTGAGACAAAAAGAAACTCAAATATTTTCTTAAATATTGTCTCTAAGCGGGTGTCTCAAAATATAATGTCTCAAAAATTTGTCTCTATAAAGACAATATAGAACACATTATTATTGTCTCTATAAAGACAATTTGATTTGTCTCTCTAGAGACAATTTCATTTGTGTCTCTTTAGAGACAATTACATTTTTGTCTTCTTAGAGACAAGTCAATAATTCAAACTATTGTCTCTCCAGAGACAATATAAAAAATTATTTAAAAAAAATAAATGTCCATAATTCAAACTATTGTCTCTCTAGATACAATAAAAAAAAATATTAAAAAAAAACAAATGTCCATAATTCAAACTATTGTCTCTCTAGAGACAATATAAAAAATTATTTAAAAAAAAAATGTCCGTAATTCAAACTATTGTCTCTCTAGAGACAATATAAAAAATTATTCAAAAAAAAATAAATGTCCATAATTCAAACTATTGTTTCTCTAGAGACAATAAAAAAAATTGTTTAAAAAAAAATAAATCTGCTCAAACTATTGTCTCGGATTTGCTCCTGCCAATCTATCTATGTATCCATCTCTATCTACCTATCCATCCATCCATCCATTCAACTATATGCATGTCTGGATATACATATGTAATCATGCAGATCTATGTTTTATAGTGTGTGCTCTCCTAAAATTTGAGATATACGTGCACATTGCATTTATAGGGTGTGCCTTGGGAAGTATGTATCCATTTTGACTTTTTCTCCATCTCATTTGCAAGGAGAAAAGATATATCAAACTGGTTAACATTAAATAACAAGGACTCAACAATTACTATACAATAAATAAACCATGCTCATCCTGATTCAGGGACCAAATAAATTACCTGGTCCATTAAATCGGAGAAACATACACCAGAGAAAATTCAGGAGAACAAAAATATTCAATAATACAAAAAATTACAAGCTACACAGGCAAAATCCTCAAAACTGCCAGCGCAAAATATTCGATAATACAAAAATTTTCATCCTGATTCAGGGACCAAAGAAATTCCATGGTCCATTAAATCAGAGAAACATTCACTAGAGAAAATTCAAGAAAACAAAAATACTCGATAATACAGGAAATTACAAGCTACAGAGGCAACATCCTCAAAACCGCCAGCGCAAAATATTCGATAATACAAAAAATTACAAGCTACACAGGCAGCATCCTCAAAACTGCCAGCGCTCTAGTTGCACCTCTACTTCAGTTAGGTCTTTCTGAGCTTTCTTCCTACGATAAAATATTGGGCAGTAACGACTGAAATAATGATAGGACATCAATGTAAGTATAAAAGAGATAGTAATTGTAAAAATAAAATAAAAAACATCCTATTAATTAAAAACAAATACATGATCACACAAATGTTACAAAATACATCCATAATGTAAATTTAAATCATGTTATGAAAATGTAATACTATGTAATAGTTGAAATATAGCATTCAAAAACCTTGTGCAAAGAACATCTTGGTGCAAAGAGCCTTGGCACCGCTGACATTGTGTCCATAGTTTACCAAAGAGCATTTCTAATTCCCTCACTGACATTGATCAAATATTAGTGTCATATAATAGAAAATCTAGGTGATAACAGTAGACACAAGGCCTACTTTAAATTCTCCAAATAAAGAGTAATGGTATTAGAATACCAGCTTACCATTTGCAACTGTTTTCTGATACAATTCTGCTTCTCTTCCTTTGCAATGTGAACAAAGTGTCTGATCTTCTTTGCTGCAATGGCAACATGAAATTAGGTAACATCATGAATTTCAATATGAAGAAACCTAACCAGACATTCTTATTATAAGAGAGCTAGACAGTTTCTTACAAGGAGAGCAGGCATGGAATCATGAAACCTCATAGATTTTTCCACATCACAAAGATGAACCCTAGTAGCTTTCTAAAGCGCCAAACTGAAATAATAGTTACTCTCAATTGTGCACTACTATAAGCAAGGAAACCACATGCAAGACACCCTCTACTTGTATTAACTAAATACCTGATAGGTGTTTTACAACCAATACAACTGAGTTGTTTCTTGACAAATTTCATAATTCCACTATTTGAAGGAGTTGATATGGAAACTGCTCATGTGTGACTACCATGAAGAAGCTCCTTGCTTGCATTCTTCAAAATGGGCTCAAATATTCTCAACAGCGGCTACAGAGCAAAAACAGGCACTAATAAAAAACACTTAGCTAGAAAGAATTACTATCTATCAAGATATATTTGAAACACAGGTGAAATTTTCAAAAAGAGCATAAACAGCAAGTGATGATGCTTTGGTCTTTCACCTTGCTCAGTTGATTCTCCAGATAATATTATGGATCAATAGGGATGTTATTCTCCAGTACGTAAATTGGATCCTCAGATTTCTCATATGCCTTAGCCCAAGTAAACACATTAGTCTTATATCCATAATCCCTCTGTAAATTATGCCTCCAAATAAAACATAACAAAATAATTAAAATAATAATCATTTTTTAGTGCAATATCGAGACTTATGCTGAGCACAGAAGGGGTTAATTATTACCTTGGCACCTTTTGCAACCTTTATGATGACATATGGAACACAATCACCCACAGTTGGAGCAGTTGCAGCATCCCTCTGTAAACCAGGGGAAACTTGGCTTTAAAACACAACAAAATAATTAAAATAACCATTTTTTAGTGCAATATCGAGACTTATGCTGAGCACAGAAGGGGTTAATTATATCTTGGCACCTTTTGCAGCCTTTATGATGACATATGGAACATGATCACCCACAGTTGGAGCAGTTGCAACATCCTTCTATAAACCAGGGGCAACTTGGCTTTAAAACACGACATCAATTTAAAAAATCCAACAATGGACTCATTGTCAATAAAAAGAAAAATATTACAAGAGTCTTTAGATGCACTGCAGTAATAAAAATAGAGAGATAGGATTGAAATGGAACCAGAAGGCATTGCACCATTCATTATACTTGTTCTGAGAAGTTATTTCCAGTATTTACCTTACGCATGTGCTCAGCTAGTTCCACGTGTGCTGCCTTGACTGCATAGTCATCTCCAGTCTTTGTCAGACCCTGACTCAACAAAGAGATTGTTAGCACAGGCAAACAACAATGCCCTTAAGAATATGCTGATAGCCTTGATAAAGGATATGACCTACAAACATCTGTTTTTGCCGCAGCTAAACAGTAATCAATTTTTCTCAGCATGAGATTAAAAATGTAGATATATTATATATTGTCATGTTTTGATTCTCTTCAATTGTATAAGAGCCTCCCTTGACACTTCTTCCTCCCATTGCTAGCAGTAAATATTGACTGAATCCCTTCCAAGTATAGAATGTAGGGAGAAGAAACATGACAGACTTAAAAACGAAACTTCCATGGCCTGCCCCAACTAGGTATATAGTATATACTTCTAACACTTGAAACCAGGAATATGTAATAAGTGACTTGCTAACAGTGTAAATTTCCTCTTACTCCTATCATATTTTATCCATTTCAAAAGTAACAAATGGCCAAACAAATTTGGTCATAAACATGCAGAAGGATTCATCCTTAGTTATCACCAAAAGTGACAAATCCATTATATTCATTAACAAGTCAGAAATAGTGTTCTTTACATACTGCACTGCACCAAGCATGTCACGATTAATGAGTATTTTTTGAAGGCACTCTGTAACCAAGTTCTTCACCAACAGGCAATTGTCCCTTCGCACTGTTTCAATGCCTGTTGATATGGAATATTTAAAAGATCGGAATATTTAATAATTAAGAAGCCATCAAATAAATTATTTTTCTAAGAGCATTTTGAGCCTTCACAAAACTAAGGCCTGTCTTTGAAACAAAAAGATCAGGTTTGTCACCTTTAGTATCCATTTTGACATAAGCATCTGGCTTTGTCCACAACAACGCAACATATCGTTTCTTGCTGATCAACAAGAATGGGTAGTATATTTTTTCAAATTCTAGTTTAATAGGCTGCATAAAAGCATATGTTAAATAACACACTGATTAGATGCCAAAGATGCACCAAACAGATGCAGATAAGCCACAGAAAAGCATAACTGATCATCTTGTCCTGTGCATATTTACAAAGATCTCATGGAAGTGGAATGTCAAAAGAAGATTAGTTTTAAAAAGAAAGGTGATATTAAAACATTCATCCCTACAAAAACATCATTAACAACTCTAGAGGCTTCACGGATATTTAAAATTCTTGACACTGTACCTTTGTAAATGTACCACTAATATAATATGAGGCTTCCCTCCCTAGTGTCATGGCCTCTTCTATATTTGGTACACCAAACTGTATCATAACTGAATCTATATCTCCATATACAACCTAGATTCAAATATAAAAATATAATATCAAGATTTACAGTAGAAATCTTGGTTAGGATCAGATCACCCATTATGATTTCAAGAACTTGGACTATCACCAATACAACAAGTGTACTTCCTATCATTACTGATCCAGTTCAAAGGTTACAAATGCCTTTAGTTGCTAAATAATAGCCTACCTCAGCATTGTACTGGTAACCACCAACTATTGTGAACCTTTCTTCAACTAGCCTCTTTGTATGCTCTATCATTTGATGGCCTGACAGGTGGAAAAAAAATGAGATGATTAATGATATGAAATTTTAAAACAATACGTAAAATCGATATTGTCTGATGGAACAGAGAATGTGTCAAAAGATCAAACTGGACTTGTAATCAAAATATAATAAGAGGGCCTAAGCATATCATCTTAGTTGTACAAGTACACATGACTAATTAATGCAATTCAAGAACTCGATCTTATTTGTACAAGATTGTCAATTACAGTTCATACCCAAAACATTATGCCAGGAGGAAGAAAAGAATTACATGGATATAATTGATGCCCAAAAATAATCAATGTGAATGGCTGATACATGCATATATAGAATAAGAGAGGACTGCAAGCATCTCTATCTTGTAAGTAAAAGAAGCACCAATAACATTACAACTAGGAAAAACAAGGGGAGAATCAAGGTGTCCATGGATTTAATGTTTTTTTTCCATGGAAGAACTATGAAATTACCATAGCTCGTCACACTTGAAGAAATCTCCAAACAGGCAATTGCCCAACAGTGGCACCAGTAAACCCATAAACTGAATTCACACTTATCTGCAAGTGCACACAGTCAAAACTATTTTATGCATTTCACCAGCATACCTAGTTTTACTTTTATTCCATGTCCAAGCCATAATTAATACAGACTTGACAAAGTTGTAATTACCTTCAAAGCCAATTGTTGGCCATCCAAGACAGCCTTTTCAAAAGGATCTTTAGCCTCCTAAACAAGATTACAGGAAGTTAAAAACTGAGATGCTAAGTGGAAAAAATAAAGCATGTAACATGAACATAGGAAGCACTTATTTCAGCACCTTTAGGTCTGCCTTGGCTCTTTTCTGGCAGCCAGTAACACTTCTAGGATCTCTGGTAATATGCCCTAGGAAACAGGAAAAAGAGCATTCAATTTAGCATCATCGAAAATGGTCAGCATATGATGGTTAAAAAGTAAATAATGAAATAAGTATCAGCATAGTGTTTGACATGCAAAGACATTAAGGTCTTAGCATCCTACTTTACTTTTAATCATTTCTAGTAGCATAGCTTCAGGTGCCTATGTTAGTGTTACAACGGTACAACTGTGCATTGTACAGATGGGATGACTAGGATAGTGTATTGGGATCTCATCCACATAGCAATTTGACTGCTAAAGTCTACCATACATGTTAGGGAACCTATCTACTTTTTGTACATTGACGAATCAACCAAATCTGAATCTGAATCTACTAAAAACTTCAAAATATGTATCATAAAAGTAGCCTAGGGTTTATTGTCCATTATCTGAAACTTCTTCAGAATCTCAATTGCTTACTTACCCGTGTTCGAGGACCAGCTCACCTCAACTCAGCCAAACCTCCAAGACCAAGAAATAATACATGTCAACTTCACTTGCTAGTTCCTTATTGCACCATGGGATAGAGTTTTTTAAACTAACTGTTAGGACTAGGTAATCTACATACAACACAAATATAAGCATATCAAATTTATCATAATCAAACAAATAATAAAATTTAGGACCTGCAATGGTCTTAGTGATGCCCATAATCTGTAAGTACTCATAATCCATGAGTACCAAGCACAAGAGGCTACTTTAGCCTAGAAAGGGACTTCTTCAACTTGCACACATGGGTATCCCATCCTAGCAAAGATATTATATTTGAACCCAAGCTGAAACAAAACCATGAATCACTCTTCCTGCCACCTGCATCTCTGGCCTTGTCAAAATCCACTAAAGCATGCAGCAGCTCAAAGCACTGTGCCAGTGTGCCCTTTAAGTACCTTGCATACCTCAGACCATGGAGAATATTTGTAGCAACCTCAGCTCAACCATATATTAGCAGCCAAGCTGGACAATAAATTGGTTTCTGAGCCCCCCTTGTTTGTGAGACAAGGATCTCATACACACAGCATTTTGACTGCTAAATTCTACCAAAATATGTTAGGGAGACTATATACCTTTTGTACGCTGACCAATCAACCAAATTTGAATCTTAATCTATTGATAACTTCAAAATATGTATCATAAAAGTAGCCTATGGTTTATTGTCCATTATCCGAAACTTCTTCAGAATCTTAATTGCTTACTTACCCCTATTCGAGGACCACTTCACCTCAACTCAGCCAAACCTCCAAGACCAAGAAATAACACATGTGGTGTATATCCTTCATGTCAACTTCACTTGCCAGTTTCTTCTTGCACCATGGGATAGAATTTTCTTAACTAACTTTTAGGACCAGGTCATCTACATACAACACAAATATAATAATATCAAATTGATCATAATCAAACAAATAATACAAGTTAGGACCTGCAACAGTCCTAGTGATGCCCTTAATATGTAAGTACTCATCAAAAAAGCAAAGTATCTTCAAAAAAAATTTTGTTGCACACATAATTAGTTTATGTTTGGACCCTCACAACCTAGTGCGCTCCTTATAAGATAGAGCGATGCACGTTCAAGTTATTAAAATTTAACACATATCAATCCTTTTTGTCCTCTTTTTGGGAGGCGCTACATTAATTGTGGGTGTGGAATGCTCATCACATTGAACACCCTCCTCATTATTTTTGTCTCCCATTCGCTGAAATTCAACAATGGTTTCCTGCCAAGGTTCAAGAATGACTATTGGATGATTTTGTGCAACAAGCAAATCATATTGTGCCTGTATCTCCTCCCCATGCTCACTCCCAATGTTTCACCTGATTCCTATACACAACATACTTTAACTTGTTATAATAACATTAAAACCTCCAATTGATTTATTGCATTATTCATATAATATTATAAACAACTAACCGGATCCATAACCAGTAACCCCTCGATTGATCATGTGTTGGTGAAGACCTTGGGAACCATGTAATACAACATTTTTAGGTCTTCCTCTGAAGCTTCCTTTTGAAACTGGTGAACCTACATTAACAAAGATAATCATATCTATAAGGTAAAATAACTAATAAGATACAATTAACTCAACGTGACCATCGTTACTTTGCCTAAAATAGAAAATATAATAGATGGAAATATCACTTACCATACCACCACGAATACTATTATATCCACCAGAGCGTAATTTGTGAGATCCAATTTTTGACACCCTAGCTTGGGTTGCTTTTCTTGTATCTCGTAGGCGTCTCTTAGCTCCTACTTGTGCAGATGCCGTATAGTTTGGATTTCTGAGGACTTTCCTCTTAAACTTGGCATCTTTCATAAGTTCATCCCATGTCACTTGGTATGTGATCCAAGCTGGACGTGGATACATCAAGTTTTTTGTCAACTTTGTCCTTAAATTGGACCTCTTTGAGTGCATGTATTTACTTGCAATCTGTAAAATAAGTTCCTTATCAAATCCAGGATTACCAAATGCTATTACTACATCTTTAAATAGTTCCTCTTTTTTGGCATTGGCTTGTTTCCTCCAATCCATTTGGATGGTATTTCCAAATAATTCTTCTGCACGACGAAAAATAAAGTGATAAAATTTCAGCCCTGTTTCATCCTTCAAGACATTTCCTTCTGAAGTGAGCAAGATTGTAACTTCTTGCATTCCTTTTGTGGTCACCGATGATATTGTTGTAGTCTTGGGGATTGAGGAAGGTTCCCTTATAGATACATTAGGCACTGTGTCACTTACTTCCTACATTTACAATGAAATTGTGGAACTATTAAGAACCCAACCAAAATATGAAACTATTTTTCACATCTAAAATAATGATCCTAAACATAACAAATGAAATTATAAAAAAAAAATAATAATTTTACCTGTTGATCTCTTGCAGGAGCTACACTCTCCAATAATAACATTTCCCATAACTAAATTTGTTCAATTATTTCTTGTCTAATTTGAACATTTGCAGGAATATCTCGTGGGAGCCTTAACATTCTTGTTTGTGAGTCTATAAGACTCCTCAAAGAAACTTGTTCTGGTCCTGGTGGGAGAATTCTGACTAGACCCACATTTGATGTAGAGGGCATGTTATGGGGTTCTAGTCTAGGTGTAGATGGCATAACATGACCCTCTATACCAACAGATTGTGTAAAGGGCATGTTATGGGGTTCTGGTCTAGGTGTAGATGGCATAGCATGACCCTCTATACCAATAGATTGTGTAAAGGGCATGTTATGGGGTTCTGGTCTAGGTGTAGATGGCATAACATGACCCTCTATACCAACAGATTGTGCAAAGGGCATGTTATGGGGTTCTTGTCTAGGTGTAGATGGCATAACATGACCCTCTATACCAACAGATTGTATACTTGTTGGAGTCAACCTAGAAACATCCTGCAAGGCACAAATATAAATAATAAGATGGAATAACACATAAATAATGTTGAAATATGTAACTAGGTTCAGTCTTCATAATGACATATCTAATCACAATCCTATGTAATTTATGTTAAAAAAGGAAAAAGAAGATTATTTTTGTTATGACTGAGGCATGGGTTTCATGAACACATGAAGAAGAAAGTCCCATTATAGAATGACAATATCTCAGAAGACTCATTAAAAGAAGGTCATGAAGGTGGCAAATGATCAATGAAATGTAGTGTAAAGTTGCAAATAATCATGGCAACCAAAATACTAATCAGTATAGATAGGTGTCCATGAGGTATGTATAATAATTTTCTTTTAAAGGGTCCGTCATAAGATGTAGTAGGGTTGAATTTATGGGTTTATATTTTAAGAAATACCCTAGTATTTAGAAACCTTAATCTTAAGGTATTTGTTACCTATGATTTGATTTCTAGGGCATGGGATAAACTCTACAATGACATAAAGGGAAAAGAGTATGATCTAATGTTTGAATTTAAGAAACCCTAAAAAGGCCTCTTGATTACATAAAAACCCTAAAAAAGTAACTTGACATCATGTTTTGGAATAAAATATTGCTTGGGTTACTTGTTAAAATAGTATTGTATGTACAAGAAGAAAAAAACAGATGGGATGATCCATTTGAAGGCATGATGTAGCTCTTCGTAACACCTCATAAATCATGGAGTTGTTGTGCAAAAACTTTATTAAATATATGCCCTAGATTTCTCAACAAATAACATAATCAAACTCACATAAATAAATGGTTGAATCTTACATCTTGCATAACATTAGATGTATATGGGGGCATTAATGATCCCTGCATGCCAACATTGGTTGTATTGAGGGGCATAAATGAATCCTGCATGCCAACAAAATGCACGCTTAGTAAAAACACAAATATTAATAAATATATATAGTGAAATAACTTAACTAAATGCACAAAAATATTGAACAAGTTTTACCACTATCATTACCTTAGATGTTTTATAAGGTGTTATAGGGGTTGGAATGACTTTAGCAATTGCCAGCATTGCACAAACATAAATTAGCATAATAAGGAATATAAGATAATTGAACATATAAATGACAATATTCAAGCTTACCTCATGCATCATCATAGCAGCGTCTTGCCCTCGTGCATTTGTTAACATTTCCATGGAAGTAGTGAATATCATTGAACCCCCCATAGTAGCATCAGTGACACCCAGGGGTACATTCTTAAAAAAACACATAATAACATAAAAATAAAAAAACCTTGATAAAAAAACCGATAAGAAAATAGAATTGGTAACACAAAATATGTGTTGAGTGAGCATTGAAGATCTGTCCAACAATTTGAGGCAAGCTTATCAGAGTGTTTTGACAAGCATTTAACTAGTCACAAACAAACTTTTGAAGTATCATTTTAAAGTTATTTCTAAAAACAAATCCAACCTCTAACTAAATCAACAACATAAATAATACAAATACCAAAAGAAACATAAATACCCTGTCTGCCATTTTGTATAGAATAATGTAATAGAAATCTACGAAGAAAAGTTTGTGGACACTCATTAGGATCATTACATAAATAAATGTTGAAATATATGACAACGTGTAAAACCATAAAATTATTCTAAAATATGTTGGTTTAAACTTCTATGCATGTAATACTAATTTCATTGAGGATTTCTCTAGATTATATTACAAAGGGTAATGCACTGTCTTAAATTGTTGTCGCATAATGCAAAGTAATCACTGTAGAATATCTCCTTGTTGCCTATAAACATTACTTCACTAGGCCTTGCTTGCCTCAAAACCCCAGATGATTTGCTGCCACATAAAAACCTTAGGGGTGATTCGTTGCCACAAAAAATCCCTTATAGGTGGTTTGCTGCCACAATTGATACCTCAGGGATGATCTGTTGTCATCAACAGTGCCTCAGAGGTATCTTTCTATCCCAGAATTGCTTCATAGACATATTGCTGCCACAGTGAAGCTTCAGATTTAATGTGTTGCTATAGATAATGCCTTAGAGATAGGCCAATGCCTCAGATAATGTCTCAGGGATGATTCGCTACCCAGATAATGCCTCAAGATAGTTTGTTGCCACAGTTAGTGTCTGTTCGATCATTTATATAACAACATTTGGAAGTTGGATTAAAGTGAGGGATTTTAGAAAATTAAATGAAAGTCTGGTTGGTTGACTCTCTGCAATTATGCATTCAAACCAACGAGGTTCCATATATGGTGCTAAAAAAATAAATAGTGTTCCTAACAAACAAGCATCATTTTGTATATAAAATATTTAAATAAATTATCACCAGTTTATATTAAACTGTGAAATCAACATTTGAAAAGCAATGCATATGAAGCATATTAAGCATGCATGGAAACTACTAATCAGAGTCTAAAGAATTATTATGGTAGATGAAGCGATATGGTGTGTTGCCTTAGAAGAGCACCAATATGCAATAAAGAACCTTGAAATATGCTTGGAAAATGAAAAGACATAAAATAATGTAGAGCATTGGCGGCAGAGAGGGTATAAAAACTCAAAATTATGTTTAACCCTCCAATATAGTTAACCACACATGGAATAAGTGAATTCAAATGAATGACAATGCATTGAATGCCCATGAGCTCTGGTTTCATCAATTCATGAGTAAATGTTGGTGTGGGATTAAACCAAATAATGCCAATTTCATTCCTCGTACTTCTCAAAGACCCAAGCTACAAATATCATGGCTTAGTATTATACCTATGCACAGATTTATGCAGATTTGAGATGTTCAGAGGAGAACCAATCATATTTCCGTAACACCCCTCTCGAACCTATTTCATGCTAACGAATTAGAGTCTAGTGCCAAACACATGATCATATATCCAAGCAAAATATCATCCCAGTGCATCTCCTAGAATGGTGGATATCAAGTGACTCAAACTAATGAAGAGAAGCCATGATTTGACTCCAAGACTATTTAAGATTGGAGAAATTCACTTTTTCGTGTTGCAGACATTAGTGGTTTTGAGCTGGAGGCATGCAATACTGGGTGAAAACTCAACCTTCACTATCAATGATAGTATTTTATGTTTGATAAATAGACATAGACGTTCCTTTTCTCACTGTTATATTTATTTTCTTCTAAATAACTACGTTGCTAGATAAGGTGGTTAAATGTCTGTTGGAAATATTGAAAAATCTAGAGTTGCCCGTGGCCGACTATCCAACAGGCTTGAATTTTAAGCTTCAAGATTTTGAAGAGACAGTCCTGTTGCAGCAACAACAAAGGGGAAAATCTCAGATATTGGGGATAGTAGGGTTAGGTGGCGTAGGAAAGACAACTTTTGCAAAACATTTCTTCAATATGAAGAAATCAGATTATCACAGATCCTGCTTTTTATTTGAAGTTAGAGATAGTGCAGCTAAAAACTCTTTAAATTTGTGGCAAGAATACTTCTTAAGGCAAACATCTTTGCAAGGGAAATACATGAAATTGAATGGAAAATACCTGTGGAAAATAAACCCTTTGCTGTCTTCCTTGAAACTTCTAGCTCAGCTTTGAGTTCCTTTGCAAAATAACAGTGAAAGCCCCAGCATATAAAAACTATAACAATTTAGCGCCAAAAAGATTTTCGGCCTCTACACCAAAAATGTTTTGGTGGTTTCAGTGGTCTTGTTTCCATTTAAGATGACCTAGCCTGTTGTTTCCTACTATTTCCCATGTATGTCTCCCACTTTTCATAAGAATGAGGGTCTTAATATCTATCTCCTGCCACCCACGAATAAATGAGTATGTACTCTGCGGTCATTGGGCCTCGTGCCCTTAATGCCCATCACAGAAACCCTAGTCTCATGGCTTTAATAGATCAATAACTTAACACAAGCACATTCTTGGCAACAAGACTGCAATTTCATAACCAAAACCAAATGTATGAAAATGAGGAATTATTCCTCTGAGTTCGGCCCAATCTCTCTGAGTTATTATAACAAAACCCTCAGCCTTAGGCCAGAGAAACCTTTTAAAAATACATTACAGGGATAGTATTCTGTCCAGTTCACAAAGAAGCATGTTAACTAATATCCCTAGCCTAGTTCGACAAACAAACACATACCTGGTAGTGGGCACCAAGAAACTGGTAGACCCAACCGCAATTCGGCATGACTCTGAAGACCCACACCATAGCCAACGAGGGCTGCACATTCAAGTAGAAAACAAGATGAGTATGTGATGACAAAACAAGAGAAAAGCTATAAAACTCAGAAACTATTTAAGTTTAACACCTAAAACGAATATGCGCTTACCTGAAGAGACTATCCAAGCTGGAAACCCTTTCTGAAAACAGAGACTGTGTCTCAGCGCACATCGTGTTATACCACTAAAAAGAACCAATTTCAAAGGCAACCAGAAGTGGGCAACTTGATCAAAGGAAAACTATGGCGAGGTAAAGCAGCGGGTAGAGAACCATAACAGAGAAAGATAGAAGTGAACCATTTGAGGACTCGACAGACTAACACTCCCGGCTCGACAACCCTGGGAGATCACCTCAAGACACACAATGTACTAGGATCTAACACCTTGACCGTTGCATTTGGAAGAGGCATCTGCACCATAGAACCAATCCATATTCCCACGGAATGAGTCCAACTGGAGGCTCCTTGGCAGTCGAACCATGTATAACCCTAGGCATACGAAAACCAGGGTACCAATTGGAGGCTCCTTGGTAGTCGAACCATGCATAACCCAGGGCTCTTATTAATTAATATATTTTAATTTAAATCTTTTATGTTAAATTTATTAATAACAAACATATATTTAACTTAATTTGATTTCTTATAGGTTTAAGAATGTTAAATTGCATAAGAATTTTAAAATGTTATGTTATTTTACATAGGTTAAGGCTATGTTTGAAGTTGCTTTTTTGAATTGACTTATTATTGATCTACTTGTTGCACTATAGGTAGTGTATCTATTTTATAGTAAGTAATCATTGTACTATAGGTAGTGTCTAGTAATTTTTTAAGGAGCATTCATCAAAACAAAGAAATCTAATGAACCATAATAAATATCATATTTATTGAAGGGATTTTATCATCATAAATTACCAAAATGTAATTCGAGTGACTAATAAAATTCTACTATTACAAATAGATAAAAAAAATCATTCCACATTCATAAACACTTCAAGGTGGAATGTGCTATTCTTTAGTAATTACAACTTATTATCTTGACATCTTTACTTATGTAATGACTATCAATCCTTCACTCTTTATTTGATTATTGTGATTTATTGTAATTGTTTTGCATGTAGGTAAATTATTTAAATAGAAATGCCTCCAAAAAGGAAGGGTCAATCAACTAAATTTTTTTATATATATTTTAAAACATCAAAGACTTATAATGTTAATGATATTCCATATATACCTCATTTGAATGATGATGCTAATGAAGATATGAATGAAGAGTATTTTGTTGATATAGAAATTCTTGGAAATAAAAAGGAAGGACACAATGGTGGATCTAGTAGTTTGAGGAGGAAGGCCTTCTCAAAACATGAATTCCGAGAAGAGTGGATGATAAAACATCCTTGGGTGTATAGTATCAATGTTGAATATCACAAGACTCATATGAAGTGTAAAATTTGTGAGAAATACAAGGCTCAAGGTCCATGGGGTATTGGAGATGGATTTAATACGATTCAATATGATGTTGTGAGAACTCATGCAAAATCCATTATTCATCAAACATCAACTGAGAGAAATTTGTATGACACTGAAATGTTTGAAAATCCCGTTAAAGAACACATAGTGGCTATAAGTGAGGCTAATAAGGAAATGGTCAGAACTACCATTTAGTAGCATATTTTATTGCAAAAAAAGATATTTCAATTTTTACTTATGAAGATCTTTGTCATATTCAAATGCATCTACAGATGCCTAATATGCCTTCTCGAGTGGATTATTCTTCCTACATAAATAAAAAAGAAGCTACTAAATTCATTCACTCTATATCAAATTATCTTGAAGAGGTGCAAACTAGAAAAGTGTTAGAAAATCCCTTTTTCTCTATAATGTTAGATGAAAGTATAGGTAATGGTTTGGAACAACACTTTTTTGTGTATTCTACATATCTAGATTTAAAAGGTTTGGGCCCTCCAGTCACACAATTTATGAAAATGATTATTGTTCCTAGTGGAAAAGGAAAGACTATATATGATACCATCGTTAATTTAAAGGAAACAAGGTAGTCGGAAAATGAAAAACTAATAGCGGTTTTGACTGATGGTGCTTCATCTATGTTTGGATGTGAAAATGAATTTGTCACACTGCTAAAGAATGATTTAGCAAATTTGATTGGCACTCATTGCATTTCACATATTGAAGCACTTGTAGCAACATATGCTTTGAAAAATATACCTGAGTATTTGTATGTTGAGACAATAACAAAGAGGGCATACTCATGGGTTGGAAATTTAACAAAGAGAAATAATAAGCTCATTTCCTTATTAGAGATAATGGAATTAGAATCCTTGCAGGTTCTTCAAATCCATGGGATTCTATGGCTCTCTATTTTGGTGAAGCCCAAACTAGTGAGATAGTTATCGATCCTAGTATACCAAGCACGGGGTGCTTGTTTGAGTCCATACAATGCTCACTTGAGTCTGCACACATGCGACTCTCTGTTGAAGGTCTCAAACCCCTTCAATTGCTCAATATACACCTCCTCAATAAATCCATTGAGGAATGTTATCTTCACATCAATTTGGTGGATCTTCCACCTCATCTGTGCTAATAGTGCTAGAATTGACTTGATGGATGAGTACCTTGCTACTGGACCAAAGGCCTCCTCATAGTCAATTCCCTCCACCCGAGAGAACCCCTTGGCCAAAAATCAGGCCTTGTGTTTCTCTATGCTCCTGCCTTCTGCATGCTTTATCTTATAAAGCGATCTTGAACCAACCACTGATGTGTTTGTTGGTCTTTGGACCAATTCCAAAACACTGTTTCTGACAATGGAATCATATTCCTCTACCATAGCATCAACCCATATTGGTTATTGCACTGCTTCCTCGAATGAAGATGTTTATGTCTCAACTAGCTCACTCATCAAAGCCATGTACCCAGTGTACTGATCCTATGACCTCCTTTGCTTGCACTGTGATGTGGGTGCTCCCACATTCTCTCGAGAATCCTGCAATAATTTGTTAGCTTCGCTGGTTTGCTTCCTTCCTTCTCTAGATGTCTCCACTCTCTGCTCCTTTGCTTGTGGCTACTCCACAAATTCCTGAGGTTCTTCCTTTGGAGCTAAAAGCTCCTGATCAGGCTGCAATTGAAGCCCTCTCTCAGGAGAACACCTCATTGCCTTCTCCTCATCAAACTTCACATCTCTTGTGACCATTGTAACCTTGAGAGATGGAGAGTATACACGATAGTTGTGAGTTGTTTCTGTGTACCTGTTGAAGGCTCAAAATTCTATACCTCAACATTATAAGGGAGACCACCTAGCTGGGAACTTAAAGCAGCTCATTTTCTATTGAGGCCACTTTGATGAATTTTTCCTAAACCATTCCTAATGTCTCGCAAAGAGTCTTCGTCCAAATACTCCAGAGGGAGAGAATAAAGGCGCAACCACACTAGGGCCCAGCTCAGATCTTCTTTGTTCGGGTTAAAGCGCTCGATCCATCCTCTTAGGTATAGCCCTGCTGCGTTGAAGAAATATGGTCCTCCATCCTAGTTAGTCATAAGATCATGTTGGTCACAACCTCCGTAGCTTAAATAAACAAATGGTAATACTCTTCATCTTCTAAGTTATGTAATAAACAAGTGAAAGGGAGCAAGACATGAAGAGGAAACACATGGAATGACTTTTAGTTCTGGCAACCATGCATGTCATTGAAAACAGAATGATTCAACAATGATAAGAAATATTTTAAGATACACTAAGAGGTGTATTTCAAAATATGTGCTTTGTTTTCCATACCTAGCCTCCAAAGGGTTATGCATCAGATGGATTCTTCATGTGGTACTGACATTCTCTCATACCTTCGGTTTCTCAGTCTTCTTATTTCTCTCCTTAGCTCCTTGAGAGTCATATATCATGTCATCATTCTTCATGGCCCCTGAGAGACATAATTGTGTAGTTTCAGCGGGCAATGACTGTTGCGGGATGAGGCCTTGGGGGGACAAATTTACATAGTTTTAGGATGCAAGCCACTACTATGGGATGAGGCCCTAGGAGGACACATCTACGTAGTTTTAGGATGCTAGGCAGACTGGGTAGTGCCTTGAATTATAAGAACTTGGATAATGTGTCATATTTCTTCCACATGAAGAAGATCCAACACTTCCGTGAGAAGTCATCAATAAAAATGACAAAATATTTGTATATGGTAGTGGAGGTTGTCGAGAAAGGTTCATAAACATGATAGTGGATCCTTTCTAGGACTGCATGTGCTTTGTTGTCCCAATCATGAAATGTGGATTTTATGTACTTCCGCAACGTAGATCCTTTGCATATTGTTGGGTTGTGTTATATTCTTTCCACGACTAGCCCATGTAGTTAACCGGGGGGTTAGAGGGAGGGAGGAGCCCGCCTTCGTTGCACCGATTGTATAGTGGGGGGGTCACATGGGGTTTGAGGCGTACCTGTAAGCCCACTTTATGGGGTCTGGGGCAACGCGCCAGAAAATTTTGGTTTTGGACCCTATTTTAGGATGGGCGGACCCACCTATGGTTTTGTGCATGATATTCGCACATGTTTTTGGACATGATGGTTTTCGGTCCATGGTATTAGATGCGATGGTTTTCAGTCCATGGTATTGGATGCTTCAGCATGTATAAAGATGTATTATAAAATTGAAAGTAACATAATGAAAAAATCAAGCTGGTAGTCCCGGTTTCGAGATCCAAGGGAAAATCTCTGTGTATATGTGTTTTATGTGTTATGCTCTCGCATTGTTTATTTTCTGTGTTTTAGAATTCGTATGCAGGTAATTTTTATATGGGATTAAAACCTACACATACATCCTACTACTTAGGTGCGCCTTTAGGGAGGCTAGTAGTTATTTGTTGTATAATATTCTAGGTGTCATGATGCAAATGGCCAAGTATTTTGTGCCAAAGTTCATCGACATCGCGACCTGCACTTTCTCCGTCTTAGTGCTTAATGCAACATAGTCTTCCACATCTAGATTATATAGGTTCTTCACATGAACCCTGATATGCATCACCTGTCTCGTGGCTATGTGTCTTAGGAATGCTTTTCCTTTGATTAATATCACTTCACAACCATGGTCTTCCAAAATTGCAACAAATATGAGATTTTTCTTTAGGCCTAGAACAAACATGACTTCCTTGAGCCTAATGCAGAAGCATTCGACACTCTTAATCAAACAAGGAATCCAAAGCGGAGCAAGGAGGATGACGTGGACCATCGGAGTAAACATGGGACATTTCTATTAAAATAGAGCTAGTTTGGTGGAATGGATAAAGTCTCTAGAAGACTTATTTAATGTAATCTGCCATATGTATGTATGCATGTAGAGAGAATTAGGGATAGTTGAGTGATTCATGGAGAGGATTTGATCGGATCCTTTCAGTGATCTAATCCAATGTGTTTATAAATGATGAACCTGCATGTTCAATAGGAAAGAGTGAGAACAAAGTAAATTTGTGAGAACAGAGTGATCAAAATGCAGTTGAAGGGGAATTTGCTCCCAAGGCTGAAATGCCTAAGATATGTAATCATATCGTGTATAATATAAAGTGTGTTCAGTGTTGATATTGTGTGGATTTCTGTGTGTGTATATGTAATAATTCCTTTTCGTGTTATTCATATATATATATATGTGATGATGGCTTAATTCCTGTGTTACGAGATTATTGATCGACCATCGATCACTATAAAGATCGATGGCGATCCATTGATTAACGAAAATATTGTTATATATGGTTTGTCATGTGTAGACACAGTCGGTGGCAGAACTGTGTTTTAAGCGCAAAATCCATCAGCAGGTAGCCAAATCTGACAAGCGGTGAGGGTACATGCAAGATACAAAGCAAGGATTAATGCAAAGGAGTAATGCAGAGGAGTGTACTGACTACATACATATCATCAAACATATTTCATCCCACTTAGGATGTCTTGAATCGTGCCTGGTTAGTCATAAGATCATGTTGGTCACAACCTCAGTAGCTTAAATAAAGAAGTGGTAATACTCTTCATCTTCTAAGCTATGTAATAAACAAGTGAAAGGGAGCAAGACACGTAGATCAAACACATGGACTGACTTTCACTTCTTGCAACCATGAATTTCATTGAAGATGGAATGATACGACAATGATAAGCAAACTTTTAAGCTACATTAAGAGGTTTATTTCAAAAGATGTGCTTTGTTTTCCATACCTAGCCTCCAAAGGGTTATGCATCAGATGGAGTCTTCATGCGGTCCTAATATTCTATCATACCTTAGGTTTCTTGGTCTGCTTATTTTTCTCCTCAACTCCTTGAGAGTCATCTATCATGTCATCTTTCTTCGTGGCCCGTGAGAGACATAATTGTGTAGTCTCAATGGGCAGTGACTGTTGCAGGATGAGGCCTTGGGAGGACACATTTACACAGTTTTAGGATGTAAGGCACTACTTGGGACGAGGCACTGGGAGGACACATCTATGCAATTTCAGGCACTACTTGGGACGAGGCACTGGGAGGTTTCCAACCTCCCATACCATTCAGAAATCCCACTGAATGGTATGGGAGGTTAGGATTTCTGCGTATTACACGGTTCGAACAAGCAATAGAAAAGCTTGAGGGTTACATATGTGAAGTATGTAGTTCAGGAAAGTTGGATGAGGCTAGGTTGTTAAGGAAACTCCAAAATTTAGCTAAGTGTGGGATTAGTGGAACTTATGTGAATAGTGATAAAACTTCACTACGATCACACACTTGAAAACTTATTGATACAACATAGACCATCCAGAACATATAACACATACTTCACTTAATGAAACAACCTTTGTGGCAGCTTACAGCAAGTGTGACTTCGATTATAGACTTCGGGAGGATAAAGGGGACACTTGTGTAATACAAAAAAAGTTACAGAGAAACCTGATCTCAGAGATGTTAAGCATCAGTCATCATCACAAAATGCAACTGTTGGTATTGGACTGCCCCAACAGAGGGGAAACAAGTCCAAGAAGCTTTGAAGACTGCCCCTGTTATGGGGGAAACTAGCCATTGAACCAGAATAACTATTTCAAAGTAGACCTTGGTTTTCCAAAATGAACAAAGAGGAATGAAATCCTAAACCAAAAAGATAGGGACATAACCAAGTAACAGTATGCAATTTCCAGCTAGCAGAGAGTCAACCAGAGAATTCAAGACACTTGGCGTGAAGACAGAACACATCCAGACCACAAAACCACAAATCATAGAAACATATCCGCTTGGAAGCCGGACACCTTTGCGAGAGACCAAAAACCACAAAAAGTTAGACGAATCCACCTGGGATCCAGAGACCTTTGCATGAGGCCACGTGTTAGGCTGGTGGTTCCATCGGAGCTAGCTCTTCCTCAATCCGGAAGGCAAATTGATAACAATCATCATCCTCTTCAGATGCGCCGCAACCTTGAACAGTTGGAGAATCTATAGTACCTTCAGCATCCATCTGTCGCTTACCAACGTCCCTAGCTTTATCTTTGTCATACAGAGCCTTACTGCTTTCACCTTGCTGCTTGTTTCTGATTCCATGACTACCTGTCTCTTCCCTGTTCTACTTGTTCGCACGACTGGACAGAGTAGCTTGCATCGCAGACTCTTCCTTGAAAGAAATTGTGACTGCAACAGTGATTGTAGGCCTGTTTAGTGAACTGCAGAAACGAAATTGTGTGTTCTGAGGGCCAGAAAGAGGAGGGAGTGGGAGATCCACAATGTGGACAACATTGTCCCTCCAACCTCTCCCACTTCTGGTATTCGCGTAGCTATAGTGGGGTTAATGAGCGAGTAGGGCAATTCAGTAGTTGAGTCCAGGGAGTCAGAGGTGGAACTGGTAGAAGCTCGTGAGTGGTTAAAACCTCCATGCGAACCTCCACGCCTACTGCGCATGTGGTGCATGAGGCGAGCCATGGCTGAATTGGCAATGAAAGAATTGGAATGAAGGCGACAATGAGTGAGAGTAGGGGTGGGCGAACCATAATCAAGAAGACAATGACAGGAATGTGAAAAATGAAAACCATTACCAAAATCCTGACAAGGGAGAATTAGGCAGCGACTACCTGTAGCAGTTCTGAAACACGGTTCAGCCGCTTGCGGAGGACAAACACCATGGAGAAGGGGAGGAGTAACAAAACGGTTTGCACGGGCCATGGTGTTGAAGGAAGTGAGCTCGTCACAGCTTTCAGAGTCAATAAATGTCACCTGTAAGGTGTTTTTAGTCCATCTACGGTGAGCTCTCAGGACGAAGCACTTAGCTAGATGGCTTCCCAACCCGCCAGCGATCCGTCTTGTCATTTAAATGCCGTTGTTGACACCCGCATCCAGGTGCGTTTCCTCTGCATTTTCCCTTTCCTTTTGCACTAGATCATTGAAATCCTGGAATTGATGAGTATTGGCTATAGTGCTAAGAGCTCCTACATGAAGAGTCTTACCACTTTCAACGCCAATGTTTGCTAAGAAGTCTGCTACTTTGTTACCATTCCGACGAGTGTGCCTGATGGTAACTGCTCTATGAATGAGAAGCCACTGTTCAATCTGTTGCAGCCTTTATGCCAATCTCCAACTGCTACCCACTTTATGTGTTGGGGTTCCCTGTAAGATCTGGTTGATCATGTTAATTAAGATCTAGGAGTCCCCTTCAATTATGAGTGGGAAGAATCTATTGTTCTGAGCCAGGAGAAGTCATTGCCAAATTCCTTCTAATTCGGCTGAGTTGTTTGTATCCCAACCTATTGACCCCATGAATGTTTGGAGAACATTGCCCTTGTGATTTCTAAATATTCCCCCAAATCCTTCTTTACCTAGATTTCCCTTTGATGCTCCATCAAAGTTGAGCAGTACCATGTGTGGTGGGGGTGGAGTCCATTTGTCAGGTGTATATCCAGAGGGAGGGATTTTCCTTAGGTGTACCTGCTCATGGTTCCACTGAAGGTTCCAGTTCAGCCATATATTTTGTTCCTGTGGTGTGGATGAGAAATCATCATCAAGCCACGTTTGGAGCATCAAGGTTTCTCGTATGTTTTGACATATATTGATCCATATAACTTCTATGGGAGAGGAATGGTCTTTGAAGATGTGGCTATTTCTCTCTTTCCAGATTGTCCACATGAGGAAACTTGGTATTAGCTTCCATAAGGTGTTTAAGATTTTGCTTTTATAAGGGTGAGGTGCCCAAGAACGAATAGTGCTGGTTGAATTCTCCTTATTTCGTCCATCTCTTTGACATCTGAAGCTAACCTTCTCCCAAACTCAGGTTGCTAATAGACATGAGTTTAGGAGATGTTCCTTAGTTTATTTTTCATGTTTACAATTTGGGCAGATGGAAGGTCTGTGAAAACTCCGTTTCATTAGATTATCCCAAGTAAGGATTCTATTTTGGCATAGCAACCAGAGAAAGGTGGAGATTTTTGGCCAAATTGGTGGTTCCAAAACTTTGTGCCAGAGGCTATCCTTGACAGTATGGTCCCTTAGTATTATATGATATGCTTCCTGGGAAGTGAAGGTACCTCTCGTTTCATAACCCCATCTGATGATGTCTTTCTTATCTGATTGGTGAATTTTGTTGTTTGAGAGTTCTGTATCCTGGCTATCTTTGATGGATTGCGTGGCTTGCCCAAGAAAGAGGTTCGAGCATAACCATTGCCTATAACCTTGGTTGTGAACTTCCTCCCAAAGTTGATTTACTTTGATCGTCGGTTGCTCTACCCAATCCTGAAGTTGGTGGGGCATGAGTACGTCCTTCAATTTTGGTCTTTGCTGCCAGGAGTCCTCCCAAAAGCTCGCATTATCTCCATTCCTGATTTCCCAAAAACTCCGTTGTTAGATTAGACCTTTATGTTGTTTGGCAGCATTCCAAATTAGAGAGCCTGTGCTAACTTCTTTGAGCCGAATTAAATCATCCCCTGGTCTATTATGAGCATACTTAGCTATCCAAAGGATTGCCTAAGGAGTATATGGGTTCGAGAGCCATCTCCACCAGATGTGCGCTCCCATGACCTCGTTGTTGTGCTGAGGATCCCATAGTCCAGTGCCTCCAGAGGATTTTAGGTGAAAAATTGTTTCCCACTTTACAAGAGCCCATTTTCCTTTTTGTTTCGTATTCCCCCATAAAAAATCTCGTCGAAGATTTTTGATTTCTTTAAGAACCAATTTGGGTGCTGCCAGGACCATGAAGAGGTAGAGCGACAAAGATTGTAGCTCTGCCTTGATTAGAACTAGGCAGCTCACCATATTGAGAGCTCTGAAGGTCCATGAAGAGATACGGGCTTCCAGTTTTTCTAGGAGAATTTTCTAGGATGAGTGCTTTAAGGCAGACGTTGTCATTGGAGCTCCTAGGTATTTGGAGGGCAGAGATGCAATCGAGAAGCCAAAAATTCTGGATATGGAGGCTTGAGTGATGGGAGGTCTATGAAAGAAGAAGACTTGAGATTTTGATTTGTTAATGCGGGCGCCAAAGGCATCCGAAAAGTTAGATAAAATTGATTTCATCTTACGGGCTTCCTGGATTGAAGGATGACCAAATAACATATTGTCATCCACAAATTGCTAGTGGGTGAAAGCAGGCGTATTCTGGAAAGAAGGGCCATGTAATTGTTGGTTTTGAAGGGCATCTTTGATGTAATTTCCAAGACCTTCCACCATAATAACAAATAGAAAGGGTGAGAGAGGGTCCCCTTGTCGGATACCTCTGGATGGGTGGAAGGGGGTGAAGGGGGTCCCGTTGACAAGAATTGAGAAAAAGGTAGAAATGATGAGACTCATAATCCATCTTATCCAAGGGGGGGTAAAGCCAAAGGCTAGTAGTATTTTTTGAATATATTTCCAGCTTAAAGAATTGAAAGCTTTTGAGAGGTCAATTTTAGGAGCATACCTGCCTTTTTGGTTTGCTTTAGGGAGTGAATGATTTCATGAGTGAGAATTATGCCATCGGTGATCTGCCTTCCTTCCACGTAACTTGATTGTTCTAGTGATATAAGAAGAGGAAGCAGGGGCTTGAGGCGTGTGGTGATCACTTTGGAGACAATTTTATACAATACCTTGCATAGTGCAATAGGTCGGAATTTGTCCGGAGTCTGGCTGTTCTCCTCCTTAGGGATGAGGGCGATGAAGTTGGCATTCAAGGATGGAAGCATCCATCTATTAACTCTGGACTCCTCGACTACTTGCCAGACTTCCTCCTTGATTAGATCCCAGAAGTTGTGAAAGAAGTCCGAAGTGAAGCTGTCTGGTCCATGTTCTTTCCCAACTTTGAGCTGTCGCATAGTTGTCTCCACTTCCTGTAAAGAAATAGGCCTGAGGAGTATTTGATTGTGTTCCTCAGTTACGATCTTAGGAATAATCTTGATGATCTTCTCTATAGCTGGCAATCGATCAGTCTCTGTTTCCTGATGCACCCTCTGAAAGTGGGTGAGGAGTTCCTATTCTATATCTTCATGTTCTCTAGATGTTCCCCTTGTCGATTTTGGAGGAGAGTAATGCTGTTGTGCATTCTCCATTGGATAGTGGTATGGTGGAAGAACTTTGTATTGCGTTCGCCCTCTTTAAGCCATCGGATCCTCGATTTTTGTCTCCAAATAATCTCTGCCTGTCTTGCTCTTTCTGAGATCTGCGTTTGTAGTTAACATTCTTGTTCTACTATGGTTTCGGATCTGCCTTCAGCTATGATTCTCTGCTGTAATTTTTGCATTTCTATTTCAAGAGTGTTTTGTGCGTGAAAGATATTGCCGAAGGTAAAACGATTCCACTGTTTTATTTTTTTCCTTGATATGTTTTAGCTTTTGTTAGAGCTTGTACATTTTTGCGCCTTTTGGTGGTGTGAAATTTCTCCATGTCTTTGTTATTAGGTTATGAAAATCGGGGTGATTCATCCAAAAGGCTTCAAAGTGAAAGGGCCTGCGAACATTGTCTCTCGGTATTTGCCAGTGAAGCCTAATAGGCCAATGGTCCGAGCCAGAGAGTGGCAATATAGAGGCCAAGAGATCCCCGCCAAGATGTATTCGTTATCAGAGATCAGGAATCTATCTAACCGAGATGCAATTTGGTGGGCATCTGCACGCTTGTTGTTCCAAGTATAAATGCCATTGTTGAATTCCATATCTATAAACCATTGTTATGAATGTAGTTTATGAAATGCGTGCTTTCACAGTCCAGCTTGATCCGTCCTCTTATTTTTTCCTCCAATCTTGTAATCAGGTTGAAGTCCCCTCCTGTGATCTAAAGTGGGTGGGATCTTTCTGAGTTGATATGAGTTAGGGTGTTCAATGTGTCTACTTTGTTTGTTGCCTCCTGGGGGAAGTAGGCATTAGTTAAGTGTCCATGAACATTTGTCCCTGTTAAATGAAACTTGGCCTGAATAAAGTGCTTACTGGCATGTATGTTGGTAAGTGTTATAGCTCTATCATCCCAAACAATGGCTAGCCCTCCTTAGGGTCCCATGGCTTCCACCGCCACTTCTTTGCTTCCTGGCCATGCTTTGGCAAGGATCCGATCCAACATTGTGGAATTACACTTGGTCTCCTGCAAGAAGAGAATTTAAGGCTTTTCCTGTTGTAGCATGTTCCTTATTAATCTTCCCTTCAGCGGGCTGTTGAGCCCTCTGATGTTCCATGAGATGAGCTTCATGATTCATGATTGGGAAGGGGATTATAGTATTTGGTGAGCTTGGAGTATCTTTCAGATTCCACCAGCATCTCCCCTATGCAGATGGTTCTCTGAAGATCGGTTTTCCGTCCTCGTTCCTTGTTGTCTTTGAAGATATTTCTTCCATCCCACTGACTACTAGTTTGGACACCTAATGATCTTTGCTTCTGTGCTCTTGAGAGAATTACTTCTAAGTTCTCTAGTTGTCGCTCAGGAATTTTGTCATATTCATTTTTCTTACAAGCCTGTTCAAGTCCCAGTATATCTAGATCTTCGATGTTGAAGCTCTTCGGTTCCTCTTCCATGTGCTATACTGTTTCCTGCTCTGCCTCTATATCATCTACAATCGTGAGTTGCATCTGAGTTCTATCTACCTCCATACCTTGAGCAGTCCTTTTCTACATGTTACTGGGAGAGGGCATTTTGGTGTCCGTGGGTTTCTTAGAAGTGAGGGCTTTCTTTGAGCTTGATGGAGAAAAATGGACAGAAGTCTTAGGAATGGCTTCAGGTTGTTTTTGATTATCTAAAATATGAACCTCCGGCTGGAGCAGGATTTCAAAGTTGTTGCTTGTTGAAGGCAAGGAGGTGCTGGTGACAGGTTTTTTGACTGAGGTAGAGGGCTTTTTATGGGTCTTTTTGCAATTTAGAACTTTTGTGAACCCATCCGAGTCGGATTTGTCCATTGAAGGGGTGGTCGTGGATTTCATATTGGAGGGACAGTCTCGGAATAAATGGCCCAGGGCATGGCATTTTCGACAGTGGAATGGTACATGCTCGTAATCTATTGTTTGTAACCATTCATAATCATCATGGTAGAGGCTTAACGCGTCCGGGAGAGCTTTGCTGAGGTGCATGTATACATAGATCCACACATAGAAGGTATATCGCTTCAGCTTTGTCTCCTCTGCCACTTTGATAAATTTTCCTAAACCATTCCCAATGTTTCGCAAAGAGTCTTCGTCCCAATACTCTACAGGGAGAGAATTAAAGTGGAACCACACCAGGGCCCAGCTCAGATCTTCTTTGTTCGGATTAAAGCGCTCGATCCATCCTCTTAGGTATAGCCCTGCTGCGTTGAAGAAATATGGTCCTCCATCCAATACCCTGTTTCGGTCCTCCAAATAATTGAAAATGGCAGTAAAGAAGCCATTAGGACCTAACTGCAGTGTTATGTGCCCTTTTGGCTTCCATTTGGCTGTGATCCAACCATTCAAAGCTTTCTCCTTTGGCCAAAGGCCTATGAACTTTCCTATCAAAGCATGATCCCTCATAAACTAGATCTGAGGTTGATGCGCTGACTTGGGAGCTCGATTTTGGGTCTGTCAACTGCTACCGGCTTGCAGGTGTTTGAAATCACTCGTGGTTCTTCATTTGTGTTGTTATTCGTTGGCGTATTTTCATTCTCTGCTGTTGTATCTTCTGGATGGTCCATCTTGACACTTTCAGTCTGTCGCGGGCCATTTTTCGTATCAGCAGGGGGAGGCATCATGTCCTCCCCCTCAGGGGGTTCCATTGTCCGATAGCTATTCCTTATTGTGCTGTAACTGCCTTATGGCTGAAGGTTAATGGCAGAATGACGCAGTCTGTGAAGGTCTGCCAGTTGCAGAGCAACATCAAACCCTAAGCGCTCCGCTCTCCATTTTCATTCGAAGTGAAATATCATATTAAACATAGGTTTGATCTAAAGTGGTCATTGTACTAAATATAAAGTTTTGTCTTAAAATATTTTTGTCTCAAAATGCTTTTGTTTTAAATATATAGTTTTGTCTTAAAATAATTTTGTCTTAAATTATTTTTGTCTTAAAATAATTTTGTCTTAAACTGTTTTTGTCTTAAAATAATTTTGTCTTAAACTATTTTTTTCTTAAATATAAAGTTTTGTCTTTAAATTTTTGTCTCAAACTACTTTTGTCTTAAATATAAAGTTTTGTCTCAAAATATTTTCGTCTTAAATTATTTTTGTCTTAAATATAAAGTTTTGTCTTCAAATATTTGTCTCAAACTACTTTTGTCTAAAAATATTTTTTTCTTAAACTATTTTTGCCTTAAATATAACATTTCGTCTTAAAATATTTTTGTCTCAACCTATTTTTGTCTTAAAGTTTATATTTAAGACAAATCAATTGATATTAATTTTTAATATAAAATAACTAAAAAAAAAAAAAAAAATTGAGACAAAAGATTTTTTTTGTCTCAAAAAAATGTCTCAAAAGTGCCCTTGGTGTAGTAGTTACTAAAGCCTAATTATGATTAGAAATGTAAGTTGCTTGGTTACCTATCCTAACTATTTTGTAAATTATGTGTTGTCAATATTAATGTTGTTTACATGCTGGGGGCATAGTTCACGCACCACCCTACTTGCACTCATTGAAAGTCTTATCACACCATCATGGAAGACATACAATTTTTTATTCCTGAAAATTCCTCCTTCTTTTTCCTCTATTTTCCAGATCATGGAATGAGGACAACTCATAATATATTCTTACGAGAAGATCCCTACATTCTAATTTAGTTAAAAAAATTGACTTCAAGGATGCACACATAAATTAAAATGTCATCTCTGTAGTTTCACTGCATGGAAAGCTTTACTATCCCAATGAGGTAATTATTCATGTGCAATGATGACCATATACTACCACTAACTTACATGAACATACTCACAGTGATCTATGTAACCATCTCTAGTTTTATAGTAAATTAATCACCAAGAATGAGTAGCTTAGTGTAATAGTTTAGGTTGATAGTACTTATTAGATTATAATTCTAGATACTTGTTTGTGCCTTTAGTTAACGAGTCTACATTTCATATAGTATAACGATGATAACTCCCACCACAACTGTGGTATCTAGTTTAAGCGGTTCATTTAGAATTTATAAATTCTTTCCATACCTTCACCAATCTACTTAAGAAATGAAATGACAGTATATGTTATATTTTTCTGCCATTAGTAATTTTCCAATTTCAAGTCATATTTATTGATAAAATTTAGAAAATCGGTACTATACAAAAGAATTCAAATGTTGATTAAACTAATAGATTACAGCATAAATTTAACATTCAACAACATAATGTTACACAAAAAGTTTCACTTGAGAATGGCACACCTGCTCACCACCCAACCTTGAACTCATTACCTCAGTTCACCCTCGAGCTGAGAATCTTTTGCCTCCCAACCATCAACCACCCTGTTTTGATGCCTTCAAAGGTATTTAATACCTCTTCTTCTTGATAATGTTTCCATTTGCGACATCTGACTTTGTGGACCTTTTCTTATCCACTTGCATAGGATTTTCCATAAAATCTTGCCTTTCTCTCTCACGGAGATTTTATGATTTTTTTCTCGTTTAGTATATTTCTCTAGCTAAATAGTTTAATGGATCTTTCTCTCCCATCCATTAAACTTATCTATAACTAAATCTAGAATTCTTACCAAGAAGAGATGGAAAACATATCACTTCTAGTTGTCTTATTCTCAAGTGCATATATTTCATTGATTTATTAATAAATATTTGTTTACATATTTACTTTAATATTTATCTTCCATTGATTTCTATCCATTTATACAATAATCTTAGCCAAATCAAATAGTACTATAATAATGGAGGGATATTACATTCTTCTCCCCTTTTACTAACACCATCCTCGATGTTCACTATCTAGTTTCCATTCTTCGAAACCTTGCTGGATAAATTTTCTTCCCTACAATTTCCTTGCTTCCACATAACCTTTGTAAAGGTAAAGACTTTCCTCGCACTTAAGCTGTATCAATAGTTCAATTTTGAAGATGGACTGCTTCCCATTTAAGATATAAGGGGTTATTCTAGGAGTCTCCTTCTACTCTACCAGTAACATTCTCCATTCAATTAGGTAAGATATCATGTATCCATATCTTGAGTCCTAAAATGTGCATAAATATTTATTTTATGACTGAGAAATAATATATTTACCATCCTATCGATTCTATACGGTTTATCATTTTTCTAACTCTTGATTTATCGGAGAAGTTTCATCTTTTCTAGGAAGGTACTTCCCGTGTTTCTCGTTTGCGATCAACATTTTTATTTTTTATCCAATTAGCACTTTCGAATACATGTTGAACATGTACTGCTTAATTTTCACCTACATTCAACATATTATTCAAACACACCAAATATGGTCAACAACATTAATATATTGCTACAATAGACCTAGTGGCCGTGCATATTAACAAGAATATTGTTTAACAACATTACTTATCTCATTGCTTAAAACAAAGTATCCACTTATGAAGGAATTTTCATCACATATACTATTTTATGATTAATATAGAATTCAGATGAACTTATCTATGCATCTCCTTGACTATTTTTTTTATCAAATTTGCCCAAATTTCGACCTTTATAAGGTCGTTTCCTTACTAAATTTTCTTTTAATTTTCGAGCTTCTTAGTTTTTATCAAGAGCTAATGAAAGTTTCAATCGTTATTTTGGTACTCTTACATCAGCTACATGCATATTTCTTACCTCAAATGCATACATTCCACTCATGGTCTTTATATCTTTTTGTTGTTGACCAAGGTGGCTTGATCTCATCCATTTATCCAATATTGCCACTTCTTTTTTTAAATAATTAGTTCGTGCTGTTGTCGGGTTAGTTACCTTCCACAATCTCATTATTGTTCGTGTTCATATATTAGAACTTACCGTACCATTAATCTCTCTCTAACTTCCTTAATTGAGGAGTTCGCCAATTCAACCCTCGGCTTCCTTGTAGCAATTTCATTTCTTCCCAAAATCTTTTTAGCTATCCAAGATAAGTTTTACTCCAAACATCGTGGCAGTTTAATTCATAGCCATATAGTATTTAGAATACATATTATATTAGCTTTTAGTTTCCTGATATAATTATTATGGAGGTGCAATAAAATGAGTTTTTCCATACTTGAAGTATGTTAATAGTTCGTCAACCCTCCTTTACGCTATGTTCTATTTATTTTTATATCTATTTTTAATGAATTGTATCAGATGGGCACACTTTCTACTCCCTTTCTAAAAAAATACTTGTTTTAGATAATTTGTTCATAACATACTTGGTATTCTCAACTTCTAATTCAAGTTCATACCTTTTCACAGTGAGAACTTATAAGGAAGTCTATGCGTTACCCTTAATCATACAAATTTATTGTACATAATTTTTTATTTATTTATTGCTACTTTTTATCCTACCTTATGCTCTCTATAAAATACTATTGATTCCATCCTCCCCTTTCCCAAAATTAATGATGGTTCCTGTATCTACTAAGTTATGCACTCAAGTCAGATTTCAGCCTTCTTTTCATTCGTAGAATTTATCTGACACACTTTTCTCTCTAGAGTGCAGCCTTTCCGCAACATCTATCACTGATTTGAGTTATTCTCTACACTCTCAGCGTTATATGCTTTACACCCCTGTCCCAACTGATCATCCGAGTGCTACTCGAGAGTGCAGGTGTTAATTAAACTTCACATGGCACTTACGCCTTTGGTAAATTTAGATCAGAATTCAGAATTATGAATATCTATATCTATTTATAACAGTGTCACATAGAAAATACAACGACAAGGGTGCCTCTCTCATTTCCCAGGTCAATATTTATTCATACACCAATAGATCATGTCATTAAACCAGACATAACCACAGTCCAGTGGGAAAGAAAAATGGTATCCCCTTTGGGGTTTTACATGAGAAAATAAGAGGTGGTATGTGTATATTCCCAACTAATTTTATAGTTTTACGCATGTTTAATTCTCCTTCCACCTAATTCTAGGATGTATCTTTTATTTTTTTAAACACCCTCTCTCGTTATTAGCCTTTTGGTTATAAAAGTTGATTTGGAGTAATAATTAGCTTAGCTCATCTAGTTCCATTGGCCCCATCTCATCTTATGGCCACTATCCTCATATCACAGTCTCTGCTTGCTAAGTTTCATATCTAGGACCGTAGAACTTTTCATTTTACCCGAAATACGCAGCACATGCATAATCTGGCTTTTAGTCTTGTAACTCAACTTCTCATGTCAATATCAAAGCTGGCGAGGTTATTTCTCTTTCGCTACACATAAACAGTGGAATGCTTACGATTCATGGTTTTTGATGTGTGAGTAGAATTGTTATTTATATATTCATATATATATTATGGAATTACTGGATGTTTCTTATGTCAACAAGTTTCTCTGCTATAAAATTTAGCTAGAAAATAATTGAATCTATCTATTTTATTTTTTTGATCATCATATCTTACTCAGTTAGTAGCATTATGGTATTATAGCAATGGAATATCGTCAGAGTTTCAGTTACCATAACGACACGGATATTCTCCTCATATCCTCGCACTCCCTATGCGAATAACCATTTCTCTCTTCTTTGATTTTTGTTCTGACTTCTAATACCCACACCTGATGCATACATAACCTTTCATATGCAGATTTGCTATCAAATCTATAGGGTTAATAAAAAAAAATTCCCATGTGTTGCACGTGTTTAAAATAAATTTCCAGACAACAAAAACATTGTAAGATTACTCTAGCTGTCAACTATTCAGTGAAGACTAAGAGGATCTATCATTTAATGTTAATTCTTTCCCAGCCTATGTTCTCGCGACGTAACTCAATTACAGAGACCCTTCGTTGCTTTCCATTCATTCAAGTAGAGAAATTGTGATATGGCCACTACATATTCCATTTATTGATAATTTCAATGATATATATATATATATATTCTTCACATTGAATAACCAAGAAAGTCTGGAATTTTTGGACTCCAGTAGAATTTACTGCAAAAAATGAACGTGTATTCGTTAATTCATAACTAAGTATTAAACAAATACCAAACACACCTTCATATTTATCTTTTCCTTGGTTCCTTCTTTAAATTAGTCTTCTGTACTACTGCGTGCAAGGCTCTAGGTACAATCATGAGTTTCCTACAGGTTGTGGAAATCTCCATCTGTGGATCATAAATACGGTTGAGTATTTTGTCTATCACTCCTAGAGTCTAGGTCGAATCTAGGAACATGCATATCACTCCGCCAGTCTAGGTCGAACCTAGGAATATGCATAACTCTGCTTGATAAATATAACAACCAAGAATCTGCACCTTTAAACCGTTTTATTATATAGTCACTTCAACAAATGAATTGTATTCAATGCAATTGTCGTTGGGAATTTTTTTGGTAAAATTCCAAAAACAAATTAATTGAACACAGAAACAATGCTTTGTTTTTCTCCAGGATCTTAACACAGGGAAGCAAAAAAAAATTTTGCAGAACACACAGTTTTACCCACACACATAAAAGCTTGTATTCATAAGAAGAAACAGCGGCTGTTACAAAATGGATCTTCCTCTTAAGGGATTTCACCAGCACTGCTTTTACTAAAATATCTTCCTCACACAGAGGGATACTCAAAGAGATTATTCTGAAGAGCATCTTCTTCTTAACCAGAGGGATTCACTAGTCTATGCTGAAAAGCATCTTCCTTTTGACAAAGGGATTTACCAAAGACAACAAATATTCCTCTTAACAGAGGGATTCACCGGAGACTGTGCTGAAAAGCATCTTCCTCTTTAACATAGGGATTCACCAAGAACTTTTACAAAAAAAAAAATTACTCTGACTCTCCAGGAAATTTTACACTGCTGTGTAAAAATTTTCATTCACTGCTATGTGAAAAACTTTTACATTCATTGCTGTAAAATAAAAATTTTCTTACATACAACCTGATTACATTCGCACTGCATTTCAGTGCATTTCAATCTCCCAACAAAACAAAATTTACATAACTCTTTTTCACTGCTGTGTAAAAAAAAAAAAAATTACTTTTACTGCTGTAAAAGTCTTCTGGTTTCATTTACTATGCTCAGGCTGCTGCACATTAATTGCATATCTTCACCAACAAAAATTACATTTACACTATTGTGTGTAAATTTACACTACTGTGTGTAAATTTTGTTTCTCCTTTTGTTTTTTACGCTGCTGCTTTACCTCTGCACTGATTCGCACTACTGTGCGTAAAAACATTTCTTTTCACCGCGCTCTGCACTTCACATTTCAACGCTGCCCTTTTTTCTTCTCCGCACTTCTGTGCATATTGTCTTGCATATATGATAAAAATAATAAGACTAATGACTTCGCCTACTTTTACTGCCCTCAATACACTTCATTAAATTCTTTAGTTACTTCAGCATGGCGGTGAATTTATTTCTCATGCGGTCAAAATGAAACTTCACGCAATGTCCATACCCTGCAGACCTGTACGCAGCTTTGACTTTGATCAACGGAGGGCGACGTTGAACTCAATCAGACGGTTGCGATCAATATCGGGCAAACTTTTCTAACTGACCTTTATGCTCTGATGAAGAGTTGTTTTGGAATAGTAGCTCCGGGCATGTGTCAGTCGCTGATTGTATCGGGGGCGTTTGAGGAAAAACCACCATTGCGGGAAAGGCAGTCCGATGGACTCATCACAGTTTTCCAGAACGAAACCCTGTTTGCAGTCGCCGTTTTGATGGCGGATTCCGGCAGTTGAAAATAACATTTCAACGCTCCCCTTTAATTTCAACTATTGTTCTCAGGCACTCCAATCATGTAATATCCTCTTTCTCTTTGCCACAGGCAAAATTTCCAATCTTTGCATCTCCAAGCTATCCTGCAACCTTTTCTTCTCTGCTCTTATGGCAGATTTAATTCCATATCTTTCCCCTATAAGAAGATCTTCAAGGGACTTCAATTCCTTTCTCCCATTCATGGGAAGAATGACTGTTAATATAGTTCAGCAATAATGATCAAGAATTTCAGGCTCCCCCTAACTGTATGCATCGTCTCCTTTTGGCAGAGTCTTCTCAAAAGAAACTTAGATTGACTGGGGAGCTCGAAGGACTTTCGGACTGTATTTCCTTCCTTCTCCATACTTGTAAAACTTTATTCTTTTGTGTGGGTCTAGCTTGTGTAAGAGCCCATGTTAAGTTACAATCACGTGCCATATGCCTAATGTTATGACACCTGAAACATTCTACATTGTTCATGAATAAGATTTCATGATTTCTTGGAGGTTGTTGGAGACCATAACATCTATCTCTATGAAATGCTCTACAGTCTTTTGCCATATGACCAAAGTTTGAACAAGAATAACAATAACCGAAAAATGCATTTTGTTACCTGGGAGATGGAGGTTTTCTTGATGTACTTCTGAAGCTTTTCTGCCTTGAGATCCTTTGATGATAACCATTGCCTCTTGCCTCTTTGATATCATCAATATTTCTTCTGGGAGCAGGTTTTCTACTTGGAGTAGGATTTCTTCTATTGTGGCCTTTATTTTTCTCTTTTCCTTTGCTGGAACTAGGAGCATCACAACTTCTTTCTGCCTTCTTCACATCTCTTTTGCTTAAAGCATTTTCATTCTTGTTTGAGGGTTCACCTACATACCTAAGTCCTGATTTATCAGATGGAGATCTGTGATAGCTAAGCATTTCATCTAAGGCTTGAAAGCTCTTCATGATTTTGTTCATCCCTTCAACCTTTTTCTTGAGGAGGACAATCTCTTCTTCTAATCTTTCACACTCATTATTCTTCTTTGCAAGTTGTTCCTCAGTTTCTTCCTTGCTACGAGTAGCTTCAGCTGCTATTATTTTAAGGGAGATGATATCTGACTTCATTTTGAAGATTTCTTCACTCTTTGCTTGACTGCTCTCCATTTTCTTCTCAGCTTCTTGTGTCTGTTTCCTGGCTTCTTGTAATTTAGACTTAAGAGAGGAGACCTCTACCTTGTACTGTCCAATCTCTTCTACAAGTTTGTTCACTCTCTTGTGCCTTTGTTCAAGTTGACTTGACAAGGCATATTCCTGCTTCTTTGGTTTATTCAATTGATTTGTAATGGATATGACTTCTTCATGATGCTTCCTTTTGCTTTGATCAAGTTCCTTCTTAAGCTTGGCGAGCTCTTCATCCCTTTCTTGTACTTGAAGCTTGATGAGGTCAACCTTCTCATTTTCAGCTTCTATGATGGGTTCAGAATTTCCTTCTTGACTGATGGTCATGGTCAGTGCTCCTTTTGCGTGAAGGTCATGAAGTCTGTCCTATATATCCTTTGTTGATGAATATTTTCCAAGATTCTTCGTTACAGAATTAGGTAGCCCATCCAAGATTGTCTTTGCTGCTTTTGCATTGTACTCCTTGGATTCTTTATCCATCTTGCTATCATCAATCACTGATTCCCAAATTTCAATCCCTTCATACTGTAAGAAAGTCCTCATTTTTACTTCCCATATATTAAAGTTCCCATTGAACCTTGGAGCTTCAAATAGAATGCTTTCAAATTGATTGTTTTCTATTTTAGTAGTAGAGGGAGACACATGCTTAGGAGGATTGGAGACTTTCTTTCTTGACCTTGCCATTCTTAACTATGTTTCAAATATTTGACTGTGTATTTAAAAAACACTGACTGTCTTCAACAGCTACACAAAAAAACTTTGAGAAATACCTGGATCCTTTCTTGACTGTGTCTTCACTCTGCTGGAGAAGCTGTTGTAGCCAGAAACCTTCCTTCAGCTTCTTTGACACCTTCAAAGAGCCTGGACAAGCTCTAATACCACTGCTGGGAATTTTTCTGGTAAAATTCCAAAAACAAATTAATTTAACACAGAGAGAATGCTCTGTTTTTCTCCAGGATCTTAACACAGGGAAGCAAAAAAAATGTTTCCAGAACACAGAGTTTTACCCACACACATAAAAACTTGTATTCATAAGAAGAAACAACGGCTGTTACAAAATGGGTCTTCCTCTTAACAGAGGGATTCACCAGTCTATGCTGAAAAGCATCTTCCTCTTGACAGACGGATTTACCAAAGACAACAGATTTTCCTCTTAATAGAGGGATTCACCAGAGACTGTGCTGAAAAGCATCTTCCTCTTTAACAGAAGGATTCACCAAGAAATTTTACAAAAAAAATTACTTTGACTCTCCAGGAAATTTTACACTACTGTGTAAAAATTTTCATTCACTCCTATGTGAAAAACTTTTACATTCACTGCTGTAAAATAAAAATTTTCTTACATACAACCTGATTACATTCGCACTGCATTTCAATGCATTTCAATCTCCCAACAAAACAAAATTTACATAACTCTTTTTCACTGCTGTGTAAAAAAAAAAAAAAAATTACTTTTATTGTTGTAAAAGTCTTGTGGTTTCATTTACTATGTTCAGGCTGCTTCGTTCTTCACTTGCTTCACAATATTTGCATATCTTCACCAACAAAAATTACACTTACACTACTGTGTCTAAATTTTGTTTCTCCTTTTGTTTTTTACGCTGCTGCTTTACCTCTGCACTGATTAGCACTGCTGTGCGTAAAAACATTTCTTTTCACCGCGCTGCTGCACTTCACATTTCAACGCTGCCCCTTTTTCTTCTCCGCACTTCTGTGCATATTGCCTTGCATATATGATAAAAACAAAGCAAAAAACATTACATGTTTTAACGCGGCTGCGTATTACATTTCAGAGGTATTAATAAAAACTACATTCGCGCTCTGCTGCGCTATAATACATCCTCCATACATAAAATTAAAAAAAAAAAAAAAAAAAAAAAAAAAAAACAGAACTAGACTTCTTTTTTTACTTGTGCCATAAAAACAAAAAACAATTCCCGTGAATACAAAAATAATAAGATTAATGACTTTGCCTACTTTTACTGCCCTCAGTACACTTCATTAAATTCTTTAGTTACTTCAGCATGGCGGTGAATTTATTTCTCATGCGGTCAAAATGAAACTTCACGGAATGTCCATACCCTTCAGACCTGTACGCAGCTTTGACTTTGATCAACGGTGGGCAGCGTTGAACTCAATCGGACGATTGCAATCAATATTGGGCGGACTCTTCTAACTGACCTTTATGCTCCGATAAAGAGTTGTTTTGGAACAGTAGTTCCTGGCACGTGTCAGCAGCTGATTGTATCGGGGGCGTTTGAGGAAAAACCACCATTGCGAGAAAGGCGGTCCGATGGACTCATGACAGTTTTCCGAAACGAAACCCTGTTTGCAGTTGCTGTTTTGATGGCGGATTCCGGCAGTTGAAAATAACATTTCAACAATTGTTGCATTGAAGCTTATGTTGGTCGTGATTTTACCCTGTTGGATGTTTTTCAGTGACGTAAGGAAACACTTCTTGAAGGAAACCTTTCTGAACCTTACTAGGCTTGATTTCCTTTGTAGTATACTGAAAATAATTTCTCCTTCAGTAAATCAACCATTTTTGCTATTAAATGAATCCCATTAGGCCTGAGAGTTGAACCTACGCCTATGATACCATTTGTCATGTCCCTCTTTTTTCCTATTAATACACATGAGAGTTGTTCTCTCTATATATATCCCACCCATCCTTTCTTTTGCATTACTCTACTTGTTCTTCCACAATGATTAACATATTGATATACCTTTGTATGTCACAATATTTCATTTCTCTCTATTTGTAGAGGTGCAGTTCCAGCAATTCCCATGAATTTTGGTAGATCTAGTTCACGACATCTCCTTGCGAGGTCATTATTTCCGGATTTTCCAATGAGACATAATGTCGGTGTTTGGCAGGTAACCATTATGTGACATTAAATTTTCTGGGTTTTTCTTTTATGAAATCATTTTTAATATGGTTTGTTCTATGCATTTGGTAGATCTAGTTCACGACATCTCCTTGCGAGGTCATTATTTCCAGATTTTCCATTGAGACATAATGTTGGTGTTTGGTGCCCTCAGGTAACCATTATGTGACATTCAATTTTCTGAGTTTTTCTTTTATGAAATCATTTTTAATATGGTCTATTCTATGCTATAGTTATGCCAAACGCTGGTTGTAGGCATCAACTCATACTTCTCCTTATTCATTTACAGGTATGGTGAATTTCCTGAACAAAAGGTTCCCATTTGTTTTCTACCCTATGGTTGTTATCCTTTCCGCTTCTTGGTCGTTGTTTTTAAATCACTTTTTTTATTTGCGGATTGTATCTTAATGTTTTCCTCTTTCGGATTATCGTTTTTGATGTAGGTATTACTACAGCAACCCCGTATCCTTGGATAATTGTTGTTTAAGATAAATCATCGTAAGCTAAAAACTGGTTTACCCCTCTTCCAGGTGGGTATGCTCCGCTTCTCCTTGGCAGTTGTTCTTCATTTGGGAGATTGGTGATACTAGAGTACATAGACTATTTCACGGTGCCACTATCCTTCGAAACCGAGCCTCTTCTTCTGGAATATTTAGGGATTTCTTTGTTTATTGCATGAGGATTTTACTCTCCTCCTTGCCTTTCAGGATGATGTCCTCGGGTTATAATTGTTATGTATTATTGGTTGTTATTTAATAAGAAACGTTTCCACTGGATTCCGTCTGGAATCGAGCATTCGTTCTATTTATGTTTCCCCTCAGACTATACACACAGTGACCTCATGGCTGGGCTATGTATATTTTTACCTTGATTTACCCTGTCCATTTATGTTTTTTTTGGAACTTCTTGTTGAATTGGCTAAATTATATGCTTTCATACCGTACATACTTTGACTGTAACAAAGTAACATTCTTATGTTATACATATCCATTTCAAATGATTAATTGGTGATGATTGTTATAATATCTATGGAAGTCTGTATGTCGCTTTTCTATGGAAAATTATCTTGGTATTGTTTTGGAATTTAGTTTAATACTTAAATCTCAATACTTCCCAGGTAATGTTTCTTTAAACCCTTTATTGTAAATTTATTAGATTAATTTATAATTAATCCTCTCACCTTTCATTGTTTCCAGCTCCTCTGAGTTCAGAATTGCTTTCGAACTTTTCGGAAAAGGTTGAACTAGCTATTGTTGCTTGCTATTCTCTGAAATTGTACATACCCTTTTCTCTCCTCTGAAAAAAGTACTAAGGGTAACAAGTCTATAACTTCTACTAAACTTGCCTTTCGGTTATTACATGCGCTTGGTTACCTATGTAACTATTTTGGAAATTATATCTTGCCAATATTAATTTTGTTTGCATGTTGGGGGCATAGTTCACTTACCACCCTTCTCACGCTCATTTAAATTCCTATCCACCCATCATGGAAAACATACAAAAGTTTATTCCTGGAGTTCCTCCTCCTTTTTCATCTATTATCCCGATCACAGAATGAGGACAACTAATAAGATATTCTTATAATCTGATCCATGTGTTCTAATTTAGTTAAAAAAATGAACTTCAAGGATGTACACAAAAATTAATATGTCATCTCAATAGTGTCACCGCGTGGAAAACTTCGCTATCCCAGCGAGATAATTATTCATATTCACCGATGACGATATACTATCTCTAACTCACAAGAACATACTCACAGTGATCTATGAAACCATCTCTTGTTAGCTCCATTAAGTTTTGCACAATTGCTGCCTACAATTATGGAATTGCAGTCTTTCCTTAACTTATGGAAACCAACTACAGTAGTTTCCTTAAGTTAAGAAAAGAAACTGCAATTACTAAATTTATTATTAGGATCTACTATAGTGGTCAATCACTTTGATTCAAGTTCTCTGCCTTGATTTGTGGACATCTAACACATAGCTATTAGAAGCTTGATGGAAGCTTGGCTATATGTTCATCTGTTTGGTCCCCAAGCTCATCTCTCAATCCCCTTCAGTTTTACACCATCTAGCTGAGATAGCAGAGCTTGGAAGTACCTTCAGAATTTTGTGTTCTTTTCTTTTTGCTTGGATAGAAGCTGGAGTGCTGAAGAAGAAGCAAGTGGACTGTGGCCTCCATCAAAACATCACCAATGGCTGGAGGTAACTCGTATCACTGGGCATTAAGATTTAATGATTATTTGAGTTTATTACGCATGCAGAATCGTTGCTGAAATTGTAGAATTTCTAACATTTGGTATCAAAGCCCTTTTACCTCTGCCTTGCTGTGTGTTGGCCAAGAAACGAATTCTTATTTCTGGGCATGGCCTATTAATCATAACAGGTTTTTTCCAGTATATGCGCAGAGTGTTCCGGCTTTGCGCTGTTTAGAAACCCTATGCGTGCATTTCTTATATGTTCATATTCCTCGAGTGCCCTTCGAGCTCTTCCTTTTCATTCCCACATCGAATGCGCTTAGTCTTCTCATTAATTATGGGGTTTGTTTGTGTTTAAACATCGAACTGCCATTTACCTTTTTACTTAATATTGGTAATGCTTCTGTCGTGGTTGATTGGAGAGCCTGAGGCTGGAAGAGTCCTCCAGCGCCTTCGTTGGCTCTCTCATTTCCTCGATCCGCCAGATACGAGGCAACTGATTATTCCTATCATTTTCTCACGATATAATAGCACAGATACTGCCTTCAATTCTTCAAGTCTATGATGCATTGAGCTGTAATCAAATTTCTCGAGAGGTGCATGTCTTAAATGTCTTGATATCTACTTGCAGTTAAAATAGAATTTGCTATGTCTGGTATTGCTATTTTATTACATTGTAGATTTCAGAATCCGATAGATAGTAGCCCAGGCAAACTTTAACTTTAGTTTTGTGCGTCAAATTTTACAATATTCATGCCTTCCTTTTGTGTACATAAAGTTCTGTTTTTGATTTCAGTATAATGCTTGCCTCGAAGCTTTGATTATGGCTAAAATGTGGCATTTTTGGGGCGTATTTTGAGTTATTATAGCACTGCTTTAATGGCTTTAAATAGCTGCAGTAGTTTAGATCGCATGAAGTTAAGTGCTTGACTTAGGGCATGCTTGCATTTTTGTGAAGATTAATGGCACTTGAATTATGCTGCATCGCCTGGCATATCTGTTCCTTGGACATTAAATGAAATGTAGTATGGTCAAACCTTTTTTGCGAATGTGCTCTTGTAGTTTTCATTTTACGTTTCATGCTCTTTTGGTTGTAACTGCTTTTTGATGCATGCTTACCTCCTTTGAGGGGGTTTTATGTTGTTTGGCGCTATGTGGAGGTTTCTTCTGACTGTTTTCAGATACTGAGATAAACAAAACGATTGTAAACCTAAGCTTTGCACCTCTAATTTGCACAATTGAGAAACTGTTTTCTTTTCTGGATTATCTGCGAGCAACTTTGGAACAGTTGAAGTCCAATTTTAAAATGTAACTCGCAGATGTATGAGTAAATTGGTCTCCATGAAATGCCTTTTATTTAGGGCTGTAGGATATCAGTAGTTGTATGTTGTATAGGGCCTATATAAATTGTTGTTTGATAAATAATTTTGTTATCGAGGTTACCGCATGTGGTTTAGAGCAATATATTTTGATTGCATGTTAAATGAGATGTCATCGGTCGAATGTGCCAAACACAATTTAAAGCGTAGCTATAAATCCCATGCCTGCTACGTGGTAATATATGGCTATTGGGATATGACGCTGACTCAATACACGAGGCATTTCCCTCCACTTGCAGTGCCTTTTCTCTGTATACATCCAAGGATGTGTGTCTTTGTATATTTCATGTAGGTTTCTTTTGGGTCATGTGTTTTCAAAAGAAAGGATTTAGATTGATGACAAATTTGAGAAGGACGGAATCTGGATACCGTAAGCAAGAAGTGTTAAGCATACAAAGCATAGTAATATGAAATCTTATCTACAACTACCAGAGACCATCGAAGCTGTAAATCTGCGAAATGAAAGTAGGTATCATCCCTTGCTTAGAATGTAAGACTTGTCTCAAAGTTGTTTTTCATAAATAGCACTGTGATTAGTCAGATCATTGGACTGTCAACAACGGATTCTTGAAGAATCAATTCAGGGCAGTTGCGGTGACTTTTTGTGATAAGATTCAAAAATGATCTCCCATCTGGCTTAGGAAATATTCGGATTGTTGCAAGTAGGAAAATATGTAAACCATACACGTTGAAAGTTTAAATAACAAACCTGTGTGTTTAGAAGCATGACATTACTTTGAAGCTACAAGCTCGGTTGAATCTCACACTGTTTAGGCAAGGCCTTGTAGATGCCGAGTTGTCTTTTTAAGGATCATGATATACCATATCATGCAGTTGTATTAAAAGTAGAGGGAGTTAAGAAAGGTTATTGATATGAGTCATGTTAAAGGAAATGGTTTATGCATTCTTAAATATTTCAATATTTCGATATTTGAAATGGTTTAGTCTTTTGTTTTGAATATTTCAAATTTGCAGTTTTGTTTGCAAATTGTTTAGAGCCCATTTTGTAATTAATTTAAGAATTAGTCTTAAATAAATTATGGGACAGTTAGACTAAGGAATGTAAATTTGATTTTAATTTTATCTTGTGACCAAAATAGCTTGTTTGCTGGTCAATTTTTGTTGTTTTATAAACTTAAGGACGGAGCCTGAAGTCAAGCCAGCTAGCCTTCGAACTGCATTTGCTATGCAAGTGCAAAGTAGATCAACGCTGCTTCAGTCAATCTCCGGGTTAAGTTTATAAATTGAACAATCAATTTGTAGTCATTTTCGGTAATGCTGACTGCTTTAACCTTAATTTTGATTTTGCTGGAAAAATATTACAGTTATATGGAGTTTATTAAAATGTCATTTTGACTTACTCCTTTCAGTAAACATTATTTTTCTCTCTGGTTAAGTTTTGTTTATGCAGCAAAATAATGTCTAGTGATCCATATAATTTTAATTAATTAGAGAATAGCCACAGCATCTTTAATTAAATAAAATTATATATTTTGTTTGATAAGATCACATAAAGATTATTTAGACATTAAATTGTAATTAATTACACTGAATATAATAAATTTTATCCCACAGGAATCTTTATTATATTTATGTAATTAATTAGGATAAAATTTCATAACCTACCCATAGGAGTTATGAATTAATAAGTTTTATCGTAAAGTTTTATTGAATCTGTTTGAATTAAAAATTTAGCCCATAGGCAATTTTTATGTCATTTGATTCAATTCTTTTTTAGCATGATTTACACTGAATATAATGAATTTTATCCCACAGGAATCTTTATTATATTTATGTAATTAATTAGGATAAAATTTCATAACCTACCCACAGGAGTTATGAATTAATAAGTTTTGTCATAAAGTTTTATTGAATCTGTTTCAATTAAAAATTTAGCCCACAGGCAATTTTTATGTCATTTGATTCAATTCTTTTTAGCATGATTTACATTGGTAAAACATGAAAGTCTATTAAGCCTCAATTTTAACATAAGCATGTGATTCTTTATTTTGATGCAGTAGTACAACCTGCAAATTTCTCTGAAATTCGTTATGACATTCCCGAACTTAAGGGAGATAACTACAAGATTTGGAAGGAGAGGATTCTCCTTCATCTAGGGTGGATGGACATAGATTATGCTATCAGGAAAGATGAACCATCAGCACTCACTAATACCAGCACTGTAGCGGACATCACGCTTTATGAACGATGGGAGTGATCCAATCGTCTAAGCATGATGTTCATTAAGACTAAAATTTCAGCTGGTATTCGAGGTTCCGTTGATCAGCATGACAAGGTCCGAGACTTGTTGAAGGCCATTGATGAACAATTCGTCTCTTCAGACAAGGCACTAGCAAGCACCCTAATCATGAAGTTTTCATCCCTAAGGCTCACCAGTGTGAAAGGTGTGCGAGCACATCATGCAGATGAGGGACACTGTGGCTCAATTGAAAAAACGCGAGGTTGAAATATCGGAGTCCTTCCTAGTGCACTACATCCTGAACACCCTTCCGCACCAATATGGACCTTTCAAAATCTCATACAACACACATAAGGATAAATGGTCAATTAATGAACTCATGACCATGTGTGTTCAAGAGGAAGAGAGACTGGTGATGGAACTGGGAGAGAGTGCAATGCTGGCAACGCGTGGAAAAGGCAAATCTCAAGCCAATCGGAAAGGGAAAGGTAAAGTACCTCCCCAAGCCGATATCAAGAAGGTTTCCAAGTGTTTTTTCTGTAGGAAGAAGGGACACATGAAGAAGGAATGCGCCAAATTTCAGAAATGGCTTGCAGACAAAGGGTTTGCAAAACCTAAGGAAGCCAGTGGGAAGTGAGTAAAGCATCTTATCAGGAAACAAGATGGGCTCGTATGTGGAAGCCTTAGGAACATGTTATTTAACTTTAAGTAGTGGCTTTGTTTTGGAGTTAGAAAAGACCTTTTATGTTCCAAGTTTTTCTAGAAACTTGATCTCAGTTTCAAGGCTTGTACCTTTTTGGATATTCCTTAAACTTTTCAGAAAAATCTTTCAGTCTATTCTATAAATCTGATTATGTTGGGAATGGTATTTTGTCTAATGGTCTTTACTGCATTAATTTACAAAACAATGTCACATATGATTCAATGCATGTTCACACTGGCACTAAAAGATGTGTTATTAATGAAGATTCCTCTAAATTATGGCACCGGAGACTAGGTCATATCTCCATAGATAGAATTAATGGAGATCTAGAGGAAGAGGTTTACATGAAACAACCTGAAGGATTCCCCTCTAGTGATGGTGAGCAATTGGTTTGCAAGCTCAAGAAGTCATTATATGGTTTAAAACAAGCATCCCGCCAATGGTATTTGAAATTCCATAATGTAATTTCTTCTTTTGGTTTTGTAGAAAACATTATGGATCAATGTATATACCTGAAGGTTAGTGGGAGTAAAATTTGTTTTCTTGTTTTATATGTGGATGACCTTTTGCTAGCAACCAATGATAAGGGTTTGCTACATGAGGTGAAACGATTCCTCTCTAAAAAACTTGATATGAAGGATATGGGTGAGGCATCTTATGTCATTGGCATTAAGAGCCATAGAGACAGATTTCGAGGCATCTTGGGTCTGTCCCAGGAAACCTATATTAATAGAATTTTAGAGAGATTTCGGATGAAGGATTGTTCACCAAGTGTAGCTCCCATTGTGAAGGGTGATAGGTTCAATTTGAACCAATGCTCGAAGAACGACTTTGAAAGGGAACAAATGAAGAACATTCCATATGCTTCTGCTATCAGAAGCCTAATGTATGCTCAAGTCTGCACAAGACCTTACATTGCATTTGTTGTGGGAATGTTGGGACGATATCAGAGTGATCCAGGTTTAGACCACTGGAGAGCTGCAAACAAAGTAATGAGGTACCTTCAAGGAACCAAAGACTACATGCTTATGTATAGACGGACGGACAACTTGGAAGTAATTGGCTACTCAGATTCTGACTTTGCTGGATGTGTTGATTCACGTAAATCAACATCAGGTTACATTTTTATGTTGGCCGGTGGAGCTGTATCATGGAGGAGTGCCAAGCAGACCTTGATTGCCACTTCCACTATGGAAGCCGAGTTCGTCTCCTGTTTTGAGGCTACTTTACATGGTGTATGGCTTAGGAATTTCATTTCTGGGCTTAGAATTATGGATTCTATATCTAAGCCATTGAGAATATATTGTGATAATTCAGCTGCTGTTTTTATGGCTAAAAACAATAAAAGTGGGAGTCGAAATAAACACATCGACATTAAGTATTTAGCTATAAGGGAACGTGTTAAAGAAAAGAAAGTGGTCATTAAGCACGTCAGCACTAAGTTAATGATCGATGATCCTTTGACTAAGGGCATGCCACCGTTTAAATTCAAGGATCATGTATTGAATATGGGACTTGGTTCCATTATGTAGTTTTTCATTGTATGGACAATGTTATTTTAATGAAATTCTTAATTATTGTGATTTTTTTTCTCATATTTATGTGCACCTTAAGTTGATTTGAGAAAATTCACTTAAGAAGGACCAAGAATAAACATAAGGTTTATTCATTAAGAAATTGTTGCCACATAAATTATAATAAGAATAAATGCATAGTAATACATGGAAGATAATACTCGTCATTAGAGGACTTATCGCCATGATTCATGTATCTATTACTTAATACAGATTATCAATGGTTTTTAAGTTGAGACATTAAGTTTGGAAGTATGGACCAAGTGGGAGAATGTTAGCTCCATTAAGTTTTGCACAATTGCTGCCTACAATTATGGAATTGCAGTCTTTCCTTAACTTATGGAAACCAACTGCAGTAGTTTCCTTAAGTTAAGAAAAGAAACTGCAATTACTAAGTTTATTATTAGGAGCTACTATAGTGGTCCATCACTTTGATTCGAGTTCTCTGCCTTGATTTGTGGACATCTAACACATAGCTATTAGAAGCTTGATGGAAGCTTGGCTATATGTTCATCTGTTTGGTCCCCAAGCTCATCTCTCAATCCCCTTCAGTTTTACACCATCTAGCTGAGATAGCAGAGCTTGGAAGTGCCTTCAGAATTTTGTGTTCTTTTCTTTTTGCTTGGATAGAAGCTGGAGTGTTGAAGAAGAAGCAAGTGGACTGTGGCCTCCATCAAAACATCACCAATGGCTGGAGGTAACTCGTATCCCTAGGCATTAAGATTTAATGATTCTTTGAGTTTATTCCGCATGCAGAATCGTTGCTGAAATTGTAGAATTTCTAACATCTCTAGCTTTACAATAAATTAAACACCAAGAATGAGTAGATTAGTGTAATACTTCTGGTAGATAGTGCTTATCAAATTATAACTCTAGAGACTTGTTCGTCCCTTTAATTGACCATTCTACATTTCATATAGTATAGCCATGAAAGCTCCCAGCACAATTTTGGTATCTAGTTTAAGCAGTTCATTCATAATTTATAAATTATTTCCATACCTTCACCATTCTACCGAAGAAATGAAACAATAATATATGTTATATTTTTCTGCCATCAGTAATTTTCCAGTTTCAATTCATAATTATAAATAAAATCCAGATAATTAGTACGAAATAAATTTAACATTAAACAAAATAAGCTACACAACAAACCCTTCTAAATGGTATTACTGAAATTTCACTTGAGAATGGGACACTTGCTCACCACCCAACCTTGAACTCATTACCTCACATCACGCCCAAGCTGAGAATATTTTTCCTCCCAGCCATCAACCACCCCTCTCGATGTCTTGTATAGGTATTTAATATATAATATATGTTCTTTTTTATACTGTTCTTTTTTATAATTTTTTTTGCAGCATCCCATTTTGTGGACCTTTTCTTATCCACTTTCTTACGTTTTTATATAAAATCTCACTTTTCTCTCCTATGGAGATTTTAATTTTTTTTTCCATTTAGCATCTTTCTCTAGTTAAGCAACTTAATAGGTCTTTCTCTCCCATCCATTAAGATTATCTAGAATTTAATCTAAAATTTTTACCTAGAAGGCATGTCAAACATCTCACTCTAAGTGTCTTAATCTCAAATACATATATTTCATTGATTTATTAATAAATATTTGTTTATATATTTACTTCAATATTTATCTTCCATGGATTTCTCTCCATTTATCCCATAATATTAGTCAAATCAAATAGTACTATAATAAGGGAGGCATATTACATATTCACTATTTTCGTCACTGAAATATAGTCCATGGAGTAACTAGAATGTTTTGAGAGTGGGTTATTATTTGAAATCGGAGAGGTTTTGTTGGAATTTTGCTAAGGAAAATAAATATATTAATAAGTCTCTAAGAAAAAGCCAAAAAGACTATGCACCTTAGTACGTTTCCAAAAACAAAAAGTTACGCAATTTTTTTAACAAATGAATGTAACAAGTATATTACAATATATTTAGCAACCTTTTGAGAGAACATATTTAACAAGATTTTTCAGAAAGTAAGAAAACAACGGGGTGCCAATTTAGTAAGTCAATTATACTAGGTTGCTACAAAATTCTGGAAGAGTCATTGTCACACCTCAATGAGGTAGATCAAGAAACCTCATCACAACAATCCTACTATTGTAATTCATTGCTAAGAACTTAATTTAGGATAAACTAGAATTACTCCATTGAAGTTACCTCTGAAGGGATGTAATCAAAGAAGGTTGCCTCGTATAGGTAGCTCAGAATATTATGAAAAAATAAAAATCCAGTTCTTCATGTATAAATAAGAAGCAAGGAGGGTTAAGAACCCACAAGCATAAAATTAAAACGTAAGCAAATAAAAATAGTGTGGGAAGTCTTATGCGCTAGTAAGCTAGTGCGAAGATGGATCATTGAGAAATTAGTGGTATGAGAACATTATTCCATACAAGATATGATTCATAGACAAATGTTGTGAACCTTCTAACAACAAATGAGATACTTTGGGAAGAATAGCTTTATGTGTGTAATCAAAATGTATATATGTGAAAGTAAGAATAAAACATAGGATGCAAAGTATCAGTACATACAAATTTATGCAATTTGAGTGCGCATGCATATTTTTGAGAAATTCAAACTCGCTGGATCAAGAATTATGGTTAGCGTCCTTCTAAATGTATATATTGGAGTATAAGGTTTAAGTTGTAACCAAGATAATTGATTAGCCAAAGGATACCCTAGGAATGTAGGGACAATCAAATATACGAAAAAGCTGTTAAATATGTGATGTATATATGGGATAGAATGGAATATCACCGTGAATCGTGGTTAAAGGAAAAAGCAATCACAAAACTAATTAAGTAGGTAAAGTGATTAGAGATTACCGAGCAAAAAAAATATCAATAATGAAATTTTGACTGCCCCATAAACTAGAAACACATAAAGGCACACATTGATAATGCAGGAAAATACGTAGAAACCGTCCATATTACACAAAACTTGATAAATTTATATTAATAAAGAGTGAAAACATGTAATCTCTTAAGAAGAATTACAAGAGGCCGTAAAAAGGCACAGAAATCCTTGATTTGGGCATAAATCTGAAGGTCAAAATTGTCTCAAAATTGTATGGAATTAGAGATAAGTATTGTTGTTTCATTAGGAACTTCGGTAATTGGATTTTTATGCAACCAAAATGACCATAAAAGTAGTGATAATTTTTTTTGTTAATTATGTACGGGAAGGATGCAATTAGATAAATTGGGAATGCCGGTTGAAATTCACGAAGTAGCCTAACAAAGTGTGAAAAAGCAAAATAAATTACTAATACAATGTGTATGAAGACAATCAATGCACCTAGAAATTAAAGGGGAAGATACCCAAGGGTTATATATGGAAGGTAAGGCACATAACGTTCATTAGTAACCTGCAATGTAGGATAAACTGAAAAGATCAAGGAAGTGAACTAAAGGAAAATATTGGATGAAGTATACAAGGAATGTTTCAGTTCTGCAGAGCTACATCCCTTTTCATGTTTTGATAATGGAAATTAAGTATGTCAAGTTAACCTTTGTTGTTGGGTAATGTGAATGGTTTATTTTTAGGTTTTTTTTATTCCTCTTACTTTTGTGGTTTGGCTTATGATGCTCGTAAGAATAAAGGAAGGAATAGAAAAGGGTGAGAAAACAACTAATACGGACACAATTAATTTCCATGAAAATGGAAAGAGAAAGAAAAATATATATATAGATGAATACCCTAAAAAATCAGTTAACTATGACTAATTCACGTTTGATACAATGATACCAAAACAACAAGATATAGTAGAAAGCTGCTAAGTATGACAAAGTCACTAGAGTGAATCATAAGAAGAAGCAAGGTAAGTAGTCCCTTAATTATTATGGCCTCTATGTAAATGATATGAAGGAAATTGGAAATTCGATATTTTGAATTTTACATTAAATGGCATCCATGATACTAGCATACCTGTGAATAAATGTATGAAGGGACGTATTGTATAGTTGTGACACTATATTGATGGAGTTGACCTTATTGGGTGCATGTGAATATCCTTGGGTGAAGTTTGATGATCGTTTGGTGGAATGAAATAATGAAATATAACGAACATATTTAGCATGCATATACCATGCTTGAGAATGAGCATGAAATGAATACAAGAGTATGCATTACTATGGAACTTAGCCATCACTGAAAATAAAGTGGAATGGAAGAAATTTATTTTTAAGAAGACTATAGTGAAAAGGAAATAAGAAATGCATGAGGCATTTTCTTCCCATCTTTAAAGAAAAAAATAAATTGGAATTGAGGAAACACCAAGGGCGATTTTTACTACAAAGGGAGGAATGTAACACCCCTATTGTAAGGACATGCGATCCATGCGACGGGAGAGGTGACCTTCTCCGTGCGAAGGGAGGACGAGCCACAGCGAAATAGGCGAAGTGCGACCAAGGGCGAGACACATATGTGTGTGCGAAGGTGTGGTTGTGCGAAGTTTATATTTGCACGAGCTAGGTGAGCTACCTGCGAGCCGACCAAATGAATTTTTGAATGGGCGAGCTAAGGAGGGGTGGTCCCACGAGTTGGGTGAGCCGACCCACCTCTCGGGCGAGTTTTCAAATGAATTGGCAAGTCCGGTGGATAAGTGAGACGAGTCGGCCAAGTGGCGTGACTCGCCCCACCCATTGTATATATTGGCAGTACGATGGATTGGAAAAGGCATCATTCAACAACGAGTTTGATCATCATACGCGCTGCGAAGTTGGAGAAGAAAGGGATAGGTCGAGGAAGTGCATGGGTGCAGGTCTATGTGCTCGCACTTCAAGCGAGCTGCATGGTGGACAACGGTTCGGGTGACTCAGTGAGATAGTCAGGCAGACTTGCACGAGGAGCGGTTGGGCAACCCAGGTGGGTGCGCGTGCACGAAGTGCAGTTGGCCGGTTGGAAGGACAAGTCCGGGCGAACATTGGTCAGTTGAATGAACTCGGGTGGAGGGCCGCGCGATGGCGCGTCCGCCTAACGGTTGAACGAACTCAGGTGGAGGGCCACATGAAGGCGTGCCTACCCGACAGGTGAACGAGTTCGGGTGGAGGGCCGCATGAAGGCGCGCCTACCCGATGGTTGTGTGGAGTTCGGGTGGAAGGCCACACAAAGGCGCGCCCGCCTAGCAAGTTGGTAACTCGGGTGAAGGCGAGTTGGGTGGAGGGTCGTATGAAGGCACGCTCGCCCAACCGAGCTGTGCACGAGGTGGGTACCCGGTGAGAGCACCCGTGCACATGAGTTGGCAAGTTGGAAAAATGACTAAGTGTGGATTGTAAGGTGACCACCGTGCAAGGTGTGCACGAGGTGGGCAACCAGTGGTTAGGACACAAGGTTGGAAATTTGTCTAAGTATGAAACTTGGGGTTTCCAAGGTAATACTTGTATTTTTATGAAAGTCAAAAATATATTGAAATTGGGCAGACTCATATTAGAGAGTTACCCCTCCCTTTATACTATTGCAATTGTGTACATGTGTTAATTGTTCATGATAATGAATGTGTATGGGTGTTCATTTGTATAAAGGCCAATCTTAATACTTGGTAAAGAAAAATAAACTAAGTATTGAATGTTAAGGTGTAGTCCATGAACATAAGTATTGAAGAAAAGAAAGTGTTCGGTGGTGCCGCATCTTGCTATAAGTGGTTGAAAGACTATCGCTAGTGTAGGGGCATGACAGGTGGTATCAGAGCTAGTCAAAGCTCATAATTAGAGCTGGTGCTAGTGTTGAAGTGATAGTGGCATCAGGTAACTTGCAGGTGAAGGATGTTGGTTTCACATACAAGTGGAATCAAGGGCTAGTTCGCTTTTGTAGGGAACTTGGTGAAGGTGATGGATGGTCTATACTAGATCACAAAGAAGGAAGCTGTTGGCAGAAATGGCAGGTGAAACTCATATTGTAACGGGTGAATCTAGCCACAATTCAACCGAGGCTTTCATAGAAAGGATATTGGAAAGAATGGAGGAATTGGAGGCCTACTGGACTTCGAGAATGGCTAGGGTTGATAAGGATCAAGAAGCCAATGTGAAGATGAGGGAGGAACTCGATGAACTCCAGACTCAATATGAGTACACTGATATTAAGTGTACACAACTTGAAGATGAAGTGAAGGAGATTGGAGAAACAATAGACCGAGGTTTGGCAGAAACCTTGAACTTGAAAAAATCTCTTGATGAAGAGAAAGATGAGATAGCGATGTTGAAGAAGGCCATGAGGGATAACTCAGGTGGAGGAGTGTCTCGTGTGAAGATCAAGGAACTAGAATCTTATGAAGGTACAAGGAGTGCGAAGACTCTTGGTAACATTCTCTGGGATATGGAGAAATACTTGGAACACTTGGGTCTATCCGATGATGAGACAAAGGTGAAAGTGGCTGCTCAATTCTTGACGAAGGATGCTAAGATGTGGTGGCGAAGGAGAATGGATCAGATTGTTAGTGGCAGTGCTGATGACATAACTTCGTGGGATGACATGAAGAAGGCTTTGCAGACCCACTTCAGTCCTCAGGATGAAACATGGGAAGCAAGGATGAAGATTAAGTTTATTAAGTAGACAGGGAACCTACAGACATATCAGGTGGAGTTTGCAAGTGCATTTCTGCAACTTCCTGACATGGCGGAGAGGGACAAGGTGTTCAACGTGATTATTGGATTGAAACCTTGGGCATGCAATGAAGTGAAGAGGCAGAAGATTAAGACACTTGAAGAAGATTTTGCTGCTGTGGATCGATTGGTGGAGCATTATGACGAAACTTCTGATGAGAAAAAGAAGAAGTTCGATAAGCTAAAAGAGAAGAAGAAATATGATGATTCGAAATCGGATGAGAAGTCAAAGACGAAGAAAGCATTGAAGTGTTGGATCTGTGCTGAACCACATATGGTGAAGAATTGTCCTTCCAGACCGTAAGTGACTGCTATTACACAGTCTAGTACGAAGAAAGGAGAAGCTTCTGTGGGGATGATGCAGATACTTGGAGCTGTAGCTGCTACAGAAGTGGTCTCTCGAAGAGATCTGGAAAGGAACAACTTCGAGTATGTTCGGATGAAGATTGGGGGTGCTGATGTACTCACTATGGTGGATAGTGGGGCTACTCACAACTTCATGAGTTAGGATGTTGCGAGAAGGATTGGGTTGAAGTTTGTACCGGTGAAGGCACAAATGAAGACAATGAATTCTCCTCCTAATTTTGTGATTGGTGTAGCTGAAAGGGTGGACACAACACTAGGTGAGTGGACCGGGAAAGTCGACTTCACTATAGTGTGGATTGATGACTATGAAGCTGTGCTGGGAATGGAATTCTTGAAACAATATGATGCGATGATTGTTCCACATTTGAAGAAGTTGTACATTTACGATGGAAGGGAAGATGTACCCATTGGTGTTCCAACCATTGGTGTAACAAGGCCTAATTGTAAACTAGCAGTGATGCAGATGGAGGATGAAAAGCGCATGGATGATGTGTGTAAGCAGTTGTCTACTGCTGAGGCAAAGCTTACTGAACAATCATTGGTTATCAGGACACTATCTGATAGTATCTTGGATTTGTCAAGAAGGCTAGAGGAGGTTGAGGATGATGATGACGACGATGTTTATGTGAGGCCGAATGTCCATGAGGAGGATCGGGTTGCATATCTGCAGAGGATGGAGATAGAGGATCCTGACAGATGGATTGAGCTTATTAGTGAGGGTGAGCCTTCAGGCTCTACTCCCTCTACATCTTCTTAGATGACTTAGAAGATGGGGCTCATTGTTAGCTGCTCATGGCAGTGAGTCCTTAAAACAGGTAGAGCAGGTATGATAGGTGATGCTGGAATGGTTTGGCATTAGCATCATGACATGTTTCAAATGGGATGGAGTTTCCATGGACCTGAGCATGGGAGAGATTCTTGGTGAGTCCAAGATGTGATAAAGTCTGAGAAAGGCTAGTGTAAGCATAAGAATGTGCATTCTTATGTTTTGAGTGTGACAGTTGGACTGATCACTCAACTAGTTCGAGTCATGAGGGATAGTAGTGTACCAGAGAGATGTTGGCATTATGTTGGAGTATCTAATGACATTTCACAGGATGGGACGACACATGGTGGAGACAGTCATTTTGCATATGTTGTAGGGATGTTTCCAGTGTATGGACTAGTTGATATCATGGACTGAGGATGAGATAGTTATTTTGATGAGATGATGATCTCGGTGGCAGATGGTTACCAGGATGGTATATTGTCGAGGATGACAATGACTTCAGGTGCAAGAGGATGTAAGGACTTGCGATCTGTGCGACGGGCGAGGTGACCTTCTCCATGCAAAGGCAAGATGAGCCACAGCTAAATAGGCGAAGTGCGACCAAGGGCAAGACACATATGTGCGTGTGAAGGTGTGGTCGTGCGATGTTTATATGTGGGCGAGCTACCCACAGGCCGACCAGATGAGTTTGTGAATGGGAGAGCTAAGGAGGGGGTGGTCCCACGAGCTCGGCAAGCTGACCCACCTCTCGGGCATGTTTGCAAATGAGTTGGAAAGTCAGCTAGACGAGTGAGACGAGTCGGCTGGGTGGCATGACTCGCCCCACCCATCGTATATATTGGCGGTGTGATGGATTGTCAAAGGCATCATTCAACAGTGATTTTGATCATCATACAAGCTACGAAGTTGGAGAAGAAAGGCGTAGGTCGAGCAAGTGTGTGGGCACAGGTCTATGTGCTCGCACTTCAGGCAAGCTACACGGTGAACAGCGGTTCGGGTGACTCGGTGAGATAGTCAGGCAGACTTGCACGAGGACCGGTTGGGCGACCCGAGTGGGTGTCCGTGCACGAGGTGTGGTTGGCCGGTTGGAAGGATGAGTCGAGGCAAACGTTGGTCCATTGAACGAACTCGGGTGGAGGGCCACACAAAGGCACGCCCGCCCAATGGTTGAACAAACTAGGGTGGAGGGTTGCACGAAGGCGTGCCCGCTTGTCGGGTGAATGATTTCGGGTGGAGGGCCGCACCAAGGCGCGCCCGCCTGACAGTTGTGTGGAGTTCAGGTGGAGGGCCGCATGAAGGTGTGCCCGCCCAGCAAGTTGGTAACTCGGGTGAAGGTGACCTGGGTGGAGGACCGCACGAAGGCACGCCCGCCCAACCGAGCCGTACATGAGGTGGGTACCCGGTGAGGGCGTCGATGCACACGAGTTGGCAAGTTGGAAAAACGACTAATTTTGGATTGTAAGGTGACCAACGTGCAAGGTGTGCATGAGGTGGGTAGCCGGTGGCAAGGACACAAGGTTGAAATTTTTCTATGTATGAAACGTGGTGTTTCTAAGGTAATACTTGTATTTTTATGAAAGTGAAAAATATATTGAAATCAAGCAGACTCATATCAGGGAGTTGCCCTCCCTTTATATTGTTGCAATTGTGTACATGTGTTAACTGCTGATGATAATGAATGTGTATGGGTGTTCATTTGTATAAAGGTCAATCTTAATACTTGGTAAAGAAAATAAACTAAGTATCGAATGTTAAGGTGTTGTCCATGAACATAAGTATTGGTGAAAAGAAAGTGTTCGATGGTGCCGCACCTCACTATAAGTGGTTGAAAGACTAACGCTAGTGTAGGGGTGCGACACCTATGGCTTTACTTTTTAAACATTTACTAATTTTAGACATTAAATTATTATTGTGATTAACAGTTTTTGAAGCCTTTTTGAGACTTATGCGATGATGTAATTATTTTATTTAAGTTAATAAGTATATTTTTTGGAAACAATTCAGGAAAGAGAACTAGAGTTTAGAAGACTTCTTGCAGGCTTAGAAAAATCTATTGGTGGTTAAGTTCACATGATGAGCCTTCCCTAAAAGTATCCTAAAATTCTTAGGAAAAATAAATTTAAAGAAATCAAATTAACATAATGGGAGAGTACAATTATGTCAACCATTTAGTTGGAGAGAAATACTAAGTGGGGTGGAATAAAGTACTACGGAGGAGAAAGGCATGCTTTAAAGAAAAAAATTAATAATTTCGAAAAAACTAAAATAAAAAGGCCTAGGTAAAAGGTTGGCATACCTTAAAGCATGATGCTACTAAGATCTACTGGGAATAAATCTATAAAATAAACCACCTAGGGATTAAAGAGGTTGTTAATTCCCGAAGGCAAGAAATTCTTAGCTTGGGGGAGAATTGTAGATAATTTTTGTAGTTGAGTAGATCATGCTTGGTTACCAAATATTCACCAACCATTTAATTACAGTTAATTATATTTTATTTTATATATACATACTGATATTGAAATTGGTTAGATTTGTCTTGGTTTGAATTTAATGTGAGTATGGCAAACATAGAATCATTTGTATGAGTTACTAGTTTGCATGCATACATTCAATTCCTTATAAAAGATCCATATGATGTCGTATATGATTATTGTGATTGTCATAATCAAAACCTTGTATAAGATTTCTTATTAAACTACTTAGGTAAAATATGAAGAATGGAGGCTTTGATACATGACTAAAATTATGCTTGCCTGGAAAATTTGGTTAATAAAGTAGTTGATCATAATGAAACAGATGATATTATTTGTTGAGTTCAAGTATGTATTGGGAATGACATAAAATGCACAGAAATAGTAAATTATATATTATGAGATAAATTTATCCTAACAAGTATGAATTCTTAATTATGCATGGGCCTAATAAGTAAGTGAACTTTGTTATTAACATTAATATTATTCTAATTTTATTAGAGTAACATAAACAAAATCTATATATATATATATATATATATATATATATATATATATATATATATATATATATATATATATATATATATATATATATATATATATATATATATAATAGCTCTTTAAATTAAGACTATTATAAATTTTTGAATCAAAATAAAATAGCTATATACTTTTTTAAGTTGTGATTCACGGTTATTGAGTGGCCGCATCCACAGTAAATATCAAGGCAGTTCCATCCAAAGGGATTTGCCCGCTAAATATCGGGGCAGTTCAATCCGAAGGGATCTACCCATCGGCCAACCCCGAGGGCGTCGAGGAGATTTGACCCGGTGACCTCCCAACTGGGAAAGTGCTTAGCAACGGGAACTCGACCATTTGAGCTATCCCTTGGAACTCGAAATAACTATATACTTATAAGTCATCGGACTTGTATTTTCGAATTTAATACAGGGAGAAGTACAAGAATCCTCTATAGGAGCACATACAATGTAAAATTACATTACACACGAAAAGGAATAAAGTGAGTTCCTGTAAAATGTGCCAGGGTGATTTAAAAAGACAACACGAAATTTCCTTGAAGGAATATAAATAAAATATATGTAAAATGGAACTTAAATCAATTTTCATTTTAGAGATTTTTTATTCATGGTTTTCTTGTAAACCCATTAGATCATTTTTCTATCAGTCCATGAAAGTAACTAGATTTATACTGTACCTATGGCACCTTCAAGTAAATAGGCCAATAAGAAATATGCAAAGAAAACAATTCTTCAAATTTACTAATAATGGCGATAGTAGTATGGTATTTTGAGGAATATGAGGATTCCTATATAATTTTTTTAGATATTACAAATATTATGATAGAAATGGTCTCATGGAGGTTTTCATGGTCTAAGCCCTACCACTAACCTTTCTTCTTATATTATACCAGAAGATATTAAACTTAGTTAAACAAAGCTAATTATCCAAGTGACTTGAAATATTTTAAGTACGAAAGAATATACATAGTTATAAATGTAATCGCCCACATGGGTTATCTAATTATTGAAATGAATACAGTTAAAATTTTATATTTAAGTACTAGGCTTAATATAGAAAGCCATAATTAGAAATATAAAGAGGTGATGGATGAAACAAATTTAAAATTTTAATATACTATATGCAGGTGAATAAATTCAATGCATACTATGAGTTTATCGCCTTTAAGACCCAAAGGCTGAGTTATGCATAATAAACCATATAGGGTTTAAATAAAAAAAATTAAGTGGAGTAACCTGGATGAGAGTATCAATTAATAAAATTTGTCTACAAGTTGAACGTCATTTCTACCTTACATAGAAGGGAGTAGACTGTAAGCTGACAACCTGTAAACTAGGAAGTGGAATTATTAAACTCCATGAGATATGTCTTCATGCATATTGAACCATGAGAATCTTGGTGGTTTCCTGGAATAATTGGGTTCAATCAGGTATGGACAAAGGTATGTCTTGATGCATATTGAACCATGAGAATCTTGGTGGTTTCCTGGAATAATTGGGTTCAATCAGGTATGGATAAAGGTTAGGAACCCTCATTTAAGAATGCAAGGATTTAAATGCTAAGATAATAAACCAAAGGTATACATGTAGGTATATGCCTGAAAATTAAGACCACGTATCACTTTTGCCACATCCGTGAAAGAGAGGCAGGAAAAAACATGATAAGAAAAACATTAATGACACAAATGACCCTGGAAACTGGAACTAAACCCTATGCCTAAAATAAGAAGATGCAAGAAACATTCTTGGCATATTGGGTTGTAATAATAAATTCCTACGATTATCAAGAGAGACCATACTCTGCAAAACTAATAGTTACTACAACATCATAATAGTTACTACAACATCATGACATCAGACAAAGGTAAAACACAATAGATAAATTCTAATTAACTAGCCATGCAATTACAACCAAAAGAAGCATGAAACCCAGAAGAACATAAGAATTTACCAAGGAGAAAACCCTGGTTACTGTGAGGAGCTGAAGATATATTGTAGCCTTTGAGTTAGAGGAGTGTCGTGTGAAATACTTGTCTATCCCAAAAAACAAATATTAATATCTTTAAACGCAATACTACATGCTTAATCTTTATTAGTCCCTGCCATCTGGCAATCGGCAGGGACTATTGTAATTGTTATTAGTCGACTTAGCATTAGTTTAGAGTTTTTATTCCCTATTATACGGCGCTTAGTATAAACTCTGGAATTCCGCTGTGGGGTGTTCTCCGCAGATAACCAAAGTCGGATTCGTCGCTTAACATTTCCCATCTTATTTGGCCTCTTCCCGAGGCGGAAGAGGCCCAAACATAGGTTAGGTTGCTATTTACGCCAGTTTGATTATCCCTGACCGTTAACGGTCTCGTGTTAATGCTAGCATTAATCCGTTAATTTGTATTATCTTCAATCAGGTATATGCTAAGGTTGCAGGGTATGCTCCCTTCCGCTTGCTCTTAACAGGTGTTGTGCAGGTGTGCGTGGTCTGTGGCATGATGCTCATCAACAGATGTATCGTATGTTACATAACATGGTAAGCCGCGTCCCGGGGGACTATGGGTAATACGCGCTTGGCAGAAACCTGAACAGGCTACACCCGCTCAGCAGAGTCCGGCCCTTGGCTTCTTGTCGGTGGCTCTGGTTCGAGTATGTAACATAACATTGTAAGCCGCGTCCCGGGGGACTATGGGTAATACCCGCTCAGCAGAAACCTGAACAGGCTACACCCACTCAGCAGAGTCCGGCCCTTGGCTTCTTGTCGGTGGCTCTGGTTCGAGTTCTGGGGATGGCCACTGGATTACATAATCGCTGGATGAAGCCGAAGCGCGACGCTTTTGGATGTTGGTCAGGCGGTACTGAAAACCCTAAGTCGACAAACCCTAAGTGACCGCAGCATGTGGGCGCGATATGCTGTCTGGCTTTGGGCAGGCGAGAGTATTGAGTGGGATCGCGAATCAGAATGACAAATTTCTCCATTTCTCAAGTATGGAGACGAATTTTGTTTTTGACAGTCCTGATAATCCTCACAGTCTGGGCAAACTACAAAACTGCTGGGAGAACAGTGGAATACGTAGTATTGGTGAAGACATTGAGAGTGGAGAGCTTACCGGGGGATAAGGCTCTCACTCTTCTCATGGAGGCCACCCATCTTATACGCAATCTCCTGTACTCAAATCGGTGCTATCCAAAAAAAGATATTCACACGGTGGTGCTATCCATCGATAACAATTACACAGAGAGTGTGATGACTGAAGGTAAAGTAATTCATATAAATAGCGAATATATTCCAGATTTGGTAGAAGACGATATTAGAGGCCTGTTCTACAGAGAAACGGGTCGTTTATGGCTCTGGGACGGACACAGAAAGGCTCCTCTTGGTCTACTTGAATGTATGTCTGCAGGCGTCAATGTCCCAAATCTATCGGTATTGATGAAGATGCTCGAATACACTGAACGAGTTTGGGATACAGGAGGACTGGTAATAGCAAACAACTCTACACGGGAAAACCAAAGACAGAGACTCAAAATGGGTCTTCACTAGTTGGAAAGGGCGCAAGCAGGGAAAAATGCAGTCAAAAGAAGCCTGCGTTAGTCTCAAATAGGGCTTAGCCTCAATGGCAGCCCAACAACCAAATGCTGATAATCCTCACAGTTTGGGCAAACTACGAAATATAGCGAATATATTCCAGATTTGGTAGAAGATGATATTAGAGGCCTGTTCTATAGAGAAGCGGGTCGTTTATGGCTCTGGGACGGATGCAGAAAGGCTCCTCTTGGTCTACTTGAATGTATGTCTGCAGGCGTCAATGTCCCAAATCTATCGGTATTGATGAAGATGCTCGAATATACTGAACGAGTTTGGGATACAGGAGGACTGGTAATAGCAAACAACCCTACACGGGAAAACCAAACACAGGGACTCAAAATGGGTCTTCACTAGTTGGAAAGGGCGCAAGCAGGGAAAAATGCAGTCAAAAGAAGCTTGTCCTTATGGAATGTAGCCCTTCGAGTGAGGCATTCTATTATGCGTGCTGGCCGGTCATCCTTAAAGGCCGGGTTGAGAGCGAAGACTTAGAGCGGACGGATAGAAGGCCTTTCCTCAACATCTGTTGGGCCATCAGCTAACCTAATTTGACGGGGGTTGTTGATTTGATGGGGGTTGAGGTGATTCAGCCGATATCCTCAACATCTGTTGCACCCTGAGCTAAGCTGATTTGATGGGGGTTCATTCCAGGTGACATTATGCATATAGCGTCCGCTACGTGTAACGTAATTTTTTTGTTATATAATAAGCTTATAGATGACTTCGTTGTTACTTCGCGTCGGTTTGTTATTTCGCTCCGGGTGCACTACACTGGTTTATTTGAGGTACTGTTTATGTTTTCATTCCTGAGCTTCTACAGTGCCTCTCTTGTACAAGAGTTTGAATTCTTTGGTATTCTTTTTTCGTTGGGTCAGGGAGGGTTCTTCATCAGTTACATAAGAATTTTGCTTAAGTTTGCAAGTATCTGGTTATGTAACTGCATGCATTTCTTTTTTAATGTAGATTCTGGTTCTTAATTGTTGGATTTCTTTGCTGATTAGACAGCATGTATCTCTCGGCCTACAGTGTAGATTCACATCCCTAATCTCTGCATCCGTCTAGCCTGCTTGTAGAATGTCCGTGTCTTAATAACTTCATAAGTTAGATAAGAACAGACTTGCCCATCTGTACTCATCCTTGAATGCCTGTGGCTCTCCATGAGCAGCAGCAACTCCCCTATCTTTACCAGGGTTAGCCATTATGCTTTTCTTCAATGAATTTAATTTTAACCATTAGCTTGCTTAACAATCCATTATGGAATGTTTTTGCTGCTTTTATGTGAGGCTAGGGCACTCCTTTACATAGTTTGCTGCCTCCCATGCTTTTACTATAAAATTAGCAGAGCAGTCAAAAATCAACGGATGACCAGCAGCAATGGATCATTGCTTGAGAATTATTGTTTAGAATACCGGCTGTTGTGGTGAGATCTATGTTCCGTTTATCTATTTTTATTAAGCCGTGTTGTGATGCTCCATTTTGGTGTGTTTTCAGTTTTCAATTTGATGGAGGAAGGCTGTATTTGTTTCCTGTCCGTCTTAGCTGCCATTCTAGGATCAATGCCTTAGCTGAAGGCACAATTTTTTCTTAGTGAGCCAATGCTTATGGGTATCGTCTTTTTTCCCTTTGTTGAGGCCATACATAGTTGGACGGATAGGCCTGCCTTAGCTGAAGGCACAATTTTTTCTTAGTGAGCCAATGCTTATGGGTGTCGTCTTTTTTCCCTTTGTTGAGGCCATACATAGTTGTACGGATAGGCCTTTACTGTTTACTCCTTACTTCTTATTGGATCATGTTGAGGAGAGGTGAGTTGGAGTGTCCCGGCCACATTAAGAACATAGGTGCCAAATAAACGTTGTGTCACTGCTCTTAGCTGTTGTGGTGAGATCTATGTTCCGTTTATCTATTTTTATTAAGCCGTGTTGTGATGCTCCATTTTGGTGTGTTTTCAGTTTTCAATTTGATGGAGGAAGGCTGTATTTGTTTCCTGTCCGTCTTAGATGCCATTCTAGGATCAATGCCTTAGCTGAAGGCACGATTTTTTCTTAGTGAGCCAATGCTTATGGGTATCGTCTTTTTCCCCTTTGTTGAGGCCATACATAGTTGGACGGATAGGACTTTACTGTTTACTCCTTACTTCTTATTGGATCCTATTGAGGAGAGGTGAGTTGGAGTGTCCCGGGTCATGGTGGTTGCTATGAGTGAAATTATAAGCAGATAGACCATGGTGGTCAGAAGTATGTGGGCCGCTGGTGTGCACATTCCAAGCCACATTAAGAACATAGGTGCCAAATAAACGCTGTGTCACATCTGAAGAAAACCCAATTCTTCATGCCATCACGAGTCTCAACCCTCTTGAGCTCATCAAGGAATTCCTTTATAACAGAGGGCGAAAATTTTCTTAACTATCTGCTTCCTCCCACTTGCGGGTGAATATCTATTACATGTGTTGTACTGCCAATGAGTAGTGGCAAGTTAAACTTGTTGGGTATTCAAACTCACTGACTGGTAGGAGTTTCACGTGTGAATGAATCAGTTCAGCTTGCTTTCTGTGTTGAGTTGAATTTGACACAGTGGCTTGACAAACTTTTGTAAGAAGGGTCATTAGATCGATGCCTCTTCTCATGACACACTTCTTTTCCCAATTGTAAGGCCCATCTCCATCTTCGGGTGCTCTTGCAATGTGTAGTTGCAGCTTTCCCAATCCTGTTAAGGGCATGCTATACTCATACTTTTAACTTGCATGATCAAAACCTGATGTGAAGGTGTCCCTCTGCATGAGTCCTGAATACTGGTTCGTAGATATGTGATCAGTGCAACTGGCTGTTACTGGTTATGGCCTGTTGACTTATATGATAGATTCGACCGGAAAGTTTGAGGTTGGGATTCCCATTTTGCCTCAAGGGTTTGATAGAGGTGTGCACATTCAATAGCCTGATGGGGGTCATGTCAATCTAAAATCCCTGAATGTACAGTAAATGGATGCTCTAATCTCAACTTTTTTGGAGGAAGTGGTTGCATGCTGTACACCTATGGGGACAGGGTAGACCTTTTAAGTGAAACCACCATCTCGGTTTTTGCAATCAGGTTGTTATTTGTTGATAAACATTGCTTTCGTTCTGCATTATAGGCATATGAACTCAGTTCCCTGAAACGAGTTCTTAATTTCATAGTGAGGTAGATTTACTATGTTAATTTGAGCCTGGAATTTGATGTTCCGATTGCCTGCCTGCAAATCAAGTCATAAATTGTGGGCATATAGCTACAAATCTCTATATTAGAGGTTAAGGTGGATGCCAAAATCAATCAGTTTGGCAAATGTCTTCTAATGACATCAATCTCCATATATTGTTATCCTCTAAATCCATGGGTAGTTTGTAATAAGAGTTCAAACTTGCAAAATATCTTATATTCTGAGTTCATTATCCATAGATGAGATCTGTAGCTAGGGACAAAATAGTGTTTGTAAATCTTCTTTTAACACTTTATCATAGAATTTTTGTAAGCTCTGTTGTACAGGGATTGTTGTAATCCTTTGAAATTGAAATCAAAACTTTATTAATCTCCTCACATGAACAAAAATAGTCAATTGGACCAAGAGGCAACAACATACTTGCCTGTAGGTAGATTGGATCCATGGTGGGAAGCTTGAGAAGGCACACCTCCAACCATATTGAACCACTACCCCACTAGTTATATAATTAAATTTTCATTTAATTCTCAATATAAACTGATTTTAAGCCACCCTATAAATCGTTTAGGCTGTTGAACTGTAAACATTAGCATTATCCTTTATCCATATTGTGAATATCTATTACATGTGTTGTACTGCCAATGAGTAGTGGCAAGTCAAACTTGTTGGGTATTCAAACTTACTGACTGGTAGGAGTTTCACGTGTGAATGAATCAGTTCAGGTTGCTTTCTGTGTTGAGTTGAATTTGACACAGTGGCTTGACAAACTTTTGTAAGAAGGGTCATTAGATCGATGCCTCTTCTCATGACACACTTCTTTTCCCAATTGTAAGGCCCATCTCCATCTTCAGGTGCTCTTGCAATGTGTAGTTGCAGCTTTCCCAATCCTGTTAAGGGCATGCCATACTCATACTTTCAACTTGCATGATCAAAACCTGATCTGAAGGTGCTCTCTGTATTGCTACAAGATCTGCTCTATTTGTTTGATTCATCTACTCCATCCACCTTTGCATGACACAATCTTCGCACAAACTGCTGGATTTGCAATTGCATTCAGGGGAGTTGTGGTTCTCGTGTCTGAATATATACCTGCTTTGGTGTATGGAACGCATCACCCTGCAGTAAATCAAATAATTCCCAGGCTTCTCAGGACAGGGCAATGGCGGGCTCCGCACTTGCAGGCATGACTGCTTCTTTATCCATAGCTGGATTCGAACCCAGTCGAGGAACTTGCAGTCGTTCGATTTCTAGATTTGATGGTCTCAGGGCTGCTGAAGCTGAGCTCGCTGATGTTTCTCTGCTCTTGGGCGTTCGGCCTAACAGGCTATCTCGTGCTGGTGAGTCGGCATTGTATTATTTTTCCTTTGTGGGTGCAATTTTTATGGCAAAAATCGAAAAAAATGTATCCTAGGTATAGCTTATTCCCAGATTTACTACGTGGGTATTGTATTTTTTTCAAATTTTCTTTGTGGATGTTAGATTTTCCAAATCAAATTCCTTTTTTGTAGTTATTGCTCTTTTCTTTGGCTATTACATCAGTATCTAGTAGTTAATAGGAATTTCCCGCCCGAAACGAGCGAGGAATAGGTGGGACCTAATCAGTCTCATGCGTCCGAGAAACTTGAACTGATCCAGGTACAAGAATCTAAGCGTAGTCTATCCCGGGTAATCCAAGGTAGCTGATAGTGATTTCATTTTTCCTACTAAATTTAGCTTCGTATGTAATTTTTAAAAATTTCCAAAAGTTTAATGCAGAGCTGCTGCGATCCCTCTGCATGAGTCCTGAATACTGGTTCGTAGATATGTGATCAGTGCAACTGGCTGTTACTGGTTATGGCCTGTTGACTTATATGATAGATTCGACCGGAAAGTTTGAGTTTGGGATTCCCATTTTGCCTCAAGGGTTTGATAGAGGTGTGCACATTCAATAGCCTGATGGGGGTCATGTCAATCTAAAATCCCTGAATGTACAGTAAGTGGATGCTCTAATCTCAACTTTTTTGGAGGAAGTGGTTGCATGCTGTACACCTATGGGGACAGGGTAGACCTTTTAAGTGAAACCACCATCTCGGTTTTTGCAATCAGGTTGTTATTTGTTGATAAACATTGCTTTCGTTCTGCATTATAGGCATATGAACTCAGTTCCCTGAAACGAGTTCTCAATTTCATAGTGAGGTAGATTTACTATGTTAATTTGAATCTGGAATTTGATGTTCCGATTGCCTGCCTGCAAATCAAGTCATAAATTGTGGGCATATGGCTACAGATCTCTATATTAGAGGTTAAGGTGGATGTCAAAATCAATCAGTTTGGCAAATGTCTTCTAATGACATCAATCTCCATATATTGTTATCCTCTAAATCCATGGGTAGTTTGTAATAAGAGTTCAGAATATATCTTCGAATCGAAAGAGCTCCCTTGTTTTCTTCATTGCCCAATGCCCTTGGTTGAGTGGTTATGAGCAGCTTTATTGTTATCCATAGCTTCAATAAACATAGTCACATTCCTTGCACATGCGAGTTCATAAGGCCCACTGCCATGCAGGATGTACCTTAGTGTGTGAACCTGTGGTTTTAATTTCTAAGTGATTTCTGATGATATGGTTTCTCTCTTTGGCAGAGTCTTAAGAAGTGTCAATGCAAGCGTAGGCTGGGAAATGTCCTTCAAACTTCCAAAATATCTTATATTCTGAGTTCATTATCCATAGATGAGATCTGTAGCTAGGGACAAAATAGTGTTTGTTATGTTTGTGTGTATCTTTGTATGCTGATTGGTATTCAGATCTTATGTATTATTTAGCTCATATACGCAAATGGATATATGTATTCTTCTTTGTGCATAAGCATATGCCTATTCGTTGCGTTCTTTATTTCTTCTATATATGTCCTATACCCCCTCACAAGTGATTTGTTTGCGGCAGCGGCAGTTTGTCCTCAAGTAGTTGCATCATATAATGATCCAAATAATACAACTGTGTCCCTCTGTTTTTGTTTTTCTTTATATGCTTTCATTTTTTTAAAGGAATTTATCACTTGATATTCTTATTCTACATGTCTTTCGGACGTCTTAAGCCCACTGTGACAGATGAAATGCTGAGATAATTATTTGGCCAGTTTGGAGAACTTGTGCATGTCAAAATACCAGGGGCAAACACTGGGGACTTGCAGAGGGATTACTTTGCTGATGCAGTAGCTTAGCGAAATAAGTCATTTTCTTTTGTCTTAAATGCCAGCATAAGAAAGAGAAACAATATACCTGTAACAATTTGGTGTGGCTTGCTCCATTGCATCAAAAGCTTCGAACCAGTGTCAAATTTGATGGTACTAGTGACATTACATTGCTTTTAGTTTGTTTGATTTGCCTTTCCAAGTTATGTGACATTGCATTTACTTGCATAATTAGCAAAAACAAGGGCATTGGGTTGATATAGATTCCTCAATGGATTGCAAGCAACAATAGTTATAGGAATCTGTCTAACCCCCCCTTTGATTACCAGTAGACAAAACATTCAAAGTTTCATTTATTGGCAGTTCTTCAAGCAGTGTGTTATCATATTCCTGAATGCCACTTTCATCATGGCCACCTCCCAGTTCTTTGCTAAAAAATCTCAATGTCTTGGGTTGTAATTTAAAGCCATTATTGTCAGTTGTGCTTCCAGAGGGGTTACTTTGCTGATGCAGTAGCTTAGCGAAATAAGTCATTTTCTTTTGTCTTAAATGCCAGCATAAGAAAGAGAAACAACTTTGCTGATGCAGTAGCTTAGCGAAATAAGTCATTTTATTTTGTCTTAAATGCCAGCATAAGAAAGAGAAATAATATACCTGTAACAATTTGGTGTGGCTTGCTCCATTACATCAAAAGCTTCCAACCAGTGTCAAATTTGATGGTGCTACTGACATTACATTGCTTTTAGTTTGTTTGATTTGCCTTTCCAAGTTATGTGACATTGCATTTACTTGCATAATTAGCAAAAACAAGGGCATTGGGTTGATATAGATTGATCAATGGATTTACACTGACTGATCCTAACCTACAGCAGGGACTGGTACTACTGACATTACATTGCTTTTAGTTTGTTTGATTTGCCTTTCCAAGTTATGTGACATTGCATTTACTTGCATAATTAGCAAAAACAAGGGTATTGGGTTGATATAGATTGATCAATGGATTTACACTGACTGATCCTACTTGGCAGTCATATTTTGAACTTCATCGCAAAGGTGCACACAATCACTTCATTGTTCAACTTGCTATTATGATTCTGCGGTTGTAATTGCATTACATCAATGGGTTTACGTTCTTCTTTATCTTGGCAGTCATATTTCGAACTTCAGTATCAGACCTGCACAGTGGATGCTACCTGACATAAGGAGTCTCCGCAGCTTAGCAGACATTTGCGGTCCCAAAGGTGCACACAATCATTTCGTGTTCTATAATCATTTTCATTGTTCAACTTGTTATTATGATTCTCTGGTTGTAACTGCATTGCATCAGTAAACATAATATTGCATCAAACACTTAGTCGTCATCATGTCTTCTATGTCTGATAAACACAAGTTGCAATTAGTATTGCAAAAGCATCACTTATTTCGTGTGGAAAATTTCTCATATCTAATTGGAGATTGCCTATTCGATAGTTTAGAACTTTTGCTAGATTTCCGATACACATCAGTGGAGCTAAGGAAAGGAACAATAGAATATTTTAGAGCCTGTCTCAAAAAACAAGATAGTGAGGCAATTTTGTCTTATGAACTTGAACTGCATGAAGCCTCACTTAAATAAATGCATAACATTAGCAACCGTGAAGTCTATTTAGACAAAATGGCTAGATCTGCCTCAAACAATATACCCCTAGCATCTAGAGGTCTGTGGGGAGATATTTTCTGCGTCCATTGGCTGTCAAACTGGTTGAAAATTCCAATTAGGCTTTGGTCCAAAACAAAGATGTGAGTGTATTTGCACTTCAATTCAAGTATTACAACAAATACTTGTGACATGCTGTTCCATGACAAGGACCCTTTGAATGGGCACTTCGAGCCTTTGGTTCATAGGCAGCCTACAATTCGTTGTACCTTCCAACAACAAGCCGATACCTCAAAGAACAATATCGAACCACAGCCTGAGACAAAATGTCAATCAATCAAAGCTAAATTACACGCACCTTGTCACTTAAACAAGCATGTGCTTAAGGACATTGCTCAGAAGAATCAGAAAAGGCAAAACATAGGCATTCAATACAACAGAAGTACAATGGAACAACAAGTAGTTCTAGACAACACAGAAGATGTTTGTGACACACCTATGTCTGATAAACACAAGTTGCAATTGGTATTTCAAAGGCATGACTTATTTCGTGTCTACAATTTCTCATATCTAATTGGAGACTGTTTATTCGATAGTTTAGAACTTTTGCTAGATTTCCGATACACATCAGTGGAGCTAAGGAAAGGAACAATAGCAGGGAAAATTTTAAGAACCTCCCCTAAATTTATAAATATAATAAATGGGCGAATCTCCATGGTATATAGGAAAAATGGAAGGCAATTTTATCAATAATATAATATGTATATATAATTTTTTGGCGAATCTCTCACCAGGCATGGCGAATATTTTACTCAATTATAAAATCTTGTAAGATCTTGGCGAGTCTTTCACTAAATAATAAAACTTTATAAAGTCCTAGTGAATCTTACATAGGCTACATGCTGGTTTAATTCCCCCATTTAAATAGGCTACATTATATGTGAATACCATGTGTCATTTTGGTGAATACCATGGGTCAATACCATGTGCCATTTTTATTTTTATTAATTCTAATATTAGGGTTAATAATGGCTTTTTGCATGGTATTAATAACAATCTAGTCCATGGTATTTGTCCCATAGTATTTTGGCCATAGGTTTCACCTAAATATAACCCATTTTTTGAGTGTTCGTAAATATAAGGTGACTTATGGAGTAAATATAAAAAAATGTTTTATTTGTTTACCATACCTCTCGTTTATTTATATTTTTTATTAATTTACCATACATCTTTTACAAATATGGTATTTGGCCCATAGGATTCACTTAAATAAAACCTCTTTCTTGATAGAATGAGAGTTATGGTTATGGGTTTTATTTATTTACGATAAGTCTAGTTTATTTATATTTTTATCTATTTACCATACCTTTTGAGTAAGTATAAGACGTTTTATTTATTTACCATACCTCCACTTTACTTATATTTTTATTTGTTTACACCCTTACATGTATATAAGGTGACTTATGGAGTAAATATAAAAAATGTTTTATTTATTTACCATACCTCTCATTTATTTATATTTTTATTAATTTACCATACCTCTTTTATAAATATGGTATTTGGCCCCAGGATAGGATTACTTATAAAACCTATTCTTGAAAATGGGCGAATGGATTCACTTAAATAAAACCTATTCTTGAAAATGGGCGAATGGAAGGTTGTAAGTCCTAATTTCAAGGGCTAAATTTACCTTTTTTACCCTCTCCCTTAAAATAAGGTGGCATATTTGAGGTGATTTGTAAAAATGTACTATGATACAAAATATTCGCCCACTAAAAATTTAAAACCCCTTAATTTCGCCAAAGGGCAAACATTCGCCCCTAAAATTATCCTTGAACAATAGAATATTTTAGAAAATGTCTCAAAAAACAAGATAGTGAGGCAATTTGGTCTTATGAACATGAACTGCATGAAGCCTCACTGAAAGAAATGCATAACATTAGAAACCATGAAATCTATTTAGACAAAATGGCTAAATCTGCCTCAAACAATATACCCCCAGCATTTAGAGGTCTATGGGGAGATATTTTCTGCATCCATTGGCTGTCAAACTAGTTGAAAATTCCAATTATGGTTTGGTCCAAAACAAAGATGAGACTGTATTTGCACTTCAATTCAGGTATTACAACAAATACTCGTGACATACTGTTCCATGACGATGATCCTTTGAATGGGCACTTCGAGCCTTTGGTTCATAGGCAGCCTACAATTGGTTGTACCTTCCAACAACAAGCCGATACCTCAAAGAACAATATTGAACCACAACCTGAGACAAAATGTCAACCAATTGAAGCTAAATTCAAACCACCTTGTCACTTAAACAAGCATGTGCTTAAGGACATTGCTCAGGAAAATCCGAAAAGGCAAAACATAGGCATTCAATATAACAGAAGTACAATGGAACAACAAGTAATTCTAAACAACACAGAAGATATTTGTGACACACCGCACACAAAATATGTTAGTGACACACGGAGGTTCCGATTGCTTAGAAACTTGAAAGAACATATTAGAACCAACAGACAAACAGAAATTGTAACTTCTTGTCGATCAGACAAACAATCAAAAAGTCTATCTTTGCGTTTGCTTAAAGGCATCATTCGGGAAAAATTGAAAACACAGAAAATAAGACTTGCCTTCAACACAACAATAATGAAACAAGAAATAGTCATAGAAAACATGGACTACAGCCCATCTGCAGGAAGATCAACGAATCTATCAGCGCGATCAACGAACCAAGTAAAATTCGAGACACTGAGATTTCGATCACTTAGAAACTTGAAAAAACAAATTAGAAGCAACGCACAAACGGGAATTGTAATCCCTTGCTCATTAGGCAAAGAGACAAAAAGCTTATCTTTGCATTTGCTTAAAGGCATTATCCGGACAAAATCGAAAACGGAGAAAATAAGACTTGCATTCAACACAGCAACAATGAAACAAGAAATAGTCATAGAAAACATGGACTACAATCGATTTGCAACAACATCAAAGGATCGTTCAGCACAATCAAAGAAATCAGGAGAATCCGACCTCTCGATTCAATCAAGATCAATGAACAAATTACCAGAATTATCAAAGTTTGATCAAATATATCAAAGACAAGTAAATGACACACCTATTTTCAATTGTTCATCATGTGAAACAACTTTTTTCAAAAGAGACATCTGCTTTGTGAAACAAGAATGTCAAGCAAAACAAAATAAGATTAGGAAACTATCAACTAGTTTCGAGAATGTTAAATCTCGTGTTGAAAATTGCTACATTTGTAAACATTGCAAAAAAGCAATTGAACATGAAACAATTGCTAAATATGCAGTCCCTGAACACATAAGAAGAAACAATGGCACTAGAACACTGAGAGACCTCACTGAACTAGAGGAAAGACTAGTCGCATTAAGATTGCCCTTCTCGCAAATAAAAGAAATGGGCCATCGACATAAGAAGTCGCAACTGGGCTTCACTGAAGGAGTCATCAATGTCCCCACTAACATTTCCAGCATCCAATCTGCATTGCCTCGAACTATAAAAGACACTGACACGGTTGTCGTTGTTCTCAAAAAGAGTTTAAGATTCAAAAGTGCTTATGCATTTGGTCGAGTTCGAGTTCACAAAGTGATGAAAGCATTAAAACAATTATGCAAAACGATGCTTTACAAGCTCGAGAACGTTACCATAAATGACAATTAGAAAGAGGCATTCCTACAAAACCAAGAAGCTTATGAAAGTTCAAGTGACGCTGAAGATAGCGAACACGATAACCAAGACAACGATGAATCAACGACAAAAACATTGGTCCATGGATTCATTGATGCACACACCGTCCATGACCTTGTAAATAAACAAATTAACATTGCACCTGCTGCTGGATACATGCCATTAGGAATCTTCAAAGATAAGTACTCAGAAGAAATGAGTTTCCCATCGCTTTTCTATGGCAACAAACGCCCAGCTGACATCTCCAAAAACTTTACATATCAAAAGATTTGCCACTGGGAAGTGCTGCATAAAAGCCATGATTTTGCTTATCATACTACAAACCTGTTCTATAAAGCAATTCGCATTATCATAAATCAGGTGTTGAATACAATGTGGATTAGAATTAGAAAAGGGCAGTTGAAAGGTAGAAAACTAGTTGCAAAAGACGTTAAGTCAAAACCAAACCTAGATCGTATTTTAAATTCTGACATTGGGTACATGGACCTAAAAACAATTCGTACCTCACCTGACTACCACCAGCAAATACGGAACAAACTCTATGCAATGATACGACAACTAGGGCCGCCCACTTTCTTTGTTTCGTTTAGCAGTGCAGAGCATCTTTGGGATCCTTTAATGCATGCATTGAGACACATAAAACAAAACACTAGAAGACCAAACACAGGTGAACTTGATGAAAATGAACCTAGCTCATTAATAAGAAACGACCCTGTTACTTGTGTACGTTACTATAGATCTAGGAGGGATGCATTACATCAATTGATATCTCATGATCACAAGTATTATGGAGAGCTCACTGACCACTTCTATGTAACTGAATTCCAAAACCGGGGCAGTGAACATGAACATGTCTTACTATGGATAAAATCTGCACCAATCTATGGTCAAAATACAAATATTGAAGTCGAAGAATTCGTTGACAATTACTTGTCAACTAATTCACTGTTACTTGCAAGTGAACTTAGAGTTCTACAACACCATTGTCACACAAAAAGTTGTAGGAAGCGTGCAAATTCTAATTTCAGATTTAATTTCCCAGTACCACCAATGAAAGTAACAAAAATACTTGAGCCTCTTGAATTCGATAGTGATAAAACAAAAGCACATGCAAAGCTAATCTTCGAAGCAATAAACAACACAAGATACAGTGAGAATGATACATTTGATAGCTCTTTAGCCAACCTTGGACTAGTACACAATGAATACATACATGCTATCCAATGTACACTAAATCGAACAACACTCTTATTGCAAAGGAACCCAATTGACACCTGGACAAACAACTTCGCTAACATATTCCAGGAATTTGGATTGCAAACACTGATTCCCAATTTGTACTTGATTCATATGCAACTGCAATGTATTGCAGTTCTTATATGACAAAAGAAGATAAAACACTCACAAGAACATTTAAAAACATACGCGACAATCATGTGAAAACAAAATCTGATATCCTAGATACCATTAGTTCTTTAGGGAAAGCTTTCGTCAACTTGCAACAAATGTCTGCACAACAAGCAGTGCATATTGTGTTATCGCTCCCACTAAACTCCAGTTCACGGAAATGTGTATTTATTAACACATCTCCTGTCGATGATCGTGCATTTGTTCTTAAAAGACAAAAATATATGCAGAAGGAAGCATATGACTCAGAAGACATAATGTGCCCATCAATTACTGACTACTATGCTCTCCGACCTACTGCTATTGAACATGTCTGCTTAGCAGAATTTGCATCTAGCTATACAAAGAAAGGACAAGAACGCAGAAAATCAAGTAGACCATGTGTCATTCGATCTGTTAGATATAACAAATACAAGGACATTGAAAATCATTGTAGAGAGCAATTGATGTTATACTATCCTTATCGAGGAAGTGAAACTGCAATTAAGCAAAATCACACAAGTTGGCAAGCTGCATATGTTGCAGTCGAAGAAATAGTCAAGCAAAATGAACAAAAGTTCAAATTTGCTACAACAACTACATGGGGTGACATAGATGACGCAATGCACACAGTAGAAACAGAAACTGGAGAAATATTTGACATAGATAGTTTGAAATCAAATGAAACAGAAACTATAACATTTAACAAATCGATAGATGACAAATATGAAAACTACGACTTCCAAAATGACTTGGGACATTTGCAAGATAGCAAAAAGTTTGCTTTACCATCTACAAGGCCATATGAAATCGTGAAACAACCACGTATACTTGAAGACGTAGAGTACTATGAATTAATGTGACAATTAAACACCGAACAAGCAAGCATAGTTACTGATGTTATAACAAGGAAATTGTACAGACCAGACGAGCTAATCTACCTGTTATTAACAGGAGGTGCAGGAACAGGCAAGACACACACAGCCAAGGCAATCTTCCAATCCTTATTACGCATACACAATGTGGCATTGCCTTATAACCCATCACAACTAATAGGAATAATCGCTCCATACACGGGCAAAGCTGCCTTCAATGCTGGTGGTGTCACATTGCATTCTGCATTCTATTTGCCCTTTAACAAAGCAGATTGCCCCTCACTAAACAATGAAAAATTGGACACATTATCAAAGAATTTCCAACAATTGTGAGTCCTCCTCATAGATGAGGCATCGCTCGTTGGTGCAACAACACTATATCAAATTGATAAGCGCCTGCGACAAATCTTACACACACCAACTTCATACTTTGGCAATGTTGACACGATATTCTCGGCGATCTTTACCAGGCAAACCCAGTCAGAGACTCCCTGATCTTTGAAAACCCAAAAATCAACAAAAACACAATTCCATATGACTTTTGGCCAGAGAAAATAAAATGTTATCAACTGCACACAGCCATTCGCCAAAAAGACCCATTGTTCATTGATGTACTAAATAGGATGAGATTAAACATGCAAACAGATGAAGATATTGCTTATGTAAACAACAACTGCTATAGGGTCCCACCTTCAAGCCCAGTTTTCCCACACATTTTCTATCTCAACAAAGATGTCCATATTCACAATGTGAAAATGCTTTCCCTAACAAAGGGGGAACAAATAATGCTCGTTGCAATTGACAACTACGAGCTTCCTGGGTCGAGTTATTTTGCTTTTGATAAAACAATCTCACTGCCATCAACAATTACAGTTAAACAGAACATGTTAGTTGAACTATATGCAGGAAATTACAATACAAACGATGGATTAGTAAATGGTGCTGAAGGGATTTTCAAATCCTATTCATCTAATAACAACAGGCCTGACATTGTCTGGATAGAATTTTCAGACCCAGAAATTGGGAAACAACAAAGAAGCAACTTCAAACAACTATACGACATAAATATAATGCCAAATTGGACACCAATCTTTCGAATAGCAAAATCGCTAGCAATGTCTTGGAACAAATTACAAATTACAATTCGAAAACAATTTCCAATCCAATTAGCCTGTGCCCGGACAATACACCGGACACAAGGGTTGACATTGGATCAACTTGCATTTGACCCAACTGGTGTCACAAAACATGGTCTAGTCTACACTGCATTATCACGTGTTCGAACTATTGACTCACTATACTTGATTAACAAATTGACACAACAAAACTTCCATGTCAAAAACAAAATAATCAATGAGATGGCACGGCTAGAAACAACTGGTGCATGGAAACTAGAATTCGCAAAGAAGAAATCCGTTAACAAGGATGTTTTATCGATTGCAAGCCTGAACACACGTAGTCTACGTGCACATCTTAGTGATGTGATTCATCACAATGACTTAATGGACAACATGATTCTATGTTTTCAAGAAACTCATTTGTACACTCCACCAGTAGTCAAAGAATTCTTATCATTCAATTTTGCGGCTGCACATTCTACACATGGAGTTCTTACTTGCATAAACAAAAAAATACCTATTAGAGCAAGAAAGACATTTTGCAAGAACAAAACAGAGCTTACCCTAATTGACATGTACTTCCAACGACCAATTTGTTTAATGAACATTTATGCAGCACCATTTGAACAAGTATCCACAATAATGCAAATAATTCAGGAAGCAAAGTCGCAAACTACATATACTGACTGTGTTTTTTTAGTTGTTGGTGATTTGAACATTGACATACAACAAGAAACAGCTCGTAGCAAACTCTTTGTACAATTTATGGAAATGGAAACCTTACATGAAATAACAAGCAAACTATCTCCGCACCGAAACACAGTAATAGACCATATCTGGACAACTTTGCCTATGAAACAGTGTGAGATAAATGTAACATGGGCTTATTGGTCTGATCACAGCATATTCTATGCGCTATTACAGCTCTAATGACCCTTGGAACAAATCAATTTTAGCCTGTAGCAAAATCAAAGTAGCATTGATACACAAGTTTCTCTACAATTTGCTAAACTTCATATTCAAGGAAACTTCATATTTCCCTGTTCAAACAAACGCTGTGTTATCCGAGCAATATCAATCTCCAATGGCCATACTGAAAGTCTATTTCTTGTAGCTCCCTTGCAACACTCTGCGTTAACTGATCTAGGTATGTAACGACACATAGAATAATGTTATGCACAGATTTATTATTACATGGAACACATTTTGCTTGTAGACCTAATAGAGTACATATTTATTATTACATGGAACAAGTTTTGCTTGTAGACCTAAGAGCTTGTACTCGTGTTGTACAGATAACTAATAAGAAAACACAGCACGAAGAAGTAACTCCTCCAGAGCCTTGCTGCCTTTCAGATCAGAGACTGGTAAACAGATAATTAATATGAAAAGACAGCACGAAGAAGTACCTGCTCCAGAGACATGCTCCCTCTCAGAGACTTGTGATGTCTCAGAAACTGCTAAAAAGTAACTAAAAAACCTTCAAATCTATTCTTACAAGTTTTGTAGTACAAACACAATGTTAATTCAGATTCTTCAATATTGTTGTACAGGCAGAAACATGAAAGTACATCAAATTTTGTAGTACAAACATAATGTTAATTCAGATTCTTTAATATTGTTCTATAGGCAGAAACAAGAAAGTACATCTGAGATAGCAGCCAAGCATCAACTATGCAGAACAATCACAATACAGGAGTTAAAAGGGCTGAAAATGGGAACAACTTTTCACAGCCAGGTTCTAGTAATATACAAAACACTGGTCGACGAAGCCCATGGAATTGAATTGTTACGTGCTGACCTGGTGGACAGCAGAGGGCATATGACAATTACGCTAAATGTGCCACACAGCCTGATTGCTGCTACTGAAGCGAAACTTGTAGTGGGCCAGGGAATCTGTATTACAGATTTCAAGGTCTCTGCCAAGACAGTTTACGACCATGGAGACTGTCCGTGTATACTTGTTTTGCATGGGAAGAGCATCTTGGAACCAATTCCACCTATCTGTATGGAATACAGATTTGTTCCCACGACGACTATTAACTAGCTCACCAGCACAACAGCTGCGTTTGCAATCGGCACAGTTGCCGGCCTTGTAACAGCAGTGAAAGAAATAGCTGGTCAATATGTCCTAACTATCAAGGACGGCCCAGCTCAAAAAGACAAAGCCACGGTATACACAAATTCAACCATTTATTCTTTTTAACATTTAAATCATCTATACATTTTAAGTAACCGTTTACTTAAAAGCAATTACATTTAACACTAGTACATTTTGCAACACAGGTGCATCTTTTTAGTACATTTAAGCCAATTTTCAAATCCATACAACAACAAATTTCGAAACAAGAAGCACCAATGGTGCTGTTTCGAAATGTTGCCCGCAAAGACCGTGCGTCATTACGCACTTGCAAATCTACATTCATTACAGCCGTTACTTCAGACAGGGTACTTGCAGACCTGAGAAAACTACCTGCCTCAACAACAAAGGTCCTCTCATACTCCACAAAATATATATTATAAATCTTTATTTCCTGTTCTCCTAAATTACGCACGTTCATTTAACATCCTCTTAGCATTTTTATTACAATATCTAACGCTAGGCTTGTACTGAAACATGGACCAGGTTAAAGGAATGCTGACTATAGCAAACATACATGCAGAACCATTTGTTATAATCTGTAACAATTTCTCTCTGCTCGCTGATACATTTGGAACAGTTATCATGGACCAACTTAATTGTTCCACATGCAAACAGCTAACTACATATCGACGCAGTTTGCAATTGAATTGCACAATCCAAACAGAGGCAAATGTTCAATAAAATGCATCCTAAAGGACAGTTTACTACTCGAATTGTGTCCATCCTTAACAGGACTGACGTATGAAAAATATCTCGAAGACGTTGGCGACGTTACATACAGTTTGCGAGATTTCCATGTACACAGCAGCTTCCTGTTGGATAGTTCGGATGTCATTGTCCATACAGATTGACACATTTTATCCTCTGTAGGATGTGACTTTCTCTGGTATACGAGTTCATATCTGCTGGAAACTTGGAATACCATCTTCATGGTATTGTTATATCTGTCTTTATTATTATTTGAACATAAGAACTCTTCTTCTGGGCATTTTAGTTTATGTTGGGCTGAAAATAAACAACTCTGATGAATGTTTTGATGGTTCGGATTACCATCTTCATGCTACTGTTATACCTCTAGTTACTCTTCCTTTGGGCATTTATTTTCTACTGGAATGAAAAGAAAGAAAGCTCCTTATTGTTTAACGGCAGAAGTTTGTCGCGGGCTACTAATATTTTGAACTCTTGTATCAGTTGAATTGAGTTAATATCCACTTGAAACATTTCTTTTACTACTGTTTGATCTGAATGACTATGCTGACTGCTTTCTATCAAATATTTTGGAGAGGCCTGAATGAAGGCTATGAATTTCAATTAGATTAGCAAAGAGTTTTGACCTTAAGGTTCAAGGTTGGGTACTTAATACCAGCTACATTTTCTGTCATATACCTCTTATGTATCCTTTAGTTCAATCATTGAAGTACAGTATCCAGTACTAATGGTAAAACCCCTCTCTTATTCGTATTCAACGCCTATTTATTACATCTGCTCAACACACATGAGAGGCACTATGTTGGTCAAGCGGGTCTGTTGATCAACCCGCTCATTAGACAGTTTTGACCCAATCCAAACACTGGTTAATGCCTATCATGGGCAGCAGTACTGAACATAAAGGTATGCCATGAAAGCATTGGCCAATTAATTCTTGTCTTCTTGATACAAACAGCTCACATATTGTTGTAGTTCCTTTGCTCTATGTATTTTCTGGTACACTGTGTCAATAATTGTAACACTGTAGTGAGCAGAATGAATAGTCCAATTCAATATACAGCAATTCATACAATCCAATCTTCAAAACCTGAGCTTGACAGAACAATGTATGTATAGATTAACCAAAATTCAAGAGTGTAAGCTTGTTCAGAGTTAACTTCAGGGCAGATTTTAATCATAAAATGAATTCTACAGAACTGAAATCAATCCAGAGCTATCCTTTAGCTCCTTCTTTGCTCAGGATCTGCTGACATAGGAGCCACAATTCCCTTCCTTTTCATCACTGTTCTGCCTCACGTCAGCTACAGAAGCCGGAACCTGTGAGGGCTTTTACAAAGTATCACCGGAGGGTTAACATGCTGATAACGCCTGCACTCTATGAAGCACATAATGTTTTTAAGGGATCAAAGATTTTCAACTTATGGACCTTAGTACATGCTTAGCCATTTTTCTAATCTCATTTTGTTATTGGTGGATTGAACTGATGGTATTACTTACTAATTTTGATATAAACAAGATATCCTTCTCGTATGACTGAACCATTGCGTGAAGTGAAATCCCCTTTTTATGATTTAGTAAAAATATTATGTACCCCAAGGTTTAATCATAATTTTCCGCTCCCTCTATTTTCACAGAGGGCAGTGCATATTACACCATCCATGGCAAATGAACTGATTCAGGTAGTGCTTTTGATATTGCCAGAAAGGTTCACAGGTTTTTCTGCCAGCTACGTTTCTGTTTGAGATGTTGCCACTTTGAAGCTTTGTGCTGATTGACATTTTGAACTCTTCCCTGATTCAGATCCTTAAGACAGAAGGAGTTGAGTTTGTTGTTGCACCTTATGAAGCAGATGCTCAACTGGCTTACTTGTCTAGGTTGGAGCCAGAGAAAGGTGGAATAGTAGCTGTTATGTCATGATATCATCTCTATATAGAGAATACGTGTTTTATATGAGCAATGAGTTTGGTTGAAACATACTAGTATCTTGAACCAGCCATAGCCCACGGAGGTGAGGTAAGCTAGAAAATCTCTTGTTATACCTCCCTGTTCATAGCTATATAGCTATGTGTCATTAAGGTATGTGCTGCTTGCTGCCTGTTTCTACCTATCACCTATAAGGAATCCATAATCATAATGCATCATAAGTAATGAATGTCCAATATGAGCTTATAACCAGTGCTATCCTATCTTGTCACGATTATTGTCTAATTAAATCAATGGATATAGCTCCTGTATCATCTCTTCTCATGTAACCATATCTAATTACGTGAATCAAGTCACTTGGTTAAGTTATCATATTCATTTACATTACTGTGACCTTATCCTGTATGTCGTATAAGTTAATCAATGGCATTCATAGTGACATGTAACTAGTTGTAGTAGGGTTAAGCTTCTGTATCATGCTTATCTATCCGTATCAAGCTTACTGAATGCGAATAGAACTCATATCATGTATTTATTAGGAAGATACAACTATAAACATAATTTGTGATGTCCATATGAGAGTTTTAGTTTGGATTTTTTTGTTCAACTTGCACTGTATGTATGATGCAATCAGTTTAATCTTTTGCACTAGGGCTGCAGGCAGCACTTGTTAAGGAACCGGGTGTATCTGTCAACCATGTTGTGTGGAGTCCAGATGGCAATTTGTTTGGTAAGAAGTTACATGTTGAAAGGTGTTGCACAAGAATTGTGTCTTTTCCAGCTTTACATTGTTTTTGCACATGCAGTTAAATTGATTTGTGTTACTTTTATTATCCCTTGATGTCAACAGGGGTTGCCTATTCAAAGCACATAGTGCATACTTACACCTATAATGGTGGTGGAGATGTACGACAGCACTTGGAGGTATTTGATCAATAATTTTACTTTTCTTTCCCAGAGTAATAGCTTCCAGTATAGAGTAAGCAACAAGGACATGAAACCTGTTGCTTAATGAGTATACTAGCTATAAGCATGAATGAAGTCACTTGGTTAAGCTATCATATTCATTTACATTACTGTGACCTTATCCTGTATGTCGTATAAGTTAATCAATGGCATTCATAGTGACATGTAACTAGCTGTAGTAGGGTTAATATCAAGCTTACTGAATGCGAATAGAACTCATATCATGTATTTATTAGGAAGATACAGCTATAAACATAATTTGTGATGTCCATATGAGAGTTTTAGTTTGGATTTTTTGTTCAACTTGCACTGTATGTATGATGAAATCAGTTTAATCTTTTGCACTGGGGCTGCAGGCAGCACTTGTTAAGGAACCGGGTGTATCTGTCAACCGTGTTGTGTGGAGTCCAGATGGCAATTTGTTTGGTAAGAAGTTACATGTTGAAAGCTGTTGCACAAGCATTGTGTCTTTTCCAGCTTTACATTGTTTTTGCACATGCAGTTAAATTGATTTGTGTTACTTTTATTATCCCTTGATGTCAACAGGGGTTGCCTATTCAAAGCACATAGTGCATACTTACACCTATAATGGTGGTGGAGATGTACGACAGCACTTGGAGGTATTTGATCAATAATTTTACTTTTCTTTCCCAGAGTAATAGCTTCCAGTATAGAGTAAGCAACAAGGACATGAAACCTGTTGCTTAATGAGTATACTAGGTATAAGCATATTGAACTAAACCCATTGAATACACCAATCTCTAGTCATAAGTTTCAACAAGGTTAAGCTTACTTGCCTAATTGATTCAACTTCATTATTCCAGCTATGTTGTGTACTAATGGTAAAGGTATATGAACCAAACCCATTAGACTAATACGGGGTCATAAGCTACTAATAGCTTTGAATAGGGTACCGTATTCTACCTAATGAATAAGTTTACATTATCTCTAATATGGAATGACTTACTTATGCTTACAGATCCTGCTTAATATAGGTAAATACGCATACTTAACATATGAGCTATACAGGTATGATAAAGACTAGGTTTCTGACAGTTTGTATCCCTAAGTTCAGCTGATGTGGGACAAAAGTATAACTCGTACTGTTTTGGCGGTTACTCTGCCTTCGTTTTGTAATCTTGGCTCTTGTCTTGATGTTAGAGAATACAGCTAGCTTCGACCTCTTCTATAACAGCAGCATATTTAATCTACCGCCACAGACTCAAAGGGGCACCTAATTTCGCATTTACTACTGCCGCCACATCCATCATTCCATATGCCATTTTCTCCCCATGTCAGATCGATCACCTAATTGCACCGATCGCTCTACCACCAAGATTGCCCGATGTCAGATACATCACCTAATTTCGCATTTCCTTCTGCCGCCACATACATCATTCCATATGCCATTTGCTCCCCGTGTCATATCGACCACTTAATTGCACCGATTGCTCACCTGCTCCATCCGAGCCTCAAGTATTTTAGCTCCATTCACACTTAAAACCACCTTACAAACACGTTGAACTTTTGTATTAATTGGCCTCTTCTGCACCTGGATATTCACATACACCTCCCCGCTTCACATAACATGGAATCCATTAGCATAAGCCAACTTACTGAACTCACAACATTGTTTCTCTTAGCACTTATTCTCACGACTCTTCTGATTATTGACATCGTAAAAGTCGAAAGACAAAGAAAAAAGAAACCAAAAAAATAATAACATTTCTTTTGCATTATCTTACGCATTGTCTTATTTCCCCGCTTCCTTCTCTGTTACAGGTGTACGACGGATGCTTCAAATATGCATTTGGGTCCGCCATGGTGCTGCAACTCGCATCTTTTATGCTTATCGTCTCTGCTCGACTGCGGCACTAATGTCCTAATTGTTAGCATTCGTGCTTGTCTTGTATTCTTCACATGTTACAGTTTGTCATAAGAAATGCTTATTTTCAAGGTCAAATGTAAGCTTCACGGAGGTTTTCAATAATATTCAGATCTTTGGTATATAGTGCTCATGTCACTATTTCTATTGCAGTTGTGTCATTTTGGGCTAGCAACATAAACTGGTGTATCTTGAATTGTGATTTATGTATTACTGAAACTTGCTCATGTGACTATTTCTATTGCAATTGTGTGATTTATGTATTACTGAAACTGGTGCGCAATGTACGTTATGTCTGTCCTGCAGGAGATTCTATAGAAATTCACCATAGTATGTCTTGTCTTGTATTCTTCACATGTTACAGTCTGTCATAACAAATGCTTATTTTCAAGGTCAAATGTAAGCTTCACGGCGGTTTTCAATAATATTCAGATCTTTGGTATATAGTGCTCATGTCACTATTTCTATTGCAGTTGTGTCATTTTGGGCTAGCGACATAAACTGGTGTATCTTGAATTGTGATTTATGTATTACTGAAACTTGCTCATGTGACTATTTCTATTGCAATTGTGTGATTTATGTATTACTGGAACTGGTGCGCAATGTACGTTATGTCTGTCCTACAGGAGATTCTATAGAAATTCACCATAGTATGTGAGTTGCCCAGGTCGACCCTGGGAGCACTCGACCCAACTAATTCCTCTGCCTTCCGTAACTGTTATTGTTGAATCTCGATAAACTAGATGATCTGCATGATAAGGGATACTTGAATGCTAACTAGAATCCTTCGGAGTAAACAAGCTAAACTGCTGCGACTGGTATATTAACTTCATGCAGGGACTCGCTGCCTCACAGCTTCCCTTGTTTTAACTAATCTCCCAATGATATATAACTATCCTTGTCTCTTGTCTCATCTGTATGTGCTCTATAATCTTATCTTGTTATTATATGTAAATCTTGTTATTATATGTAACAATCCTCAATTTTTCACTTTGTTTAAGGGGGAATTACATGTCTTTTGATTTATATGCATGGTTTCTATCTTGATACGGATATAGAAGTGTAATAAAATGCCTTGTCTCAATAATTTGATATTTATATTTATATAACCTATGTCTCACACTGTGATGTTAATGGGCCTCCATATGGATAATTAATGTTATCGTAAGTGGGAATTTCATGTGTAAATGTTAAGTCTCGGGGTTCGAATCGCCGAATGTTAGTCACACCTCTCGATTTCTGAGCTAGAATAACAAGGCGCCATGATCTCGCTACCCATGTGATGTTCACATGGGTTGCGAGTGTAATTCTCTTGAACAATCAAGATCTTTCATGGCCAGGTCGGATGGGGAGAATGTGATTACTCAACCCTATCACTCATTTACCTAGCAAAATTCTGCATTTGGAAAAAGAAATTGTTTTGTCGTCGTGGTTTCTTCTGGTTCGCAGAGTGTGGGCATGTGATACCGACTAGTGACAGATGGAGTCCCTCTACCATCTTGACATTTTCAGTTTCTCCTCTACCCGGTATCTATTTTACTTTTATGTGCGCGAATTGAGGTTCCATAATGTAAAGTTTATATTTGCCTGCAACAGTTCCCGTAGTCAAATTTCTTGTATTAAGGTACCGCTCTTCTGGTTCTCCTTACAGAAATTATGGTTACAATCTACAAGATTGACTATCTTGGGTTCGAAATTCCACCTCTATGAGCAACCATGGTTGTCTCTATTTCAAACAGGTTGTTTGGTAAATTCCCCTTCATCTCTTCAATTGTATTCTTCCTGGGATTTTTTCGTATATTTACTACTTCTCTGAACCAATCTTGAATTTCCAGTGTGCTGTGTATATAAATTACCATCTCTTTATTTATCACAGTCCCACCACCTGTTACTCCTTCCCAAATTTGAGCATTTGGTACAGGTCTTCACAAGATTACTTCCACGTTCATTGTATCGAAAGGATGGGTCGGCCTTGGACACCTTAGTCCTCCCTAGAACTTAGGCAAAATGATTTCTGCATTTTAGTTTAGTTGCTGTGGACTCCCTCTCACTGGTTCGTTTTTTTTCTTCCTTATTCGTGTGGCTATAGTCTGTGTAGGTAGGTTTTTTAGTTATCAACGAATCTTGGGAATGGGGCGACTTTTGCATGTTCTACTGAACCCTTGTGTACTTGGCACTGCTCCTTCAGTTCGAGGGAACCCGTTCTATGGCATTATGGAAGTCGTGGAAGTTCTCCCTGCTGGGGTTCAAACAATTTCTCACGTACTTGTTAAAGTCGAAAGCTGCATTTCTCTCACTATAGTAGTATGGATTAGTGGTAATGGAATGAAGGAATTTTCCAGTTACTCCTATACCGCGTTTTTTTTATATGACAACTTAGAAGGGTTAGATGGCTTTCATCCCCAAAATTTATGTTTGAATTCTCATATGGACTCGTTATATTACTCGCATAGTATGCCAAACCAGGCAGTGTTGTGGAAATCTCACTTCTATTATGACATTCTTACCTTTACGAAATCAGTCAAAGCTCATGTGTGTTACTTGTCAACATATTTCCCTGACTAATGAACTCCTTCGTTTAAAATATTTTTTTCTTAAATATTGGGGTCTCCATATTATAACTAACCCTACCTCTGTTTTAGAGATGCACATGGCCTACCACAACAGTTTCAGGTACTACTCTGCCAGCGCGACGTCACTCCATTTGTAGATGCTACCTTGGTTATCTTCACGTCGGTCAACACCCTTTCAACATTCTCCTTAGTTTCCTTTCAACATTCTCCTTGTTTTTGCCGTAGTTTAACAAGATTATTTCTTGATTGGAAATTTATGAAAATTCTGGTCATATTTTGAGAAAATCCAGCAAAGATTTTTGTAAATCCAAGTTATAGTTGTTAAAATTCAAATTTTAGGTGTCTTGGACGTTTTTGATAGTGATGAGTCTATTTCCGCTATCAAAAACAAGATTCAAATGTTACGTCTACAAGATTTTCTGAAATTTTTTTGCCGAGATTCCAATTCGTCGTCTACAAGATTCTTTGAAATTTTTTTGCCAAGATTCCAATTCCTCTGCCTCAATAGACCACCCCATTTTTTTTTTCCTAGGTCAGGCATTTGTCCTCCACTCAGTGCATCCTTCATGCTGATAGTCGTCCTTCCCATTGGAGTTGGGCACTTTAATGATTTTACTAATCAAAAAAATTGATAGGACGGTTTCAATTTAAAGATGCTAGTATATTCTTGTGGTTGCCACAATATCAATGGATTGAATTCACACCAATAACTTCCTTGCATATCTAAATCGCTTGATTAAACCTTGTTTAAATTAATTTTTTACAAAGCTCCATTAAAAATTTACCATGTCATTTGTTAAGGATTAATCATAATGGGAAGACTACAAAATGTAACACACACCTTACACATACACTTGGCATAGTACTGGAAAGGTGTATTTGAGAATAAGATGATCATCCATTTCAAATCATTGGTAACATGTGTCAAATTCTAAATAACAGATGTTGGTAAGTTAAAAACTAACTTAGGAAGATAAAGGATGTTTTCTCTTAACAACATGTTTAACACTTCTTTAAATTTCCTTGTAAAATAACCTATTATACATTTAGTTAGAAAAGAGAAATTTTCCTTAATCTCTTTCTTATTAAGCTAGAAAACATATTTTATCATTTAATCTTTAATTTTTTCCCAGCAATAAACTTTGTGAATGTAACTATATTCACATTCTTTTAGGATAAAAATTTACAATGCCAATTAATTTGTATTTTTTTTAAGAAGGATTATTTCGAGTATGCATAAGTTTTTCGCATTCACTCATTTTAAGAATCTCCTTAGTTCAATTGACAATTAATAATTTCTTTTCTTTTTGACTTATGTTTTTCATTGTACCAACTATTACAAGCTATCTTATTATATATTTTTGTACCTATCTTGAAATCATTATTTCTTTATCCATATTAAAAGATTTCATAAAATTGCATATATTTACACATAGTTAAATTTCACTATTGTTCAATAATCTATTTTATATATAATGTTTAGTAAGGAAATATTTAACATTTAAAGAAATTTGAAAAGCTTATCCCTAATTATTAAATTCAAAATTTAATTAAATATTCTGTCTATTATTTTCCAATAAATATAATCACTTTATACTATAATATACAAATAGTCCATAATCCCTCATTACTAAATCTACTATTTAATCAATTTCCTTCTTCTGACACAATAATCTATAGATTTGAAGCATATAAATTATGTAATTATAAAATTACTTCAAATATAATATAAAATATAATTAGATATTGATATATAATGAAATGTCAATATATAATAATTTAATGATTATGAAGTTTTTAAGTTGTTAGAAAATTTAATTTAAAGGAAGGACAAATTAATTTTTGAGTTTATGGATGAACTAATATATTAATAAATAATGATAAGGGATTTTTATTTAGGGTAAGATTAAAAGAAAACAAAGGTTAAAGTTAATAGTGTGTATATTTTTAATTATTTAAAAAATTTCAGTGATAAGAGGGATAGTGTGTATATTATTAATTATTTAAAAATTTTGAGTGATAAAAGGGATAGTGATAATGATAATGATTGTGATAGTGATGAAAGATTTTTCTACCAATTTAAAATTTAGATATGAAAGTATAGTATATGTTTTTTTTGGATTTAATTATCTCCGAATAAGATGATCATCCGTTTCAAACCATTGGTGACCTGTCCAATTTGAAATAACAATTGTCGGTAGTTTCATTAAATTGTACATCAATTTCACCATTTCGTGTTGTTAATAATAAATCCAAAAAATAGGTGTCGCTATTCAAGTAATCGACAATGTAAATAATAACTCCAAAAAATGGGTGTCCATCAATTTCACCATTCATGCTCTTAATAATAACTCTACCACTCCATCTCTGATTGTAACGTGGAGGAATAATAGAATAACTCTCCCACTCCATCCTGGATTGTAACCTTGAGGAATAATAGAATAACACCGCCACTCCATCTTGAGCGTTTTAAATTGTCATTAAATATTTATTGTACTTATTATTCATTACCATTCCATCTATTATAATCAAAGGCTCCGTGGATGTATGCATTCCTTTTTTAGGGCTTGGGTTGTTGGAATTGTTGAAGGATTACTGGAACGATGGCTGGAAGAATTATTCTAAATATTTCAAGGGGCTTCTCTCGGCTTCTATATGCTAAAAAAGGTGAAAAATATTTCATAGCTTTCCTTTTCTCTACCTAGTGATTTTTCAACTTTCCTTCAAGATGCATTGGAGGAACCCTTTCTTAGTGATTGGGTTGTTGGAATTGTTGAAGGATCACTGGAAAGATTGGTGCAAGGATTACTGGAAGGATCTGAAGGGGCTTCTCTCAGCTTCTATCGGCTAAGAAAGGTGCACAATTTGTTACCTAAATTTGTTTTCAATGGCCCCTGTTAACTAGATTTGTCATTACTCTAATGTGGCTTTGTTCATTTTTGGTAAAGCCTTGTTGAAATTAAATTTAACTTGTAAATGAAAAAAACAGGTACATGATGCTAATATTAATTCTTATTTTTAAATTCTTGTAAGCCTACAGTTATTAGTTTATAATTAGATATACAATTGTTTTTCTACACTATTATTTTTTATATATTTTGTATAAAAAAATGATATGATAACTTTGTTTGTCTATCTATCTAATACAATTATTTGTCTCTAATTTTTTTTTAATAAAAAAAATGATAGGTTTCTCTATCTATCTATTAAGATCGATCGGGTTTCGTGACAGGAAATTATACCCTCACAGTCTCTGATTTAACATAGGGAAATTATGTAGATATAGATTTAACATTACGAAGCATTAGGAATTACAGGGCGTAAGGGGAACTGAATATCATAGGGTTATAGGCTGGCGAATCCACGTGAAAGATATACCAGAGATGGAGTATTTCGTGAGTTAGGGAAAGCAGAGAAAGAAATGAATGTAGGTGGCAAAGGTACGGTCACAATGCAAATCCCAAACAAATCACTGTTTTGAACCCCGAAAATGGGCAATTTGAAATACCTAAATTGGAGATTGACCTTTATAATTTATTTGAGCTTTCAATTTAGGGTTGACAGAAAAACCTAAAGCGTGAAGCTACAAAATTTTTATAACAGATGGAGCCAAAATAGTGATTCTGGGTATCATAATAGTATCTTTGTTAACCCGAACTCTGCTTGCGGATATATGAAATTGATGGTGGCAAGAAAAACGGCTCTATCGAGATGGAAAACTCTTCCGTCATAGAGAACCTCCTTGGAAAGACCTCCCACAAAAATGGGCATATTGCCACACTGTTGATTAACTTATCACATAAGTCATCACCTATGTAACAAAGATATATGCATCGAGAAAACCTTTAGATTATTGGTGCTTACCGGATTTCGGTTCACGGTTTGTGTTGTGGAATAACATTCCATGCGATATATATATATGTGTGTGGGGCATCCATTCTTAGAGCATACATCTGATTCGATTTTGGAATATTTATGTTTATTGGGTTCACGTTAATTAAAGTTTATTGGGTTCATGAAGTATAGTAGCTGCAATATTACTGCTAATCAATATTTATCCTCATTACTGTGTAACCCAAATCCAAATTGTGCTAAGTCTAATAGCGAGGCTACTCGGTTATACTGCCAAGATCGGAAATAATATAAACGAACGGTCAGCCCAGTTGTTGAATAGAGCTTTTCAAATATATTCCCAAAAAAAAGTGGTCAGAATCAGATTTTGTAGATTTAGATATATTTTTCATTCACTTGATTGTTTTTATTTAACAATAAGCATTTGTCAGAAATCTAGATTTATATATTAAAATTATTTTTCATATATATTTAATTGATTTGAAAAACTCATTTTACAACCCACTATGATATGTAACCTATAGGTCATCAAACTTGAAATTTTGTTTATCTCTATCAAAATATAAAATAAATAAATAACTATACAAAACATTTCAATAAGGTAGACTAATACAAAAAATTATACTTCAAGAAATTGGATCCTTCTCAAGAAATTGAATCTTTTTGGCCTCACATTAGATCTGCATTTAAGGTAAATCTATGCTGATCAAAAATTCATTACATCTAAGAAATTAAGAAAAATCATCTTTGTAATACTACATCTCATTTATTTATACTAATTTTAATGAAATTAATTAGGATTTGTAATAATGGTTAAAAAGGTATTTATTAAATGAGAAATTGTTTAAATTCTAAATATTTAATAAATATTTACATCAAAATTATTTATTAAGTCAGAAATTGTTTATTCACATCCCTAAATTAGTATAAATTACTCATAAACGTGAAAACTAAAACATAAAATTAGTCAAATACTCATAAGCTAAATAACTTATAGTTAATGATAATTAGTCATAACACTAAGTTACTTATGATTCATGATTTTTTGAAATATAAAATTACTTATGTAGCATTCATTATTCATGATTTATTTTAACAATGATCTTAATGTTTATACTAATGAAATAAGATAAGTTTTGCAATAATGATCAAAAAAATATTTATTAAATGAGAAATTGTTTAAATCCCAAATAATTAATAAATATTCAAATCATAACTATTTATTAAATATTTAAATCATAACTATCTATTAAATAACTTGTTTACTCATATACCTGAATTACTAGAAATTACTGATAAACCTAAAAACTGAAACGTAGAATTAGTCAATTACTCATAAACATAAATAAAGCATAGTTACTTATAATTAATGATAATTATTCATGAATCTAAATTAGTCATAATTAACCTAAATTAATTGTTGACCACTATAAGCTATTGAAACATAAAATTAACTATGTGGCACTATAAATTAACTTTGGCACCCAAACAAGTGGAATCTTGCTTGTAAAATTTACAAAAACTCAATATATGAAACATCGAATTGTGATTTCTACTACACGTTGTTCTATTCACTGTTCATTGTAAATAATGTCACACCTTTTTCTACTTGTTTAAAAGCCTTGTAAAATATTTTTTTGAAGAAATTAGATATAGCTCTTAAACACTATTTGATTCAATTGGGTGGATGTCTTATGCTTGAAATTCTCACATTGCCTCTATTAGCAAGCCATAAATATATTTCAATTCTCTTTTTGATTCTATTAGAAAATTGCATTGACATCATGGCCAAAGGCATATCAATTTCTATTAGAGAGCTATCAATATATTTCAATTCAATATTTTGATTTGTTGAGATAGATATCCTTTTTAAAATTTCTCAAAGTATCTATTTCTATTAGCCAATTATCAATGTATTTAAATTCTCTTTTTGATTTGATTTGTTGAGATAGATAGCCTTTTTAAAACTACTCAAACTATTTAGATCTATATGAAATAGGAATTCAAGGTTGAATTTAAGCATTTGATTTTGATATTACGAGAGAAAATCTAGAGAGAAATATAAACATTTCCTCGTTGAAAAATTCCTTGTTAGGTGTGTTGTTTTAGTTGTATCCACTTATTTTACTCAAATCCTTCCCCAGATTACACTAAAATGTATGGGAATCTAGAATGTCCATGTACTCACTTTTTTTTTCAACAAAGCAAATGTTAGATCAATGATGGTTGAAGATTCATCAAGTTATTTGGGATAAATATTACTCCATTGTCACAATAATATCTAATTTTCCAACTTTCACATGTGCTGTCCAAATTTCAATGCACTAAGGCATGAGGATTATAATGGATTTCAAGAAATTTATGTATTCCTTTTTGTACTTAAAGTGAATTTGGTTATTGTGGTCCATTAGCATAAGTTAAATTGGTCAATATATTTATAGATGTATATACCATGAAAATTTTAAACAAATAACTTTTCAACTCTACAATTTAATAGAGAACATTTTATTTTTGAATATTCTTCAATATCCAATTGAAAATCAATAAATTCTACAATAACATTATTTACATATATAATAAAAAATCATTAGATCTCAAATTCAATGGTGCATTTACTTTTTTCCTAAAATATCTAGGGAAATAAAAAAAAAATAGATAATCATCTAAAACAAGTTGAGATTTTGGATAATTAAGAAAGTATTTAAAAAGAAACCTATTTTTTATTATTTAAATTTCCTAATATTTTTTAATTTAACCTCCATACAACACGTAATCATAATCATGTAGATATTAATGTAGTCCTTTACAATGGTTAAGTTGTGGTATTAATGCATTAAATTACATTATGATATAACAATCTATTGTTTTATTAATAAATAAGTAAAATGATTTTAGAATAATTTTAAATATGAGAAAAATTACTATATAACAATGTGTTGTTTTAGAAGTGTAATAATATAATTTTAATTTGAAATTTCTGGATTCACTATGATTGACTCAACAAAAATCTGTCAAATTCCAACCAAAACTTCTAAAACATCTAGGTTTTAGACAACCCATTAAAAGTATTTATAAATATATAAAATAAAGATAATAATATAGTTTTAAGATTAAGACCTATATATCATTATTTTTTTAAAACAATGAAGACATGCAGACTTAATTGTTTCATAAACACATTTTCTTAATGGTTAAGAACATTTAAATTATAATTATTATGATTATTCTATGATTAAAAATTATAATATTAAATAAGAAACACTATCTTAATAAATATTAAGAAATTCAATTAATCAAAAGAATTTATAAATATATAAAATTATGATGAAAAATCTCACAAACTTAAAAGAGACTACATTTTTTATTATTCAAATTTCCCAATATTTATTAATTTAACCTCCATATATCCCATAATCATAATCAAGTGGATAAAGGAATCCAAGTTTTCTGCTAATTGATAATGTCAAATCTTATGTGTGTGTGGTTGATTGACTAAGGAAATTTTGTTGGATTCAATAAAAGGGTGTGAGGTATAATTATGAATATTTACATGTGTATTGTTGAATAAAAGTTTCATTGACTAATAAACAAATATGAGTTTTAAATGTAATTGGTTGTCATTAATATTATAGGAATTTGGATAATGTATATGTGTAATATGGGTAATGTAATTGGTTGTTATTAATATTATAGGAATTTGGATAATGTATATGCTTTTGGCTGGAATGTATTAATTTAAATAAATGTATTTAATATGTTATTGAAAATTTTTTTAACACTTTTATTTTTATTTTTATTTTTGAAAGAAATAGAATTATATAATTATATAAGAGAATAATAAAAAAACTCTTCTCATTACATTACATACATATTATAATAGGTTAGCAAAATAAGATATGGATTTTATAAAATTATATTATAAAAGGTTATATTAAATCTCTTAGTGTGACATTTTTTATAATTTCTTTCATAAATTATAATTACAAAAAAAAATATTGTATAATAAAAATATGTATAAGAATAGATTAATTCAATAAATAAAAGAATTCAAATTTTTTTAAAGAAACTTTAAACACCTTACTTAATATATGTTTAAATTCATGTGTTGTTAGATTTTATATTGTTTATAATTTGGAAAAGATTGTTTGGAATTACAAGTAAATTTGATTCAACAAAAAAAATTAAAAATTACAGGTAAATTTGAGTAAAGATTGTTTTGAATTACAAGTAAATTGTTAAATAATGGCCATGACTCCATTACTGATTGTGTATACTAGTTCTTGTTCCTGTACCTTATTTATATTGATATAAATTCATCTCTTAATTACTTACAACAATATTCTTGATATTTTTAATCATATGCCTTCTTGATATTCAATTTCTTTGTTTTCTTGGTTCCAACGATTTGGGTTATGTTATTATTTTTGGTAATGGAAATTGGTGAATTATAAAATATATTGATGGAAATATATTCAATACTGAGAGGGGGGTGAATCGGTAGTGAGGGTAGTTATAAGCTTTTCTCCAATTATTTAATCTTTAGAATGCATAAACTGAAACATGAGAGATTAGTGCAACACAAATAAACATGCAACCACAAAATCAATCAACACAGTGACACAAGTGTTTCTAGTGGAAAACCCATCCTCGGAAAAAAACCACCCTAATGATGCTTTTCTTCTCAATTATTTTATTAATCGTCAAGAAAATTACACAAGGATAAGCTCAATCAAATGAGCATTGAATACTTTCTTCTTTCACGGTATTTTGGTCCTTTCAGATAGGAACCTAATTCTCTCTCATATTTACAGACTACCATCTGCTAAAGTCCACCATGATCAGTATATCCTCACCCCACTCTAATGGGACTATCCAACTCCTATTGGATGGAGAAAACTCTTCTCTCTACTGAATCCACCAAGTCACTATCTACTCAAAGTCACCATGTCTTCAGTACCTCCATTGAGCCTCCTCTCATCTATTTTCAAACCGGACTCTGAAAATTTTCTCAACATAAGCACAACAACAACATAGCATCAAATCTCGATTAAATGATATTTGAAACAAATGTTTCCATCAAAACTCCAACCAAAACTCCACACTAGCTGGAACATAATCGCCTCAACTCATTACATCAATCCACAACTCTTCATCACAAACATTGCATAAACATAATGGTTGAAATATACTTCAGCTCACTGCTGCTACAACTGCAAATTGATTCAATAAATTTGCATAATATGGCTCACACAGTTTGCAATATCTTCTCCAAGCTCTCACTCACTCAACACACACTCTAGACAATCAATCAATTAAATAGATTCAATGTATTCCTCTATTTATCAAATTCTTCAGATGATTAACTCTGTAAATGCTACAGGTTATGGAAAACTCAACAACTCCTTTCACATGCTTCATATTTGGTTTAGGAAGTCATCTTAACCAAATGAAGCACTGACTCCACTATCCCTTTGAGATCTTCAAACTTGATACTCTTCTAGAGACACCACGACCTTTTCTAACCACATACTCAAAATTTTTTATCAAGATATAACATAAAAACCAAGTAAAACATTTGAGGAGCGCGAGAAACACAAAGAAAACTCATCTATAGGCTCAATCTCTCCCATGACATGCTATGCATGTGTCTAGGTCTTTAGTATCTCTCATGACACATTGTGCCAATGTCCAAAGGCACTACAGTCGCTCCCACAAGCCTCTATACCTCCATTTAGTGCAGAGAACCTTTGTCTTCTCACAAAATGAACTGAATTTTGAAAAACTGCTCAATGGGGTATAATTGGGTCTGTTCTGCACAAAACCTTTGTCTCAGAATTTTGAAATTCATATTCAATTTCCCATAAAGTCAAATCCAAAATTGTCACTTCTATCCAAAAACCATTCTCAACAATGGGGCCTAAAACTGAAGTAAAACATTTTTTCTTCAGTCCAAAACCTCTTCCACTTGATATCGAATCTTCATATTTTCCTTTACACTCCTCCAAGCCTATACAATAGGTATGCAACTAATGAATAGGCAAGGAACAAGTCTAATACATGCTAGACCTATTTTGCCAACTTTAGGACCGACACCAACACCTCCAGTTTGTCAAGCAGCAACCCCAATCTCTCTGAAATCTGTTGTAGCATCTCTATCATTTTTAGGAGAATCCTCAAGTCCTACAGCATCAGCAACATGCCATACAACTGCCTCCAACACTGGTGAAGGCACCTCCAACACAAGTAGCCTAAAACCATCACATGAAGCAACAAACCAATGTCTCCAAGACAAGTAGAGACATATGCAGCACCAAGAGATCAGCACTCCAACTACCTGTAGCAGCAACATCTCACACCATGAGCAACTCACCATCCTCCTACAACAACAACATCTCCAACCAACACATCATGTCTGGAAACCATCTCCTTAGTAGCCACAACATCACCTCTACTAGGTCTAGTCATAGGATGTTGACATCAATGCCAACTAACAAGACCATCACCAATCATGCATCCATCACTCATGCATATGACCAGCATCACCAAGAGCTCACTGACATTAATTCCAACACCAGAATGCCAACATATATCAATAAGTGTGTGTACTATGTCTCCTATTTTTTTTCAATTGTCGAACTAGTATATGGTTGATATGGTTATCTGATGCATATATATTTTCCCTACCTATCATCATGGTTCATTAATTCCTGTTGTTATCCAAGGTTGAAATAAATGAAATATTCTCACTTTCCATCTCCCTTTACCCAGAATATAGACTACTAGTTTCTTTGTTGGAAATATTATGTCGCCTGGTTAGGATTAAAACTGCAGTTGTTCCAATATTGACTCTATTTTAAACTAAAAGATCCTCATTAAGAGTAGAACTGTAGTTACCTTACACACTTAGTTTATTGTACTCGTTATTTATTGTTATGGCAGAAGTCAAACAATATTGTCACTATTTCTTATTCTAACCTATAGTAACAATTTACTTTGGTTTTGAATGAGTTTACTTAATTTTTCCATTCGAGCCATGATTTTAAATTATAGAAACATTTCCCCTTCTAATAATTACTATAGTAAATCCTGAACTGGCTCCATTACAAAAAACTTGTATACGTGTTCATAGGATATTAAGATCAGATAAATGCCACATCTACTCTTTCTGTTAATAATAATTTGGAATACGAGTAAAACTACCATCCTCCAAACAAAAATAATTAGAAGGTCGTCCAATAGATTTCTACGGTAAATTTTTTTGCACTACCAAAATACTTGCATGTCTATAGGATAATAAAATCAATCTTCCAACAGACTTTATTTTCCACCTCCCCCAGATTATATGCAGTATAGCCCATTTCCTATGTTTACTTAGCTAGATCTACAATAATAAAATTCACTAGCTATTACATTTGTAATTTCAACTCATGCTTAGTAAAATCACCTAATCATAACTGTTTTATTATCACAATCTTCATAGGCATGAACTGTAGATGACAAAGTTTGTATATAGATAACATTACAGAAATAATTTTATAGTTAACATGATTTATCCATAAATATTTTGTGTGTATCAAAACTATAATTCCATTATGAGGAAGTAAATTTACAACCAACTGAATTTATTTTCACGGATTGTATACATAGCATAAATTTATAGTTAACGAGATTCAGCCATACATATTTTGTGTGTATCAAAACTATAATACCATTATACAAAAGTAAAGTTATAACCTACTGAAATTATCTTCACAGATTGCATACATAGCATTACTAAAACACTGTAATGCTTCCCTGCATTCAGAACCACGGCCATACCTGTATCTTACTATAGTATCATCTTTTGAGGACTATTGTGTATCGACTGCTTTCCCCAAAAAAGTTTAACAATTACATACTATTCCATGCATTATAAAAGTAAGCCAAAGAAATTAATCGTCTCACCAAAATCGCTATGAGAGAACACACTTGAGAGTCTGACACCTTCAACGCTAAAAATTGAACTAATTTCCCCTAGTTCAACCCCGAGCTGAGAATTTCTTGCGAAGGAATAAACAACTCCCTATTGATCCCTTCAATAAGTGTTTAATACCTTTCTCTCATGATAAAGTTTCCTTTAATGATGTCTCACTTTTGCGAAACTTTTTTTTTCCACTTTCCTAGGATTTTTCCATAAAATATCATCTTTCTCTCCTATAGCGCTTTTATGCTTACCCAAGTTTAGCATCATTCTCCAACTAAGCAGCTTAATGAATCTTTCTTTCCGATCCATTAAGCTTATCTAGAATTCTTATCATAAAAGGGTTATCCAATCTCATTTACCAATGAGATTTTATTTTTGGCCAGAATCTCATTTCTAGGTGTTTCATTCCCAAGCACATGCATCTTATTTATTTATTAACAATTATTCATTTACATAATTAATCCACTATTCTTCATGGATTTTCTGTCATTCTTTCTAACGTAACTCAGTCTAACCAAACAACATTACAACAATGGAGGGATATTACAATATGTGTTAGAGTGTAATTGCGTAGAGATCTGATTTTGTGGAACTCTTAATCTTTTCAAATGAGTGGGTGGGGGACGAATTTTCCAATAATATCATAAACGTCAACCACTTACTAAAATATTAGCAATATTCTATGTCAATACTCATTTAGCACAATATCACAAGCATTTGTAAATGAAAGAAGATAATTGTATATGCCACAAAAAAATGCGAAATTAGTACTATTAGTTCACTTTGTTATGCGTATGCGAAGATTATGCAGAGAACAAATTCATGTGCGGAATCTGTGTGGAAGGAGGAAAGTACATAGAGATCTTTTAATTGTAATTTGTACTCAAGAGCTAACCAAAAGGCGTTATTAAGTACAAAAGTAGCTATCTGTCGAAAATTCATGGTTTAGAAGTGATTTAAGAACACAAAATAGTGAACTAGTTCATTGAGCATGCAAACACTCTCTAATGATCGTTTTGTGTATGAAGATATGGTATTTTTAGTGATTGTGCCTCATCGAACTGTGGAGGTGTGTGTGTGAAAATGTTTATGTTCCTTGCTCTGCACACCTTCCTTCCGCACATACATGAAAGCATTATATTGTCATTTTGAAGTCAGATATCCCACCTCTGACCTAATTGTAACAATGATTATTTAATAATATTAAATCTAATGAATGCTATATATAACATGTTTTTTATTAAAATAATAAATATACATATGTCGAAAGCAATGCTTCTTCTAGAGGACATCTGGGACCCACATCAAGTAAATCAAGTAATAACAACTTTGAATGTCAATGATTGACTAAAAGTCGTTATTGAGTGCATATGCAGTTGTGTGAAGGATGTATATGTGGAGGAAATTATTCGATGGTGGTTGTGCAGAGGACGATGTGCAGAGGGAACATGTGGGTAGAACAAATACTTGTGCGGAGATAGAACACTATGTTGAAAGCTTTGTGTGAGAAAAATCAATTAATTAAAAAAAGAGGCAAGGACTTTGTTGCATTGCAATACTTAACCTTATTAAATTTACAAATAAACCTAAAAAACTATGCGTAAGAAAACTAAAGTTCAAAGTACTATCAACCTTAATGCAAAGTAGCAACAATATATGAAAAGGTAAAATTGGTCCCCGTCGACACCCTAAAATCCTAATTCAGTTCTTTTTTGTTGGAATTGGTCCCTGCGGAAACCATAAAGTCTCACTTCGATTAATTTTTTAATTTCCAATTTTGTATTACCATATTTTGTGCTCTATTTCTCTTCATATATGAGTTGATATACCTTACAACTTTTAATATCAACTGATTAATTTAGTTTGGTTTAACATTTTAGTGTGAAGTGATTAATTTAGTATGGTAAGGGGTTAGCTTTACATATTTATAAAGCATTATATATGAAAATAGTTATATAGGCAAAGGATTATGTGTGATATAGCTGGTATAGATATTGCGATTAAATTATTATTTTTTATTTAAAAAATATTTTATAAAAAGAGTTATATATATATTTAAATATTATATTAATAAGTTTTTTTTTTCTCTGGAAAAATCCATAAATATTTCATAAATTCAACTGCGTAAGACCCCATACTTAAATTCAAAAAGAGTCAAGGGATCTCTACTTGAATGGTTCATGAGGCACAATACTTGCTAAGGTTTTGCAAATGGGGTAGCAAGCTAAGTGGGCTTGATTGTGGGGAAAAACTCCACAGTTAAGCGCGCTTGAGCCAGAGGAGTTCTGGGATGGGTGACCTCCTGGGAAGTCCTGGTTACCGGGTGCAAGCCCCGGAAGTGATGATTGATGCTATGTGATTCGTTCTCCACATTTCACTAGTTTCAATCCCACTTCTTCACCCCTGTGAGCATCACCCGATGCAATGAGTACTAAGTGAACTATTCAAAAATCATGAGAAATTAGTCAGTTACGACTACCTCTCATGGAAATGGTCATACGTGAATGATCTTACTTAACGCAGTTGAATCCCAAAAATGATATCTAATATAATGCACTGCGTAAGACCCCCATACTTAAATTCAAAAAGAGTCAAGGGATCTCTACTTGAATGGTTCATGAGGCACAATACTTGCTAAGGTTTTGCAAATGGGGTAGCAAGCTAAGTGGGCTTGATTGTGGGGAAAAACTCCACAGTTAAGCGCGCTTGAGCCAGAGGAGTTTTGGGATGGGTGACCTCCTGGGAAGTCCTGGTTACCGGGTGCAAGCCCCGGAAGTGATGATTGATGCTATGTGATTCGTTCTCCACATTTCACTAGTTTCAATCCCACTTCTTCACCCCTGTGAGCATCACCCGATGCAATGAGTGCTAAGTGAACTATTCAAAAATCATGAGAAATTAGTCAGTTACGACTACCTCTCATGGAAATGGTCATACGTGAATGATCTTACTTAACGCAGTTGAATCCCAAAAATGATATCTAACATAAATATTTCATTAATAAGCAAAAATTACATGAGAATGTGTCTGTTTTTTACAAAGTATTTAACAGTTTGTGCTGTTAGTTGCATTACCACACATGGTATGATGACTGTTCTATTATAGCCTGTACATCATTTATCAAAACCAAAAATATAACCAAAAATTTCAGTATAAGTCTGTATAAGTGCTGCTGTCATATGTAAGCGGTTCCTATTACGCTGTTTGCTGACCCAAGGTTGGATATCCCGAGTCTATATACGGATGGTGGAAAAATTTTTGTTCCTGCTGGTCTTTGACCTCTGTTATCTCCCAAATGCCTTTGTCCATCAGCGCTGCCTCCTTGGATAATTTGTCGGCACCTTTGTTATTTTCCCTGTAGATGTGAGAGATAGTAATATTGTTAAAAGCTGATTTGAGAGCAAGTGCTTCATGTAATATAACGCTGAGAGAGTGCATGTGACAAGCAGCTGTGCCATTAATCCAATTTATGATGATCTGTGAATCCCCAAAAATATTGATGCTAGTGCAGTGGTGCCTCAGTGCAAAGTGAAGTAAGTGGCGGAGAGTGATGAGTTCTGCAAAGTTATTGGTGCCAGCACCCAGACCAGCCTTGATTCTGAATTGATGATTCTCTGATACATGTAGAATAATGCCTCCTCCACAGATTTGCATGTTTGCAGCCCCATCGAAATATGCCCAAGGCGTACTTGGGTCGATGGGAGGGGGTGGGGCAGGATGACAAGATGAAGGAGGGGGCGGGTCGGGAAGTTCCCTCAGGGCAGATATAATACTGGTCTCAAGCAATGGCCAGTGTATTGGCTTGTTATCAAATATCACGCTGTTTCTTGTTTTCCATATGGCCCAGTTAACAATGATGGGGAGGTTGATGATTTTAGAACCTTTGTTTTTCTTTTCCCATTCAGACCATGCGTTAATGAGATCAGTACCGACCCAATCGCCCGAGTAGTTTATGACTGGCTTGAGGTTTTTCCAAAGGTTCAGTGTCGAACGGCATTTCAGGAATATGTGGTCTGTAGATTCCGAGTCCTCTTTACATAGAACGCACCATGTGGGGCCATGCTGAGCTCTTTTCATAAGCTGATCTCCGGTGGGAATTTTATTCAGCAGAATGCACCAATTGAAGAGCTTTGATTGGGGAGATGCAGATAGTTTCCATATACTCTGCCACCAACTAGCATTAACCTCAGGTTTTTTGTGGGCGATAAGTTGTATGTAACCATCTTTGGGGGTGTATAAACCGTGTTCTGTCTGGTTCCATACTAGTTCATCCGGGCCCTCTGTAATTCGAATGTGTGATTCGATCAAGGCTTCTCTGTATTCTTCCCAGGCTGCATGCCATCTTCTAGGGAGGTTTAGTTGGTGCGCGGATTTCCAAGCTTGGTGGAAGATGTCCAAATGATCATGGTCCGCAATCTGTGAGATAACCTTGATGTTTTGTGCTGAGAGGTATACAATCAGATCTTGTGGAAGTGTATGCCTTCCACCGCTTCCCGACCAAGGGTCAAGTCCTATCCTTGCGCTGTTCCCTTCTCTAATACGCCAGACCAGGTTATCTCTTATGAGAGGCAGTGAATGTAAGAGGGCCTTCCATATCGAGGATATGCCAGTTTTATTCCACTCTGGGAGCCTAACCCTATCGCTGATGCTGAGGGGCCAGATGTATTTATGGAATGTAATGCTGGTCCATAAACTTTGGGTCGTCAGTAGGGCCCAACCCATATTCCCTGCAAGAGCTTTTGCGAAGATAGGGAGCTCCTTTAACCCCCAACCTCCCCATTTCTTTGGTAGGGCAATCTTGTTCCAGCCAATCCAGGCAAAGATGCGCTTGTCTTGGTTGCCAGCCCATAAATATCTATTGCAGAGCTGCTGTAGTTTTGCCAGAATGTTCCGAGGTATCCAAGCCAGTGCCATCCAGAATACCGGAGTAGCTTCAAGTACGGATTTTATCAGGGTTAGTCTCCCAGCCCTGGAGAGATATCTGTGGCTCCAGCATGATAGCCTTTTTTCTATCTTCGATACTAGCCATACCCAATCAGCAATCTTTTGACATGTCGGTTTTAGCCAATATCCCAGATATTTAAGGCCTCTGTCCAATGGTTGAGTGGTATAAGGAAAAGCCTGTCTGGCCACTAGAGATTCGTTGGCTGAGGTACCAACCATGGTAATAGTGGACTTTGATCTATTCACTTCCATACCCGTGGCTTTTGAGAAGAGATCAAGGATGCGAGTGAAGGAAGATGAGTCCTGTACGCTGCCATCCAATAGAATTAAGACATCATCTACAAATAGGAGGTGTGTGAGGAAACATTCATCCGTGATTTTGAGGCCTCTGATAGTCCCCTCCCTTTTTGCAGAGATGATAAGCCTGCTTAGAGCTTCTATGACCAATAGAAAGAGTAGTGGCGAGAGGGGACAGCCCTGTCGCAGCCCCCTTTTGGAGTGAAAGAAGTGTGAGGCGGATCCATTGATCAAGATACTGAAAGTGGGAGAGGTGATGCATGCCATGATCCAATTGATTAAGGTAGGGGGGAAGCTAATATGGATAAGGATCATCTTAATATATAGCCAGCTTACTCGGTCAAATGCCTTGGATAGGTCTATCTTCAGCAGAATACACTTGAGGTGTTTAGTCCAAATGGAATGTATCGCCTCTTGTGCCGAGCCAATGGCTTCATGGCTCTGCCTGTTTTCCAGAAATGCAAATTGTTGAGGGGAGATATGTCTAGATAGTATGGGCTTGATCCTATTGGCAATGATCTTGGAGATGATCTGATAGAGAACATTGCAGAGGGATATGGGGTGGAAGTCATCAAAGGAGGATGGGTTGTCTGTTTTAGGAATGAGGGCTATGAAAGTAGAATTAATAGCATTGTAGAGACTACCTGAGGTCCTGCTTTCCTCAGCAACCTTTAGAATATCTCCTCCCAGAAGATCAAAGAAAGCGTTGTAGAACTCTATAGTCCAGCCATCCGGTCCAGGGCTCTTTTCCTTTTGGAACCATTTGATAGTACTTTCCAGTTCAACCATAGTGACGGGGGCTTCAAGATCTTCGGAGTCCTCCTCCTTAACAAATCTGGGGAAGTGTGTGGCCACATTGATGATATCTGCCAGATTTGTGCCTGCAGGGCTCTTGTATAAACCTCTGAAATGTGTGGTACCCAGATATGAGAGCTTATTAAAGGTATCCGCCAGTCCCCCATCGGGGAGGGGTAGGTTCCAAATGGTATTTGCCACTTTCCTTCCTTTGGCAAAGTTATGGAAGAATTTGGTGTTCTCATCTCCGGCTTTAAGCCAAGTTGCTCTACTGCGGAGTCTGATAGTTTCCTCCCTACCCTTTAGTATAATGTTCTTCTGGTTTTCCAGCTCCACAAGGCGGGCCTTGTCTTCCTGTGATATGAACCCCAGATTTCTCTCGTCCAAAAGAGCATTCAAGTCTTCTTCCACCTTGTTAAGCTGCACATCTTCTCTTTTCTTCTTCTCTTTTGCCCAATTGATCACTATATGCTTGAGCCCAATAAGGTTTTTAACGAATCCCCTTGCCATCGAGGATTCTCGATCAATGGGGTGTGCTCTGTAGTATTCGGTAATCAGATTTGAGAAGCTCGGGTCCTTTAGCCACAAGTGATTGAACTTATAAGGTGCTTTTGGTTTCTGATGCGGTCCCAGAATTTCCAGGACAATAGGGGAATGGTCTGAGATACCCCCATTGCTTACCCACTGTTTGTATGTGTGCAGTCGATGAACCAGAGGGCCCTTCAGCAGGAATCTATCCAACCTGCGGGCCAGAGCAGCCGATCCTACCCTTCTATTTCTCCACGTAGGATGAGGCTTCTGTAGAGGGATATCAATGAAGTCATGCTGATCCAATAACCGCCTCATGAAATCTGTGATGGGATCAACCTGGGCCGCTGAACCCCATGACTCACTGAATCCCAGGGAGAAGTTCAGGTCTCCTCCTAAGATGATGTGGTCAAGTGACAATAGGTTACAGCTGAGAAGATGTCTCCAAAAATTTTCCCTCTGTTGGCAAGGCCCATATATGTTGACAATGCGAAGTGAGAGGCCGAGTTCAATAGAGAATATATCTGCTCCCAGGTATCCATGACCCCCCCATGAGGAGTCCAGTCTGATAGAGTTGGGATTGTATCCTAGCGCCAGGCCTCCCGATCTGCCCATGGCATCAGAAGCTAGGAAGTTCCATCGAGCTCCTACAGAGGATAGGGCTCTAGTAGCAGACTCCGCAGATCCAAGGGTTTCTTGTAGGAGAATGATATCGGGGAGTTCGACCTCAAAAAGTCGTTTGAGGGCTAGCTTTTTGGGGAGTTAGCCAGGCCCCTACAGTTGAAGGAGAGGCACTTCATGGGGGGCCAATCTTAGGGGGCTTTGATGCTCTAAGGACCCCATCGATAGTGGCTTGGCGCCCAGCTGCCACTTCCGCGCCTGCGAGCCTAATGGCTTTGTTGAGATATGATTTGCGACCCCGGGTAGTAAGGAAACCAGGGCCAAGAGGGACAATACCCAGCCCGGAGAGGGATTCCGAGACCTCCAGATGTGAGGAGCGTGGGCGAAGGGAGTATGGATGGGATGGGGTCGATCGGGATGATGATGGCGAGGGGGGCAGAGATGTAAAGGGCAATGAGGGTGGGGCTGTGGAGGTCGACGGAGAAGGAGGGAGGATAACGCACTGCACCATAGAGCATGCAATAGAATTTTCTTGTGCATAAGAGGTACCAGATGAGTTAGAGAGAGGGATAGAAGAGATACCCGACACTTGCGCGGTCGCTGCTGCTGCCCGAGCCCTGGTCAGCGGAGGCGAAGGCGGGGCAGTCTTTCGCATGTCTAATTTTTTTGGTACACCTTGAGGTCCCGCACTGCTTTGGGGCGGACGAGGAATAATTGGGGGGACTCCGTTGGAGATTACAGGTGTAGGTTTTGGAGATCCTTCCTGATTATTGTTCAAAGGGCAGTCCTTGAACAAGTGACCGACTTGGTGACATCAGTTGCATCTGAAGGGGACGCCTTCGTAATCCAATATCTGCGATTTGCTAAATTTCCCCCATCTCAGAGTCATTTTTTCTTCTAATCCCTCCCTGGTGTCCAGGTGAACCAGGATTCTAGCTAGGATTCTTTTGTTGGTCTCCTTGTAGGATCGGTCGTGATCCAAATACGTTCCCAGCGCATTCCCAATCTTGACGAATGCTTCCTCAGTCCAGTATTGTAATGGCAGCCCCGGCAATCGCACCCAGAGAGGGCCAGCTCCGATCTGTTCGCGCTCCGGATCAAATAGAGGGCTCCACCTCTTCAATAGCACCGGTGCCATTTCTATGTGCCAGTACAGTATTCGTGTGTTCCTCTTTTGCGAAGTGGAGTGAGAACCATCCCCTTGGTAGCTCTTGTACGTCCGGCAATTCAGTGATTAGCGCGCCCAAATTTCTTTCACCCATAGTTTCAATCTTTCCGCCGAGAAGGTACGCCCCCGCACATGTCCCACCAGAACCGTTCGAGCCAGCGCCATAGTCTCCTCGAAATTAGTGGGGTCACCGAAGGATACTGTAATGTCTTTTACCGTCGCTCTAATGCACTTCGATCTCTTCTTCGAGCGAGGAGCGGTCGGATGATCTACGAGAGGGTTGGAGACCCCGACCCCAAGGGAGGGTTTTGTGGGCTGTGCATTCAAAGCCGGAGTGTTGAAACTACCCGAGGGCCTGATCCCTTCTTTTTGCGAGGGTTTTTCAGCTGCTGCCCTAGTCTCAACAGGTGCGGTGGGATTTTCAGCTGCTGCCCTAATCTCGACAGGAGCGGAGGGTTGTTCGATTCTTGGCGGCGATAGCAGATCGAAGGCTAATGCGTCGGATGATAATGAAGATAGGAGGAGGGCAGTCCCTAGCGAAAGAGGCGGGGCTTCCAGAGCGGGTGAAGTGGGAGGAGTCGGCAGAGAAACCACAGGTAGGGTGTCCTGGGCGGCGGTAAACTCAACAGCTGGTGAGGGTGCTTCGTTAGGGTTTCTAAAAATGCCAATCCCTTCTAGTGGATCCTCGGAGTAATCCACCAGCTCCGTAACTTCGAGGTCCTCCATACCGGTCAACCGTTGATAACCGCAGTCGATATCTGGTGATGGAACCAAAACCCCAATCCCTGTTCAGTGCTGTCCGTTCCGGTGAGTCCTCCCGTTTTCCTGCAGCTCCTGCGGCTAGGTTAACCTAGGCCCTTGCGATTGCGACGCGTGAAACCCATCAGAGCTCCCCCGAATCTTTTCATATTATATTAATAAGTTATTTAATAATATAAAATAATTATTTTTATAATAATTAGCCATAAACATGTGTTTATTCATAAGAAATAAAAATATAGAAAATAAATATAGGATTCTCTATTTAGAATTTTTTTTAATTATTTAAATCTGATTTTTTAGAATTTCTTTTTGTTTTAAACCCTAGAGAAATTCTGGTCATGTTTTGAGAAAATTTGGCAGGGAATTTTGTAAATCCAAATTATAATTGTTAAATTTCAAAATTTTAGGTATCACAGACATTGGTGATATTTTTGATGGTGCTGAATCTATTTCCACTATCAAAAATATGATTCAAAATCTCACCATTCCAAAAAAAATTTAATTATTCAATATCCTAATTTGTTTTTTAGGAGAATGCAGCATGTAATGAAACATGGCTTTCTCTAAAGATACCAGTCCAAAAAATTTCGTAAAGGTTGTTTCCTTAACATTACGCGTGTATATTTTTTCGCCGAATCCTATGATATCAAAGCGACTTAAGAATATAAAAACAAGTCGCACTCCCGAAAATATCTCCGCAACATACGCTATTACGAATCTGGATCGCCGGGTCCCGGGACGTGAGACCTGAGTCCTGACAAATAGTATGATCTGTGGGAGTTACGTGGTTTATTGAGATTCATTGATGTGTCGCTTTGAAAACTTTGGCTTAGCTGTAACCGGACTTATTGGTGTCAGTTGTCATGCCTAAATCCAGGTTTACAATACGGGATCAACGCACATTACAGCGAGTTAATTGTTGTTTTGTAGACTTTATGAACCTTACAGTACTGACATCTAATCTGTAAAGTTTCTGGTAAAATTCTGCACAAAATTGAAAGCTTCGTCAGCCAAATTTCTGGTGAAAACGACACACTACCGCAATTACGGGAACGGCCAATACGAATGCCACGCTAATATTGCGCTATATGAGAATTGAAAGGCTATCCCTATTCACATATATTGAAAATGGAACGGCTCACTCTCTATCAAAAAAATGCATTTTGTACGTATTAAAAAATTGCGTAGCTCAATCAATGGAGGAAATGAATGGCCTTCTTTTGAGTTTTTTTTTTACATGATTTTACTCGCGAAATTTTAAAAAAATAATAAATTAGATATTTCAAAATGATCAGGAGATAAGTTTAACTATATATATATTTTTTTTATTTTTTTTTTAATTTTACAGAATTTTTTTAAAAATTATAAATTTAAGTGGTTTATTTTAAAATTTGAGTTTCTCAATATTATTTATGGTGTTGAATCTATTTAAACATTCAAAAATGTTTATAAATTATAAAACATTACAAACTAACAAAAAATTACTAGATTTTAATCAAAAAAATTCTGGTTAAAATAAGCCTTAAAAAATTATATTAATATATATATTAAAATTGTTTAATAAATTTCTAAGTGTCAAATTTTTTTATACATTTGAAATATCTTCGATTTAGGTGGGGTGGCATAACACGCTTCTCCCATGCACAAATTCATGCAATGCAATTTCTATTTAATGACGAATATTTCCATCGTATGTCTTTGGTACGTGAGGGACGTAATGTTGAGGAGAGCATACACAGCGTTTAGTTTTCTTTGGTCGCTAGAACTTTGGTTCTACATCCCTATTCATTGCAACAGTGACTCCATCCACTAGCCTTGATTGATGCTCCAAGAATTTACAAGAATTTAATAGTTTCATTTAAATTACCCTTTTAATACTACTTTGAATCACTTATAAGTATTAGGAAGTAGGCTTGAAATTCCATTTAACATGTCCACATCAAATTACCATGTCCTTAAAAATTTCAAACCAATCACTTTTGAAATTTAAATGTGTCCCAGAGAGACTGATAATAATAAGAATACAAGTACAACTTCTTCATAGGTTAATGAAATAGTAATTAAAAAATTAAATAATATTTTATATGACTTGTGCATGTTCTAGTTCCGAGACGCCCCAAATTGGGCTTTCTACGAGACATGGCCCATAATTCATTGCACTTTGTTTTCCTCAGCATTAATGGATTTGTTTTGCTATAGTGGTTAATACCAGGTGTGTTAATTTTCAAGGGTTTAATTCATTTGAATTTGTTTACATTCATGTTATTAGGTCTGTTTTGTATGGATGGTTCAACCATGTTAAATTTTAGGCATTTTATTTCAGGTTTTTCTTTGTATATATATGTGGGGTTTACAAGAGTATTAATGAGTATTAATTCTATTTTGGATAGATTTATTCCAGCTAATTTTATTTTTTGCTAGCTAATTTTATTTTTTGCTTTACTCTTATAGGTTAGTGCATATTTGTAGACCATCCTCTTTTTCAATTTTTTTTTAGGAACGTTTAGCTTTAGTTTAATTAAATTACAAATTTTGATAGATTTAAAAGTTATACTTGTCAAAAAAAAATTCATAAACTTTAATTATTAAATAGATGGATTTTTTTGAAGTATTTGATAATTTAGTTGTTTTTAGTCAGACTTTTTGAAAGTTTCTTTGGTCTAGTTTCTCTAAAATCCGGTAAGAATTTATTGAAATCCCAAGTTTGATGGATAACCCTATGCAATCGAAGTGTCCTGGGGGTTTTCAAGTGCTGAATTGATATAAATACAATAAAAATGTCAGTTTAAATAACACAAATCAAGATTTCACATCAAAATTTTCAGCAATATTCCGACACTGAAAAGTCCAAAAAATCACACTAAAAATAACTCCATTAATAATTTCCTTAATTTAGGTTGCTGTTTTTTTGCAAAAATAATTCCTTAACTTAACCTATAGAATTTTATGTTTACTAAAATTTATAAACATTAGGGGGTTTTATATCCATTATGAAGCCGTGCAATATCTGCTACTTAATATTTAAATGTGTTTCATTTTATTTTTATAATACAAATTAGAAGGAATATTAATTAGATTATAAATATTATTTTTAAATATATATTTTATTATTACAATACAAAAATATTTAATTAAAATATAACTAAAATTTATCATAATTGGGAAATTTCTTTAACACTCATTACTTTGTTTATCTGAAAAACAAATAAACAATATAAAATTTTCTAATTACAAAACAAATTTGAATTTCCAAACTAATAAGGATTCAATTTTAGTTATTTTTAACATCTCATCCAATCCACCAAATAGGACGAAAAAAAGTTGTTAACTAGTAGTTAAAGCCAATCATTAACGCAAAGTGAATAGAGATATTCAAAATGGAATATATATCCTCATCTTCATTTATACGTGATTAAAAATTAGATAGCTCTCCATTCCAAGGAATTTTGGTTCTGTAATTTGGCATAATCCAACTAATTCTGTCTGGAACGCCACGTCATAAATAATACGACCTACATGTTATTGATAGATCACGAGAAATAAATGGTGGGGTCAAGCACACATTCTCGAAGTAAAGTCACTGCATTTATCGCTTCAATAATGGAGGTACACTCCTATTTATTGTGAGTGGCGTCATTAATTTGTACTTCTCTTACGACATCGAACATAAAACTGCGTAAATCTTAGCGAATGTTCACCTACCACTTGGAAACATAAAATTGCTCGACTTTTAGGTACCACAGGAATTAGTCAGTCTTGTATATATCTTTTTTAAAAAATGGGGTGAGTCCCCTCAAGATTTTTTTAAAAAATGGGGTGAGTCGCCTGAAGAAGCTGGTATTAGGTTTGGTGTACAATATATATTATACAATTGACAGATCCATCACATCAATTACATCAAACCAATATACATGTTGGATGATATACAATATATCACGGGCGGGGTGCGTGAAAGCAGACTTCCCCAACTGCCTGAGCTGTGCACTCGTGTGTAGTCTTGTATATATCTTATGTGAGTTGTTTTTCTCAATTATTTTTAAGTTTTTTTTTTTTTGGGTTTGTTTGGTTTAGTTTCTCTAGAATTTCGTGAGAATTTATTGAAATTACAAGTTTGATGGGTAACACTTACACAACAATCTAAGTGCCTTAATGTTTTTGGGCGTGCTGAATCTATATATACAATCCAACAACCACTTTAAATACACAAATCAAAATTTCACCTCAATTTTTTTAAACCAATAATCCAAAATATCGCATTACTCTAATCTCTTATTACTCTAATTTGGTGTTTATAAATTGTGCGAAACAGTGTGCTAAATCACCAATAACAAGCTACGCGAATAATTCGGAAACGTGTTATTACGGGAAACATGAATAAAAGTATTAGTACAGTCAACCCATTCTTTCGTCGTGTAGAGAGTTGAGTCGACAGTGTTAAAACAATTCATTGTACAGCAATACTTTCCAGCCTTGCAGACAAGCGGACTCTGCTTTAATACATAAATATGCCCAAAGCAGCGATCTCTGGGATCCTATACCCCAGGTCCCCAGCCTTTGATGTGTGTAATTCTGAGATAGAGTTCTAAAATTTCTTCCGCATGATCAACACTTGATGTTATTATAGTCCTTTTTAAATTTCATTGTACAAGTAAATATCAATGTCTTTCTATTCTGATGGCTGTAATGCTTTCCCAAACCCCATCGGGGTTAGCTGGCCGGTTTTTGATTTCGAAAATAAAAAATTGCTGTTTGATGTTGCAAACCTTGATCCCGATCGGGAAAATATGGATTTTGCTTCGGCGAATGGACTGGCGATCTCTAACTCCTGCGAAGCCACCGCAGGGCAGGTTATTAACCTGTCGAACTCTGGAGACGATGCGTTACTGTATATGTATGAGCCAACCATGGAATTTTTGGGATTGAAGGAGATCATTAATCCGACTTTGATCAGCAACAAGCAAAAAACAGCCGCAGCAATCTATGGTCCATCTCTTAGTGTCGATTATGGTGAACGGGCTGTGTATCCTGTGTCTAAAAGCATCGGGAGTTCAGAAAAAATCGGGTACAATGCCAATCATTTACTGTATAGTATTCCAGGCGATGGTAAGAATGGGCTATATAAAAAGTAGTGTTTGTTTAGTATATATTTAGTATATATCTATTTTAAGTATTGATTTAACATGAATTGAGTATTCATTTAGCATAAATGCAGAGGATTAAATTTTTTAGATTGCAAAATATAATGTGTTATTTTTCATCGTGTAAATTGTATTTTTGAATGATAAATAAAATATATGTTGAACAAAATAAACATTTTCACCATAAAAACTTATTAAAATAGATCTTCAAATAATTTGTTTAAATTTATTGTGGAAATATTTTTGAAAATTATAAAATTTAAACATGTGATTCATACATTTTTTACTTATTTTTATTTTAAAGAAAAAAAAATAGACAAACAAACTGAATCCTACTAAATTATAAAATAAAACTCTAAAGTCAATAAACCTCCAGACTCGATTACTAAATTTCTTGAAATAAATCTTGTAATGCTATGAACTGCTGATCCTCCCAGGTTCTAACATGCAAGTACCCCTTGGTAAAATTAATGCAGCTTCCAGGACGATGCAGAATACAAAAACTGATCCATATGTTACCAAGAGTGTTTTGGAGACAAACGTGCAGGTAATTCCCAAGGTGGGTGAGCTAAAAACTGCCCTACTTCAATTTAACGGTACGTTTACTTAGAATAAATTCATTCAAACATTACACATATTTGAGTAAGTGATTTTTGATACCAATTGAATGTCGGTTGATATATAAAATTTCCAATTTTCCTTGGAGTAAGTGATTATTCAAGTTGAATTTAACTAGATTGTATTTCAGATTTCAGAAATATTTTACAATATATTTTTGTATTTGATAAATAAAATAATACTGGTTCAATATTTATAAATTTACCATAATTCCAATCAAAATCTTCCATATTTTATATTATGATTTAATTTTGGCTTTGTTATCATTTTAGCTTCGTTATCACTCTTTTATCTCTTTCACTGATTTTATTCTTGACTTGTGGTTTCAGAAATGGAAAAAGGATAGACACAAAGCTTTTTCTTCCAAAGATCGTGAAGAGAAATTGCGCACTGACATAGATGTTACAAGGCAGGTCACTCCGGGATTGCTGCCCAATATTGTAGCGAAGGAACCAAATGCAAAGTCTGGAAATGACTGCATATACGTAAGAGCAGGAAGAGGACAGGCTACCGATAGTCATAGCCTTGCAGAAAGGGTAAAACTACGTAAATAACACTAGTTTTTACTCTTTCCATATCTAATAATACATAGAAGTTTATTTCTATTAAATGCTCATCAAATGCAGGTTAGGAGGAAGAAAATCAGCGATCGTATGAATACCTTACGAAAACTTGTTCCAGGTTGCGACCAGGTATAACCTCTGTGATCGTAGGTTTTCATAACAAATAAATTTAATGTTTAATCTTCTGGAAAGAAAACCGCGCATCTCTTTATTAACTATTTATAAACTAATACACAATTTCCTTTTGAAAAACAAAAACAGAACTGTATTCTCTTGTTATTTGGATTCATTTATCACTGTAAAATAAGTACAAGGTACATACAGATTAGAGGTAGCAAGAAATTTTAATTAATTATGCTTATACACTTCTTTTGACTGAAAGTTTTAGATTAACCGTTTTTTCTTCAAATGTTTATTTTATAGTTGTAAATGAAAGACATTCACTCGTTCTTGTGCAGTAGTCCGTCGGATGGAAATTCAACTAATAATGAGCTTGTATTTCAAATTTAGGTTTACCTTATCATACTGTTATCATATAAATTACTTAATAACAAGTTGCAGTATGTGAATATGTTTAATTTTCACATTTACTTAAGATAATTATCAAATTACTATTATCTAAATTATCAAATAATAAATAAGTGATTAGATTTATAAAAAAAACGTTTGTGTTATAACTATTAATTTTAAAAATAAAAAAATGATACTCATTGATGTATATCAATCACATATGCTCATTTGGTTTTTGGTTGTATTAATAATATTTTCTTTTCTCTGTTAGTTAACTTCAAGGTTAGTATCTCAATAAGGTTAGCATCTGAATATATCTTATTCATGATTGATATGACTTGGATCATTGAAATAAACATTTAAACGGTGTGCGGGAGATGTCAGGCTACAAACAAGACTCTTTTGCTCGAGGAAATCATCAACTACGTGCAGTCCTTGCAGAACCAAATTGAGGTAAAAGTTACTAGCTAAAATGTCAGAAAAAAAGCAATATTTATGTGCGTTATTGGAATTTATTTAGTTGCTGGATTATCTTAATTAATATTTGAAAAGCTGTTTATTGCAGATTCTTTCAATGAAGCTCCAGTATATTAGTTCTCTTCCCACATTCGACCAGGAACTAACTGGCCACCCTTTTAAAGAGGCATGTTGATTGTGACCATTCTTGTAAATTCTCTCAATAATTTTTTGGATTAAATTATGTAGGTAGCGTAATTAGCGAAAACTAATTAGGAACGTTTCCAAACAGCTGCTTCAACTAGAAGCGACAACAGATTGTATGATTGCCGACAGATTTGCCCCTCTTTATGTTGATCATACTCATACAGTAGCGCTGCACCGAACGACTGGAACATCGATATAAGTTTGTAACATGAGGAGATATCAGGTGCGTGATGGCGTGGTCTCCTTTAATGGAGCAGCCTCCGGTAGGCTTTTGTAGCTACATGCATCTGAAAAGCATTTAAGATATCAACTAATGCAGTTTATTGCTTAGTTTGTAAGGTCATTGAACCCTGCGTTCGGTACACATTGTCATAGCTTAGAAGCTATATGAGTCTCTCACTGAAATTGGAAAGGATTGTAAACCTTTCATATTGGTAGAGATTCTTAAACATGCTAGGATTGATAAAAAAGAAACCCCATGGGGGAAAACTACTTTCATTTGTCCCTATTCGTTTTATATATAAAATTCTATATAAAAAATTTGTTGTTTATTCTAATAACTAAATTTAAAACATTATAACCTGTAATATGAAAAATATAATTTCAATGATTATTTTTATGGTTTTTAAAATATTGAAAAAATATTGGTATTCTTATGTAAAATCTAATCAAAATTACAAATATCAATATCAATGTTAATATTATATAATGAAATATATATTCAATTCTAAGGCTATTATATTTAAATTTACATTAAAAATAACAATTTTATTAATATAAATTGGTAATTTTAATCAAAATTTATTTATCAATTTCATTGGTCAATTACAAAAATAAATAAAAAAAATAAACTATTTAGATTAAAAAATAACAATTTTATCGATGTAAATTTATAATTTTAACAAAAATTTCCTTATCAGACTTCATTTGTCAATTACACAAATAATTAAAAACAATAAACTATTTAGATTAAAAAATAACAATTTTATCCATATAAATTTATAATTTTAACCAAAATTTCTCTCGGTGATTTAATGGGCAAAAATAATAATAATAAACCATTTACCCAAAAAAAAGAATTTTATCGATATAAATTTAAAATTAAAAGAATATATTTATCAGATTCCATTGGTCGAAAACAAAGAAAAAATAGAAATAATAAACCTTCTTCCATATTAAATGAAAATATGATAACTATATCCAACATTAAATCAATAACGCAAATCACATTACATCCTCCACTATGTGACTATCGACAAATCACATTACATGAGACCATCACAATGTGACTATCAACCAATTTATGGGCCAATCATCCATGAGTGAATTTCAATACTTAATGCTAGGATGTGATGGTTAACATCACATTTACACATCGTCATTAATCTTGAGATATGATGGTGGGCCATCTTGAGCAAAAATATCAAGGAAATTATGATATAACTCTCTAATAATTCTAAGCTTACCGACTATATTTCAAATTTTATCTAAAAATTAATTTATTTCCATATTATTTGAAATTATAATTCTATTTTATATCGATATTCATTCCATCCAAATAAATAAACACTCTATTTAGATGATGAAGAATATATGCCAACTATTTTATCTAACGAATATAAAAAACGATATCTAAAATAAAGCCCACCTCGAATGGAAACTCTCCCATCTCTTGAATTCTTATTTTATTTTAAATAGAGAAACATTCCCACAATGATAATACATGCATAATTACGTTTTAATGCAAGTATGTTTATTCCATAGATATTTAAATCTGTGCAGGGCATAACATAGAGGTGGGCATCGTGAATGTGTGCAAGGTAAACAAGTGCAAAAGTAATTTAGATAGGAATATATATATAGATTTTTGGAGTATATGCACAATCTTGAAAACCACAATAATGTAATGCTTTGATGGAGCATCTTCATACGCCATCCTATACGCCATCATATGTACTGTGTAAATATAATGAGATATTATTTTTAATTGTATTTATTTACTTAGTATGTAAAACTATTGCAAGAGGATGCTCAAATGACTAAATGATATGATACATAATCTCTCACAAATGACATAATGGTGAAAAAAATATGTTCCATTAGGGAACCTCACTCATATCTATTAAAATGAGTGTATGTTTTTCCCTACAATGTTGAACTCAAGTTACAATTCAAGGGTGTTTTTAATGATAATTCTAAATAACTTCGAAGAATTACACGTGTCTATTAATTTGGCCATTATAAAGAATGATGCCAAATAGACTAGTGGATCTAGGGATACAACTATGTGCTCTATTGATTAATTTACCTCAGTACATTTCAAACATTTTAATCTCGACTTCTCATTTATATTATCATTAATAAGATACATGTAACAAATGTAACAAAAAAATACAAGAAGATGACTAATTTAGTGGGAAATTTTTCTCATTAGGTGGCATCAGGCAGCAAGTTTCCAAAAATGTAATAGGAAATAAATACACTTTAATTATGGAATAATTTGTGACCAAATTTTTATGTCCCCATTCCCAAGAAGTAATGAACATAGTGATATTTCTACATAGTATTTTGAATCAATTTTTATCAACATTTAAATGAAAATCATGATTACGTAATTTAATTTTACAATAAATGTTTATCAACTGCTAAATGAAAAATCATGATTAAATAATATATACTAAAGAAAATAATGTTAATAAACATTGTTAACATCATATTAATTTCTTTATTATACTTCAAGTTTGTTAGACGTTCTTATAATAATTTACATTTTTTTAATTTACAATTTTATTGAAGTTAATAATATACTATAACAACATATTTTTATATTTTTATTACTAAATAAGAAAGATAAATTTATATTTTTTCCAAATTTCAATTCTGGGTCTAAGAAAAAGGAAGATGTGTCCAATTTGAATTATTTATCAATGTTATTTCTTAAATTTCTTTTAGTTATAATAATAATAATAATAATATCTATTTTTAAGGTCACAGACTCCTTTGTTTGTGGGACAAGGGACCCACCTTTGCATAGTGATTTGACTGTTAAGTTTATGAAGGCATACATACTCTACCCCCCTCTAGTTTTCAACCTCTGACCTCTTAAGAGGAAACACATGCTCTTAACCATTAAGCCCACTGATGCAGGAGCTTCTAGCTCAACATGACCGGGTGAAGTCTCTGCCAGGTCACAGGAAAGTTGAATTTACTTTTATGTTGATTGACAGGAAAGTAGGTAGAGTTTATTACTTTTATTCTCTTTCACCTAGTTAAAGGTAGTTGAACAGTTAGGAATAAGCGTTTGTCTGTTGTTAACAGTTCAAGATTATTCTGTCATTTTTAAAGGAAAACGACAATGTATCTGGAAAGAAAATCATGTCCTAACGTGGACAAAGGACCAGCAACTAAATAACTGTAACAGTTTAACTGAAAAGCACAACTGTACGATTTTATTAACTGAAACAGAAAACTATAAATGTAACAGGACTAAATGATAGAGGGGTTTTTTCAGTTGAAGACCACTCACACTGTAATAAAAAGAATAACAACGGAGAAATCCAAATTGTTGTCCATCTGTATGTCTATTTTTATTTATTAAAATTCGACTGAAAGCAGTTTGAATATATATAGCTACTAAGTACACGATCTATAAAATAGTTCTTTTCTGTTATGTTTCTAGAGAAGGGTAATCAATTCAATTAACCATATTAAGGAGCAGAACAACACAAGAGTTTGCAGTCTTCCCGTAACAGAGACGAAGACGACACCAGGAGTAAACATAAACCAGAACCGTTACCGGCCAAGAAGTCAAGCTCGAACGAAACAGTCATTAATTCTACCAAACCATTAACACGTCTACAACATTCAGCAAGGTGGCACAAAACATTTCAATTAATAAATCGACAACACATAATAGCAGTCCCAACGACAAGACCAGAGAATACAAGTCACGACGATTCCCGGTAAATTATAATTTATATTATTACATCATTCTGTATTGTCCTCATTTCCAGAACCACAAGGATTCGTGGAACAGAAATATTGAACTGGGTTGTATACAAACAAAACCCTGGATTACAAACCCTAGGAGAGGGTTTCGACCCCGACATACAAATACAGCAGAACACACGTAGAGTGAGAAAGGTGAAACCCTAGGCAAGGGTTTGAAAGATTTTGACAGTCACAAACCAAGGAAACTACCAAGACCTATTGGAAACCAGAGTTGACAGAACCGGACAGAGAACCAACAAAAAAAATTGAGGAGTGGCAGAGCCTACCGGACAGAGCCGAGAAGAGCATTGCGGAACCCTCCCACTGCAACCCTCATTACCTGTAGAACCAATGTTGGCCAGCGTCAGCGAAAACATCACAACAAGAAAGAAAATGTAGAACGAGAAGAAGACTGAACTGTTGAAAGGAACCGTGGCCCATACTTGAGGGTTTGTAGTAGTGCTGTAGACAGACATTCCAGCAATAGAAACGATTAACTGTGGCGAGCAAGTAACAAGCAAGGTTAAAGATTGAGGGAGAAAGCTTTGGTAACCGCCGCTGGGACAGAGTAAATACCTGAGAGTCACGCCGGAAGCCGAAGGAAGCCTTTGAGCCAACCTGAGAACAAGCCACTGTTGAAAATGCCAACTGTAATAAGAATACCAGTGTTGAAGTTTATATGTGGCAGCCTGTATACACTGTGACAGAGAGGAGTCAAATCTCAACAAAGAACTTACCAAGTCACCGTTGGATGAGCTAAGACAATCTACGGACTGAGGAGCAAACACCAGCATGCACACAGAGACAAACCAGCAGAAGCATCCACGACTTACAGCATAACCACATATTCAGTCTTGCAGAGCTTGGGTGACAAACCAACAAAAAACTATGGCAAATTACCAAAAGAGCTGACAACCCGGGAGAAGAGTCTAGGAATGAGTGGGAAGCGTGAATACCCAGACGAGTACTGTCCATTATGAACTCATTAAATGTGACACCAACCGTAAGTTAAAATATCCTTTGCATTTGATACATGTGTCAACCTTGTCATATGATTTAATCAATCATGCAACCATTACAGAAATCATTCCCATACGTTTGTCAAACATAAAAAATCATTAACCTATTATAGTTTTATAAAGGTGTTGGGCTGGGTGCGATCAAAGTGATATCAGAGCAGGTAAAGTTGACTGAGGATATGGAAGTAGGGCGACAAGGTCATGGTTGAGGTGGCAGAGGTGCTCGCAGTTTGGCAGATGAAGGATTGAGAGAGGAGATTCGAATTCTTGCTGCCTGTTTGGAGGCAGTACAAGCAGGTAGACGAAGAGACCCGGAGATAGGTGACAAGAGTGAGGAAGAACTTGAAGTAGTAGCAGATGGACAAGAAGGTGAATCTACAGAAGTGAGATTGTTGAGGTCTGTTCTAGTAGCAAGCAGTAAACCCAAGCCAGAACTCCCGACATATGACGACAGCCTATCTATCAAAGTCTTACTAGACTGGATTAGTGAGATGGATAAGTACTTCGAGTGCGAGGAAATCAGCGAAGACCACAGAGTTCGGTTCGCTGCGATGAAATTGAAAGGACACGCAGCCCTATGGTGGGACAATGTCCAAAACGAGAGGAAAAGAATGAACAAACTGCCGATCAAAACCTTGTCAAAGGATGGTGGCCAAGTTAAAAGGCAGATTTCTGCGAAGGGACTATCAGATTGTGCTACACAAACAGGTGCAGAATCTGAGGCAAAAAGGATTAACGGTAAGGGAATATACGGAGGAGTTCTACTGAGTGAATTTGCAGGCCGGATATACAGAAGATACAACGGAAAGGACAACTAAGTATGTTAATGGATTAAGGTTGGATATTTTGGATGAAATTAGTATTTTTTCACCGAATAACACTGAGGAAGTGTATCAGAGTGCGATGAAGGCTGAGGAGAAAATCACCAGAAGGCAGAACGCCTGGAGAGTACGAGGAGCCAGCAGAGGGAAAGGCCAGTCCTATGGAAGAGGGCGGATTGCTAGTAATAATGAGGAAGGTAGCAGTTCCAGAGCTTCTGGATCAGCGGATAGAGGTGTTAGTGCAAGGGGTGGAAGGTCATCCTAGCGGGGCAGAGGTAACGGCCAAGGAAGAGGGGCTAGTTACCAATGTTATCAATGTCATAAATGGGGACATAGATCATTTGAGTGTCTGGAAGCAGAACAAGCTGGACAGCGGGGTGCATACATTGCACAGCCAGGAGAAGCAGCAGCACCTCCCCAAGAAGAAGAGAATGTTCCAGAGACAGGGGAAGCTTTAGTGCTGCATAAAGTGTTGTTAAAACCAGTTAAAGACATCACCGACCAGACACACTAAAAGGATCTATTCAGAACAGTTTGTAAATCGCGGGGTAAGTGCTATAAATTAATTATTGACAGCAGTAGTACTGACAATTTAGTGTCTACAGAGATGGTAGAAAAACTAGAATTGAAACGTTTGAAACATCCCAAACCCTACAGAGTTTCATGGCTGCAAAAAGGCCATCAGTTACTGGTAGATGAACAGTGCGAGGTGGAGTTTCAAATAGGTAGATACAAGGACAAAGTTGTCTGTGACATCATGCCAATGGATGTATGTCACATACTATTGGGCAGACCGTGGCAATACGATAGGAAAGTGGTACACGATGGAGTGACGAACTGTTATAAATTTGTGAAGGATGGAGTCAAGCATATGCTTGTGCCCATCAAAGAAGAAGGGGCAGCTGAGACAAGTGAAACAAGAGCATTGTTGGTGAGTGGAAAACAATTTTTAAGATAGATTGAGGATAGTGAGATAGGTTACGCAGTGGTGAAGAAGGCAAAGACAATGTTATTGCATACAGAGATAATAGATTTACCTATGGAGATCCAACAAATGATGGAAGATTTTACGAACATCGTTGTAGATGACTTGCCAGACAAGTTACCCCCCAAAAGGAGCATAAGTCATCACATTGACATCATACCCGGAGCTAGTTTCCGAACAAAGCGGCATACCGAATGAGCTCCAAGGACAATGAAGAAATCAGGAAGCAGGTGCAAGAACTATTGGACAAGGGATTGATAAGAGGAAGCTTAAGCCCTTGTTCTATTCCAACAGTCCTTGCTCCCAAGAAGGGAGGAGAATGGCGGATGTGCAATGACTCAAGGGCCATCAGCAAGATCACCATTCGGTACAAGTTTCTGCTACCACAGATGGATGATATGATGGATTGTTTAAGCGGGGCAGCGTATTTCTCCAAGATAGACTTGAAGAATGGGTACCATAAAATTTGAATACGTGAGGGGGACAAGTGGAAGACAGCCTTTAAGACGAATGAGGGGTTGTACGAATGGTTGGTCATGCCATTTGGGATGATCTATGCGCCTAGTACATTCATGAGACTAATGAATGAGATGCTGGAGTATATTGGGAAGTTTGTGATAGTTTATTTGGATGACATACTTATTTTCAGCAGGACAAGGGAAGAACACCTTCAACATGTGCGTAAGGTGTTAGAGAAATTGTAGCAGAACAAACTGCTAATAAACTTGAAGAAATGTACTTTTGTGCAGAAGGAATTGATTTATTTGGGGCTTTTAATAGCAGAAAATGAAATCCGGAGAAGGTGGCAGTGATAGTGAATTAGCCATCTCTAAAAAACTTGTTTGAGGTACGTAGCTTTCATGGATTAGCAAGCTTTTATAGAAAGTTCATAAGGAATTTCAGCGAGATTTGTGCGCCAATGTTGGATACTATTAAAAAGGCCAGCCAGCCTTTTCGGTGGATAGAAGCAGCGGAGAGAAGTTTCCAGTTGTTAAAGAAAAAAATTACTGAGAGGTCGATCCTGAGATTACCAGATTTCAAGAAGTTATTTCAGGTTCGCTGTGATGCCAGCGGGACAACAATTGGAGCTGTTCTCAGTCAGGAGGATAAGCCCATAGCATTCTTCAATGAGAAGCTGAATGAGAGCAGACAAAAATACTCATAGTATGATAAGGAGTTTTATGTGGTCATATAGGCACTAAAGCACTGGAGGCATTATCTGTTAGGAAATGAGTTCATGTTGTTTTCAGATAACTCTCCACTACAGTACATAATGCAACAGCACAAACTGAACCACAAACATGCCAAATGGGTGGAGTATCTGCAGAGTTTCAATTTTGTGTTAAAACATATTAGTGAGCAAGCTAATAAAGTAGCAGATGCACTGAGCAGGAAAGCTCTACTTCTGCAGGAAAGCACTATGCAAGTGCTGGGGTTTGAGCAATTACGCGATTTGTACCAGACGGACGCAGACTTTAAGGAGGCCTATGAGGCATGCCAGAACCCCTTGGTGAGCGATAACAACCCTTGGTTAGACTACAATTTGCAGGAGAAGTTGCGGTTCAAGGGAGGACAACTGTACATACCTGACTGCTCGATGAGGGAGAACATTATTTGAGAATGGCATAGCGGAGGTTTGGCCATACATTTGAGCGTGGATAAAACACTCGAGAAGCTCAGACACTTCTACTTTTGGCCAAGGATGCAGAGGGATGTGTGACGATTTGTAGCCAGATGCAAAGTGTGCCAGTCAGCAAAGGGTCACAGTCAGAACGCAGGACTGTATACACCGTTACCCATTCCAGGCAGACCATGGGAATCAGTCAGCTTGGACTTCGTCTTAGGCTACACAGCAAGGATACGATTCGGTAATGGTAGTAGTGGACAGATTCTGGAAAATGGCACATTTTGTTCCTTGCACGAAGACCAGTGATGCCACCCACGTGGCCCACTTGTTTTTTAATGAGATTTTCAGGTTACACAGATTACCCAAATCCATCTTGTCAGAGAGGGACGTGAAGTTTACGGGACATTTTTGGTGTACCCTATGGAAAAAGATGGATACTCAGCTGAGTTACATTTCTACTTACCATCCGCAGACGAATGGACAAACAAAAGTTGTAAATAGGAGTTTAGGGAATATGTTATGGAGTCTAGTGGGAGAGAATTCGCGGATGTGGGATCGAGTGCTGGCACAGGCAGAATTCGCTTACAACAATTCACCTAACTGTAGCACATGCTTGAGCCCTTTCCAAATCTTGTACGGCATGCATCCTCACGGAGTGCATGAACTGCGGGATCTTAGACTGCAAGAAAGGTGAAGCACAGATGGAGAATATTTCGCTAACGCAATGAGGGATTTGCATGAACAGGTGAAACTTAAATTGCAGGACAACAGCTTAAAGTATAAACAACAAGCAGATTTGCAGAGAAGGGAGGTGCAGTTCAATGTAGGAGACGAAGTCCTCGCACATTTATGCAAAGAACATTTTCCTAAAGGTACATACAATAAATTAAAGTACAAGAAGATAAGACCCTGCAAAATCCTTTGGAAGTTTTCAGCAAATGCCTACAAGATCCAGTTGCCACCAGGGATAGGCATTTCGCCTATTTTTAATGTAGCAGACCTGTTTCCCTACACAGCTGACCCAGAGGTGAAGGAAGAAGATGGAACCACGTGACCCACACGAAACACTGAGGATGAAGGAGAATCTTGGAAGAGATAGATGCCTTACGTTCAACCTCCCGAGATTGAGAGCATTCTTGACACTCAGGTGGCTAAATGAACTCGGCGGAAGGAATATTTACAGTACCTAGTCAAGTGGAAGAACCGTCCAATTAAGGACAGTTCGTGGCTTGATGCCAAGCAGATCGAACAGACAGGTACTTCTGTCGAGAAGCTCATGGATCAAATCCATGATTTCCTTTTGCCCCGGGAGGCTGATGCAGGAGCATCTAGCTCACCATGACCAGGTGAAGTCTCTGCCAGGTCATAGGAAAGTTGAATTTACTTTTAATAGTCTTTATGTTGATTAACAAGAAAGTAGGTAGGGTTTTTTACTTTTATTCTCTTTCACCTAGTTAAAGGTAGTTGAACAGTTAGGAATAAGTGTTTGTCTGTTGTTAATAGTTCAAGATTATTGTTTCATTTTTAAAGGAAAATGACAATGTATTTGGAAAGAAAATCTTGTCCTAATGTGGACAAAGGACCAGCAACTAAATAACTTTAACAGTTTAACTGAAAAGCACAACTGTATGATTTTATTAACTGAAATAGAAAACTATAAATGTAACAGGACAAAATGATAGAGGGGTTTTCTCAGTTGAAGACCACTCACACTCTAATAAAAAGAATAACAACAGATAAATCCAAATTGCTGTCCATCTGTATGTCTATTTTCATTTATTAAAATCTGACTAAAAATGGTTTGAATATGTATAGCTACTAACTACAGGATCTATAAAATAGTTATTTTCTGTTATGTTTCCCGAGAAGGGTAATCAATTCAATTAACCATATTAAGGAGCAAAACAGCACAAGAGTTTGTAGTCTTCCCGTAACAAAGACGAAGACAACACCAGGAGTAAACATAAACGAGAACCGTTACCGGCCAAGAAGTCAAGCTCGAATGAAAGAGTCATTAATTCTACCGAATCATCAACACGTCTATAGCATTCGGAAAGGTGGCACAAAACATTTCAATTAATAAACCGACAACACATAATAGCAGTCCCAACAACAAGACCGGAGAATACAAGTCACGACGATTCCTGGTAAATTAAAATTTATATTATTACATCATTCTGTATTGTCCTCATTTCAAGAACCTCAAGGATTCATGGAACAGAAATATTGAACTTGGTTGTATACAAACAAAACCATGGATTACAAACCGTGGGAGAGGGTTTCGACCCCGACATACAAATATATTAGAACACGCGTAAACTGAGAATGGTGAAACCCTAGGCGAGGGTTTGAAAGAGTTTGACAATCACAAACCAAGGAAACTACCAAGACCTAGTGGAAACCAGAGTTGACAGAACCGGACAGAGAACCAATAAAAAAATTGAGGAGTTGTAGAGCCTACTGGACAGAGCTGAGAAGATCATGGCCAAACCCTTCCACTGCAACCCTCAGTACTTGTAGAACCAACGTTGGCCAACATCAACGAAAACATCACAACAAGAAAGAAAATACAGAACGAGGAGAAGACTGAACTGTTGAAAGGAACCGTGGCCCATACCTGAGAGTTTGCAGTAGTGCCGTAGATAGACATTCCAGCAACAACAATGATTAACTGTGGTGAGCAAGGAACAAGCAAGGTTAAAGATTGAGGGAGAAAGCTTTGGTAACTGCATCAGGGACAGAGTGAATACCTGAGAGTTGCGCTGGAAGCCGAAGGAATCCATTGAGCCAACCTGAGAAAAAGCCATTGTTGAAAATGCCAACTGTAATAAGAATACTAGTGCCAAATTTTATATGTGGTAGCCTATATACACTGTGAAACAGAGGAGTCAAAGCTCAACATAGAACTTACCAAGTCACCGTTGGACTAGCCAGAACAATCTACGGACCGAGGAGCAAACACCAGCATGCACGCAGTGACAAACCAGCATAAACGCCCATGACTTACAGCATAACCACATATTCAGTCTTGCAGAGCTTGGGTAACAAACCCATGACAAACTATGGCAAATGACCAAAAGATCTAACAACCCGAGAGAAGAGTCTAGGAATGAGCGGGAAGCGCAAATACCCAGGCGAGTACTGTCCATTATGAACTCATTAAATGTCACACCAACCGTAAGTTAAAATATCCTTTGCATTTCATACATGTGTCAACCTTGTCATATGATTTAATCAACCACGCAACCATTACATAAATCATTCCCATACGTTTGTCAAACATAACAAATCATCAACCTATTATAGTTTTATAAAGGTGTTGGGCTGGGTGCCATCACCCACTCAAGCTGTATATAGAATATATTCATGTTACTTTTTTAATTTCTTTTAGTTATATAGAATATATTCACTTTAACAATTTTCATTTAGTGAAAATATATAATCTCTTTTAATCTTTAAAAAAAAGATTAAAGAAGAAATTTAATCTTCAAATTTATTGTTTTGACTAATGAATTGTTTTTAATTCGATTAAATTATATATTGTATTTTAAAATATGTATTTCTATTTCAAACATCAAAACCATATATCATAATATTTTTTTTTTTTAACTTAAAAAACTATAATATTTTTTCATTTAAAATATATAAAACATTAAGATGTAATATAGTTTATAGTTTATTATTTTTTATTACATAATATTAAAAGTTCTAATTAATTATCATCATATCCATCTTAATTATGGATCTACTATGTCTTGACAAGGATCAAATCTCTCTTGAGGTGTAAATTTTTTTTACAGTGAAAAGAGATTTGATCCCTCTTGGTGCTTGGTAGATCTAGAGTTAAGATGGATCTAGGATGATCAAGGCCAATCATGGTGCAGTGTCACATTGTGACAAATATTGTCTCAATATGGAAATCAACCATGGTCAGCAATAGTCCAACACTGCATTGTGACAACGATTATTTGAATATGAAAATCAATGACGATAAACCATGATCCAATGACGTGTTGTGAGAAATATTTCCTCAATATTAAAATCAACCATGGTCAATCATGGTCAACATTGGTGAAACATGGCTGACTATGATCAATTATGGTCAATCATACTTAACCACGGTCAACAATGGTCGAATGTCACATTATGACAAAGATTGTCTCAATATGAATTTCAAGCATGGTCAACCATCATCCAATGTTGCATTGTGATAAATATTGTCTCAATATGGAAATCAACCATGGTCAATCAAGGTTTAGCATGGTCAATAATCATGGTCACAATTGTGACGAAGATTGTCTCGTGGTCTAGCACTCAGTTACCTCAGAGTGCTGAAGCTCTTGAGTTAGGGCCCAATCCAAGCAGGCAAGCTTCTCTTTACTTGTATTTGTATGCTTTACTTCAATTTGTAGATTAGTTTGTTGTTAGATGTATTTCTCTTATCGTTAAGAATAGGTTGCTTTTTGATGATTTAGTAGCTTGCTTCCATTTGTGCTTTTTGTAGCTGGTTAAGCAGTGATCAGAGAAGATTCAAAAGGCTAGAAACAGTGCCTGGGCCTCTCTTCCTCCCTCTGGGACCATGATTTGAGGCAAAGACTCTCTCGCTGCCCGAAAAACACAGATTTTCCTCATTCCTAGGACTTCTAGTGTTTGCAGCTCTCTAGTAGGTTGATAGCCTAGTTTTGCTTTGCCTTAGATCTTCTTTATCATGTTCAATTTGTGATTTTCAGTAGTCCTTTTGCATGCTTTCCTTTCTTACAACATTTTCTAGCATTTCCTTCTATACATCATAGTTTAGGCCATTTTAATGCAAAACGTTTTTTTCCTAGGATGCACTCATTTCATTGGATGCTTGATTTTCTTGGTTGACTGTCAGTTTCTATGCAGCAAATCTCTTCCAGCAATAGGCTAGCTTACCAGCAATCACACCCTCCATCTGATCCATGCCCCATAGGTCTCCCAAACCTCACTTCAATTCTGCCCTAGTTTCCTTCATTTTTCATAGAACTTCTTCCTCTCTCCTTGAGCAAACCCAATCATCTTTCTCTCTCTTGGTGATTCATGGTAGACCTTAAACGCCTTAACATCTAATTCCAACCTTCATCCACCTTTTCCACCCACTCTCACACCCTCAAAACAGAAAAAATTGCTCTCAGCCTCCTCCTTTAGGCCTCCTGTAGTTTCCCTGTTTTCCTCCTGTAGTTTTCCTGTGTCCTTCTGTAGTTTTTCCTGTAGGCTTTCTTTTGAAGGTCGAGTGTGGGAAAAGCCTCCAGAAGGCCACCTAAGACCTCCTAGGACCCATCCACACCATCCTACATCCTCCCAAGCTCCAAAACCACCCTCTAACGCCACCTGTTCGCTACCACACTCACACACAATAAATTAGATGCATGTTAAATTCACATAAAAACACATAAAAATCCAAAAATATGTTTTTTGCTTATTTACTTCCAGAAATAGCATGGTTAGATGTTGTTTACTTCCTTGAGTAGGTAATGGCATTTTTTTCATGGTTTTCATATTGTTTTTGGCAAAAGTAGAATTAGCTTGTTAATTAGGGCTTACTAGGTTTTGCTTTACATTCCAGTCTTTCTCCTTTCTACAGTTAGAATAGCATCTGTAGAATAATATTTCTTTCCTTTCATCACACGTAGAGCTTCTTTTAAAATCTATAGATGTTGGCTTGAGCTCCTAGTGATCTCGCATTGGCTAACCAAGTGACAACCTGCAGTGAGAACTAGTACTTGTGCATATAGCACTAATGCTTCCAAGTTTGTTATGAACTACCAGGTTGATAAAAGTAGAGTTGGTAACCCAGGAGTTGCAGCATTCTTGCTACAATACGGACGCTCACCACTATTTGGCGCCATTGCTGGGGAAGCATCAGAGTATTCTGTGATTACTGCTTTCTTCTATTTCCTATTGCAACATTCTGCTAATAGTTTATTTGGACAAAAGTAGACTAGTCATTTCTTTTCTTTTAGTTATGCATTTCCTTGCTTTCCTTTTCAATTCTACAAATTTCCATTCAACAAGTTCATTTTAGCTAGTTGCAATTTGTTTTGTTCAATCACAATTTTAGTTTCTACAGGTACTTTTAGTGTAGGGAAAAAGAAACAGAAAACCAACCAAAAATATTTCCTTTCATGCCTCGTAGAAGTAGATATAACATAGGAAATTTTTTTCCCAACACCCCCATTGCTTTACAAAGCCAACCTTCTCTCTTCTTCGGTGGCTACAATCAAGAATAACCCTTAAATGAACATCCAAACATATTTGAAGAACCTATAGGGGAAGAAGAAGAAAAAAACATTCCTCTGGAGCCAATGGCTGAAAATAGAAATGCTAGGGGAAATGGAGAGAGAATAGAGGGTACCTTCCCCATTCAGAAGACCACCATCGGGTTCACACCCTATGAACTGGTCTATGGGAAGAAGGCTTTGCTAGAATAGAGTTTGAATTCAATACCCTAAGGATGGAAGATCAGTTAGACCTAGACCTCAGCCATGCACAGAAGGAGAGATTACTTCAGCTCAATGGATTGCATGAATATAGATTGCAAGCCCTTCTCCATACAGAGGTAGTTCATCTTCAGAGAAAGATATGGCATGACATAAATATCAATGAGAAGCAATTGCAAGAGGGATATTGGGCATTACTCTATGATTCAAGATACAAGGATTTCAAAGGCAAGCTGAGGACAAGATGGCTGGAACCCTACACTGTGAAGATATGCAATGAAAATGGTTTAGTTTTGATCAGAACCATTGATGATGAAGCCATCCCCATGCTTTTCAATAGACACCGGTTGAAAGTATATAAGAAACCCCTCACCAAGCGAGAGTTTATTGAAGATTTGAATAAAACAGTGATGGTAGTGGAGCATGTCTTAGCTTCCACTTCACCCACTCATTGAAGAGAAAAGAGAAAAAATAAAGACTCAAGTGAAAACCTCCATGAGGCACTTGAGTCCCATCATTGGGTTGAAAACCTCTTCTGAGGTGGCCGAGTGATGTTAAAAAAAAAGGAAAAGAATAAGATCCCTGGGTGAAAACCTCCCTTGGAGGCACCCAGGGCAGGCAATTAAGGTGAAAACCTCTCTGAGGTGCCCTAGTTGTTTTCAAAAAAAAAAAGAGAGAAAGAAAAAATGAATTTTTATTGCATTGTAAGTTTGCAGGAGGACTACAGGGAGTAGAAGAAGGTGCCAAGGGGACCCTGAAATTCATACCAGCATCCATCTCATCTTATCCACACCTTCCTATATCATTTTTGGTCTCTTTCACCCCACTGTACCTCTTCTTCCAAAACTGTGTTTTCTATATGAGGCTGTGTTTTTTCTACAGGAGGCTCCTGTAGGAATTACAGAGAGCCAAAAGTGTCTACAGGAGGCAACTTGAGGGACAAGAAAAGCTTCATGAGGAACCTATAATCCGTCTTACCATCTTCAAACATCCTTGCCATCATTTCTAAGCCTGCATCACACTCCAAGAATTATTATTATTTTTTTTTTCCTTTCCAAGAAAAAACACAAAAAAACAATTTTTCAGTTTTGAAAAAAAACAAAGGAAAAGGCACCATTAACTTTACCTGAAGCTTACTGACTATCCATCCATCTTTCATCTCCACCTCTGGCATCATTCTCGAGCTCCAAGCACAGGGAAATAACTGAAGTTTCAAGGGGATAAGCAGCTATAGGAGCTCCTGTAGGAATTCCTATAGCAGCTGATCCCATAGAAGTCCAACACCAGCAGCAAGGGACAACACATCTGAAGGTTGAAAAGGCACATGTAGCTCAGCTCCAGCAAAAGAAGAACCTGCAAAAACACACAACAACACATCAGCAAGCAGAGAAAACATGCATGAAGGAAAATGAAGGCATGCAATAGAGAAAGCCATAGCACCTCACAGTCGATGGCAACAAATACACTTGGATTACAGGTAAGTAGCTAAGTCACTCCTCTATTTACATTTGTGTAATTAGGAATCATACGAAGGAAACGAGATGGTTGAAATCGAAAGAGGGAAAGGTGGTAAGTTAACTTGGCCACCTTCATTTAGTTGACTCCACTTAACCGAGATATCACCCACACATGTGCACAGTCAACTCAAGCAAAAGATACGAAGGACAGGTAGTGGGAGGAAGAGTTAACTTCGATGAAGTATTGAGGGGATGATTACAAGGGCAGTCATGATGACGAAGTAGGTGGGGACCAATGGTCCTAATCTGGGAAATGTACACCTTGCCAACTCAGCACTCATAACTGAAAACAACCATAAAAGGTAATGAGCACTCCTCCCCACACATTCTCAGCACCTTTTCTTCAGTTTCTCCTCGTAACGTAGCCACATAGTACTCTTCTTATGCCTCCACAGCCTCATATCCACCATCCTCCATTGATTTCCTCCATATTTTTGTTCTCAACATTTTCTACAGGAGCCCTACAGTTTTTCTACAAGAGCACCTATAGGAAATCTATACGAGGGACAATGGGCTTCTACAGGAGGGGCAGTGAGTCATTTTGAAGGGAGGAAACATGATTTTTGGCACGAATTTTAGTCTGAAGAGGTAGGGTTCATGAATTCCCTTTGTTGAATATCAAAATGTGAAAGAGTTGGTCTTAAGTTGAAGATAAAATGTGTCTTTAAGAGGGTAGAAATACATTAAAAAAAATACTTAAAAAAAAAAAACATTGTCCCCTCTGTTTTTCTATTTCACTCAAAATTCTTTGTCTCCACCTCCATATCTAGTTTTTGAAAAGGAGTACAGGCAGTATGATATGGGGTTTATGAGAAAAGAGCCCACTAACTCCACTAGACTCCATGCACATCCTCAAGTGGTGGAAATATTTACAATGGAAACTGGATGAATTTCTTTGAGAAGTTTAGAGGGTTTGATGATGAAATTGCTCATGAATTTGTTCTTTCTCTGGTTCCTCACATAAGAAATCATGCTACTGTAACCATTAGAGGCCTCTCCATTGAAATAAACCTTGAATTCATCAGTAGGGTCACTACCCTTCCTCTTGGGTTTCCTTGGAGTAAAGATGAGAAAATAATTAGCTAGGCTGCCAAGAGGAAATTTTTCCAAGATAATGAAACCCTTGTTGAAGGCAAAAATGGAATTAGGAGGGCTAGTGTACCATATCCCTGGGATGAGGTTATCTACCAAGTGATCAAATACATTTTTTGTGAGGGGACCCACCACATTGTTTATGGATATCATTTCAGAATCCTCCAAGAATTGAGATATGGCATGGATACCCTAGCACATCAAAAGCTCAATATCCCTTACTTTCTCCTTCAGTCCCTCATTGACTCTAGTACCAAGGTACAAGAAGGAAATTCACAGCAGCTGGCTCACCATGGCCTAATCAAGATCCTAGTACAAGAATCCCTCCATACCCTTATAATCCCTACAGCATGGGAAGTTTTCAGAAATATGACAACTAAGGATGACATCAAGGCATTAACCTATGATGTCAGTCCTGCTATCAATGAGGAGGGAGAACGGCAAGGAGGAGAAGATGAAGCTAGTGGTGACATAGCAGAGCAAGAGAGCAAGGAGGAAAGAAAAGAAATAGAGGAGGGGAGAGTTGAAGAGACAGAACAAGAGGTAGAAAAAGAGATAGAGCAGGAGGAGGAAAAAGAGACAAAAGGGGGAGAAAAGGAGGTAGAGAGGGGAGAGAAAAGAGAAGAGTCCCTGAAACTGTGGAAAGATGAAGTACAAGAGCTACAAGAACCTGATCTCCAACCTAAACTTGACTCCTATTACAGACTACTTGATGGAGGCAAGATAATCCCACAGAAATTTGCAATTCCATTGTTTTTCGAATTGGAGAAAGAGAGAGTGAGAACACATAGGTGGATGCAGATAACCAAGTCCAAAGGAGTTGAGGATATTAGCCACATGGAAGACAAACTCAGGAAATGTGTAAGGAATTAAGTGCTCTCAGAGACAGAGAAGCCATTACAAGAAGCCACCTTGAGAATGAGAATGAATTACTAAGGAGGCAGCTGTAGGAGAAAGAGACTCATTTGGAATACATGGACAACTTACCCATAGAGGCATTACAATGCAGAACACCAACCAAATATTATGGCATCTATCTAAAGGATCAATGGCTTCAATTCCAAGTAAAAGCTTTGGCACAAAGAGGCATAATGCCTTTCCAAGCCTATAGGCAGTTCATGGATTTGTGTGAACAAAGCACCTCCGAGGACAAAGCAAAGATGGCAGATTTCTATCTACACAACATGGCCCTCACAGACCTGAATGTGTGGGACCCTAATGCCAAGCTAGGGGATATGCAATTAATGGACATGGTGTCAAGGATGAACCATGAAGAATTGAGGGAAGCAAAAATGAAAAGATTGTTAATAAAAGAGTAGAATTAACCATTGATGATAAGAGCTAATCCATCAGATCCTATGGCACTCATCAACACACACAACCTGCTTGCCAATGACCCTCAAATTGCCCCTAAATATCTAGACAATCAGGAACAAGCCATTGCACACTTTGAATATATGCTTAGGCTACTTGGGGATGACAGTGTGCATGCATGCATGAGAAGATGGAACACCCTACCCCACATCTTGCAGATCAGAGAATACCATTCCCCCATGAGGCTGAAGGAGGCATTGAAAAGAGTGCCAATGTACAAGCGCTCCATGAAAAGGCTAAAGGTCAACTAGATTGGCCTCAAACTGAGTCCTTCACTCATATTAGGCATGCTGGAAGGTAGAAGAGAAGAAGAAGGGAAGGAGCAGTGGAAGGACATAGAAATAAAGGCATGATTTTATGGAGAACATGACTAGACCACATCAGAAGCTCAGAATGCTAGGGAGGCCACCAGGGCCATGAAAGATGAAGAGATTGACTAGGTTACTCAGAGGATGAGCAACACCTTCAGTGGGGGGGTGATGATGAGCTTCATAAATGGGTAATTATATGGGCTCATTTTACCTCCTAACCTAGTCAAATCAACCATTCTCTTAGCTTCTTGTATGATTTTTTGATTATATTTATGCTTATAGGGTGAGTTGAGTTAGTTATTATGCCATGTGGTCTAACATGTATTTAATGAAAATTATTGACGGATTTCGAGGTCAAAGTCAAGGATCTAGTGGTCAAACTACATCCATAACTCAAAGTAGACAGAGGAGAAGACTTATAGGAGGGAATCTCCCTCATTTATTGCTCCTCACTTCTAATTCCCCTTCATTCAGCTCAGAGTACAAGTAGCCGAATCATGCACTAGAAGGCAGCTGAGCAAGTGGAAGATGATTGATAATTATCTCAAGTTTTGGGAGCCAAGCCTCCATGATTTTAAGGAAGATGTTGGTAGCTTCAGATGTATAAGTAGAGACTCTTAGGGCCTCACTAGGGTCGACCTTTTTTTTCTTGTGTAAACTCTGCTCAAATTTCGAGCTTACTATTTTATGACAGTTTTATGTAATCTTGCTATTTTTTGATAATGAAGATGGAATCCTTTTTGAGCTAGCACTGAGTTACTTCAGAGGGCTAAAGCTCTTGGCTTGGGGCCAAATCCAAGTAGCCAAGCTTCTCTTTACTTGTATTTGTATGCTTTACTTCAGTTTGTAGATTAGTTTGCTGTTAGATGTATTTCTCTTATGGTTAAGAATATGTTGCTTTTTGATGATCTACTAGCTTGCTTCCATTTGTGCTTTCCGTAGTAGGTTAAGTAGTGATCAGAGAAGATTCAAAAGGCTAGAAATATTGCCTTGGCCTCTCTTCCTCTCTCTGGGTCCATGATTTGAGGCAAAGACTCTCTTGTTGCCCCAAAAACACAGATTTTCCTCATTCCTAGGACTTCTAGTGCTTGCAGCTCTCTAGTAGGTTGATAGCTTAGTTTTTCTTTGCTTTAGATCTTCTTTATCATGTTCACTTCAAAATTTGCAATATTCCTTTTGCATGCTTTCCTTTCTTACAACATTTCCGAGCATTTCCTTCCATACATCATAGTTTAGGTCATTTTAATGCAAAACACTGTTTTTCCTAGGATCCACTCATTTCATTGATTGCTTGACTTTCCTGGTTGACTGTCAGTTTCTATGTAGTAAATCTCTTCCAGAAGTATGCCAGCTTACCAGAAATCACACCCTCCATCTGATCCGTGCGTCTCCCAAACCTCACCTCAATTCTGCCCTAGTTTCCTTCATTTTTCATAGAACTTCTTCCTCTCTCCTTGAGCAAACCCAATCATCTTTCTCTCTCCTGGTGATTCATGGTAGACCTTAGTTGCCCTAAAACCTCATTCCCACCTTCATCCACCTTTTCCACCCATTCTGACACCCTCAAAACAATGAAAATTTCTCTTGGCCTCCTCCTGTAGGCCTCCTGTAGTTTCCTTGTTTTCCTCTTGTAGTTTTCCTATGTCCTCCTGTAGTTTTTCCTGTAGGATTTCCTTTGAAGTCTGAGTGTGGGAAAAGCCTCCAAAAGGCCACCTAATACCTCCTAGGACCCATCCACACCATCCTACATCCTCCCGAGCTCCAAAACCGCCCTCTAGCATGACCTGTTCGCTACCACACTCACACACAATAAATTAGATGCATGTTAAATTCACATAAAAACACATAAAAATCCAAAAATATGTTATTTGCTTGTTTACTTCCAGAAATAGCATGGTTAGATGTTGTTTACTTCCTTGAGTAGGTAATGGCATTTCTTTCATGATTTTCATACTATTTTTGGCAAAAGTAGAATTAGCTTGTTAATTAGGGTTTACTAGGTTTTGCTTTACATTCTAGTCTTTCTCCTTTCTGCAGTTAGAATAGCATCTATAGAGTAATATTTTTTTTTCCTCATAACACATAGAGCTTCTTTTGAAATCTATAGAAGTTTTCTTGAGCTCCTAGTGATCTTGCGTCGACTAACCAAGTGACAACCTACAGCGAGAACTAGTACTTGTGCATATAGCACCGATGCTTCCAAGTTTGTTACGAACTATTGGGTTGATAAAAGTAAAGTTGGTAGCCCAGGAATTGCAACATTCTTGCCTCAATATTGGCATTCACCAAGGGTTCATATTCCTAGGTTATAATATTATTCAATATTAATCAAAGGGTTTAATACAAATCCGTTGGGTTTATAATCATGGTCAACCATAGTCCAACGTCACATCGCAACAAATATTGTCAGAATATGAAAATGAACAATGTTCAACCATCATTAACCATCGTCAACCATGGTCATTCATGGTCCAACATCACATTGTGGCAAAGACTATCTCAATATCTAATTCAACCTTGGTCAACCAAGTTCAAGCATGGTAAATCATGGTCAACCATCATCAAATGTTGCATTGTGACAAATATTGTCTCAATATGAAAATCAATCATGGTCAACCATGGTACAATGTCACTTTGTGACAAAGATTGTCTCAATATGAAAACCAAGCATGGTCAACCATCGTCAATCATGGTCAATCATGGTCATTCATTGTCAACCATGGTCAACCATGCTCAATTATGGTTCATTGTCGCAATGTTACATTATATTGTAATGTATTCAATTTTGAATTATTATATTACAATGTTTGGATTTAATATAAGGTTTATAATATTAAGGCCTTTTAATATTCGATTTATAATATTCAAGTTTAATATTGGGTTTATAATTTGTACTATTAGGGTTTATAATATTTATGTTAGGTTTTAATATTAATCCCTTAGGTTTATTAATTCCTCGGATTTATAAAACTCTTGGGTTTATAATATTTGTCCTAAGGTTTATAATATTAATCTTAGGGTTAATACTCCTAGGGTTTAATACTAATCCTATGGTTTACTTTTATTCCAGTGGGTTTATGTTATGAAACCAGCTCACAAAAAGATAGAAAAGAGAGATCCACGACTTAGAATTCAGCCTCTTCGAGGGGGCAACCTCCTTTACATTACATAAATGAACAATTCTTGGATGATACAAATGACAAAACCTCCTTTCTATATATAGGAGTCTAAGGAGTCACCATGTAATCCAGCCGACCTAACAATAATAATATAAAGCCACAAAAATAACAATAGAGGGATTCTATGGGGCACAGAAATAACAATATGGGGGTAATAGGGGCACAACAATATAAATAAGGGGTATAACTACAATAGTAATGGGGTAATCACTAGTATTATAGGGACCCAACATGCCCCTCTCCTTCAAAAAAGTGTTGTCCTCAACGCTTGAGTAGTTCTGGATACTTCTGCATAAAATTCTCATCCTCCCATGTGGAATCTTCAGCGGATAAGTTCTTCCACTTGATAAGATACTCTGAAAATGATCGATTTCGTAGCTATCGAGTTCTGAACCTGGCTCTGATACCAAATGTTATGAAACCAGCTCACAAAAAGATAGAAAAGAGAGATCCACGACTTAGAATTCAGCCTCTTCGAGGGGGCAACCTCCTTTACATTACATAAATGAACAATTCTTGGATGATACAAATAACAAAACCTCCTTTCTATATATAGGAGTCTAAGGAGTCACCATGTAATCCAGCCGACCTAACAATAATAATATAAAGCCACAAAAATAACAATAGAGGGATTCTATGGGGCACAGAAATAACAATATGGGGGTAATAGGGGCACAACAATATAAATAAGGGGTATAACTACAATAGTAATGGGGTAATCACTAGTATTATAGGGACCCAACAGTTTATAATCGCTCGGGTTTTTAATATTAATCCAATGGGTTTATTGAGTGCTATGGTTTATAATATTGGTCCGAGGGTTTCTAATATTAATCCTAGGTTTTATATTCTCAGGGTTTAATATTGAGCCTATAGTTTTTAATATGAATCTTAGGGTTTAATATTAATCCCTTTAGTTTATAATCCCTTCGATCTATTAACCTTAGGGCTTATTTTCCTAGGATTTAATATTAACCGTAGGGTTCAATATTATTCGCTCGGGCTTAAAATCCCTTTGGTTTTTAATATTGATCCCTTGGGTTTATTAATCACTTAGGTTTATAATGTAAATCCTAAGGTTTGTAATATTAATCTTAGTGTTTAATGTTTAATTTAGGGTTTATAATATTTAACTTTAGGTGTACATCCCTTGGATTTATATATTTATTCCTCTTGTTGAATATTATTCCCCTGGGTTTATAATCTCTTGGGTTTACTAGTCCCTTTCCTATATGATATCAATCCCCTGGGTTTAATAATATAAGGGTTCATATTCCTAGGGTATAATATTATTCATAAGGCTTATAATATTAATCATAGGGCTTGGTTTAAATCTCTTGGGTTATAATCTATTGCGTTTATAATAAAAATTCCTTGGGTTTATGATCGCTTGTGTTTTTAATATTGATCCTTAGGTTTATTAACCGCTTAGGTTTATAATGATAATCCTAAGGTTTGTAATATTAATCTTAGGGTTTAATGTTTATTTTTTCGTTTATAATATTAATTCCTTGTGTTTAATATTATTCCCCTCGGTTTATAATCCCTTGGTTTTATTAGTCCTTCCTTTATAGTATCACTTACTTGGGTTTATAAATATAAGGGTTCATATTCCTAGGGTATAATATTTTTCATAAGATTTATAATATTAATCCTAGGGTTTAATTTAAATCTCTGGAGTTTAACATCCACTCGGTTTATAATACAAATTCCTTGGGTTTATTAATATCTTTGGTTTAGGATATTAATATCTTTGGCTTGTAGTATCAATCTATTTGATTTATTAATAATTATTTATAATAATTAATAATAAGGTGCAACATCACATTGTGACAAATATGGTCAAAAAGGATATCAACCATGGTCAACAAAGGTCAAACTTGGTCACCAATGGTCAACCATGGTCCAATGTTGCATTATGAAAAATATTATTTCAATATCAAAATCAATCATGGTCAACCATAGTCAACCATGGTCAATAATCATGGTCACATTGTGATGATGATTGTGTCATAGCCCAACATCACATTATGACAACCACAATCATCCATGTTTAACCATGGTCAACCATGGTCCAACGTCGCATTGTGACAAATATTGACTCAATATGAAAATCAACCATGGTCAACCATGGTCCAACATCGCATTGTGAGAAATATTGTCTTGATATGAAAATGAATCATGGTAAACCATGGTTCAAAGCCACATTGTGACAAAGATTGTGTCAATATGAAAATCAACCATGGTCAACAATGGTCAACCAGATTTATTTAACGGTTTGTAATATTTATCTTAGGGTTTATAATATTAACCCCTTAGGTTTAATATTATTCTCTTAGGTTTATAATCCCTTTTGTTTTTAGTATAAATCCCTTTCATTCATTGGTCCCTTCGGCTTATAATATCAATTACATAGGTTTGTTAATCTAAGGGTTCATATTCCAAGGGTATAATGTTATTCATATGGTTATTTATATTAATACTAGGGTTTAATATAAATCCGTTGCATTTATAATCATGGTCAACCATAGTTCAACGTCACATTGTGATAAATATGGTCTCAAATGAAAGTCAACAATGTTCAACCATCGTCAACCATCATCAACCATGGTCATTCATGTCAACCATGGTCTAACGTCACATTGTGACAAAGATTGTCTCAATATGTAATTCAACCATAGTCAACCAAGTTCAATCATGGTAAATCGTGGCCAACCATCGTCAAATGTCGCATTGTGACAAATATTGTTTCAATATGAAAAGAATCATGGCCAACCATGGTCCAAAGTCACTTTGTAACAAAGATTGTCTAAATATGAAAACCAAGCATGGTCAACCATCGTCTACCAAGGTCAATCATGGTCATTCGTTGTCAACCATGCTCAATTGTGGTTCATTGTGAATTTTACATTACATTGTAATTTATTCAATGTGGAATCGTTACATTAAAAAGCTTGGGTTTAATACAAGGTTTATAATATTAGGGCCTTTTGATATTCAATTTATAATTTTAAAGTTTAATATTAGTTTTATAATTTTTAGTATTAGGGTTTATAATATTTATGTTAGGGTTTAATATTAATCTCTTAGGTTTATTGATCCCTTGGGTTTTTAATATTAATTCCTTGGATTTATCAATCCCTTAGGTTTAGAATATTAATCCCTCAGGTTTAAAATTATTCCCCTCAATTTATAATCCATTGAGTCTATAATATTAATCCATTAGGTTTATTAATTATTTTTATTTATAGTATTAATCCCTTGGGTTTATAATATTTATCCTAAGGTTTATAATATTAATCTCAAGGTTAATACTCCTAGGTTTTAATATTAATCCTAGGGACTAATTTTATTCCATTGGGTTTATAATCACTCGGGTTTTTAATATTAATCATAAGATTTATTGATCCCTAGGGTTTATAATATTGATCCTAGGGTTTCTAATATTAATCATAGGGTTTATATTATCATGGTTTAATATTAAGCCTATTGTTTATAATATGAAATTTAGGGCTTAATATTAATCCCTTTAGTTTATAATCCTTTCAGTATATTAATCTCAGGGTTTATTTTCGTAGGATTTAATATTAATCCTACGGTTTAATATTATTTCTTTGGGTTTAAAATCCCTTGGGCTTTTAATATTGATCCCTTGGGTTTATTAATCGGTTATGTTTATAATATTAATAATAAGGTTTATAATGTTAACCATAAGATTTATAATATTAATCTTAGTGTTTAATGTTTATTTTAGGGTTTACAATATTTACCTTAGGGTTTATATCCATTGGATTTATAATATTTATTCCTTGTGTTAAATATTATTCATGTGTGTTTATAATCCCTTGGGTTTATTATTCCCTTGCCTTTATGATATCAATCCCATGGGTTTATTAATCTAACGGTTCATATTCCCAGGGTATAATATTATTCATAAGGTTTATAATATTAATCCTAGGGTTTAATTTATATCTCTTGCGTTTATAATACAAATTCCTTTGGTTTATAGTCCCTTGGGTTTTTAATATTGATCCCTTGGGTTTATTAATCAATTATGTTTATAATGATAATCCTAAGGTTTATAATATTAATCTTAGGGTTTAATGTTTATTTTAGGGTTTATAATATTTACTTTAGGGTTTGTATTCCTTGGGTTTATAATAGTAATTCCTTGTGTTTAATATTATTCCCCTAGGTATATAATCCCTTGGTTTTGTTAGTCCTTCCATTGTGATATCAATCAAGTGGGTTTATTAATCTAAGGGCTCATATTCCTATGGTATAATACTTTTCATGAGGTTTATAATATTAATCCTAGGGTTAAATTTAAATCTCCAGAGTTGATAATCCATTGGGTTTATAATACAACTTCCTTGGGCTTATTAATATATTTGGTTTAGAATATTAATATCTTCAGTTTATAGTATCGATTTATTTGATTTATTAATTAATTTATAATAATTAATAATTAATAATATTATTAATTTTAATATAAATATTTATATTAATTTTAATTTTAATTATAAACTATTATTATTTATATTTATATTCTTTATGTTATTTATTAATTGATTATTTATGAGTAATAACTAATTAATTAGTTAATTAGTAAATTAATAAATAAATAATAATAATTATAATATATAATTTATAAATAATAATGAAATTATTTATGTTAATATTAATAGATAAAACATTAAGATGTAATACATTTTATTGTTATTTTTTATTACATAATTTGATAAATTATAATTAATTATCATCATACATCCATCTTAATTATGGATCTACCATGTCCTAAGAAGGATCAAATCTCTCTTGAGCTGTAAATCTTTTTTACAATGAAAAATGTTTTGATCCCTCTTGGTGCTTAGCAGATTGAGAGTTAAGATGGATCTACGTTGATCATGATATCAATCATTTATGATATCAATCCCTTGGGTTTATTAATGTAAGGGTTCATACTCCTAGGGTATAATATTATTCATAAGCTTTATAATATTAATTCTAGGGCTTAATTTAAATCTTTGGAGTTTATAATACAAATTCCTTGGGTTTATTAATCTTTTGGGTTTATAATATTAATCTCTTGGGTTTATAGTATCAATCTATCAACTTGATCGACCAGGGTCAACCAAATAAACCAGATCAACCAAGGTCAACCATGATCGACATGGTTGAATGGTCAAACATGGTCAACCATGGTCAATGATGTTCAACCATGGTCAAGTAAGGGAATCGAATATTCTGATGGTTATAATAGTCAAGTAAGTTAATCTAAGGTCAACCATCATTGACTGTCATCAACCATGGTTAACTGAGTTCAACATTGTCAAAATGGTCAAACATTGCCAACCATGGCCAACCCTATTGAACCATGACCAATGATAAAGGTCAACCATGATCGAGTATAGTTGTCAACCATGGTCAACTATAAACAACCATAATGGTCGATCAATACCATGATCATCCAAGGTTGTGAAAAATCAACATGGTTATAATGGTCAACCAAGGTAACCCATGGTTAACCATGCTCAACGTTCAACAATTCTCAACTATTGTCAACCATGGTAAATCAAGGACAACTAAGATCAACGATTGTCAACAATCATCAACCATGATGGTCAATCAAGATCTCTATGGTTAGGATGGCCAAACATGGATAACCAAGATCAACCAAGATCAACCATGGTCAACCATGGTCAAACACAGTCAACCAAAATATGGTCCATAATGGTCAACCATGTTGTTAACATTGTAAATATTAAGAGTATGGAAAATTTCGTCAATAATGGTCAACCTTACTCTTAATATTGTGGTGTCACAATTGTATAAAACTCTTAACAATCTCACATTTGACAAATGTTTTTACAATATTGCATTACATACTTTATACTAATATTGATACTATTAATAACATTATGAGTAACACTAATATGTTGTGTTATTAAAAGCATAGTATAACATGTAATATAATGTTGTTATTAACACTAGTATTTATATTACTTAAAACATAATATTATATATGAAAATCAGGATTTATAATAAAAATGTTAGGGTTTATTTCGTTGTTTTTTGTAATGTTAGTGTTTTACGATAGGGTTTAATTTTTTGACATTGTAATGGTACAAAAATCTATCCAAAATCACATTGTGACAAACATTGTCTCTATGCGATAATCAATCATTGTCATAATATTACATTACACTTAAGTTTATTGAATGCCACATTATGACATCTAAAAATTGAGATTTAATATTAGGGTTTATAACATTATTGTTTTCATGGTCGAACATTGTCAATCATGGCCAACCATATTAACCAATGGTCAACCATAATGATCAACCCTATTCAACCATGATCAACTGTAATGGTTAACCATGGTCAACCATAAACAATCATAATGGTTAATCAAGATCGTGATCAGCCAAGGTCATCAAAGATCAACATTGTTAGAATGGTTAACCAAGGTGACATATGGTTAAGCATGCTCACCCATGTAAACCATGATCAACAATGTTCAACCATTGTCCACCATGGTCAATGAAGATCAACCAAGGTCCATGTTCATCAACCATAATCAACCATAATCAACCATCATCAACCATGATGATTAATTAAGATATCTATGGTTAGAATGGTAAAAATTTAACAAAAAAGATAAACTAGGACCAATGATGGTGAACCATGTTAAACCATGACCATCCATGGATAACCATGGTCAGCGAAGGTCAACCACAATAAACAAAAATAATGATCAACCGTAGTTAACATTGTGAATATCAAGAGTAAGGTCTATTTGGTCAATAATGGTTGACTTTACTCTTAATATTGTGAAGTCACAATGGTATAAAACCCTTAACAATTGTGATAATCAATCATTGTTTCAATATTGCATTACATTACAATTTATTCAACGTCACATTGTGACATTCCACAATATGGGTTTAGTATTAGGGTTTATAACATTATGGTTTTTTATGGTCAAATATTATGGTTTAATATTGTCAACCATGGTAAACCCTATTCCACCATGATCAACCAATGTCATCAGAGATCAATATGGTTATAATGGTCAACCAAAGTAACCCATGGTCAACCATGTTGAACCATGGTAAACCATGATTAACAATGTTCGACCATTTTCAACCATGGTCAATCAGGGTCAACAAAGGTCAATGATGGTCAACCATGATCAACCATGATCAACCATGATCAACCATGATGGTCAATCAAGATCTCTATTCTTAGGATGGTCAGACATGGAAAACCAAGATCAACTAAGATCAACCATGGCCAACCATGGTCAACCATGAATAGCCATGAACAATAAAGGTCAGCTAAGGTGAAGCATGATTAACCAGAATAATGGTCCAAAATGGTCAACCCTACTGTTAGCATTAGGAATATTAATATTATGGTCAATTTGGTCAATAATGGCCAACCTTACTCTTAATATTGTGATGTCACAATGGTATAAAACTCTTAACAATCTCGCAATGTGATAAACATTGTTGCAATATTGCATTACATACTGTATATTAATATTGATGATATTGATAACATTATTAGTAACATTTAATATGTTGTGCTATTAAAAACATAGTATAATGCGTAGTAAAACTTTATTATTAACATCAGTATTAATATATTTAAAATACAATATTATTTAAAACATAATATGGTCAACTATGCTCAAGAATGATCAACCAAGGCCAACCATGATCAACAAGGTTGAATGGTCACTCATTGTTAGAATGGTTTACCTTGGTTAAAAATGGTCCACCATTTATGGTCAACCATGGTGAAGAATAATGGTCATCCAAGGTCAATTATGGTCAACCATGAGAAACCACGAGAAATTGTGGTTAAGCATGATCTACCATGGTCAACCATGGGCAACCAAGGTAATCCAAGATCAACATGGTTAAAATGGTCAACCAAGCTTATCTAAGGTTATCCATGGTCGATCATGATCAACCATGGTCAACCACAACCAACCAATATGAACATGGATAATATGGTTGAACATGGTCAAACCTATTCAACCATGACTAACCACGATCAACCATAATGGTCAACCATCATCAACGATAATGATTCATGAGTAACCATGATAAACCATAAACAATAAAAATGGTCAATTAAGACCACGGTTAACAAAGGTCATCAAAGATTGACATGGCTAGAATGGTCAACCAAGGTCACCCATCGTTGACCATGCTCAACCATGCTAAACGATAATCAATTAAGACCAACTAAGATAAACAATGTTAAATGGTCGAACATGGATACAATTTTTTGTTGTGTTCAGTCATGTTTAGCCATCCATGGTCAACCATGGTCAACCATGTTCAGCCATGGTGAACCATAATGGTTGACCCAAGTCAATCATGGTCAATCATGGTCACCCATGAGCAACCATGAGCAACTGTGGTTGACCTTGGATGACCATGGTTATCCATGGCTGGCCATGGTTGACCATAGTTGTCCTTGCTTGTCCACATCTTGTTTTCTTTGGTGAACCATGGTCAACCAAGGTAATCCTAGGGTTTAGTAACCCTAAGGTTTATAATCCTAGAGTTTATTAATCATAGGGTTTAATATATGAAACTTACGGTTTATAATCTTAGATTTATAATAACAATTTTGGGGTTTATTATGTTGTGTTTTATAATGTTATTGTTTTGTCTTATGGTTTATGATGTGATATTCGAATGGCATAAAAATATATCAAATGTCGCATTGCGACAAATATTTTCACAATGGAACAATCAATCATTATTGTAATATTACATTACATTGAAATTTATTCAATGTCGCATTGTGATTATAATATTAATCTTAGGTTTTAATATTAATCAGTTGGTTTTATCAATCCTATGGGTTTATAATGTTAATGCATGTGGTTTAATGTTATTCTTTGGGGTTCATAATATTAATCCCTTTGGTTTATTAATCTGTTGGATTTATAACATTAATCCCTTGGGTTTAATATTATTCCCTTAGGTGTATAATCCCTTGGGTTTATAATGTTAATTGTAAGGTCTATAATATTAATCTTAAGGTTTATATTCGTTGGGTTTAATGTTAATCCTAAGATTTATAATATTAATATTAGGGTTTAATATTAATCTCTTAGGTTTATTAATATTAAGGTTTATATTATTAGAGTTGAATATTATTCATAGGTTTTATAATATTAACGATCCTCTAGGTTTATTAATCCCTTAGGTTTATAATATTAATCCCTTGGGTTCATTAATCACTTGGGTTTTTAATATTAATCCATTTGTTTTATAATATTATTATTCTCTTTGGTTTATTAATCCCTTGGATTTATAATAATAATTCATTTGGTTTTTAATATTAGTCCCTTGGGTCTATTAATCGCTTTAGTTAGAATGGTGAAGCAAGGTCACCCATGGTCAACCATGATCAAACATGCTCAACCATGATCGACCAAGGTCAACCATGAACAAAAATTTTGAATGGTCGAACATGATTAGAATGATTTACCATGTTTAATCATGGTCAATTATCATCAACCATGTTCAACCATGTTCAATCATAATGGTGAAACATGGTCAATCATGATCACCCATAAGAAAATGTGGTCAACCATGGTCAACCAACGTCAACCATGGTGAACTAAAGTAATCCTATGGTTTATTAATCCTGAGATTTAATATAGTAAAATTACACTTTATAATATTAGGATTTATAGTAATAATCTTAGGTTTAATATTAACCCCTTGGGTTTATTATCACTTGTGTTTATTAAAATAATCTCTTGGTTTTATCAATCCCTTGGGTTTATTTATCCCTTGGGTTTTTAATATTAATCCACTGAGTTTATAATATTAATATTCCCTTGGATTTATAATATTAATGCCTTCAATTTCTAATATTAATCCCTTTGGTTTATAACATTAATACCTTTGGTTTTTAATATTAGTCCCTTTGTTTTATAATTCCTTAGGTTTATTAATCCATTGCATTAGAATGGTTAATGAAGGTTTCTCATGATCAACCATGCCCAACCATGATCAACCATGCTCAACCATGATCAACGAAGGTCAACCATGATCATCAAGGATGAATGGTCAGACATGGTTAGAATGCTTTTCCATGGTTAATCATAGTCAACCATGGTCAATCATGTTCAACCATATTAAATAATAATGGTCAACCATGGTCACCCATGAGAAAACATGACCAATTGTGGTCAACAATACTCAACCAAGGTAACCCTTGGGTTTATAATATTAATGACCCCTTCATTTTATTAATCCCTCAAGAGTTTTTAACGAATTCCCTTAAGTTTATAACATTGATACCTTGGGTTTTTAATATTTTTTACTTGGGTTTTTAATCCCTTCGGTTAGAATGGTCAACCAAGTTTGCCCATGGTTGACCATGCTCAACCATGATTAACCAAGGTCAACCATGATGAACAATTTTAAATGGTCAAACATGGTTGTAATGGCTTACCATGGTTAATCACAGTCAACCATGCTCGACCATGTTTAACCATTTTGAACCATAATGGTCAACCATGGTCAATCATGGTCAACCCACGGTCACACATGTGCAACCATGAGCAACCATAATCCATGATCAATCATGGCCAACCAAGGTCAACCATTGTTAACCAAGGTAATCCTAGGGTTTAGTATATTAAACATGTGGTTTATAATCTTAGGATTTATAAAAACAATATTCTGTTTAATATTAATGCCTTCAATTTATTATATTAATCCCTCCGATTTATTAAAATCTTTGGTTTATAATATTAATATATTTGGTTGGTTGATTCCTTTTATTTTTAATATTAATCCTTGGGGTTTATATTATTAATATTACTTTGGGTTTATTAATTCCTTGGTTTATAATATTAATACCTTTGGTTTTTAATATTTGTTTCTTGGGTTGATTAATCTGTTGTGTTAGAATACTCAACCATGGTCATCCATTGTCAACCATGCTCAATCATGACCAACCATGATCAACCATGACTAACAAAGGTCAACCATGATCAACAAGGTTGAATGATCGAACATGGTTAAAATGGTTTTTCATTGTCAATCATGGACAACCATCCACAATAAACCATGGCCGACAATTTTCAACCATGGTAAACCATAATGGTCAACCATGGTCACCATGAGAAACCATTACCAACCATGGTCAACCATGATCAGCCACGTTAACGAAGGTATCCGTAGGGTTTATTAATTCTAGGGATTTTAATCCTAGGGTTTATAATTCTAACATTTATTAATCCTACGATTTATACTACTTGGGTTTATAATATTGATCCATTGGGTTTAATATTATTCCCTTGTGTTTATAATATTAATCATTTTGGTTTATAATATTAATCTCTTGGGTTTATTATTATTATTAATAAATTGATATTAATATTAACTAGTATGAATATTAATTAATATTAACTAATATTAATATTTCTTAATATCAATTAATTAATGAATAGTTAATTAATATTATGTTTTTATTATAATAATTATTTTTATGTTATTATTATATTTTTTCAATATCATTATTAATATAATATTAAATCTATATTAACAACATGTACTAATGTGGTTGTGAATGTGATTGATATACACCTATCGATGTATATCAACAATAATTATTAATGTTGTTATGCTAGTATTAATATTAATACTAATAATAATAATTTTTTTCAAAGGAAATGGTAGTGATTTTCTATTAAAATTAAAATTGGTTTTTGGGCCAAAACCCTTACATATTTATTCATATTCCACAATTATACTGCATTTAGAAGTCCAAAATATTCATAATCTATCATTATGATTATTTTTACCAACTTTTAAAACAAATGTCTATTATATTTTTTACAAAAAACTCCCAACAACAACATATACCTACATAACATCAAAATATTTCAAAGCGCGATAAGTTATTTGGAAGATGGTGGTATTGCTTCATCATCTTCTCCTTGTAGCTTATTTCGTCATCCTTGTTTGCTATTACTACCCCCAAGCATTTATAGACTTATTCTTCACTGGTCCCTCACTGGTCTCAAGCTCTTCCAAAGTGAAGATTTCTTTGCCGCTAAAGTTTTCCTCAACCTCGACTAATCTAATTTCTATGGCTATCAATTCTATTCATAGCTTAACTTGGAAATTTTCCATCATGCTATGCAAAAATTCATATTTGGTGTCCATTAACAACTAATATGTATTCCTATACTTTTCCTCCACATAACTCCTTTGCTTCATGGTGTTCAACAACACTTCCAGTGACTCAAATAATTGTTCCAAGAGTTGACTCATATTTTCTTTCTCGTCATCATAGAGTGAGTCCCTAGATTTGCCATGGAAGGGCTTTTCTACACCACACTTCGAGCATGAAGAGTTGAAGACCATTATTTCTCATGATTATAAACACTCAATAGAAATGTAGAGAAAGTTTAATAGTGAACAGTGCTAAGCCATATATATCCTCGGTTATCTTTGTTCTGCCACTCTGGGGAATTAATTTGCAAGGTTTTTGAATCCATGTTTGGATGACAGTTAGTTCCATGGAATGAATGTCGAATGATACATAGGAAGACTGGTTATAACTCCATTTTGTGATCAATTGAAAATGTTAGTATGGTAGAAGCTCCACTCACTTATGTATACCACTTCCCACCTTAAGCTATTAAAAACTATGACCACCTATGAACACATGTTTCTTAATCATTTCTATAGATGTTACAGTGATATAAACAAGGGTACACCCTGATAGATGTTTGTGGCTAAAGGGTTCAAGAAAGTTGTAATTCCTTTCTTTCAAGCGTAGGATTGTGGTTTGGAATCTAATTGTTGGAATGATGAGCTAATTGGGTGTATTCCACTTTGTATTATTTAGCATTTATTTAGTTATAGGATCCTTTATGTTTGGTATTTCGATCATAGAGTTTTGTCACTAGAGTCATGGTAAATGTGTGTTTATTATCAACCTTTGATCCAATTCTAAGGATCGATGATCTAGTATAGTTTTTCTTATTTTCAAGTGGATTACCTTTTGTATTTAGTTGTCTTTATACACGAAATTTTTTTATTTGTTCAAATTGTAGTGATTGTAAAACAATCATTTGTAACATAGGGGGAAAAGTAGAGTTTTGTAATCCCCTTTCTTTCCACACTAGTGGAATTAGAATCATTGAGTCTCTGAACACTAAGGTCTTTGAGATTTTCCTTTGTAATTCTAATTCCAATCATTTCGAAGGTCAATAGTGTAGATATTCGACTTGGTTTTCGGATGGTACACTTAGCCTCCCAGCACATTATGTCTTTATTTGTTCATAGGGGAAAAGGATAACTCCTCCCACTCCTGCCATCTTGCTCATGCTAGCCCTAATACTAATATTAATATTAATACCAATATTAATATTAATATGAATGATAATACCAATACTAATATTTATATAATTCTAATACAAAAATAATATTACTATATAGAATTGTAAATATAATATTGTAACTATTTATACGAATAGGTGTTGATGTCAAATATATTGTTTCAGACCATCATGCACTTTTCTCCAAAATAAATGTTGTCTATTTAGTTATTAAAGGATAATTTTTTTCCTTCTGAGTTAATATTACTATTATCTCAATAATGTAAAATGGTAGAAACTTCCAAATGCTTTGATTCATAAGAAAATGAAGGGATTTCCTAGAACAATGCGACATACCTCAATTCCTACCATTTTATTTTTTTGGTTTTAACTTTGCAATTGTTAATTTAACATGTTCCTTCATTATAATACCTTTCTAGATTCACATAATACCACTACTTTTTTGTGGTTTTTGACTCCACTCGCAAAGTATCCACTCTATTACTTAATGAATGAGCATCCCCTCATGTATTTTTATCCCTACTTGAATTCATTGTTTTTTCTCTTTTTTTATTTGTGCATGCATAGCGCAATTATAGAAACATCCAGTTTGCTCATATAGTTGGCTCAAATTATAATTTTTCTTTGTTTCTCACAATGTCACTTCACTTTTTGTTTATGGTTTTCTCACTAGTATTTGTGTATTTGTTCTTGATCTAGAATATAGTTTTTCTTTGTTATTCAGAGCATGTTTGAGATTACTATGAGTTTCTTATACCATAATCCTCAAAGGGCACTCTTGTTTCCATTGTCCTATAATCCAATATCTAGTTAATGTAATAGTAAATATCATCTAATACAAATCTTTCCTTCTGAGACTTCTATGTGTGATATGTAGAAAGACTTATATTCTTCATGGTGGATTATCAAATTATTCATGTTACAAATTAACAATCTACAATCATATGGTTTGCGGTGAGCTCCAGTATTGCAAAAATGATGCAACAACTATTGAGACTCCCTAATTTACTTTTAACAGCCCAGTAGTTCGTAACAAACTTGGAAGTGACGGTGTTATATGCACAAGTACTAGCTCTTACTGCAGGCTGTCACTTGATCAGCTGGCACAAGTTCGCTAGGAGCTTAAGCCAACTTCTATGAGTCATTAGAAGAAGCTTTTAACTATGATGGATGAAAGCTAACTCAAAAGAGGCTAATCTACTTGTAGAAAGAAGATGAAAGCTAAAAGGAAATGCAAACCCTAGCAAACCCTAGTTTTACCAACTAACCCTACTTGTGCAAGAAAGGTGATGTAAACCACTGAAATGTATGCCATTGACTATTAAAGAGGTAAAATACATGCGTTTAAGCTACTTCTGAAGGAAAATATAGAAAAAATATCTTTTTGTACTTTTGAGCAATATTATGCAGAATTATTACTCTTGTGCTTTAACTATTTGTGACTGTGCAGAGGTTTAGAGGTGAAAGGAAATGGAGTGGGTGTTTGCAAGAGGTTGGGAAGGTGTGGAGAGGACCTAAGGAGTCCCTAGCACCCTTCTGGAGATTTCCACCACGCTTAGATTTCGAAAAATGGCTCGCATGAACTTCTACAGGAACAGGCCGAAAGTGGTTTTTAGAGGGTTGATGGCAAAACAAATGGTGGGAAAGTGGAAATGAAGGATGGATATGGGTGTTAATGGGTCTAGGATCTAGTAAATGAAGCTCAGGAGTGATGAAGATGGTTGGATTTATTCAAAGGTGAAGAAGCAATGTTGCACAAAAATGTAGAAATTAGGGCAAGTTGGGAAAGTGTTGTGAATGACTGAAGTAAATATTAAGAGAGGGACTGGAGCAGGTTGTATGATGGAGGAGGGATAGGTTGGAGTGGCTTATAGGTGTTCTGCACACTTTTTTTCAAAACTGACCCAATAAAAAACTATGAAAACAGAGTTTTACTTATTCTTGACCTAATTCTGACCTAGAAACCAGAGAAGTGATGAATAGAACTTTATAGATAGGAATTTATGCAAGAAAGATATGGAAACTAAGTAAGAATGGATCTAAACATGAAAGCGCAATTGATATCGACTTTTCCAACTCAAACTCTAACACTAGCAATTGCATTGGAAGGCAAAAACAGTTTTTTGTGGCAGCAAGTGTGCCTTGTCTCAATTCATGGTGCCAAGGAGGGAGAAAGGAGATCAAGGACTGCTTGGTAGCCTTTTTGTGGATATTTTCTATTATCAAACCATCAAATCAACTTGAAGCCAGAACAACTATCTTAATAATAAAAAACAACGTAAGTAACAAAGCAAGATTTAACAGAAATTATTCTATGAATTCAATAAAAACACATAAAAGTACACAAAGGAGGTATTGGGAACTTGGGTTGGGCCCAACCCCAAGAGCTACGGCCCCCTAGGAAATATCAGAATTGGTTCAAAGTTGGATTCATCTTCATTGATCAAAAACTAATAGTTACATCACAAAAATATCTGCAAGAAGAAGCTCGAAAATGAGCTAATTACGAGGCTACACTAAAGTGCGAAAATAGACTATCAAATGGATAAACTACTAAGGCTTGAAGCCTTCCTATTTATGCAAGTGACGACTCCCAACAATTCTCCTAAAAGGAGCTTGGCTTCCCAAAACTACAGATAACATCCACTTCACTAGACCTGCTCAGCTGCCCCTTGAAATCGTCTTTGGTGGGTTGTTGAACTCCAAGCTATTGGTGGAGAACTCGAGGAAGGGGTCATTTAGTGTAGGAGACACCCTTCCTATAAATCCTCTGCCTTGTTTCTTCGAATTTGGATGCCAATATGCTCATAAATGCCTGGTCTTGGTCCAAAAATGTCCAAAAATCTGCAATAAACATGTATTAGACTTTGTGGTAAAGTGACTATACCCATTCACTCAATTAACATAAATATATTGAAAAGCATGCATAAAACTATGGAGAATGGTGGATTAAATGAGAATAATAGGCAAAATGAGCCCGGATAGTTACCCATTTCCGCGGCTCATCATCACCCCGTTGCTAAATGTGTTGCTCATCCTCTGAGCAACTGATCCAGTTCATCATCTTTGATTGCTTTTACTACCTCTCTGACATCCCAGGCCTCTGAGGTGATGTCCTCTTCTCTATCATGAAAACTTGCCTTTCTGTCCACTTCCTGCCATTGTCTTTGTTCCTCTTCTTCCTTAACCCCTTCTCACAGCCCTAACAGTAGTGGAGGGATGAACTTAAGGCCAATCCAGTTGGCTTTCAAGTTCTACATTGATTGTTTGTATAGGGGTACTCTTCTCATAGCCTCCTTTGTTCTAGTTGGGGAGTGATATTCTCTTATTTTTAGACTATGGGACAATGTATTCCATCTCCTTGTGCAAGCATGAAGACAGTTATCACCAAACAGTCTTTCGATATCTTCAAAGTGAGCAATGGCCTGCGCTTGCCTTTCAACATAGTCAGGTGCAATGTGAGGGTTGTCTGCAAGGTGCCGATGGGCATATATGAGAGTTGAGGGATCTTCTGGTTCTGCCCTTATCATGAGTGGCTCACTTAGCTCCCTAGTCATAATCTTCTGAATCTCTACTGCCCTCTTTTCCTCATGGCTTAACCAAGAAGCCATGGCCATGAGTTGTAGGTCTCCTAATGCAGTGTTTGGGTCCCATAGATTCATGTTAGGAAGTGCCAAGTTGTGTAAATATAATTTTGATAACTTGGCCTTATCTTCAACTGAGCTACTATCACACAATTGCACAAACTGACTGTAATTCTGGAATGGGATGGTGCCCCTTTGGGCCAATGTTTTAATTTGAAATTACAACCATTGGTCTTGAAGATATAATGCATAGGATTTAGCAGGTTGCCTACATTGCAAGGCTTCTATTGTCCAGTTGGCCAGGCAGGCCATTTGGGCTTATTTTTCTTGTAACTGCTATTTTAAAACCTGCACTTCTTCTGTTGCTTGAGACTCCTTTTCTTGCAATAGTTTCATTAGCATCTCAACATCAGCTTGTGGCTCTCCCTCTTTTTGTTGTTTCTCCATTGTTTCCTTGTTTTTTAGAGTACCTTCTTGTTGCTGCTTCCCTCCTAGAATGGACAACCTATCTCCCTTATGAACTTCTTGTAGCTGCAACTGCCTTTTCAGCAGTTCATTCTCTTCCTGTAGCTGGGCTCTTTTACTGCTTTTTGTATGCCTCACCATGGCCAACTCCCCTCTTAATTCCTTTAGCTTGTCTTCCATGTGACCTATGTCCTCAACTCCTTTAGATTTGGTGATTTGCATCCATGTGTGGGTTCTAACCCTCTCTTTTTCTAATTCGAAGAATAAAGGTACAACAAATTTATGTGGGATGATTTTCCCACCCTCTAACAGATTTAAATAAGAGCCTAAATTAAGCTGAGGGCTTGGTTTAGGTATTTCTTTGGCCTTGCTCTCCTCCTGTGACTGTTTGGCTGTCTTCTCCTCCAATTTCTCAGTTTCTCTTAACTTGGCTAGAGTTTCCTGTAGAGATGTTTCAGCTTCCTGTAGAATTGCCTTTCAGTCCATCAACTTGATTTTCTCTTTCCAAGTGGAGGTTTTGGGGCTTCCTCTTTCATAGATGATAGATATCTTGGAAGGAGACTCTTCCTTATTTTTAGTGGCTGTGTCCTCAATGATAATTGGTTCCTTTGATGGTTGCTGGGGTTTGCCCACTTTGATCCTTGTGCTTTTTTTGGCTTTGAAATACATGGAGGTTTGCCTTTTTCTTTTTCCTTTTTGTTTTGTAGGTGTGCTTAATGCAGCAAGCACATCTGTTGCTTCCCTTGCCAACATTTCAGGGGATGTTTCTTTTTGCTGTTATTTCCATTCACATCCTGTAGCCTTGTTTATGTCCATTATTTCTGTTTGTGTCACTGATATCTTAGGGTGTGTCTTTTCTTTTTCTTGCTAGGTCCCTGCATTGGCTATGGAAGTCTTTTTTGGGATTTCTTGGCCTTTTTCTTCCCAACATTTGTCCTTTTTCCCTTCTCTGTTTTTGATGTTGTCTCCTTTTCTGCCTTAGGATCAGTAGTCTTGTCAAATTCCTCTTTTTCCTCCTGTTCTTTCTCTGTTTTTCCCTCTGCTTGAATGTCTTGTGCTCCCTCATCATTTTTCTTCTCAATTTCTTTAGTTTGATCCTCCTCATCATTGCTAGATGGGCTAATGTCCTCAGTCAAAGTTCTGATGTCATTGTTCCTAGACATATTTCTGAAGATTTCCCAAGCTATTAGGATAGTATAGGTGTGTATGGCATCTTCCACCAACAATTTGATGAGCCCAAAGTGGGCCAACTGATCTGGGACCCCTGCATTTAGCTTTCTACCACATTCAAATAAAGAGTGAAGGAGGAAATATGGGATGCTCAGTTTTCTAGCTGCAGGCAAGTCCATCCCATACCTCAATTCATGTAACAACCTGAAATGATAACCATAAATGATGCTGAACCTCCCTTCACATGTGATATACTTCATTATTTGTGCTTTTGACCCTGTTTTTATCTTCTATAGGATGCTCCTCAGGCAGAAAAAATGTCTTCTTAGCAGCTTGTCCCAATTATTTCTCCTCTTTGCTCCAAGGGAGCCCCAGTGGGAGACCGGTGATTCTACTAGTGAAATCAGGTATAAGATCTAGGGTCAAAATCCTAAAACTAACTGTGGCATGTGTCTTCGAATGTGGTCTTAGGGACATCAAAAGCTCTTGAGTCACCTCCTCATCATAACCCTGAATTCTGTCAAAGAAGGATATCTAGTTTGCCCTGGTGAAAAGGGCCACCACCTCCTAGTGCTCATACAATTTGCTAGAGTTTAAAGGTTCTTTTCTCATGAATCCTCCTCGCATGGTGTTGAGTGCTTCTTTTTGTGTTTTAACCAGAAAAAAAAATGCCCAGGTAGAAAAAAACAGTCAACACTGAAACAAAGGATAGTTGAATTCGATTTTTTCTGAAACCATGAAGGAATTCCCGGTCTACTTCTCCTTACAACATCAAATTGCAATAATTCCCCCATTTTAAAACTGCTGTTATCCTAAATTTGGCTTTCTGTTTTTAAAAAGGTTTTTTTTTTTTTTAACAGAACAGAGGATAAGGACACATGTTCTTTTCTAGCAAGTGGATAGATATGCAAATTTGTTTTTCCTTTCCACACACACAGGCTGGCCTCTATTGTTGCATGTATCTTCCTTACAAGAGAATTTGAAAAAGGAGGAGGCATATTTCAGAGAAGAAAATAGAAACTGTGTAGACTTAGGGAAAATATGCAGGCAAACTTTCACTTTTTTTCAATCCAATGCCATGTTTAATTCACCACCTTACTCAAGCAAGTCAAATGCAGAGAGGTTTTCTTGAGCCTACCTCGTTTTGAGCTTGAATTTTGACGAAAATCCCGAGTTCTCTTTCGGCAGAGCTGTTCTCTGCCTTTCCTGTAGAAACCTTCCTGTAGAATTCTCCCGTCTCCAGTAGAATGAAACTATGCTCCTGTAGAGCCCGATAGGTGGGAAGTTTTAAAAAAAAAATGGCAGAAAAATAGTGGAGGACGACTAGTTAGCTACTCTAGAAGTGGTAGGTGCGTACTCCAATTGAGAACGTCGTGAATGCAAAATGAACAAAGGGTAGCGAAGGCCTCAACTGAGCTGTCTTTTAACTGCTGGCATGATTCGTGGTGAGGAGATGAGGTGGCCAGATGGGTACATTATCCCCATCTAGACCATTGGTCCTACGTCATGGTCATAATGTTTTTTCATGCCATCTAATTGCCATCACCTCCCTTACTCCTGTTATCTGCTGCCACCACTAACAGTCCCGAATGTTTTTTCCTAAATGGACATACCACACATGCTGGCTGCGTATCTGGTTGGAAGTTTTGAATTTGACGTGGCTTGTTTGAATCCCATAAAGATGTGTAATTGAATGAGGGTGGCCAGTTAACTGGCCACCGGTTTCATTCAATCGTAACCATCCCTATAGTCATGCAGCCTTAAAATATGATTCATGTAATTGAGGAATAGGTTTAGGCACTTACCTGCTCAGTCGCAGCCGTGTTATGCATATTTCAGATTTTGGAACCCATTTCTTCACTGCTGTTGCTACTTACGCCCTACATGCTTGGCCTTGGGCTTTTTTTGATGTTATCACATTCAAACAGAGCTCCTTTCATGTTTCATGTGCCATACTTTGCTGACCTTGTCTCTGGAGTATGCATTTCAGAGGGATCAACTGCTATAAGAATCCTGTAGGATTTCCTGTAGTTGCTTCTCCTTCTAAAATTCAAGCTAATATCTGAGTAGGGCTACAACTGTTGACGAAGGTCTTGGCTAAAAAGGAATCACAGATGGAAGGTATCAGGTAGGGTGAGTGAAAAGGCTACTACTTTTATTTCTCATTACTTTTTTTTTTTGTTTGTGGCATGAAGGAAACCAAATTTTTGTGTGTGACTGTGCAGGGACATAAAAACGAGTCCAATGAAGGTGTACAAAGATGGAATGACGACATCGGGTGATGGATAGTGGTAGGGAGGTTCCCAGGCCTCATAGACGGATTTTCAACCCTCGGGTCCTACTCTGAGACTGATTTTGGCTTTCCTCTGGTTTCTATAGGATCCTCCTATAGAAGATACAGAGTTTCCTGTAGGATGTGAAATTTCAGACCAAATAAGACCAAATCTTGGGAAAAGGTAACGGTGATGGAGGAATGGACTGTGAGGGATGCATGCAGCCTGGTCATGTCCTTTGTCTTTGTCTTGTGCGATCCTTCTAAAACTTGCAATGACCTTCCTGCAACCTGCAATTTATTCAAAAGAAGTTAGGTTTATTTTTCTTTTCTTTCTTTCCTTTTTCCTTTTTTTCTCTTTAGTCTGAGACAACTGGGGCACCTCCAGGAGGTTTTCACCCTCACTGTCTGCCCTGGGCACCTCCCAGAGGTTTTCACCTAGGTACCTGCTCCACTACCAATACTGATTTACCCAAAGTCTCAATGAACTCCTGCTTGGAAAGGGGCTTCCTGTAGATTTTCAATCTATGCCCATTGACGAGCATGGAGATGGCTTCTTCATCAATGGTCCAAATAAGGACTGAGCCATTGTCATTACATTTTTCCACTTTATATGGTCCCGGTCATCTTGTCCTCAGCTTGCCCTTGAAATCCTTGTATCTTGAATCATATAGCAGCGCCCAATCTCCTAACTAAAATTTCTTTTCTTTGAGATGCTAGTCATGCCATATCTTTCTTTGAAGTTGGACTACCTCTGAGTGGAGAAGGGCCTGCATTCTCTATTTATCTAATCCATTCAGCTGAAGCAATCTTTCTTGTTGTGCATATCTGAGATCTAGGTGGAGCTGAGTTGCCAACCTCAATGTGTTATATTAAAATTCTATGGACAGCAAAGTCTTCTTCCCGTAGACCAGCTGATAGGGTGTGAAACCTGTTGTAGTTTTCTGAGTAGTGTTATAGGCCTAGGTGGCCTCAACCAAGCGATATTCCCATTCTTTTTTGCTGCTGCTCACTACCTTAGTCAAAATCCCTTCCAAAGCTCTGTTAGTAACTTCCACCTATCCATTTGCTTGCGGATGATAAGGGGTGGAAGTTCTGTGCTTAATCTTGTGATGGGTGAGTAGGTCTTCAATCAGGTTAGAGGTAAACTGACTTCCTTAATCTGTGACTAATTCTCTTGGGTAGCCAAACTTGTAGAAGATATTTTCCCTCAAAAAATCAGCTACTTTTTCTTCTGTTGCTGCTTTGATTGCCTTTGTTTCCACCCACTTTGTCAGGTAATCTGTGCACACAATGATGTAGGAATTATGTTTTGAAGGAGGGATGATACAAACCACAAAGTCCATGCCCCACTTCTCAAATGGCTCGAAAGTCACTTGAGGCTGCAAGGGCATCTCATCATTTGGAGTAGGTTTCCCCATCCTTTGACATCTGTCACATTGGCTAATGTATCTCCTAACATCCTGTTGAAGAGTGAGCCAATAGTACCCTGCCTACAGAACTTTGAAGGCGGTTCTCTTTGCTGCAAAGTGGCCCCCATAGGGACCATCATGATAGGTTAGGAGGATGTAAAAAAATTCCTCCTCCCTGACACATCACCTCAAAATCTGATCTGGGGCAAGTTTAGAAATATTGCCCCCAATCCAAGTGAATGGGGCACTTTTCCTCGCGATCTTGCTCTTCTCTTTTGAGGACAGGTATGGCTGAAGCTGTGCTGAAACCAAATAATGTGCTATATCAACAAATGATGGAGAGAGTATTGAAATAGAAAACCGGTGTTCACTGGCATTTGATCGTCCACCATCCCTTCTTCACCTGCAGGTAGATCTAGTCTAGATAGAAAATCAGCAACAACATTTTCCATACCTAGTTTATCAACAATGGTCAAATCAAATTGCTGCAATAAATGTAACCATCTAATGATACGAGCATTTACATCAGGTTTATTCATCAAATACCTAATTGCAGCATGATTAGTATGCACGAATGTTTGATAGCCAGCGATGTAGTGTCTAAACTTGTTTAGGGAATGGACTATAGCAAGGAGCTCTTTCTTGGTTACTGTGTAGTTTAACTCTGCCTTGGACAAGTTTTTATTGACAAAATATATGGCATACAGTAGCTTCTCTTCCACTTGTCCTAAGGCTGCTCCTATAGCTTTGTTTGAGGCATCTGTGTGAATGTGGAAAGGTAGGGCCCAGTTTGGACCTCTCAAGATTGTGGCAGCTATCAGCTTACCTTTCAAAGCATCCAAAGCCTCTTGACAGTTGTCAGTCCATATGAACTCAACATCTTTTCCCAAAATACCAAATAATGAAGAGGCTAGCTTACTACAATCTTTAATGAATCTTCTACAATATCCTGCTAAGCCTAGAAAACTCTGACTATATCTTACCTTTTGAGGAGGCAGGACCCTTTGGATGATAGCAATCTTGTTGGGATCCACCTGTAAACCTTGCTGAGAAATTGTATGACCTAGCACGATCCCTTCAATAATTAGGAATTCACATTTATCAGGACTGAGGGACAGGTTCATTTCAATACACTTGGCTAAAACTTTCCTGAGGTTAGTCAGAGCTTCTTGGAAGTTAGAACCATAAGGGGTAAAGTCATCCATATAGATTTCCACTGAATCATGAACCAACTCAGCAAATGTACTCAATACTGCTCTCTGGAAAGTGGCAGGAGCATTGCACAACCCAAAGGGAAGGACCTGACAGGCAAAGGTACCCCAAGGACAAGTGAAAGTAGTCTTATCTTGGTATTCCAGGTTGATTTGGATCTGATTGTACCGACTAAACCCATCTAGGAAGGAAAAGAACTTCTTCCTTGCCAGGCCATCTAACACTTGATCTATGAAAGGAAAAGGGAAATGGTCCTTCTTGGTGGCTTTGTTAAGTTCTTGATAATCTACATAGATTCTCCACTTCCTATTTTTCTTAGGCACAAGCACCAAAGGAGAAACCCACTCGCTGTTAGAGATGGGGTAGATGAATCCTGCATCCAGAAACTTTTGCAGTTCTTCTTTGACAATGTCCTTAAGGGCTGGATTCATCCTCCTTTGAGGCTGCCTGACTGGTTTACAATCCTCTTTAATGTAAATGTGATGAGTACAGACTGAAGGGTGGACACCTTTCATCTACTTATAGCTCCAAGAAAAAGCATCCAAATGGCTACTCAATAAGCTACACAGCTCTTTCTCTTGAGAGGTGGATAGGGATGAGTTGATCTTCAAGGTTCTTTTGGGGCCAAATTCCACATTCTTAACTCGAAGAGAGGTCGGATCAGCCACACAGAGATCAACTAAAGCATTGGCTTGAGTTTCTTCCACCAACTCTTCTAATGGCAACACACTGGGGGGTGGATTTTGAATCAAATTCTCAATAAGATCATCCTCAGTTTGAGGACCTCCCCTTGTGGCTTCCACTGTGCATAATGGTGCGGAGTCGACTTCATCCTCATATTCCTCCTCCAACCAGAGAGGTAAGTGATGTTCTAGCAGAGGTTGGGTAGGAGGATATAGGACTAGCTATTTGGACATATGCCCATTCTTGATGGTCATTCTCCCAGCTAGACAACTGATGTAAGCATCTGCAGTAGCTAACCAAAGCCTTCCCAAGATGAGGGGATACCCAGTGAGCTTTTCCTCTGGTTGAAGAACCAAGAAGTCAACAGGGTACTCCCAGGAATCAATGAAGACCATGACATCTTCCACAATCCCCTTAGGAGTCACAGTGGAGCGGTCTGCCAACTGCAGTACTATTGAGGTATTTCTTAGGGAACTCTGAAGGTTGAGTTTAAGCATAGTGTCCTTGGTCATTATGTTAATGGCAGCCCCTAGATCAATCAAGGTGTGGGGGATTATGGTGCCATTGATGTGGACATCGACTATAGGACTCCCAGGGTCTAGATATTTTGGACAGATTGCCTGTCCCAACATCAGGTCAGACAGTTGTCCTATGACATTGATAGTTGGGGCATCTCTCTTGTGCCTGCCTGGGTGCCTGAAACACTTCTCTTTGATCAACTTATTGTATATTGGTACATATTTTATGGCTTGGAGAAGTGGTATTTTCACACATAATTGTTTAAAATCTCCTAGAAGTTCAGTTTCTTTTAGGGTTGGTTGCGTGGTTCCAGTTAGTCTCGCAAGAAATGGTGGAATGGCTTTGGGTTCACCTTCCTATTTTTCTTCCTCATCCTCCTTAGGAGGAGGTTGGCTATCTAGGAGGACCTTCATAGATTGTAGGTTGATCTCCTGAATCTCCACAGCATAGGTAGGGTATGTTGTTTCTCCAGTATATACCTGTTGGATCTGTCTGTTATTGGGGTTCGGGTTTGGTTGAGCAGGTATTTGGGGTTGTCTTGGAGGAGCAGGAGGTAATGGTTGTGGTTAAGTAGGTGGTGGAGGCAAAAGAGTGGGAGGAGAGTTGTATTGGGGCCTCCATCCCTGATGAGCTGCATTCCACTGAGGTTGTGGCTGAGCGTGATAATGAAACGAGTGAGCAGCTGGTTGAGTATGGTATTAATATGGATACAACCAAGGGGGGGTGTGGACCAGGAAGGATGAGCAGGGGGACCCCAAGAAGGCATGGAAGTAGCTTGATTAGGGTTGTAATAAGTCTAGGATGTCCCTTGCATTCCCTGTTGGTAAGGTCTGGGTCCATGTGGCCTCCTTCGGTTCATGAAATAGAGTGGTTCAGTGGCTTCTTCATCCCCTTGATACATAACTTTAAATCTTGGCAAGGAAGGGCACCGATTTATAGGATGGTCTTCTTCACAGACAAAATACACTTCTACAAAGTGCAATGGACATTCGTTCCTAGGATGGTTTCTAGTGCACCTGGGACAAAAGATGGCCAAAGCCATCTCAGCTTCCTCTTGCTTCTTTTGGATTCGTAAGGTATCCATTTGCATGGCAATAGTCTGTCTCATCTCGCTTTTGAAATCCTCCATCTGATTTGCAAACTCGTTTTTAAGGAATGAACTAGATAAGGGGGTGCTGGCTAAGAGTTGACTTCCCCTACCTCTCTTTCTGGCTACTCTAGAATGGTTTCTAAGCACAGTCTTTATGTCATCATAAGGTAGCTGGTAGATGTCTCCCCCAGCCAGCAAATGGAGGGCATCCAAAAGGTCTTTAGGGACTCCTCTGAGCAAGAACAACTTGTGCACCTAGCCCTTTTATAACTGAGTTAAAACCTCTCTTCATAGTCTTCTAAATATTTGTCACTTCCCATGGTCATTCGAAATATTTATTCTTTTGTATCCTTTGACCTACAGTAGTCCCGATATTTTTTGTTAAAGGCTTGCTACATCTGAGCCCAGGTTGTGATACTATTTCCAGGTAGCCCCATGAACCAGCGTAGTGCTGCATCCTTGAGGGTAGAGGGAAAGAGTTTCAACTTTTTCTCGTCTTCTGCATAGTCATAAGTTCGACAAAGGACAACAAACTCAAACAAGAAGGTATCAGGGTCTTCAATAGTCAGTCCATGGAAGTGAGGTAAGGCTGAAGGACTTATGTTTTTCATTTTTGTGTCCCCATTGGTCTCTCGGATTGGAAAGGCACCTTCTACTCTCTCCCCATTTCCTCTATTGTTTCTGTTTTCAACCATGGTCTCAAGAGGAATGGTTTCTTGCTCTTCTTCTGTTATAGGATCTTCATATATCTCTATAGGTTCACCTATAGGTTCTTCTGGATCACTGCCACCAAAGAAGAGAGAAGGGTGACTTAGTGATGTGGTGGGGGTGTTGGGTAGGAATTTTCTTGAATTGTCTTTGTTTCTACGTGGCATGAAAGGAAATCTCTTTTTTGAGTGATTTTTGTTTCTTTTCTCTACTTGTACCTGCAAAAACTGAAATAGATTGAACTGCAACTAACTAAAATCTATCTTGCTGAAATGAAAATGTAGAATTGAAATGAAAGAAGGAAAGGACTAATCTATTTTGTTGAAATGAAATTACAAAATTGGAATGAAAGAAGGAAATGCTAATCTACGCTTGCTGAAATGAAATTGCAGAATTGAAATGAAAGCAGAAAATGGTCTAATCTACTTTTGCAGAATTGAAATGAAACGACTACTCTACTCTTGCTGAAATAAACTACTTTAGCAGAAGGTTGTAGTAGAAAATAGAAGAAAAGAAGTAATCACAAAATACTCTGACGCTTCCCCGGCAATGGCGCCTAAAAGATGGTGATCTCCAGTATTGAAGCAATGATGCAACAACTCTTGGGACTCCCTACTTTACTTTTATCAACCCGGTAGTTTGTAACAAACTTGGAAGTGACGGTGGTATATGCACGAGTACTGGCTCTCACTGCAGGCTATCACTTAATCAGTTGGCACAAGTTCACTAGGAGCTTAAGCCAAATTCTATGAGTTCTTAGAAGAATCTTTTAACTATGATGGATGAAATCTAACTCAAAAGAGGCTAGTCTACTTGCAGAAAGAAGATGAAAGTTGAAAGGAAACACAAACCCTAGTTTTACCGACTAACAATACTTGTGCAAGAAAGGCGATGTAAACCACTAAAATGGATGCCATTCACTATTGAAGAGGTAAAATGCATGTGTTTAAGCTACTTGTGAAGGAAAATATGGAAAAATTATCTTTTCGTACTTTTGAGCAATTTTATGCAGAATTATTATGCTTGTGCTTTAACTATTTGTGACTGTGCAGAGGTTTAGAGGTGAAAGGAAATGGAGTGAGAATTTACAAGAGGTTGGAAAGGTGTGGAGATGACCAAAGGAGTCTCTCGCACCCTTCTGGAGATTTCCACCGCACTAAGTTTTCGAAAAATCATTCGCATGAACTTCTACAGGACACTGGGGGATCTATAGGAAATTCTATAGGAAGTTCTATAGGAACAGGCTAAAAGTGGTTTTTAGAGGGTTGATGGTGAAAACAACAGTGGGAAAGTGGAAATGAAGGATGGATAGGGGTGTTAAGGGGTCTAGGATTTGGTAAATAAAGCTCAGGAGTGATGAAGATGGTTGGATTTGTTCAAAGGTGAAGGAAGCAATGTTGCAAAAAAATGTAGAAATTAGGGAAAGTTGGGAAAGTGTGGTGAATGAGTGAAGGAAATCTTGAGAGAGGGACTAGAGCAGGTTGCATGATGGAGGAGGGATAGGCTGGAGTGTCTTACAGGTGTTCTGCACACTTCTTTTCAAAACTAACCCAATCAAAAACTATAAAGAAAGAATTTTAGTTATTCTTGACCTAATTCTGACCTAGAAACAAGAAAAGTGATGAACAGAACTTTATAGACATGAAGTTATGCAAGAAAGCTATGGAAACTAAGTAAGAATGGATCTAAGCATGAAAACACAACCGATATCGACTTTTCCAGCTCAAACTCTAACGCTAACAATTGCATTGGAAGGCAAAAACAATGTTTTTGTGGCAGCAAGTGTGCCTTGGTATCAATTCATGGTCCCAAGGAGGGAGAAAGCAGATCAAGGACTGCTTGGTGGCCTTTTTGTGGATATTTTTTGTTATCAAACCATCAAATCAACTTGAAGCAAGAACAACTATCTTAATCATAAAAAAAAACTTAAGTAACAAAGCAATATTTAACAGAAATTATTCTATGAATGCAATAAAAACACATAAAAGTACACAAAGGAGGTACTGGGCACTTGGGTTGGTCCCAACCCCAAGAGCTACAGCCCCCTAGGAAAGATCAGAACTGGTTCAAAGCTGGATTCATCTTCATTGATAAAAAAATAATATTTACATCACAAAACTGTCTGCAAGAAGAAGCTCGAAAATGAGCTGATTACGAGGCTGCACTAAAGTGTGAAAATAAACTATCAAATGGCTAAACTACTAAGGCTTGAAGCCTTCCTATTTATGCAAGTGAGGACTCCCAAAAGTCCTCCTAAACTTTAGGAGCTTGGCTGTCCAAAACTGCAGATAATAGCAATTTCAGTAGACCTACTCAGCTGCCCCTTGAAATCATCTTTGGTGGGCTGTTGAACTCCGAGCTATTGGCGGAGAACTCGAGGAAGGGGTCATTTAGTGCAGGAGACACCCTTCCTATAAATCCTTAGCCTTGTTTCTTCAAATTTGGTTGCCAATATGCTTATAAATTCCTGGTCTTGGTCCAAAAATGTCCAAAAGTATGCAATAAACAAATATTAGACTTTGTGGTAAAGTGACTATTCCCATTCACTCAATTAACATAAATATATTTAAAAGAATGCATAAAACTATGTAGAATGGTAGATTAAGTGATAATAATAGGCAAAATGAGCCCATATAGTTTCTCATTTTCGGGGCTCATCAGTTTGAAACCTCTTAGTGTCACAACCATAGTACATATTACATGTATCCCCATCACAAAACGTATAATATATTCACTTAAATATAGTGTGTGAATGAATATTAGATCTATGTTAGCATATAATCCTTGGTTACATGTTCACCATTTATGAAGGTAGGTGGTTAATGAGCATAGGCCCCTATGCCTCCATGGAAAAGTTGAGAATGCCATGTTTAGATTGCCCATGTGACCTCCACTTGATCTACCTTCCACAAGTTCTTCCAAAACTCTTGATCCCTTTCATAAAACTAACGTTGGGGAGATGTTAGTGTTGACTAACCCTAATAAACTTATTTATTGCACATATTTTTCACTACTTCATTTTGTTTCCCTTGCATCCGTAGCTTAACTCTACTAGTGTCCCATGCTACCACACCATCATAGTTATTTTGTACTTATCAACTCACTCTTGCAACAATGGTTTTATGAACATACTAGTTCATCCTCTTTGGTTCATCTAGAATGAAACTCTCATAGGTAATATATTTTCATTTGGTAATTCACCTTACGAATTTTTTAAGAAAATAACTAAGATTTATTGTAAAAAAACAAAAGAATCAGATTGTTACTATCTTCATTGGAAAAAACTAGAATTTGGTTGGTGAGTTGGTGACATTATAGTTTCTAAGAGCTTCAAGTCTCCTATGAGTTTACAAAACTACCTTCTCATTACAGTTATTGGGGTTACGACTTCATGTTAGTAGGATTTTCATACCTACACTTCTACTCCATTGTTGTGTTAAGGTAATTACAAAAGTCTGGAGTATAATTTTACCCTAGACTCGGTTTAATTTCTCCTTTTTATTACCATCGACACACAACACCCCTTTATGTTCATGTAAATATTCCTTAATTAGCATGAACTATTTTTAGTATGATGACTCTAGAGTCGTAGGAAAATTAAATTGAAATACAACATGATGATGTATTAAATAAAATTGACTAATAAATATAAACTGGATGATTCCTTGGGAAATAATTTGAGTTAATGAGATCCTTACCCAAAATCAGGAAAGGATAAACTTCCCTTAAATGCCCCTAAAAATCCTTAGGAGTGGATTAATGTGATTTAATATGACTAGGAGGAGAAAATCTATTCAATCACTCAATGTGGAAAAAAAAATAGAGAAAGGATGAATAAAGTGTTGTGGGAGAAAAAGGCGGGCTTTAACAAAAAAAGGAAGATACTTTTTTCAAATTTTTTTTATAGGAAAAGCCTAAGCCATAGGATTGGCAGACCCTATGAAGTGGGATGTCATTAAGGAAAGTTTGCTATGGAAGAAAGGCATAAAACGTATTTGGTCAGAATCACAAGAGGTTGTTGATTCCTTGGAAATAAAATTCTCAGCTCAAGGGATGAACTGAAGGATCACAGTTCAAGGTTGGGTGGAAAACATAGTGAGATTTCGAAGCCGTTTTCTATCGGCAATTCTGGTTGGAATATCTTTAACATGTTACCTGATTTCAGTTATTATATTTCTCTTGGTTTCATCATTTTAGTATAATTAAATAGATATAGATGTTGTCCACTGATATATATATATATATATATATATATATATATATATATATATATATATATATATATATACGATATATATAATATATACCATAATATAATTAACCACTTAACCATTGAATTCTTAGGTTACATAAGAAATGCCTATACCAGTGATAAAGTAGGATAGGCTATTGGAAAGTAAATTTTGCTAATTCTGATGATATGTAACCACTTTGTTGGTGTATAATATGTTACATATCTATGGAATTATTTCTCTAGAATGTAGGCTAGAATCCTAATAAATTGAATATGTTTTTGTGGAAAGGTAGCTCTGATAGATAAATTATTTGGTGTGAATTAATTTTAGAAACCGCTAGATGTTAGGACAAATTTGACCTGTAGCCTAGTGAGATAGAGAGTAATACATACAAGGGTGAATATTTCTGTAATTACAGTAGATGGGTTGGGAGTAACCAACAATATATACCTATTAGTAGAACATTGCAATAAATAATGACTTCTGAACAGTGCAATCAATTTTTCTAATATACCTTTCAACCTTATAAATTTCAGGGTTAAGGGATTCCTAATGTAGAGATATGGCTTAGTGTCCATAGAGAATCGTAGCTACCTGTTGGGTATGGATCCATACATATATAATCTCATGAATATCACCTAGGAGGAACAACGCTTTGGGTAATGAGGTCATAACCATCTGGCAATTAGTTAGTAGTCGAAAAGAATTCCGAATCATTTTTCCTGGTGCTTTTGCTGGAACCGAAAAGAATAAATACACTAGAACCACGAAAAATCTAGTAGATTTTATCTGTGAAAATATCCAGAGAAGAGATAATATAATTCTTTTGAAAAGATTCACTATATAGCTAATGAAGAAAACGTGACACCAATAACTAGAAGACAAAAGTATATAAATATCTATATACATATACAGTGGCGCATGTGCATACAATGAGTCATAAATCCCATAGAGTAAAATATATATAGCAGTAACATTATTTTGACTTGACTGTAATACCAACAAAACATTCATGGGTTTCAATTACGCAAAAGTAGAAACAGGTATATATTCATTGTTATGGCATCGAGTCGAATCAACTTTACAATATACAGTGCTCCTATATGAAATTATAACTATAATAGAACTATAACTCTAGGAAATAAGATGTCATCAATGGGTATCAACCATATTCATATAAATACAATTTAAATTTTAATTGAGTATAGTTATCAATAAAAATTTGAACCCAGTTTACATTACCACTACACAAAATACACATTCTAAGAAAGAATGTTGTCTCGACGAAAAATGAGATTTTTAAAAAATTCATTAAGTTGTTTCCTGCTAGATTACATTGATGTTTTTCCCGAAAGTGAAATAACGATTTAGAATATTGCTTCAAGAGTTGTGATTTATGTAGAAAGTAATGGGTTGGGTTTGAGCCTGAAAAGAAAAATAAGAGCCCATAGTAGCCAGAATTGGAATCTGCTATTTACGAAATAGTAAATAAATTCTTCAACTATTAAGCATGAGGAATGCACTAAGCGGTGGACCGACGCCTCACCTAGGAACAGAAAACAATCAGAATGTTGAATGAACTTAAGTCCATAACTAGGTAAGCGTTAACCGACTTGAAGATAACCAAGGTAGCATCTGTAAACGGAGTGATGTTGCGCTAGCAGAGTAGTACTTGAAACTAGTGGAATAGGCCATGTGCATATGTAAAAAAGAGGTAGGGTGAGTTGTAAGATGGAGACCCAAGTATTTACAAAAAAAAAAATTAAAACAAAGGATTTTATTAGTAAGGAAAATACATTGACAAGTAACGCACATGAACTTTCATTGAATCAATGAAGGTTATAATGTCATAATAAAAGGGATATTTTCACAACACTACCCAGTTTCGCATCTTGTGTGAGTAATATATCAAGTCCATATCAAAATTTAAATGGAAATTTTGAGGATGAAAACCAACTAACCCTTTGAGGCTGTCATATACAAAAAATAAGGGGTATGTGCATAACTGGTAATTCCTTCATACCATTACCAACAATCCCTACTACTATAGTAAAAAAAATACAACTTGTGACTTTAACAAGTACCTGAGAATTTTTTTGAACCCCAGCAGGGCTAGTTTCCCCAACTTCCATAATTCCATAGAATGGGTTCCCTTGAACTGGAGGGAGCAGTGCCAAGTATAAAAGGATTCACTAGAACACCCATAAGTCGCACCATTCCCAAAATTCATTAATAATTGAAATGCCTACCTGCACAGACTATAGCCACGTCAATAAGGATGAATACCAATGAACCAGTGAGAGGCAATCCATAGCAACAAAAGTACAAAGAAAAAATCATTTACCTAAATTTTGGAGAGGACCAAGGTGTCAAAGGCAGACCCCTCGTTTTGATACAATGAACGCAAAAGTAACCCTGTGCAGACCTGTACCAAATGTTCAAATTTGGGAAGGAGTAATTCGTGGTGGGACTGTGGCAAATAAAGAGATAGAAATTTATATATACATCACACTAGAAATTCAACATTGATTCAAAGTAGTAAATTTATGGAAAAATCCCAGGAAGAATATGATTGAAGAGACGGAGGGGAATTGACAAGACAACCTGTTTGAAATAGCAACCACCATGATTGCTCAAATAGGTGGAATTTCAAACCCAACATGGTCAAGCTTGTATAATTTTAAGCATAATTGACGTAAGGAGCACTACAACAATGGTACCTTAATACAAGAAATTCGATTACAAGAACTGTTGAAGGCAAATATAAAGTTTACATTTTGGAACCTCAATTCGCACTGATAAAATAAAATTAGATACCTAGTATAGGAGAAACCAAAAATTTCAAGATGGTAGATGGAATACAGTTGCCACCAGTGGGTATCGCATGCCTACATTGTGCAGACCAGAGGAAACCACGTCGCGAGCACGAATTTTTTTTCCAAATGCATAATTTTTCTAATTAAATGAGCGATAGGGTTGAGTAATCCCATCCTTCCCATCTGCTATGGAAAATAAAGATCTTGACCATTCAAGTGAATGGGACTAGCAACCCATGTGAACATCACATGGGCAATGGTATCGTGGTGTCTTATTATTCGAGCTCAGAGATCCAGATGCGCACTTTAAACCCTGGGACTTAACATTTACACAGGGAATTTCAACTTAGGATTACATTATTTCTCCATACGAAGGCTCATTGACATCTTAGTGTCAGAGATAGGTTATAAAAATATGAATATCGAATTATTGAGAGAAAATATTTTATTACATGTCTAAATACTTATCAAGATGACAACCATGCATATAAATCAAAAGATATATAACATGCCCTTAAACAAAGTGCAAAATTAAGAATGGGTACATATACTAAAAATAGAAGATTACATAACACATATGCATGAGACAAGAGACAAGGATAGTTGTATATCATTGGAAGATTAGTTAAAATAAAGATTAATCATGTAGTATTGTGATTAAAGATATTTAGAATTTTTTTAAGGATAAATGCGTATGTCACTGTGTTTTGTTTCACACTGGGTGTGCAATGGGCTACCGCAGTTATATATATATATATACACACACACACACAAAATTACTAATTACCTAATTATATTGTTTCATAAGGTACATACTTGCAGTAAGTTGTTACAGGATGGAAGATGAATTTCCTCAACCCATAAGGGGCAGGGAAGACTTGTATGGTTAATTGTGAGAAGAAGCCACTACACCTAATTCTCAAATTTTGGAGGTGATCAGGAATCTACAACAAAAATTGGCTCAACTCAGAACTAGCAATGAACACTTGCTGAGTGCCAGTGAGGAGAAGGAACGTATGGTAAGGGGATTAACATAAAAATCTAGCCCTAAAAGTGTAGAACTAGAAGGGGTGAAGCGAAAAGAATCAGATACAAAATAAGAAAAGGCTGAAAGTGCTAAAGAATTAGATAAAAATATCCAAGATCAAAGAGGAAAAAGAAAGTGGGGTTACAAGGAGAGTTCCATGAGATTAAGTCTCCCACTTTTGATGGGGAAGGAGAGGAAGACGCAGAAGCATGGCTATTTGCTAGCTACAAGGAAAAGCCACTTTGTTGTGGGAAGAGGAAAAAAGTATATATTTATTATAAGAAAAGATAGTCTCTTGGGAGGAATTTCAAAAGACGATTAAATGAATATTTTTGAGTGAACGTTATTATGATGACCATGCTAAGAAATTCCATGAATTAAGGTTAGGACAACTTACTATAGATGAGTTTGTCATGAAATTTACAAACATACTAGGTATGTGTCCTATATGACAGAGGAGAAGGCGAAAGTTCATATATTTTTGAATTTTTTACCAACACCATACAAGGAGAGGATTGAGTTCGACAATGAAAAGATGATGGATGAAGCGGTAAGGAAAGATAGACTATGTTACCAACTGCTCAAAAATAGAAGTGAAGGTTCAAAACATTGGCAAAATGAGGATAAAAACAAAGCTAATATGAGTATGAAAAGATAGAAACCTTCATATCTGAAAAAATTCAGGAAGGATCATCAGAGGAAAAAGTTTAATAAGGGAAGTGTAAACTAGCCGACTTAGTCTCACACCGGGTAAAAACTCATGGATGTGAACAGAAAAAATAATACAGGAGGTAAAGAGCAAGAACCATTGATGTGTTGGGGTTGTGGCAAGCCACATATATTAATAAATTATCCGCGTAATCCAAGATCAATTAAAAATATTCAAGCAATTCATGAAGTAACTACTATAAACGATGTGGCTAGGAACATTCACAGAATCAGTGCGACATTAGAGAATAGGCAGGCTGAGCATCAACCTACAGTGATTGAAATTGAAGGTATTATACTAAACAAATCTATGTCTATTTTAATATACCCTAGGGTTAGTTTAATTTATATTAACCCTCAAAGTGTGGAAACATGTAAATTAAAATGAGAAAGATTTCAGAATTCATGGATGGAAGAGTTATCAACCAGTACAAAGCGGAGGGTAACTCACCAAATAAGATAGTGTCCTTTGGAACTGAATGGTTATTCCACCAAAGTAAATTTAAACATTCTTTCGTTAGGATCATATGATATATTAATTGGCATGAATTGGCTAGAAAAATAGAAGGTTGTCATAAACTGTTTAGAGAAAACTGTAAATTGTGTAGATCAATGTGGACAACCCAAATTAATAAGGGGAAAACCAAAACTGGTATCTGTCAGGAAAATTTAATATTTACTATTGAAAAGGACAACAAGAAAGGGATGTCAAGTGTACATGGTGCATGTGGAACAAGATGAACAACGAAAAAAAATACAAAGATTAGAGACTATATCGGTCATAAGAGAATTTCCATATGTTTTCCCTCAGGAAATTCCTTGGTTACCCCCTCATCGTGATATAGATTTCTCTATCAATTTGTTACTAGGTCCTACCCCCGTGTCTACAGTCCTATACATAATTCTTATATTAGAGCTATTAGAATTAAAATTGTAGCTACAAGAGCTACTAGATAAGGGCTATATCAGACCAACTATGTCACCTCGGGGGGGCCATTGCTATTTGTCAAGAAAAAATATGGTACATTTAGAATGTGCATCGACTATAGATAGTTGAACAAGTTAACCATCAAAAATAAATATCCACTACCTCGAATTGATGACCTGTTTGATCAGGTAAGGGGAGCAACTGTCTTTTCAAAGATTGATTTGAGAATTGGTTATCATTAGTTGCAGATAAAATATGAATATATCCACAAAACAACCTTTATGACTCGGTATGGACATTATGAGTTTGTAGTGTTACCCTTTCGTCTCGCTAACACACCAACAACCTTCATGTGTTTAATGAATAGTGTCCTTCACAAATATATTGATATATTTGTGTTAGTATACATAGATGACATCCTAGTATTCTCTAAAGATGAAAGGGGAAATCAAGAACATCTCATAAAATAAATACAAATGTTAAGAGAACATCAAATTTATGCAAAACCCAACAAATCTGAGTTTTATAAAAACATAATTCAATATTTAGGCCACCTTATTTATAAAGAAGGATTAGTGGTCGATCTTGAGAAGGTTCAATCTATCATGAATTGGCATATACCTAAATATGTGACAAAAATGCGCTCATTCATGGGAATTGCTGGGTATTATCGAATATTTGTAGAGGGATTTTCAAAATTAGCTTACCCCATTACTTCCTTGTAGAAAAAAGGAATAAAGTTTGAATGGAAAACCAAATTCCAGGAAAGTTTTGACAAGTTGAAACAATTGTTAACAACAACCCCTATATTAAAATTTTAGATCCAAACAAAGAATTTACCATTTGTACTAATGCTTTTTTGGAAGGACTTGGGGGTGTATTAATGCAGGATAGTGTTGTAATAGCTTATGAATCCAGAAAGTTGAAAAAACATGAACATAATTATGTTGTATATGATTTAGAATTGGCAACAATAATACACGCTCTTAAAATGTGGAGGCACTATTTATTGGGAAAGAATTTCATCTTGGTAGTGTATCATATTATTTTGAAATACTTTAGTTATCCTCATTTAAATGTTAGGAAAGCTAGGTGGTTATATTTCCTTAGCAAGTTTGAATTTGATATAAAACACATCAAAGGAAAAGAAAATAAAATTGCAGATGCTCTAAGTAGACATGCTCATGCTTTGGTAGGAAGTTATGTGAGCAGTACTTGTACAGATTTTGGGTAGCAAATTAAACAAGAATTACAACAAAATCCACAATTGCAAGAAATACAATAAAAATAGGTTCTAGGATATGGTGAGAACTATGAAAAATTATTAGCTTACAAAAATACATTGTATATTGCTAATGTGTTCATGTTGAAACAGATGATACTAGATGGCTACCACAAGAAAACATACGTTGGTCACTGAGGATACCAGAAAACAATAATAGCACTAAGGAAAATATAGTTTTGGCCAAGTATGAAGAAGGATGTAACAGAATATTCGAAAAAATGTTTAGAATTTCAACAAGTAGAAGTGGACCATCAACATCTTGCAGGATTACTAAATCGATTGCCCATTCCTAAATGGAAGTGGTAGGTGATATCAATTAATTTTATTACAGGTTTTCCAAGAAAAAAGTATCAACATGATTCGATTATAGTGGTGGTGGAGGTATTGACTAAAGCATCACATTTCATACCAGTGCAATCTACCTTTGGAACTGAACAAATTGCCAACATTTTCATGAACGGAATTTTCCGACTACATGGTATACAAAAAATGATAGTGTCAGAAAAGGATGAAAAATTTACATCCAATTTTTGGAAAAGCTCTATTTGGAGGCATGAGGATTAAATTAAACTTTAGTACTGCCTATCACCCTCAAATGGATGGGTAGACAGAAAGGTCAAACCACATCTTGGATGATATGTTACTTACGTATGTTATGGAGCATCCGACAAAGTGGGAGGATTTTCTACACATAGAAGAAATTTTCTACAACAATAGCTACCAAGATTCCATCAAAATGAATCTGTTTGAAGCTCTATATGGAAAAAAATATCATACACCACTTCGTTGGGGTCAACCAGAGGATAAATTGATATTTGAACCTGAAGTGTTGCAAGAAATGGAACAGACAGTGCGAAAGATCAAACAAAATATCAAAAAAACTCAAGACCAACAAAAAAATTATGCAAATAGGAAAAGGTCTCATAAATAATTTAAGGTTGGGTATCATGTGTACTTGCAAGTAAAACCAAGAAAAAATACTCTCAGAACTGGTAGCTGTGCTAAGTTGGAACCACAATTTTGTGGCCCTTCCAAAATTTTGCACCGAGTTGGTCCAATAACATATCAGCTAGCTCTGCTCAGTCATATTAAAGTTCATTATGTATTTAATGTATTATTATTAAAAATATAAATTCATGATCCTTCTCATGTGGTTCAATAGAATTTGATATAGGTGGAACCCGAAGGAGACTCTCTGCTAGAGCCAGTCTATATATTGGATTAGAAAGAGACAGTGCTCCGGAATTGAGTCATCGCTTGGGTTAAAGTGCAATGGAGGCACTTTACACCTGAGGAGGTTATTTGGGAACGCGAGGATATTATGAAAGAAAACTAGCTGTCCTTGTTCTGAAATGAGGCAGGAGAAGAATAAACACTGAGGACAGTGTTATTGTTTTAGAGAGGTTATATGTAACACCCTTTGTGGTCATGTAAATATTCTTTAATTAGAATGAAATATTGTTAGTATGATGAATATGAAGTCATATGAAATTGAAATACAAAATGATGATGTATTAAATAAGAATCTAAACTGGATGATTCCTTTGGAAAGAATTTGAGTTAATGAGATCCTTACCCAAAACTCGGAAATGATAAACCTCCCTTAAATCCTCCTAAAAAATTCTAGAAGTGGATTAATGTGATTTAATATGATTGGGAGTAAAAAATATATTAAATCGCTTAGTGTGGTTTAAAAACACTAAGAAAGGGTGAATAAAGCGTCGCAGGAGAAAAAGGTGGGCTTTAATGAAAAAAGGACGATACTTTTTCATATATATATATATACAAGAAAAGCCTAGGCCATAGGGTTGGAAAACCCTAGAAATCAGGGAAACGTTGAGTAAAGTCTGCTAGGGAAGCAAGCCATAAAAATGCGTTGGCCAGAATCACAAGAGGTTATTGATTCCTTGGCACAAAATTTCTTAGCTCGGGGGATAAACTAGAGGATCACAATTCAAGTTTGGGTGGAAAATAGAATGAGATTTCCAAGGGTTTTTCCATCGGTAATTCAGGTTGGAATATCTTTAACATGCTAACTAATTTCAATTATTATATTTCTCTTGGTTTCATCATTTTAGTAGAATTAATCAGATATAGATGTTTTTCGCTAATAAATTTGTAGATTAAATGATAATATCATTAACCACCTAACCATTGAATTCTTAGTTTATATAAGAACTGGCTATACTACTGATAAAATAAGATAGGCTATTGGAAAGTTAATTTTGCTAATTTTGGTGATATGTAACCACTTTCTTGGTGTAAGATATGTTACAGATTTGTGGAATTATTTTTCCATAATGTAAGATAGAATCCTAATAAATCGAATATGTTTTTGTGGAAAGATAGCTATGATACATACATTATTTGGTGTGAATTACTTTTAGAAACCGCGAGATGTTAGGAAAAAATTGACCTTTAGCCTAGTGAGATAGAGGGTAATACTTAAATGAGTGCATATTTATGTAATTATAGTAGATGAGCTGTGAGTAACCAACAATATATACCTATTAGTAGAACATTGTAATAAATAATGATTTCTAAATAGTGAAAATAGTTTTTCTGATATACCTTTTAGCGTTACTAACTTTGGGGTTAAGGAATTCGTGATGCAGAGATTTGACTTAGTGTCCATGGGGAATTTTTCTGATATACCTTTCAGCGTTATAAATTTTGGGGTTAAGGAATTCGTGATGCAGATATCCGACTTAGTGTCCATAGGGAATTGTAACTACATGTTGGGTATGGATCCACAAGTATACAATCTCATGAGTATCACTTAGGATAACTAAGCCTTAGGGTAACGAGGTTGTAACTATTTGGCAATTAGATAGTAGGCAAAAAGAATTCTGAATCATTTTTCCCGGTACTTTCACTTGAGCCGAAAATAATACATACATTAGAACCATGGAAAAGCTACCAGATTTTCTCTGTGAAAATATCTTGAGGAGAGATAATATAATTCTTCTAAAAACATTCCCCATATAGCTAATGAAAAAAGCATGATACCAATAACTAGAAGCCAAAAGAAGTCTATAAATATCTATATACATACACAATGGCGCATGTGCATACAACAATTCATAAATCCCATAGAGAAAAATATCTACAACAATAACATTATTTTGAATTAACTGTATTACCAACAATACATTCATGGTTTTAAATTTAGCAAGAATAGAAAGATGTATATATTCGTTGCTATTGCATTGAGTCAAATCAACTTTACAATATACAGTGCTCCTATATGAAATTACAATTATAAGGGAACTATAACTCTCGAAACAAGATGCAATCAATGGGTATCAACCATATTCATATAAATAGAGTTAAAATTTTAATTGAGTATAATTAAACCTGTGAACCTAGTTTATATTAGCACTACACAAAATACACAATCTAAGAGAGAATGTTGTCTCGACGAAAAATGAGAATCCTTTAAATCGATTAAGTTGTTTCGAGCTAGATTACATTGGTGTTTTTCCCTAAAGTGAAATAACTTTTTAAAATAGTGCTTCAAGGGTTGTGCTTTATGCTGAAAGTAACACCATGCATGGATTTAAGCCTGAAAAGAAAAATAAGAGCCAATAGTAACCAGAATTGGAATCTGGTATTTACGAAATAGTAAACTAGCACAACCACATTTACTAATGTGATTGATAAACGCTGATAGGTGTATATGAAACATATATACAACCACATTTTCTAATGTGGTTGATATATATGGATAGCCTTATATCAACCACATCAATAATTATTATGGGTATTTTTTTAAACACCACCTATTTAGGATTATTAATAACTATATAAATATTAACAACCGGATTATTTATATATATATTTATATGAATATTATATTAATATTATAATAATATAAACTCCTAATAATATTAGTAATATTAATTAATAATAAAAATAGCTCATAAAATTCGATTATCATTATATTATTAAAAAATATAATAATATAATTATTATTATATTATTATAATAATAATATAAAATTATAAAAATAATAATAACAATGATATTGTATAATAATAATAATAATATCTGATTATAATATTATAATAATATTCAAATATAATTATTATTATTATAATAATATAATTAATATTATTATTATAATAATAATAATATAATAGCTATTATATTATTATTAATAATAATTACTATTATATTATTTTTTAATATTATAATAATATATTATGATTATTATTAATTATTATAGCAATAATATAAAATAATAATAATAATAATCACAATTATATTGAATTATTATTATAATAATAATATTAGCTCATAATAACAACCATGATCCAATAATAATTAGAATTGTGATAAGTGAATTATTATGTGTAATTTTTTAAAGACCAACTATTTATGATAATTAATAACTATAGAAATAATAACAACGATATTCATATATATTATGATTATTGTATTAATATTATTATTATAATATAAACTCATAATAATATTAGTAATATTATTATTATTCTTAGGCTTTATTAATTCAACCATGTTTATTTTAGTAATTTTAATATTTATCTTAGGGTTTGTATACATTGGGTTTTTAATATTAGTCTCTTTTGTTTATTATTACCCAAAGGATTAATACTAAAATCCCAATGGATTATGAACCAACAGGAATAATATTAAACAAAAGCGACTAATATTATAAACCCAAGGAACTAATAAACCCAACTATTTAATGTTATAAACCCAAGGAATTATTGAACCCAACGGATAAATATTAAAAACCTAAGGGATCAAGAAGTGCAAGGAATTGATATTGAAAACACAAGAGATTAATAAAGATGACCATGATTGATATTATAAACCCAAGTTAATAATAAACCCAAAGGATTAATACTAAAACCCCAAGAGATTATGAACCCAAGGAAATAATATTAAACCCAAGGGACTAATATTATAAACCCAACATTGGTAAACCCTAATATAAATATTAGAAAGACTAAAATAAACATGGTTTATTTTCATGGTGAGACAATCCTTATCACAATGTGACATTCAACCATGGTTGACCATGGTTGTCTATGATTGAGAATGGTTGACCATGATCGATATTATAAGCCTAAGGGAATAATAAACCCAAAGGATTGATATTATAAATCTAAAGTAATAATAAAACTAAGGGATTAATACTAAAACCCCAAGGGATTATGAACCCAAGGGAATAATATTAAACCCATGGGACTAATATTATAAACCCAACATTGTTAAACCCAAATATAAACACTACGAACACTAAAATAAACATGGTTTATTTTGATGGTTAGACAATCGTTGTCACAATGCAACATTCAAACATGGTTGACCACGGTTTGCTATGATTGACAATGGTTGACCATGATTGATATTCTAAACCCAAAGGAATAATAAAACAAAGGGATTAATAGTAAAAACCCAAGGGATTATGAACTGAAGGGAATAATATTAAACCCATGGGACTAATATTATAAACCCAACATTGGTAAACCCAAATATAAATACTACAAACACTAAAATAAACATAGTTCATTTTCATGGTGAGACAATCCTTGTCACAATGTGACATTCAAAAATGGTTGACCATGTTTGACTACAATTTATATTATAAACCCAAGGGAATAAAAAACCCAAAGGATTTATATTATAAACCCAAGGGATTAATACTAAAACCCCCAAGGGATTATGAACCGAAGGGAATATTATTAAACAAAAGGGACTAATAATATAAACCCAAGGGATTGATATAATAAACCCAAGGGATTATTATTTATTTTCATGGTGAGACAATCCTTGTCACAATGTGGCATTCAAGCATGATTGACCATGGTTGGCTATGATTGACAATGGTTTACCATGATCGATATTATAAACCTAAGGGAATAATAAACCCAAGGGATTAATATGAGAAACCCAAAGCAATAATAGAACGAACGGAATAATACTAAAATCCCAATGGATTATGAACCCAACGGAATAATATTAAATCCAAGGGACTAATATTATAAACCCAACTTATATAAACCCTAAGACAAATATTATAAACATTAAAATTAACGTGATCAACCATCATTGATTTTCATATTGAGACAATCCTTATCACAATTCCATGTTGGACCATGGTCAATCATAATAAACCATGTTTGACTCGGGCATAATAAACCCAAGTGATTGATATTATAAACCTAGAGTATTAATACTAAAACCCCAAGGGATTATGAAACAAAAGGAATACTATTAACCAAAAGGAACTAATAATATAAACCCAAGGGATTGATATAATAAACCCAAAGGACTAATAAACCCAAGGGATTATTATTTATTTTCATGGTGAGACAATCGTTGTCACAATGTGACAATCAAGCATGGTTGACCATGGTTGGCTATAACTGACAATGGTTTACCATGATCGATATTATAAACCTAAGGGAATAATAAACCCACGGGATTAATATGAGAAACCTAAAGGAATAATAAAACAAACAGATTAATACTAAAACCCCAAGGAATTATGAACCCAAGGGAATAATATTAAATCCAAGGTAATAATATAAACCCAACGTATATAAACCCTAAGACAAATATTATAAACATCAAAATAAACATGATCAACCATCATTGATTTTCATATTGAGACAATCCTTATCACAATTCCATGTTGGACCATGGTCGACATCATAATAAACCATGTTTGACTAAGGAAAAATGAACCCAAGCGATTGATATTATAAACCCAAGGGATTAATACTAAAACCCCAAGGGATTATGAACCTAAGGGAATACTATTAAACAAAAGGGACTAATAATATAAACCCAAGGGATTGATATAATAAACCCAAGGGATTAACACTAAAACCTCAAGGGATTATGAACCCAAGGAATTATTAATATTAAAAATTTGAAGAATGAAGAAACCCAAGAATTTGATATTATAAACCTAAGGAATTAATAAACCCAAGGGAAAAATATTAGAAACCAAAGGGATAAAAAATGGCAAGGGATCAATATTAAAAACATAAGGGATTAATAGGAATTAATTTTTTAAACCCAATGGATTGATCAACCCATGTGACTATGAATATTATAAACCTAAGGGATGAATAAACCCTAGGGATTGTTAATATTATGAAAGCAACACGTTAATAAATTGAAGGGATAAACATTGTAAATGTAAGGGATTAATATTAAACCTTAGGACTATTATTTAAACCTTAATATTGGGGATTAATAAACCAAAGGGAATAAATGATAAACCGAAGGAATTATTAATATTACAAACTTAAAGAACAAATAAACCTAATCATTTAATATTATAAACCCAAGGAAATAGTAAACTGAACCTAAGCCCTAAATCCATGGCATCAATATTATAAACATAAATAATGTTATAACACAAAACAATAATTAATAACATTATGAAACCACAACAAATATAAGAATCACATTGCAAACCATAAAGCATTAAAACATGATAAATCGTCATTACATTAATAATAACACATTTATATCACTACATTATAAACAATAAATAAATTTTAAGCCATAAATACATTTTTTTTATCTTATCATATGAACAATCTATTGTTTTATTTTTTTCTAAGTAATATTATTCTAATGATTTGAAACAAAATAAAAATATAGCGAGGCTCTGGCCTCTGTGGTACTGAATAGAGTTATGTCAAAAAATATCACAGTCTAAACGCAACTGCCCAGCAAGGGGAAGCTAGTCCGTGTGAACACTAGAAAAAGCCCACGTAAGGGTCTCGAGATTTAAAATAAAAAGCCTCACACAAGCAAGCATACCATGCCAGAAGGAATGATAAAAAACAAAACACAGGAGAAAAACCTCAAACTGCATCTCTTGAGGCCTTCACCGAGCGGCAAAGCGACACCTACAAGCTAGGTCATCAGTTAGGATGGACCCCCTAGATGTCATATGGAGGGGGCTCTTCTACAATGTGACACGCCTACTCGTACCAGTCATCATCCTCAGTTGACATGCCGCACATGATGCCACCAGCTGTTTGTATACCCGCTAAGCTACCCTCGACTGCATGCTTACCAGACATGTCACCCAGGTTGCCACTAGTTGCCTTCATGCCACCCGCTCTACCATCGGTGGCATACCTACTTCCAGCCAACTCCTCACGATGCAGAGTGCCAATTTTATCAACCATCTGATACTTGCCTGGGTCATGATCTTCCATGTTCCACTGAGCGTCCCTTTACTGCTCACCGCTGCTCCTTGTCTAAGCTTCCTGCAGGTTGATTTCCTCACTGAAAGTAATGGTAATAGTGGCAATGATGATTGGCCGAGGCATAAAACTATGAAAGAGGAATTGGGCCATATGCTGAGAGTGATGAGGGGAGAGGGGAAGATTGGCGGTTTATGTAGCAGCATTCACTCTGCAGGCACCATGGGCCTGTGACCTTCCTCTGCCACTATGAGTAGCGGGGTATCTTCTAGAGAAGGGACCATGGGAGTGAGTAATAGAAGGGGAAGAGGAAGGAGAAGCATGTTCAGGGCTAGGCATGGTGGGGGCGTGAATGCTCCTGCCATGACTACCTCCTCTTCTACTATGCATTCGGTGGCGAGTGCGTGCCATGATTGTGTTAATATCAGAGTTGTCAATTAGGGAAGCGGAGGGATTTCTAGTACTAGAGTGGCTGGTCAGAAGGAAAACAGAGGGATTCCGAGCACAATTCAACTCATTTTATGTCATTTGGGATAAGTGATAACCATTTCACAAATCCACACAGTAGAGTAACTAACAACATTTTCCAGTGATGGTGCGAGAGCTTGGCTTCACAGCTTGAGGGGGCATGAGTAGTTTATCAAGGGAGGGAAGGATGTATTGGGGCTTGAGGAGGCCATAGCTTTATGCATGCTATAGATTTCTCGACTTGAGCACCAGAGTAATGGTGACTGCAAGTCGATAGTTATTTTCCATAAACTGGCCTGGAAGGGGACGCAGGTGGCCATGTGGCCAAGCCGCCTGCCATCCTTCAACCTAATCGCCATTAATTGCATCATGATCACCCGCATCTGAGTGTACTTCTTCATTCTATACCAATTCATTCTAATCTTGTATCTGGGAAGTGGTGGCAATAGTGTTGAGTGTACCTATATGTAGAGTCCGTTCCCTATCAACCCCTATGTTAGCCAAGAGATCAACTACCTTGTTTCCATATCTTTAGATATGTTTGAAGGTGACAACTCTTTTGGTGGAGAGCCATTTTTCGATGAGCTCTAATCTTTCTACCAATCTCCAGCTTCTGACAACTTTGTAAGCTGAGGTCCCCTGCAGAATCTGTTTAACCATGTTAATGAGAATCTGAGAGTCGTCTTGAATTATTAGGGGGAAGAAACTGTGATGCTGAGCTAAAAGAAGCCCCTGCCATAGCCCTTCTAGCTCTGCAGAATTGTTCGTATCCCAACAAATTGTGCCTAGGAAAATTAAGAGAGGTTTTCCTGTATGACCCCTGAATACTCCTCCATAGCTTGCTTTGCCTGGGTTACCTCTGGAAGCTCCATCGAAGTTTAATTGGATTACATTATGGGGTGGAGGGAGCCATTTGTTTGGTATATTGTGGTGTAAAGAGAATTTACTATGTTTTTTCTGTACCTGGTTCAGCCGAAGATTCCAGTTTGTCCATATGTTCTGCTCCTGTGGAAGGGAAGGAAAGTCCTCTTCATACCAAGTTTGGAGCATTAATGTTTCCTGAAGGTTTTTGCAAACATTGTACCATAGGACTTCTAAGGATGTAGATTGGTCTTTGAAGATGCGACAATTTCTTTCTTTCCATATAGTCCACATGAGAAAACCTGGGATGATTTTCCATAAAGAGTTTAACGATTTACTCTTATATGGATTGATTTCCCAACTACGTATGGTGTTGGTAATGTCCTCTTTAATTATTCCTTCTTTTTGGCATCTAAAACTTGCTTTTTCCCAGAGTCTATTTGCCAAAGGGCAAGAGTTGATGAGATGCAAAATAGTTTCTTCCTGTTGTTTACAGTTGGGGCAAATGGAGGGCCCGTGGAAACTTTTTTTCCTTAGATTGCCCCAAGTGAGTATTTGTTTTGACATAATAACCAGAGGAAAGTAGAGACTTTTGGCCATATGTTGGGGGACCATACTTTGTCCCATAGAGGATCCTTAACTGTTTGACTGCCGATTAGTAGTTTGTAAGCCTCTTGAGTGGTGAAAGTTCCTTGTGCATTGTAACCCCATCTTATTATATCCTTCTTGTCAGAAAAATGATTTTTTCTATTAAGAAGCGCTGGCTCCAAATGTTATTGAACTAACTTTGTGCCTTTCTTGATGATGTAGGCTGTGTTTATCCATTGTCGGTATCCCTGCATGAATGTAGGCATCCAATGTTTGATAACCTTATCCATCTAATGCTGTTCCAATTCTTGTATTTGGTGGGGTCTGATTAGGTCCCTCAGCTTGGGTCTTTGCTTCCATGAGTCATCCCAAAAATATGCATGGTTTCCATCCCTTATTTCCCAGAAACTGTGCTGTTGGACTATGTCTTTGTGCTGGCTAGCCATGTTCCAAATTAAGGACCCTTTGCCTACTTCTATGAGTCGAATTAACTCATCTGTTGGTCAGTTGTTTTCATATTTCACTGTCTAAAGGATGGCCCAGGGAGTATGCGACACAGAGATCCATTTCCACCATAAACTTGCTCCCATGACTTCTTTGTTGTGTTGAGGATCATAGAGCCCGGTACCCCTTGAAATTTTTGGAAGGAAGACCGTAGCCCATTTGGCTTGTGCCCATTTTCTATTTTGTCCCGAGGATCCCCATAAAAAATTCCTCTAAAGAATTTTGATTTTTTTTAAGCACCCATTTATGTGCTGCCAATACTGAAAGAAGATAAAGAGGCATGGATTGCATGACAGCTTTCATTAATACTAGACAAATGGCCATATTAAGGGCTCTATAAGTCCAAGAGGAAAGGCGAGCTTCCAATTTCTCTAAAAGCAGTTTCCAGGTAGAATGCTTTAAAGCAGAGTCAGTCATAGGTGCACCCAGATATTTAGAGGGGAGAGTAGCAACCGTGAATCCAAAAATGCGAGCTATGGAAGATTGAGTGATGGAAGAGGTATGGAAGAAAAATATTTGGGATTTTGCATTATTAATGTTGGCACCAAAGGCCTCGGAAAACTCATTCAGGAGGGATTTTAATTTGAGGGCTTCTTGAACTGAGGGATGGCCAAATAGCATGTTATCATCCAGAAATTGTTGGTAGGTAAAGGCAGGGGTGTTGGGGAAGGAGAGACCTCTGAGCTACTGGGACTGAAGAGCTTTTCTGATACTTCGTCCAAGTCCTTCCACCATTAAAACAAATAGAAAGGGGGAAAGAGGATCTCCTTGTCTGATTCCTCTAGAAGGATGAAAGGGAGTGGAAGGTATGCCATTGACCAGAATGGAGAAAAGTGGAGGATAGAAGACTCATAACCCATCTAACCCAAGGAGGGGAAAATCCAAAGGCTATCAGCATCTTTTGAATGTAAGTTCAACATAATTTATCGAAAGCTTTTGAAAGGTCAATTTTTAGGAGCATACCTGCTTTTTTGAGCTGCTTCAGGGAATGTATAATCTCATGGGTGAGAATGATGCCATCCGTGATTTTCCGACCTTCCACATACCTCGATTGCTCTAGCGAGATGAGTAAAGGTAGTAGCAACTTCAATCAAGAGGCAATAACTTTAGATATGATTTTGTAAATGACATTACAAAGAGCGATAGGCCTGAATTTGTCTAGAGTCAAATATTGCGCTTCTTTGGGGATAAGGGAAATAAAAATCGTGCTAAGAGAGGGAAGCATCCATCGAGTAGTCCATGATTCCTCAACAACTTGCCAGACCTCCTCTTTAATGAGATCCCAGCAGTTGTGAAAGAAATTTGAGGTAAAACCATCAGGGCCAGGCGCCTTCCCTTCCTTGAGTTGTCGCATAGCATACTCTACTTCTTGTAAAGATATCGGGTGAAGGAGGAGCTGATTGTGTTCTTCTGTTATGATTTTCGAAATGTTATTTATAATCTTCTCTATCGCTACCTGTCTATCGACTTTTGGTTCTTTGTGCACTTTTTTGAAGTAAGTAAGAAGCTCTTGTTCTACGTCTTCATGGTTTTCTAAATGCTCTCCTTGCTGATTTCGAATGTAAGTGATGTTGTTGTGCATTCTTCTCTGTATGGTAGTGTGATGAAAAAAAATTGTATTTCTTTCTCCCTCCTTAAGCCATCTGATTCTAGATTTTTGTTTCCGAAGTATTTTCTCTTTCTTTTCTCTTTCTGCCATTTGTGTCTAAAGGAGCTTTTCCTACTGTGAGAGTGCTTCGGTTCTTCCCTCAATAATGATCATCTGTTAGATTCTTTTCATTTCCTGATCTAGAGCATTCTGAGCTTGGAAAATATTGCCAAAGGTTAGTTGATTCCACTGTTTGATGTTCTTTTTGAGATGTTTGAATTTTTGCTGGAATTGGTACATTTTTTAACCTTCCGGGGGGTTGAAGATTTTCCAAACTGTATTTATTAGGTTGTTGAAGTCTAGCTACATCAACCAGAAAGATTTGAAGTGAAAGGGTCTCTGTGTGTTGCTCCTTAGTCTTTGCCATTGGAGCGAGATAGGCCAGTGATCTGAGCTTATAAGAGGTAAGATCGAGGCAGAGAGATCTCCTCCAAGATGGATGGCATTGTTGGAAAGCATAAATCTATCTAGTCGAGAGGAAATTTGTTGGGTGCCAGCTCTTCTATTATTTCAAGTATAGACTCCATGATTGAATGGCATATCTATAATCCAATTATTCTGGATGAAATTATTTAAATGGATTCTTTCACTATCTAATTTATTCCTGCCTCCGCTATTTTCTTCCAATTTAGTAATCATATTGAATTCTCCTCCTGTGATCTAGAGTGGACGTGTTCTGGTGGAATTGATCAAAGATAATGTATTAAGAATGTCTATCTTGTGCATTGCCTCCTGGGGAAAGTATACATTGGTTAGGTGACCATGCATATTTGTCCCTATTATATGGAAGGTGGCTTGAATGAAATGCTTACTCGCATGGATATTAGTAAGCGCGATAGATAGTTCATCCCAAGCTATTGCTAGTCCTCCTGAAGCTCCTAAGTCATCCACTGCTATTGCTTGACTGCCTGGCCATGCTTTTTCAAGGCTTTGACCAAGTGTGGTAGAGTTACATTTTGTTTCTTTCATGAAGAATATTTGGGGTTTCTCCTACTGAATCATGTTTTTTATCATTTTGTATTTCCTAGGGCTATTTAGCCCTCTTATATTCCAAGATGTGAGCTTCATGTTTCATTATTGGGTAGGGGACTGTAATATTTTGTAAGCTTGGAATATCTTCCTGATTCCACCAGCATTTCCCCAATACGGATGGTTCTTTGGAGGTCTGTTTTCCTCCCCCATTTTTTATTGTCTTTAGGAATGTTTTTTCCATCCCATTGACTTCCGAGTTGAATGCCTAAAGATCTTTGCTATTGTGCTATGGAAAGGATGACTTCCAAATTTTCCAACTGTCTTTCTGGGATCCTATCAAATTACTTTTTTTCTGCAAGCTTGTTCCAATCCTAATATGTCCAGATCTCCTATGTCTATACTTTTAGGCTCTTCTTCCATATGCTTGGCCTCGCTACTTTCCTCTACTAAGTCTGTTACAATAGTGGTTTCTTGCTACAGAATGTCTATATCCATGCCATGAGATTTCCAGATAGGTGTCAGATTGGGTGAGGAGGTGGTTAGATCTATGGATGGTGAATGCTTTTGGGTTTTCCCTGAGCCTGAGGGGTTGAAATTGGGTGGTGCCTTAAGAGGCTCCTCCGAGGGTAAGGGGAACTCCTTTTTGGTTCACTCTGGCTGAGTTAAGATCTCAAAGATATTACTGGTGGATGGCATTGAAGTGTTGGCAGAAAGCCTTTTAGGATTTGATGCAGGTTATTTGTGGTTCTTTTTATGATTTTTAACCTTGGTGAAACCCTCAGAATTAGGTTTTTCTGAGGGGGTATAAGTCAGGGGTTTAAGATTTAATGGGCAGTCATGAAAGAGATGGCCAAGGGCATGACATTTTCTGCATCGAAATGGGACATTTTCATAATCTATTGACTGAATCCACTCAAAATCATCATGGTATAAACTTACCGCATTCGGAAGAGCTTTACTTAGATGCATATAGACACAAATGCGGGCGTAGGAAGTATGTCTTCTGAGTTTTATCTCCTCCTCAATTTTGATGAACTTCCCCAGTCCATTTCGAATATTTCAGAGAATCTTCCTCCCAGTACTCCAATGGAAGGGAATATATACGAATCCGTACTGGTGCCCAACTTAGGTCTTATTTGTCCGGGTTGAATCTCTCAATCCAGTCTCCCAGGTAAAGACCCATTTCATTGAAGAAGTATGGTCCTCCATCGATGACCTTATTTTGATCTTCTATACAGTTTAAAACTGTCGTGAAAAATCCCTTTGGTCCCAGCTGCAAGGTGATGTGCCCTTTTGGTTTCCGTTTGGCTGCAATCCAACCATAAAAGGCTTTCTCTGTGGGCCAGAAGCTGATAAATTTCCCTATTAAAGCATGATCCTTCATGTATTGGATTTGGGTATTGATTCTTTGACTCAGTAGCTCAATCTTAGGGCTTTCAACTGAGATATGTTTACAAGTGGCTGATGTTGCTTTGGGAACCTCATTTCCTCCTGTGTTATCTGTCTGCACAAAAGGAATTGTTTCCTCCTCTTCCTAGGGCTTTTTCCCATCATTTTCCATGTGCATCTGAGTATTTTCTTGATCATTGGGGGGAGGCATCGTGTCCTCCCCCTGGAGGTTATCCATGACTTGTACTCTATTCTTTGTCACGTACTATTGCTCGTATTTATAGAGAGTTGTTACTATGACGTCGTGGTCTGTGCAGGTCTGCCGTTGCAGGGTCTGACAAAAACCCTGTACCGCCATCATTTCCTCCAGAGCTCAACAATCTATTGTTTTATTAATAAATCAAGCCATAAATACATTGATATCAATACATGAATTTATTAATAGTATAACTCTCAAGAATATTGATATAAAGACCTAGAACATGAAATCCCAACAATAATATTATAAATGTAAACAATATTTTCATTTATGAAAGATGTGAACAAAGTGAAGGGATCCACACAAAAGACCAAAAAAATAAAAATGCAAGAGAAAGATATAAAATAGTAACACTGCAATTGGAGCAAAGCAACATAAATGAAGAGAACACATCTAAATTGCACACATTGGATTTAAAGAAGAACAACATAATAGCACACTTTAAGACTAGAGTTATACAATTTTGTACATAAAAGCAACAACGAGAAAAAAATCAATTTAACCAACATTGCAACCACAGAAAGAACATTGAGTCTTAACATATAATTTTTTGTTTTCTTTACATCAAATAATTCCACTACAAAATTGAACTTGAAACACTCCATCAAAAGTCATCTATGGAGTGGCCTCTTCCAAAACAAAACCAGACCAATGACAAAAGCAACACCAATTCAAATCAATGGGATAATGATCATGATACTTAACACTTTCCAACCAATTTCTTCTTGTTCTCCTCCCAAACTCCCTCTGATGAACATGTTTCAAGTATTTTACATGTGTTTTCGTTTGATCTAGCTCACGAATATGATCATCAATAAAAGCAGGATGGAACCCATGTTTTCTATCAAACTTGTCACGAAGATAGGAAAGAAAGCTTATAGCTCCAGGAATATCACGTATTGTTTTGGAATAATAGATGACATCATTATTGTCCATATCTGCATTTGAAAGACACAAAAACAAAAGAAAAATCAATAAAGACATGCACAAATAAATAAGCACACACACACACACACACACACACACACACACACACACACACACACACACACACACACACACACACACACATATATATCTATATGTATGTATATACATAAAACATAACACCCCATTTGTATTTATGTTAAAAAACTTAATGTTATAGTGTTACATGAAAAAAACAATCTAGTGTTACATGAACCAAATGATATAAAAATTTCTACAAATATAAGCCTCATTTCACAATACAATAGAAAAAACCGTGGAAATGGAAAAAAACTGTGTCCAATATTCAAAACCTCCATTTTTTCATTTCATGATGCAATATGAATCCACAGTATTAATGTCAATATGAACTAGTTATAAAAATGATTTTGAATGATTGGTTCATATAACTCGTTGTTTATGTTTGAATGGTCTGTTGCAAAGAAAAGAGAAATAGGCACTTAAAAAAATAAGTAAATTGAACAACATGAAAAACGATGTAAACAACTTTCTCAAATATTACTATGAATATGATGAATTTATTAATCTAATAAATATATGAAAATGATTATTATATTAAAATTAAATCAAGAGGACAATAAAAGCAATTCAAAAAACATACTATAAAGAAGGTCACAATGTTATTAGTTGTATGTCATAGCGATATGGACTTCAATCGCTCCTCTTCCTTCTTCCTAATTGTAACATATGCATTATCTTTCATCTTGGCATAACATTGAAAAGAAAAAGGCAGTGCAATGCATAAACCATCTATTGATTTCACTCTTGATATGGCTATGAAGGTAAGGCCTTGCTGCTTTTTATTCCCGATATCAACTAATGCTCGTTCTAAAGTCAAAGCCTGTGACTTGTGGATTGTAAGAGCCCATGTCATCTTCAAAGGAATTTTTTTCTTGATTTCCTCTTATTACTGGTGTGATAGGGACAATGTTTGGATTCCTTGCATCGAATGGAAAACCAACATACTTATCGAAAATAACAATTGTGAAAATTGGAAGTTGAGGTGGCTTAGTGGTAGGTAGATAAAATATATCCTTAACATAACCAAGTGCACCATTCACCAAGCCAGCTTCAACCCATAAATTACATGTCAACATAACACGCTGACCACGACACAACAAAAATTCACAGTCCAATTGATCATCATCAACACCATTGACTTTTGAACACCTTGAATGCTCAACAACACATCATGCAATTGGAGAATTTAATGATTTTAATATATGCCTATTATGGAAGGAGACCAAATTATTTATTGGAAACATGTGAACTGTTGCATTAAATAAATCTCTTTCTCTAGGATGCAACCTCATATCAACCCGTGACATAAGAAACTCCCAATCTTCAAGAATAGGTTCTACATTTCTTATGTTATTGAGGACTCTACGAAAACAAGATTGTTTCTCATTATTTCCTTGTTGGCAAAATATTGTGTCAAGAGTGACAACAATGTTGAATTTTTTTGACAAGACGTTCCCTATTGTATTACCTGCGTACAAAGGCTTATCTCTCACAGGAGGCAGTTGGCCAAGGTCACCCACAAGGATGATGGATTTGCCACCAAAAGGACATTTTTTTCTCTGGAAATGCTTCTCGTAATCGAGCATCTATTTGCATAAACAACCTTTATCCTAGAAATCTAATTTCATCAATCAATATATATCTAAGATGTCATATTTCTTCTTGGAATACTACAAGTGACTACCCCTGTAGTGCCTGCATATCTTTAATTGGAAATTTTAGAGCTGAGTGTATTGTTTTTGCATGTATATTAAAAGAAATTATTCCCATTGGGGCAAGAAGAAGAAAAGGGCTTCTTCCATTACTTGACGAATTAGAAAGAGCTTAAAAGATACAATGGATAAGGAATGACTTCCCAGTGCCCGTAGTGTCATGAATAATCATAAGAAGAGCTTCACGAATCTCATATTCAGCAAAGTTCCTTAAGACAATTTCAAAAGCAAGTCATTTTTTTTCCAAAAACGAATATGGAGATGCAAATTTCTGTTTGAAAGGTCAACAATATCACCCCTTGATTTTTGATTCCTTATAAAATTAATAGCTTCTTCTGCAACATCATCAGAAATAGTTATACTTTCCCAGTCGAAGGATATATCAAAGTCCCTTCAACGAAGGTGTGAAGATCAAAAACATTCACATCATTTGGTGGAACCAAGCGAGAGAAATCTACCATTCTTGAAAATCATCTTCAAGATTCATTTCCTGGTTAGAAAAATTGCCATCTTCTTCATCTACAATATTCTCTATAATTGATGGATTTCGGTCAACATGCCATGCTCGATATCAAAAATTCCTCCAATTTTCAATAATAATTTTAGCTGAAAGGACAATTACTGCAGGAATGTCACAAAATGGCTTGTAAAAGAGCAATTTTGTCTGGCAGAAGATTTCAAATTCCTCTAAAGCCTCACCAGAATAGAATAAAGCCGCGGCCAAACCAGAACAATGGCATGAACATCTCTAGGCTTCCATGGATCTTGTTTACGCTTGCTATCAAATGTCCAAGATCTTTTTGTTTCTAACAAAGATAGATGTTCAAGGAAAAAAATGTCTCTTCTGATAATGTTGAACAAAAGTATTCTCAGATTAACATTTCAAGCCATCCCTTGAGATTTTCCTGCAAAACTTTCTTCCAACATGTAAGGAAACTAATTTCCGACTACAAACAACAAGAGGTAGCTTAAGCAACATATGACATGTTTCTTATGCTCCAATGTCATGATCAACAATCATTTATGCAAGAATATTTCTATATGCACATAAAGCATGATGCTCAGAGCCAATAGAATTTGAAATTCTAGTTAACATATGATTATAATTTTCAAACCTTTTTCTTGCTTTTGATGCATACTTAGAAATATATTTCAAGATAGCATAGCGAGAAAGCAATGGCTGGAAATCAACATTTGCACGCCACATTGTTAGAAGGTCAATGTTATGTACATTAAGCTTGTCATCATTTCTTGTTGGCCCATATTTTTTTCTTCCTCGATCATCTATGAACAATCTTGATTCATAAAAAAGATCCCATGGAGCATTGTACCGACATGTTAGAATAGTGCCCTTTTTCCGCAAACAAGAATCTACAGTACACTTTGTGTGCCTTTGGACATGGTTTCACAATTACTCGTAATCATTATGAGGATTAGAAGAGAAAACCTGACCAGTATTCAATAGGCAAGGTTCATCATTGAGGCTTAATGGAACCATTATGTTGCGACGATGTATGTCACATGGATTCCATGCAGTTACATATTTGTCGAAGAATATCTTTGCAAGTTGTACATCAAAACTATATGACCAATCAAGTATTTCCATGTCAGGAGCACCTTCTAACCATAGGAAACCATGGATATGTGCTGAACCTCTATGTTTCCACTCATATATGAAAAAAATGAAGATATAGTTACTACAAACAATATAAATAGAATCATAATAAAAGTTGAAAAAGTATAGAAAAAAATTCAACAACACCAACCTGTACTAGAAGTCTTTAGCCTTAAGATATTTTTTGGATAACTTCCTCTCGAAAAATATTGAATCTATGGTACATAAATGTCACAACAATATGAGGGTACTGGATAACATTCTCAATTTCCATATGATGCTCATTTGAAGAACAATAATGTGAATGTATGGGCATGAGGTTATGAAACTCTGGCCACTTTGTGTCAGCTGCACTCAAAGTAAAAAATAAATATGGACATCCTAACTGAGTAATCATGTCTATCAATTCAGATTGACACTTAGTCCAGTATGCCCTTGTACCTCTCAGAGAAGAACCGAACCCCATAATATGCGTAGCCAACTTATTATTTTGTAAATCAAATGGTTGGTGATGCAACTATTCAATTGTTGTAGGTGAGTTATCATGTAAATGTTTCTTTGCAAAAGTTGCAGTAGTTGCTTGTCTCCGATGCCATATTATCATGTTTAATAGGTAATATCAAAAGTGTGGATGCCTTCCAAATCTTTGATCATAGTACCTAGGAAGATGCAATGCATACTCATGCAGTTCAACAGTACAAATACATGGTTGCAACAAACTAGCATCACTAGTGGGGAACGATGTTGGGAATTCCATATCTAATAACACCTCTATATTATATTCATTCACTGGATAGGTTCTAATACTGGGCCAATCCATGTCTTGAACATGCGAAGAATCAACATTATCAAGAAATGCTCTAATTTATTCCACTTCTCTTCATTCGTTTGGTAGGCGAGCAACAAAAGAAGAAGGATGAGAGGGTGAATCCTAAGCATGAAACACTTAATTACTAGTTTCATTGATCTCAGATTCTTCAATATCACAATCAACAAATTTAAGCATGGAGGAGACATCTATAGAGCTTTCAGGCTAAGAATTCACTTAATCATAATCAATTACAACATCTCGATAATATGGATCATGTTGGATTTTGAAAAGCAATGCAACCATCACTCGATATCTTTTTACATAACATTCATAATATTTTGATTGAGCGGCATGTATCCTCACAATTAGAAAGTCAATATCTTCAACATGTCAGGGAAGACTTTGTACAATTGTAGAAATATCTTTAGGAAAGTGAATTGTATGACCACTATACTTATATTTCCCACCTCGAGCATGTGTCACTTGAAAAATATGATTCACACGTGCTATTAGCATTTCTTCAACTTGAGTAAGAACTCTTAAAATATGAGGTTGCTCACGAGGATCCATGTTATTATATTGACAAAAACAATGGGCTCCTCTTTCACTCTTACATCGTCTGCAAATAGGTCCTTTAGAATGTCTCACAACATGTATTCTGGGATACGATTCTTGGCAAATGTGGCACATTTGGACAATTGACAAGCTATCTGTCTTTTCTCAAAATATTTTATGCACTCCAATCATGTGTTCATCAAATGAATATGATCTCTACTCACCGAACCATGTTGAAAACCATTTGGAAGAGTAATTTTTTTTTTAAATGTACTTCATCTTTAGGAACATGAGATTCCCTTCGGAAAATTTGAAGCATGTGGAGTGGATCTATGAGAATGTATTTCCAAATTTATGGTGTGGATTTTGCGAACTTGAGAGGATTTAAAGGTCTCTTTGTCACAAAAGACTTTAAAATTTAATTCCCAACTAATTATAAATGAAAAGGAATAAAATGCATTCAAAATTTGCATTTGTGTCTTCATGCAGATGAGGGTTATGAGATGGTTGCTCTTGGATTCTAACATCAATGGATGGAACATTTTGGGATGTAGTTTCTATGCCTCTATTAAAATGAGTTGTTTCGTGTTTCAAAAAAATAAAATATGTTATAAAACTAAATGTCCAACAAAGAAAGATTCAAAAATGGAAAAGAAATTAAATACATTGAACATCTACATTAGTTTTACAATTTGATGTTTTGGATTCCAATTCTCCAACCTAATGAGATGAGATCATGGTTTCTCCATAAAAGGTTACAAAATACAATTTCCACGCAACTCTAAATGGAAAAATGAGAAAAAAATCAAATGCACTCAACATTTACATTTGTTTGGCGATGTGGATGAACACTATGAGGTGGTTCCTCTTCACTTCTTACATCAATAGATGGAACATCTATGAAGTTAATTTGTATGCCTCTATTGAAATGACTTGTGTCATGTTCAAAGAAAATAAAATACGCCATAAAATTCAATGTCCAAGCAACTAGAAATTTAAAAAATGAAAAGAAAATAAAAAACATTGAAAATTTACATTAGTTTGGCAATTTGATCATTAAGGAGAATGCACAGGAAGGTTATGACATGCTTCATATTCACTTCTCAGATTAGTAGATGGAACTCTTTGGGAGTCAATTTCTAGACCTCTATTAAATAAGTTGTATCTTATTCCAAGAGAATAAAATGACATAATTTTAGTAAAAAAAACTTTGTAAATATAGGAATGTAATAAAACAACCACTATTGCAGCGAAAATCAAAATATCATTGTGTTACCTCCATTGTTCCATGTGAAATGCTATCAGGGATGAATAATTCTCTTGGTGGGACCACATTAATTTTAGAAGCGAGATTTTAAGATACGATGTTTCGAGCAACTGGCTCCAAATTATCAAACAAATGGCCAAGTAAAATATCATTCAAATCATCACACAAAACGTCATCATTACGTCCACCATGGATGTTTTTCAACCTTTGGCCATCAAAACATGCAATTGGACACACTGAAGGGTTAGGGTGGACATTCGCATCCACATTATTTTTATGGCATTTTTCCCGATTGCAAAATGTTTCCCCAATGTTATGAACATTTTCAGGAGAGCATCAAACAACAAGTTTATGCTGACGAAGAGCATATTCTGATAATGAACTATCAACAAGAAATGTTCTTTCTAGTATATCATCCATAGTAGAATACTTACGAGGAATTATAAAATCATTTTCAAGAGTGGCTTCACTCATTTTCCTATTATATGTATCTCTCCTATGCTCATTTATGGCATCCTTATTTTGTTGATACCATAAACGAAGACTTTCATTAGACCTCTCATGTGATTCTGGTGACAAATTTCGTTTTCTTGTACGCTTGCTTGTGCCTTTAGATGGCATGTATTCAATGAATAATAAAATATTCATTATGGAATCATAAACATGGAACATAACAAAATATCTAATATAAACAAACAAAAAAGAATGAAAAAGGCACAAGTTTTTTTGGAAATCGTAAAAAAACATAAAAATGTATATGTCATTTTTTTCCAACCATATAAACTTATCAAAATGTATAAGGATTTTTCCAAATGGCTAAAAACAAAAAACAAAAAATCAAAATGGCAAAGAACAAAATGAATTCCTCCAAATGGCTTAAACAAAAAAGTCTAACTTTCCATTGATCATATTAGAATCAAAATGAAACCCATACTCTTGGGACACAATACTCTAAGAATTATATGAATTGGAAGTATATCTACAAATTTGGAACTATATACTATCAAAATATAAATGCAAATATTAAAATGTACATAAACATATAACATTGTTTGAGAATCAATGACAAACACCAATACAAATAATATATATAACATATCTCATAGAAATTATAATTATACAAACAAAGAAAAATGCATAACATCGAGACACATTTACATGTAAATAAGAAAACTTTAGGCTAAACAATATGAAATATTTTACATCATAAATATCGATATAAACATAATTTTAAAGTATTGCCATGTAAATATCCATAGTATGTATAGATACAAAAATGGAAATATTTTCCACAGCCATAGAGAGTATAGAAAATGGAAATATTTATAATAACTCCTAAGAATAATAATATCCCAAGAATCCATATCCATATCTAATGGTGGAATCTCATCAATAAAATCCATACGGGGAGCAATTGCAAAAACATTTCCATACTCAATCAAATAATTGCAATCCTCCAATGTTGGGTACCAAAACCGAGACATCTTCTCGTTAGTTGAATTATCAATATCTATTGGAAAATACATGCAAGTCATCATGTCATATAATAGGAAAGGAACTTCACTACAGTTGCACATAAGAACTACACCATGGATTGTTTGAAATGGAAGATAACCATGACATTTGCTATTTATGTTTGCAGAAATTTCTTCCAGTAACTTCCATCTGAAACCCCAATCATATTCAAAGTAGTCAATTCTTCGTTAAACACAAAGTTGACCAAATTGGAAATGATCTAATTCTTGAATTGACCATACAAAACTGGAGCAATCATTGACAAGGACCCCCTCCCCGGAATTTGCCCGCTTCCTAAGTCTGTTGACACTCTTCCCCAGTCCAGTAAGATGGCGGATCAGCAGGACCAGCCAAATGCCCAGGAGCCTGCCAACAATCCTTTCGACAGGATCATCAACAACAACGAGTGCTCACTTTGCAAAGCGCATACATTCATGATCAACAGATTCATCAAACATTTCAACGAACTCAAGGATGATTACCAGGCAGATAGCAGATCGAAACGGAAGAAGCTGGAGAAGCAAAAAGCAGAAATTGAGGCCTTGAAGGACAGGTGCAACCATCTGGAGGAAGCCATAGAGCATATCAGAACTCTCACTCAAAGTATTCAAGCGGAGGCTTCAACTAGAGCCAGCGCTAGGAAGGATCCCCTCCCCGATGACTCTGTCACTCAGAAACTTCCCTAGGAACCATGGACTGTAAATTTTGTTGGCTTGGAGGTTCTTTTGTTCGGCAATATAGCCGTTACTTCTTTACTTTCAGTTACCGTAAATGTAGCAATGAGGAAAAAGGGTCTGCGAACCCGTTTTTGATCCTCATCGCCCTAATCTATCATAACTATGTACTAGGACTCTGTCCCTGATGTTTTTATAATATACAAGTAATCGATTCTGTTAAAAAAAAAAAAAAAAAAAGACATACACTGTACCTCACTGATTGGAACAAATGAAAAAACCCACTCATTTTTTATTACGTCAAACCAGTAGATTGTATACTTGTACCAAGGATAATCTTCATACTCCTTGTCCAGATACAGCCAAAAATAATTACTTTTATAAAACACTATATTCTTAGGGGGTGAAGTGCCACCAAATGGAATAGAAGCCCTTTGCCATACCCTATGAAGACTACTACAAACATAAAATTTAGACTGCATTCTGTCATACATATGTTTTAGAACAACCCAGTCATATTTTATGTTGCTTACAATTTCCAATAATGAAAAGAATCCCCAATCTCCAACTCATATTGGCCCTATGTTTTTAAATGCCTTTGTAAATGGGTTCGTTACAAAATAGTTGTGTGTTTGGCAGCATTCTATTGGTAAGGATAAAACCACCATTGGTCCAACAATAGACTCTACTCTGTATCTTGAATCTATGAATCACAAATGAAATTGAGATATGTGGCCATTCTGATTAAGGTATTGAGCAACAAAACAATTGTCTTCACTATTGAGGAAAGAAACGCGAAATGGAAATTCATTCGTAGAGACATTCTTGCAACGTAACAAGAAAGAAGGGATTTGGAAAGAATTCTTCCATTTTTAGAAACAGTTCTAAACTTCATCACAACCGGTAAAGGAAGCCATAGGAAGACAATTTCAAGAACTTCGAATGGAAGACAACTCCATAGCTGGATCCATGATCAAACAATGAAATCACCTAATAATAAAAAGGAAACACATTTGATATCAACAAAACAATTTAATGTTGAATAAAATTAAAAGTAACATACGTACATAATTTACCATACACAATTTTCCATTTTGTTAAGGATAAAAAATGTTAATGGTTGTGTAAGAGTGAAATTTTAACTAATAAAAAATAGTTGGGGAACAACTTGGTTTTTTTTCTAGATTCAAGATCACATGGCTACTTGTTTTGTATAGTAGTGAATTTATTTTAGTTATATTTTTTAATTATGTATGTGATGTGAATCATAATTAACTATTGTCAATTTTGATGAAATTAATAAATATTAGGAAATTTAAATAATAATAAAATGTAGTATGTTTTAAGTTTGTGAGATTTTTCAACATAATTTTATATATTTATAACTTTTTTAATTATTTGAATTTCTTAATATTTATTAGAATAGTATTTCTTATTTAATAATGTAATTTTTAATCATACACTAATCATAATAATTATAATTTAAATGTTCTTAGCCATTAAGAAAATTTGTTTCTAAAACAATTAATTGTATATGTTTTCATTGTTTTAAAAAAATAGTAAGTTGGTTTCACACTATACCCACGAAGGAAACAGTAATACTCCGAGTAACTATATCTTATCTAAAACGAAGTTATGATATATCATTTTGTAATCTCAGTTTACATATGAAATTTGGAAGGATAAAACCCTTCCAAAATTGACATAATAGACTAATCAACATCGCACAATAGGTATGGAAGCGTAGACATAACCTACTTGAAAGCAACAAATAGAAACTACCAACCTAGAAAGGCGATCACTATCGGCGTATGTATTAAAGTTAGTAGTAGTTATGTTGAATCTGTAAATGAGCAATGAGAATACCTATGTGACACAACAAAGAGCCAGTGGGAAAATAACCTCTGAAGAAACAAAATTTGGGAATAAAAAACCAGAATTACAGGGAAATATTTAAAACACCCTACCCAAAATCACTACCTAATGAACTCTCATAAGTTATGGCTCCACCCACATGTAGGTAAAGGGTAAGAACCCTGAACCCAACAAGAGAAGATGGAATGTTTAGTAAATTAATAAAACGATCAGATTAAAGTATTATGAGAAACAAGGAAGTTGTGTAAAATAGAGCAAGAGAAAAAAGAAAAGGTTAATGAATCCTACCACTGGAGCGCAAGCCGATACAATCACTTCTGGAATAGAAGTGCCACTTATGCTCAACATGAATGACTCAACCATAGCCAACCTGAGTTTTGATGGTGTTGGACCCACCAACATGTCAGGGGATTTGCTTGGTAAGAAGTCCCAACTAGACCTCAAACTGTTTGGAGTAGGACTCCCAGTAGTTGATAGTAAAGTTATGCCTTAACTGCGATAGGCAAGTGTCATACCTTTGTTGGAAGCAAGTGTGTGACCTTGCAGTGAGTCAAGAGAGATGCATGGAGAGGCTCTAAAATATGAAAGGGGAAAAGGAAGTGTGCCCATTATAAGCTTGTAATAGTACGCAGCCTGAAAGGAACACACGAGTTGAATGAGATCACAAGCTGGAAAGCAGAATACTCGACAATCCAAAGTAATGGGTTAAACCAACAACAAGACTCCGACAAGATTCATACAATTTTATATGAAATAATTCATACACAAAGGCGTAAGTTAAACAACATACAATTCTAAACTAACTAGAATAGTCGAACTACAATAACAACATATGCATGAAGATATGTTGGCTCTATTATATATATCTAAAAGTGAAAGTTCCATCCATACATACAACCATGACAGCCACTATCCCCAATAGTGGAATGTTACAGTGAACACCGCCTGCTCCTCGAAAGAGATGTACTCACTATGCACTATGGAGAAGCCAAGGCTCATCCCAGTACTCTCCAAGCCTCCTCTAAGCAATGCCTAGCCAAAAGGTTGGCTCTCAAAATCCCGTTCTATGAGTTATGAGGTTCTATTTATAAAAAAGGTTGGGGTGACCCTTGACATTCCCCTTTGTGACTCTTGGACTACCCTCATGACTCTTCAACTTCATTACATATAACCATTTACATTACATATGACTATTTTCATTCCACTAACGACACTTGGAATTTCACTTTACATCATGTGTACAATAATAATAAATTTTCGACATATGCCCATGTGGGACAAAAATAGGCTTGAGTCAGCCAGATAAGACAACACTAAGACTCAGACGACTGTGGAAAGACCAACTCATTAACATCTTGTCTATGATCTTTAGTGTTGAACTAATACTAAGCTTGGTAGTGTGCAATGATGTCCGCGTACTGTTTGATGATATCATTCTAGAACCAAACTCTTGCCTCCATCGCTTCCATTTATACTGATCTGGAACCTATGTCCAACTTGTCCTGTAACATGCGCAACTTAGTCCTCAACACGGCCAAACCGATGACATATCTCTGCATGTTCTCTACGCTGATCTGCAAATTTGTGCTAGTGGATATGTGCATCAACTGATCAAAATATGCGTTGAGCTCCAGTCAGAATTGGTTCTTCTCTTTGGCTTCGGTGAGTGTTCCAATTGATGGGGTGCCATACTTTCTCACCACGACATCCAAAATCCTAAATAGTCGTGCGTACAAAACCTCAAATTTGGTGATGAGTGGCGGAAGTTCCTCATAGTTCTGCATTAGACTCCAGATGTGTGCTATTTCCAACTCTACCTGCGACTTCATCGTTTTGTGCAAGTGAAGCAGGGATCCCTTGTACCTCGTTTCCCATGTCTATAGATGATCAACAATGGTATGTATATCTGTGAGTGTTCGTGCTGTCTTGGTGCAGTGCTGTTGATGGCCATGTACATGGAAAAATGCTTTGCGCATGATGATGAACCTGTCATATTGTCTCAGCATGACTATCTCAAGGGTCGATACTTCAGTAAGTATCTGTTTCTTCATCTCTTCTCTGGTGGTTCCTATTGATTGTTCCTCTCTCTGCCTGGTTGATTTCAATTCCTTAATCATGTGCCATTTTCTCCTATCAAGAACTTCACACTTGAGGTTGTGGCTTCGGCATAAGCCTTCATAGCATCGGCCAAGGAATCTAGACGTCTTCGCACATATAAAAGAATCACCAATTCTTCAAAGTGTGCAGGTGATTCATGCTCATATGTGATGTCTCCACTAAGTTCCTATACAACTCTGTGTTGTGACTCGTCAAAGGCTATGTTGTACACATATGTTCCCAGATTATCCTCAAGGAGAACAATATCCCCTTGTTAACTTGGGACTTTCTCGGTTATTGGAGCTAGTGAAGCCTATGGGGTGACGTCAACTTCTTTTGGCATGAGGTCAGTGTCCTAATCCTATTTCGGATTTTTCAGCTTCGTGTCCATCTGTTCGACTATCGGTTCATCCTATTGAACATGTTGGGATAGGGCCCATGGGGTCCATTTTGGGGTTAGTTTAACCCAGTTTTGTAAAATTTTTGTAAAGAATGTAAAGTCTCCACGAAATGTGAATGCAGAGCATGCAACTAGATAAGAGTCAAAGGGGTTATAGCCCCTTTTTTGGGTAAGTGATAGGTTAGTTGTTGAGACTCACCTATGGTCTGCTGACCATGGTATTGTATTGGAAAAATCTACATATAGTTGAGTCATAACAAGTCTAGAGAAAGTAGTGGATAACTTGGAGAAGAGATTGTTGTTTTGGGAGAGTGCTAAGGTAGGAAATCTCTGTTTCCTATACTTAGGCAAAAGGGGAAGGTTCCTGCAGGTGAGTGCACAAGAGGTCGAAAATTCCACAGTTGAGTGTGAGGACCCCTGCAGCTGAGTGCGCATGGCAGAGATGTTTGTAAATTGAATGTTGGAACTAAATAAAGAGAGATTTTGGGTAAATATCTTGCATCTAAGTAATATTGTGAATTATGTTATGTTATTTTCTGTCGCTTAATAATGTGTTTCTATGAAAGAATGTGTAAATACTGCACGAATCTACCGAATCTAACATACTTATGCACGACATAAGTAATTATCTCATTCCACGAGGTTAAGGATTAATTTTGTTACGATTTCTAACTAATTGTGTAGATCTGTGTGAAGGTAGATCTAGGGTTATTAATTAGTGTACAGAAGTGGATAGTTTTCCTCTTTAAGGTCTGTGAAGACTGATCTCAGACCTATGCGAAGTTCTAGAAGCCATTTTACTAGAGTTACAATAGCAAGCCATAGAATGATATCGATCTGTGCGAAGGCAGATCTGAGCCACAAGAGCTATGACCACTTATCACATCGTCTCTAGATACAGAAACCTAGTTCTAGTATCCCCCAATACTGCTTTGGGTGAGACCACATCCTGTGCTGTGCAGGTTGTTGAAGAAAGGGCCAAAAGTTAGGGTTTTGTTGGTTGACGTGAACAACCCTGAGCTTGGGTCAGGCCCCCTTAAGCCAACAAATGGTTCTGTTGCCGGGACTGGGATCTATTTAAGAGATGTGTGATAAATGGTTCCCTATGAAGAAAGAGATTGACAAGTGGATTGACGAAACATGCATGAATTCGCAGCTCAAGAGAACATGAGCGTTGAATTATCAAGGAACAGTGGGTGCAAAGATTTTTGTACATAGACAAGACCGACACATTCTTCTATTTCTTCCTTGAAGAACTACATGAGTGGTTGTCTAAATTGGTTGATAGTAAAGGGATGTGCAGGCTTGATGGTCCTATAGTGTGGACTCCTAAATTGGCGTGATGTCTTGAATCATCAGAAAGAAATATAGCGTGGGTTGTGGATCACTAGATTGATTGCACATTAGGAAGCTTTGTGACTTATTTTGTAATCAATAGAAATATCAGCTATAGCGAAGCGGAACAAAGGCTCTTTAAAGGACTGTGAGGTAAGTATCTGAAATCATTAAAGACTGCAATTAAAATGTTGTTATTTGAAAATAGCGTTATGAAGTTGCCTTGATGTTTGGGGCTATGCGAAGTGGGAGATTCTTTATAAGAAATGGAGGATCCAACTCAGAATATAGTTTGCCCATTGAACCGCCTTCAAGCGACGATGAAGGGATGGTGCTAACTACACCGTGAAGTATAGTTCAGTTGATTATGAAGGGTATTATGAGGATACCTAATCCATCCACTTCACCTCCACCTCCAACCCCGCCCCATACACCTATGCCTTCAATCCCCCCCACCCCACCTCCATTTCCACCATATGAAGATGCCGATTTTTAAAGGAACAGGGAGCGAAGATCTAGAACAGTTTTGGTTTCTCACAGGAGTTGTTTAGACAACAAAACAGATTACAGATGATCATATTAAGAAAGTGTGGTAGGTTACAACCTTACAGGATCGCGCATTAACATGGTATATCAAGTATTACACTGATAACCCCAATGCGACATTGACAGATACCCATCTAGCTTTGAACCGAGAGTTCAATAAGCCTATGTGAGAGGCACAATCAGTAATTGAATTTAAGGAAATCTGACAGAAGATAGATGAGATAGATTGGGACTTTGATCAGAGGTTGAAGTACCTGATCAGGCAAGCCAATATGGTAATCATAGATTCCCAACATCACCACTAGTTTATAGCATCGCTCTTGACACATTTAAGAGTACCTATGTCACAGTAGAAGATAGCAATGTAAGCGGAAGCCTTGGAGATCGCGATGAGGTTGGATGCCTTGCTTATATAGGATATGAACCTTAGAGTGCAACAAATTCACTCACAATTGGAAAGCCTGCACTTGGAGTTGTAGAGCTTGAAGAAAGGAAAGGAAGCTCAGCCAGAGGTGTGTGCTGAGGTCTGGTGTTTGAAGTGTAAGAGTCATGGACATGATAAGGACCATTGCCTGGTGTATAAGAACTATATTATAGGGGGAGGGCATGTTCTGCTGAAACCAGAGATTAACATTGGGACGAGCGCATGAGTTTCACCATGGTGCGATATTTGTCAGGTTATAGGAAAACATGCTACGGATAACTTCCATTTATTGCAAATATTTGTACAGTCCCCTCAATAATTGATTTCTGTAAGTCTGTTGGACACGATGAACACCATTGTAGGATTTATGAGTTGATGATGGATAGAACCCCCACCTACAGGATGCACATAGAGAACCAGCCTCAGGATCAGGGCACAGGAGCTACACATGGAGGATTTCGAGGATGAGGATAAGGAAGAGGTGCTGGACCAAGTCGAGGGCATGGGAAGGTAATCTGCTATAATTGTGTTGAAGCAGGGCACTTGGCACAAAATTGTACAAATCCCATACATCCATCATGTTAGTATTGTTGACAGTTTGACCATGTCAGAGAGGAATGTCTAGTCCTTATGGAAAAAAATGAAAGAAAAGAAGGTGCAACCACAATAGCCTATGAAAAATATTCAAATGATGAGGGTTGAGCCGGACAAAGAAGATCAGAGCATAAATATCGTATCGATAAGTGGCATGGTAACTGGTGCAGATAAAGGTAAGCTACGTGAGGAAGATAGATGGGTGTGCAAGGCTACTTAGAAGGAAGTATATTTTGATCTTAATCGCACTAAAGAAACCTTCACTGAGGCCAAGAAGAACTTCATTGAGGCCTCTACATCAGGAAATCAGGAGAAAATTCCAGAAACTAGTGAGACACAAGAAGTAGATCCTTCAATACTAGCTGCTTTCCTAAAGACTTGAATGAAGTTACTGTTCGATCAAAAAGTAGTATAAGGGTTGCAAGAGTTATTAGACAAGTGCATAAATAAAGAGAAGACTCCTGCTAAATAGCACACAATAAGAAATATTGGTAAGCATAAGATGCAAACGAGGCACGAGATGAGGCTAACTGCATAGATAGGTGAATATGAAATGGACCAGGTAATCTTGGATTTGGGGTCTGATGTGAATGTCCTACCTAAGAAGACATGGGAAAGGATGGGGAGACCTGCGCTGCAGTGGTATCCTATTCATTTGTGCATGGAAAATAAATAGAAGATTATTCTAATTGGCCGCTTATACGGTGTAACGGTGGACATTGAGGGTGCCAACACACTGGCTGAATTAGAGGTCATTGACTTAGTGGATGATAATAACCCTTACCATGCGCTACTAGGAATTGACTGGGCTATTGATATGAATTGGGTAATCAACTTGAAGAAGCGGAAGATTACATTTGAAAAGAAGTCGCTCAGGGTTTCAGTGCCACTAGATCCTGCAGAAGGAGCGTGTTATACTGAACCTGCCTGTGACTATGTGGAAGGTGATGATGATATGGATCAAATATACAAGATAATAACGTGAGATGAGGATTTGATCAATACTACAGGTGATGGATGAATTGTGTGGGACAAGGATAGATCCTGCACCTTAGATTCGGATGAAGAGCTTGAACATTGGCAGAATCGGTTGCATGAAGTATCTATGCTTCACTGCAATATGATAACCAAATCGCTGAGGCGTGTCTCGAATGGGGTAAGAAAAAATCAGCATTATGATTGTTTGACTGATGTGGAACTATTTTTAGATGAATTTGAAAGGGAAGTAATGGAAGAGCATTGATTCCAGGAATTGGAGTTGGTGTTGCATGCTCCGCCTTCCCACTGGTGGGGTATGCACAAGGAGAACTTTGTTGGATGGAAAGAATACAAAATAATGATGAATTTAAGGTTTGGGTATGCTACTAATAGAATGATAGAAAAATAAAGTGGGAAAAATGATCCACGCAATCATTTGGCACAATGGAATAAGGCTCGGGGAACATAACCACAACCAGAATGGGTGCACATTTTTTGTCACACCTTAGATACCATCCGAATGAACTGGTATCTGGAGATGAAACTTCATCATGGAACAATTGAGTGGGACATCTTAAGGGAGAGTTTTCTATTAACTTTCAACTTTGATGATGGTTTTGAAATCATTGGTGAAGTGCTCCAAGAGATGAAAGAAACTATATTTCGAACGCCAAGGGAACTAGTCGAACGGACTTAGCCAGATTGGACTATACAATTGCTCCATGAGCTAGAATGTTACAATGTGATTGCTGAAGGAGAAGAGGATGATCTATGGAATATTACGATTCCAGAAAAAGAAGGACAGTGAGAAGTCAAATGACCAAAGGTGGCGAACCTAGATATATCACAACCTTTGAAAACTTGACAAGTAAATGTTGGATTGGAAGAAGATTCCAAGTTCGTGATGGTAAGAGACTATTGGGACGAAGATACGGTTGATAAGGTGGCTAAGTTGTTGCATGAGTAACAAGATTTATTCCCAATAAAGTTTTCAAATTTGAAAGGGATCATTGGAGATTTTGGTGTTATGAAGATCACATTGAAGCCAGATGCAAAGACTATTAAGCAGAGGCCTTATCGACTAAATCCAAAATATAAAGAGAAGGTGCGCCAAGAACTCGATAAAGTGCTGGATGCTAGTATTATTGAGCCACTAGAGGAATCTGATTGGGTTAGCCCAATGGTGATCCAAGAAAAGAAACAGAAAGAACAAATCCATATATGCGTAGATATATGGAAGCTGAATGATGCGTACATGCATGATCTATTTCCCACATTGTTTACTGACGAAGTATTAGAGAATGTTGGCAGACATGAAGCATATTTGTTTACTGATGGTTTTTTGGGATATCACCAAATAAAGATTGCACCGAAAGATCGAAGCAAAAAAGCCTTCGTGACCGAGTGGGGTTGCTTTCAATATAAAGTTATGCCATCTAGATTGAAGAATGCACCGACAATATTTTCGCAAGTAGTGATCATGGTGTTCAAAGAGTTTATTCATAAGTTCCTGGAGGTATATTTTGATGATTGGACTATGTTTCATTTGGTGAAGCACCATGTTGTGAGTCTGCGCCTCATGCTGGATACATGTTGAAGGTATCAAATTGCACTGAACTTGAATAAGTTCATATTCTCTGTACCCTTTAGGATTTTTCTTGGCCATGTCATATGTAAATAGGGATTGATGGTGGACCCTACAAAGATCGCTGTAATTGTGAATTTGGAAGCACCTAGGAATGTGAAATAATCGTGTGACACATTGGGACACATTGGGTATTACAGGAATTTTATCAAGGTGTATGCCTAGATAACTACATCGATGAAGAAACTATTGAAGAAATATGCAATGTTATGCTAGGATGAAGACTGTCAGTGCAATTTGTATGTCTTGAAGGAAAAAATGGTGACAAGGCCTATTTTAGTGTTTTCGGACTAGAAGAAGGAATTCCATGTTCATTTCGATGCCTCTTGTATTATGCTAGGAGCAGTATTAACACAGGAAGGTGAGGGAGAGATTGATCATCCGATAGCTTTCGCAAGCATAAATTTATCCAAATATGAGAAGAATTACTCTACTACAGAGTGTGAAGGGTTGGCGATGGTCTACGTGTTGCAAAAGTTCAGACATTATTTATTGGGTGGACACTTTAAAAGGTATATAGATCACTCCGTGCTGAAGTATCTAGTCAGTAAGCCTGTGTTGGGGGGAAATATAATTTGATGGTTACTATTGTTTTAGGAATATGAATTTGAACTGATTATGAATCCTGGAAGATTGAATGTAGGTCTAGACAATCTATCATGGATTGAAACAAGTGAAGAACCAAGTAGTTTGGAGGAAGGACAGTTAGATGTGCAAATTTTGCGGTGCGCATCATGGACAATTAGTTTTCCAATATCATTCAGTTATTAACAACGGGAACAACTCCAGAAGGTTATTCCACTCAGCAAAAGAAGGAGTTAGTAGTTCACGTTGCAGATTTTTTAGTAATTGCAGGTCATTTGTATAAGATGGGAATGAATGAGATACTACAAAGGTATGTTTCAGAGTTTGAATGCATTAGTATCCTCACTGAAGCACATGGAGGAGTTGCAGGAGGTCACTATGCAGGGAAAGCGAATGCAAAGAATATTTTACATGCTGGGTTATGGTGATCAACATTACAAATGGATTCTAAGGCATATTGCAAGGCGCGTGATGCTTGCCAATGGATAGGGAAGCCTTCATGAAGGGATGAACCACCTTTAAATCCTCAAGTCTTGTTGTAGGTATTTGATGAATGGGCCATTGACTTTATAGGTACAATGCAACCACAAGGAAAGAAGACAGGCATGCGGCATATCATTATTGCAACAGAGTATATAACAAGATGGATGGAAGCACAGTCAGTGAAGGATTGTACAACCATTACTGCCACAAAGTTCTTGTTTGAATATTTCTTAATGTGGTTTGGATGCCGTAATATATTAATGAGTGATAGGAGTACACACTTCTTGAATGAAACGATCAGCACGATGCTTGAAGAATTCCAGGTGTATAATGAGAAGAGAACGCCTATCACCCACAGGCGAATGGAATGGTGGAAGCATTTAATGAAATTTTGGAGAATACATTGAAGAAGGTCTGCAATGCGTAGAGGCGTGACTAGGATATGTTCATACCTGTGGTGCTATGGGCTTATAGGACAACCTGCAAGAAGTTGACAGGCCAAACACCATTTACGCTGGTCTACGGGATTGAAGCACTAATGCCTATGGAGTATATTGTGCCAAGTTTACGTATTGCAGCATTGATAGAAATGGTGGATCCCGAGACCTTGGAGGAACGGCTCGTGCAGATCATGGAGTTAGAAGAGGATCATTTCCTTGAAGGATTTCACCAGCAAGTGCAAAAGGAAAGAGAGAAGGCATATTAAGTTGTGCACTTTTAAGGTAGATGATTTAGTGTTGTTATACGATAGCAAGTTCATGAAATTTCCAGGAAAGTTTCAAATGCACTAGTTGGGGCCATATGTTATTAAGGAGATCATATATGATGGTGCAGTTCAGCTTGCAAAGCTGAATGCGTAGCTGTTGCCCCGGAAAGTTAACGGAAGTGGGCTGAAGTTGTACAGAGGGGATCCTGCCCCTGCACAATCACTATTTAGAAGCATGATAGTACTAGTAACCCAAGTAGCTGTAAGGGATTGCAGGACTGTAAACTATGCTGACCGATAAGATGAAAAATGTAATAGGGAGGCTGCATGATGGAAGATAGGATTGCGATAGGTAAAGTTGTGTTGGGTGAGCTGTGCATGGAGGGTGGTGCCACACATAGGGGTCCAAAAGTAGTCATTGGAGTTCCTTTTCATGATTTGATAGCCAAAATTCCATTAAGAGGAGTAGGTGAGCACCATTTATGGTGAAAATATTTGAAGATATACCACAAAATACGCAGTTATGGTTAGAAATTAGAGGGAACAATCAGATTTGAATTCAAAGCCCCTATAAATTGAGCATGTTGTTCTGCCAAAGAACACTTTGCATTCTGAGAGTTGTCTGGGCATTTTGTCGTTTGAGGTTAATGAGTTTCCACTTCTGGGAGGATTTTGTGTCGAGCCCAACATTTATAGCCTTACCAAAGTGGAACCAGAAGGTCATTCTCCAGTAGATGACTGCAACAAACCTCATAGAAGCCGTGAGTTCTAAAACTGTTGTCTTTAATGGGGAGGCCCCTGAGATATCAAGTATGGAAGCTACAATGACTGTGCCTACAGTGCTGAGGTCATCTAGGCTAAAACAATCAGCCACAAAAGAGAAATAAAAGAAACTGATGCTGGTGAGACATTCACCGAGGAAGAAGCTCAAGGTGCGACAAAAGGAGAAAAAAGATAAACAACTGGAGAAAGTGGTAGATCTGGAGGAAGAAGAATTCCAAGGTGTGGAGGAGTTAGACATTGAGGAGGGCAAGCCTATCACATGGCTCCCAAAGTATATCCGTCCGTGAAAGGGAAAAACAAAAGTCTCAAAGGACCCTGATTCCAAGAAATTCATGGTTTCGATGCGTCTATTGCCAGAACAGGTGGAATTTGAAGGCACAACCTAAACCGCATTCCGGTGCAGAAGATGGAAGATTGGGACCACGTGGACCATGAGAAATTCCCACATTTGGTGACTAGCAAGTACATGATGAATATTTACTATGAAGAGACTAGATTACGTAGTTGGAACCCATGAAGTGGGTGAGAAGTGTTGAGCAGGATGCGTTGCTACACATGCTCTGTGTGCCACATTTTCATAGATCAATAATCAACATGGTGTGTGCGCGCCTGCTCCTTGTGCTAGTGTATGATGGGTTCCTATGGCTTGGGAGCCCATCCCAATCATATACATGTTAATTCATCAGATCACAAAGCTACCCTACAAAGGGGCAGACCCTGCGAAGGAGTTTGGAGGGAAAAGTGGAGAAAAAGAGTTAGCAGATAAGATGAAGGTAGAATATGGTCTTTTTAAGAGGTTTCTTGGATATTCTATCCAATCCATTGAGGACCAGGCGATGTAGTTCACCGCCCATATTCTTTGTAGGGAAAATCATGAGGAAATGTCGCGGGAACAAAGTTCCAGTGTTGGTAGTATCATTCACTGCCTAGTGCGCAAATGGAGTTCGATACAACTGGGCGAAGTATCTGTGAAAGGAGTTCCTTTGCGAACTACCACAAAGTTCAAGAGGATAGAAGGACCTTCCACTATGTGCGGCTTTTGTTGTTAATTGTTTTAGTAGCTTAGTGATTACCGGAGGATAGTCAGTTTCCTCCGCAGCCAGAAGATTTACTAGAGGCAGCAAAGTTCGCTTTGCTGCAGGCAATAAAGGATCTTGAAAGGATCAAGGGGTCGAAATCTTTTTGGATCTTGATGGAGATGGACCTTATAATAGTTATCGATCAGAGGCCAAGGTTATCCCCAACCTTGTTTGTGTGGTTGAAGGCCTTCGCGGTGTTCAAGTCCGATTTCCACAACATTTCAATTAGGGCACGAAAGGACCTAAAGCACCTTTGGCACAAGTTTCCATATCTAGTATTAGAAATAGATGTATAGGAGATCATGGGGAGTTGGCTAGCAGAGTGATAGAAACCCATGGAGCTTGGTGTAGGTACTAGCAAAGGTGCAGAAAGTTCCACTACACAGTCGATCGCTACGAAGAAGTGGAAGGAAGTAGCTCATAAGGTAGCTTGAGCTTTGGCTGAGCAGAAAAGGAAATAAGTTGTTGCTAAGGTAGTTGTAGAGAAAGTGCATGCTGAGAAAGAATGCATGGATATAGAAGAAGTCGAAAAATGGGCTTCACAGCATACTGATGAATATGAAATTTCAGGATATGAAGGAGGCGGTGGAGAGGAGGAGAGGATTCCCTTCACCTTGAAGAAGCACAGAAAGGAGTAGACTATTGGGCCCCGAAAGAAACATAAGTTTGATAAGCAGACATGCATCGACCCAATGGTCCTCACCGAAGGCAATCTCGACAAGATTAGTTACAAGGTCAGAGATACCACAATAGAGTTGTGGCAGTAGTTTGAGCAACAATACATGTAGATGCTGGTGAGTGTCTAGAAGGATTTGCATGAGCTGTAGATCCAGACTGGTAGGATTAAAGTGAGCATCAGGCAAGTGAGAGGGGTGCAAGCAATCCTGGGGCAAGGAAGTGGGACAATTGCAGAACTGGAATGGACTTTGGACCTCAAAGTCATACATTTACTCGAAGGAATGGTCTGCGCAAAGACAGGTGAGGACTCGCCATGTTAAGAGTGAATGGAATGGGAGTCAACTTTTCCACTTTGCTACTTCAGACCATCCATGCCTTGCATTAGGGTGTGTTGGATTAGTTAATGATCAGAGAGAAGCATGCCCTGACCGTCATCAGTTAATTTAAGGTCAATAATGAGCAAATTTTCGTAGAGAAATCTCAGGCGTTGAAAGAAAAGTAGGAACTACAAGCACGAAGTCAGATCATGGAAACAACCATATAAATGGCCTGAGAGATAGTTCTAGAGTTCAATTTCCCGAAGGATGCCACAACTACATCAAAAGTCAAAACATTGGCAGTTGTGGTCCATGAATCAAAGGATGAGATCGACAAGGTTACTTTTGATTTTCAAATGAAGATACTAGAACTATAGTTGAAGTTGCAGGCAACTACTCCTACAAAGGTTCGGGGGCAAGGCGGAGCGGAAATCAAAGAGAATATGGGCACCTTGGATACCACAATCATAGACTATGCAATGATGTTTGACCAAACCATGGAGTTGTGAATGAATTTGTAGGTGGACCCGAACTTGTAAAGGTTGAACACATATATCAGGGAGACGCAACATCTGTATGATGAAGTTCGAGTGACTGTGTGCACTTTGGAACCAACACAAAAACTTTCAAAAATAGGAAAGTAAGAAACTGTAAGCAAAAATGGAAGAATTACAGTGAAAAGAGGCCCATCTAAAGGCTAGATTATAGCCATGGATAACACAAGAGGCCTCGAAAAGTCTACAGTTGAGTGTGTGGACCCCTGCAGCTGAGTGCGCATGGCAGAGATGTTTGTAAATTGAGCGTTGGAACTAAATAAAGAGATATTTTGGAGAAATATTTACATATGAGTATTATTGTGAATTTAATTATGTTATGTTTTATCGCTTAATAATGTGTTTTTATGAAATAATGTGTAAATGTTGCGCAAATCTATTGAATCTACCATACTTATGCCTGACTTAAGTAATTATATAGTTCCATGAAGTTAGGGATTAATTCTACTACAATTTCTAAAGAATTGCGTAGGTCTACATGAAAGAAGATCCAGGGTTATTAATTAGTGCGCGAAAGTGGACAGTTTGCCTCTTTAGGGTCTGTGAAGACCGATTGCAAGCCTTCGCGAATGTCTAAAAGCCATTTTCCTAGAGTTACAGTAGCAGGCCATAGAAGGATACCGATCTACGTGAAGGCAAATATGAGGCACAAGGGCTAAGATTACTTATCATGTCGTCTCTGGATGCAGAAAACTAGTTCTAGCATCATCCAATACTACTTCAGGTGAGACTGCAACCTATGCTATGTAGGTTATTGCCAAAAGGGCCAACAGTTAGGGTTTTGTTGATTGGCGATAACAAATATGAGCCTGGGTTAGGCCCCCTTAAGCCAACAGAGAAAGTTCATGTGCCTATGACTGCTCACCTAGTTCATCATCTCTTGTTGGTGGATATGAGTTTTCAACCTGTATCGGCACAGTTTGTGTTATCTGTGTACCTTGCACTTCCTCCTATTCCTGTTCCTATTGTGCTTCCTTCTCTCTTTTACACAACTCTTGTTCTTCTTTGAGCTTTTCCTCTACTTCCTGCAACTTCCTCTCTGTTTCTTCCAGTATTTTCTTATATCTTCTTTTTTGCACTCCTCTCCTGTCGCGTTGTCGCCTCTTTGCTTCTATCTCCAAAGTTACTCTCTCAACAAGTGGGTCTTCCTTAATCTTGTAGCTTTTCTCCTCCTCTGCACTTTTGACAATTTCCTCTTGCCCTTTTCTTACATAGGTTTTTTTCTTGTTGATGCTCCCTATGGTGTTGCTGCCTTGAGTGCTACTAGTCACTCTACTACGATGCTAATCGGTTCATTGAGCCTAGAGGAGTTGTAGCAATATCTCTAAGGGTCTTCCTCTGGCCAATGACACTCCTCATTGATTCAAGTATAGTACACTCTCATACAGTGGTCCTTACATAAGCCATGCAGATCATACGGGTTGAAACTCTTGGTGTTGAAATTAAACTTCTTGAAGTCCTCGACCTCTGCATCTTCTTCTTTCAAACTCTAGATCATGTACAACTGAATTCACAAAGGAAGCATAGGCCATGGTGCCTTCTTCTTCCTATGCAATCTAGTTGATAACCCTATTGAGATATGGTATGCAACCTCCTGCATGACCAACTTGTTCATGGAAAAATTCGGCAATAAATGGGGAGTGTTCTTCGCACTGTACATCCTGATGAAGGTGCCATTGGGTGAGGTGTACCAATCTATAATGTTCAACAATGCCTCAATTACCACCTAGGACATGTAAGGCTGATCTTGTTCAAATACCATCATGTATAGAGGGGCAATGAAGTGGTCAGATATTGTAGCCATGAATCCTCAGCAGCTACACTTTGAGAGTAACTTGCAATATACGTTCACAACATTCTTTGAAGGTGTCCATGCCCAACCCATGCCAGGATGCTATTAACGAGAATAGATTGCATCAAGCACGTAGGCGGACATGAAGAATCTTGCTTGCTGATCCTTGGGAAGACTTCGGGCATTTGATACATGCACTTTCAGCTGGAAAGCCAATACATCAGAAAGGCTTTTCTTCACTTTCCAACTGATCCAACATAACAACCCAACTCTGTGGGAAAGTCTCCGTACTCTCTTGGACATACAAGCGACATGTAAAGATGAACAAGAGTTGGTAACCCTTCATGAGTGTCTTTGTCTTGTAGATTTTGTTGGGTGTCGTCCTGAACTTTGATGGCTCCCTTACCCAACACTTCAAGATGTCTCTTGTGTTTGCGATGTTGTTGAGAGTGTATAACGGTGCATCCATCCTGTTCAGCGGCTACGGAAAATGATACATCTGCTAATAATCTTCCATCCTGAAGGTAGCAAGATCTACTCCACTGAAATTGCTTAGTATCATCATCTCAGGATCGGTGTGTGAGACAATCCAGTGGATCACGTCTGTGCACAGGAAGGTGTGATACCTACATGAAACCTTGTACAATCCTGACTTATGAATGTTGACATAGACATGACAGTCCTCTAGATTCTCCTCGAAGTTGCCTGCGAATATAGTTTTGATGTCTTTCCATGTGATCTTCATGCATTTCTCAATGAATAAGTGTGTGTCTGTATAAATGGGAAATCTCATAGACAATTGTTCAACCACATCTCCAGTATTGGTTTCAACTGCGTCCTTTGGTCTAGCTCTCTTGGAGGCCATGTTACCTTTTCTGTTGAGAAGCTCCTCAATACCTGTTGTACCTGGAGATACAAAAGACACTCACAGCAAGCCAATGTCATCTAAAAAACATAAAGCAACTTGGGAATCAATCATGCGACAAGTTGGGTGACTGCTAGGAAATATTGCGCAGCATTTACTCTGAGAGGTTGGGAGATTGTTAGCTAGAACTACACATTGTGGAGTCCCAACTACCAGTGAGGCCTTCTACTGACTGGAACTTGCAATGCGCAGTCTAGAGAGGTTGAATGTGGACTGGAATTGAGTAATGTGCATTTCAGTCAAGCTAGGTTGCTGGTTGGAACTGCGCATTGTGTAGTTCCATTTGGGAGGACTAAGACATTGCCTCCCAGGATTGCATAGAGCACAACTAGGTGCTAGTGTTGGGTAGCTTCTGTGCAATTCCTGGAGGCAAGGTGGAGCATTGACGTTTTGTAATGCACAGTGCATTCCGGGAGAAGTATGATCTAGTCCAAGGTAGCCCATATCTTCCCAAAGGAAACCTAAAAATGATTGGGACTGAATGAATCTGGAAAGATGGTGTAGATCTGAGTAAATAGACATGCATGCAATCAAAGCAAGTGTAGAAATTAGTCAAATGACAAAATAATTAAGCTCATTAAGAGAGTCACTGCAACGATGTCTGTCAGTGCAGAAATAGGGTCATGCATGCGACACTAAGGAAATGCAATGCAAGACTTGAAAGAACACTTATACAAGTTAAAATAGTAAAACACTTGTCATTGTTCAATAAAACAAGGAAAAAATCACTTACACAAGCCAAGAAATGAAAAGTGACAGAAAAGGCAGCAAAAGACATGAAAATAAAAACTTATTGGGAAAAGATGCACCGACTGTGACGAAGGTTCCTAGATGCCTTAGGAATTCCAGAGCTCCAAGATCGAATGTGAAGAATGAGCTTCGAGGCATCATTTAAATATATTTATAAGTTTTAGGGTTCATGATGTGCATGCCACAGATCTAGGAAAACGCGACACTTGGTGGGAAGTTTCTAAAATTGACTTTGCATGTAATTCTCGACTGCTAAAAATAGATCTCTAAAATATAGGGATGATTTTCTGCATTTTTTCTTTTTTCCATTTGAGGAAAAGCTTCCATGCATGCAAGGAAGAATTTTTTTGTTCTAGAGGGAACCAGGTGACCTACCGACACATGCAATGGATAGCTACTAAGGGGAACATTTTGTGTTGTTTATGGGCTGAGTGTCCTCAACTGTCTCACCAGTTCTACACAATTTCCAGATCAAGGTTGGCTGGCCTTCTCTGTGCATTTTTGGAGAGCAGTGATGACAGACTACTCTGCATAATTTTCCAAAGCAAGGTTGGATGACCTGCTTTGCGCAATTTTCTAGAGAAACACTGGCTAGCCTGCTCTGTGCAAATTTATTGGTTGATGGAAGCTACTAGGATGATCTGCACAATTCCTGAGTGCAAGGAAGTTGTCCTCTAGGATGGAAAAATTTTCCCAGATAACATAAAACTAGTTGTGAAACAAGTGTCAGGTCAGATTGTGGTTAGTTGATAGAACAAGTAAGTGAACAGAAGTTATTAAGCGAAATATAAAATCGAAAGAAACACAAGTACCTGAGTAGTGCAAGATGTTTTCTAATATTTCTAGGAGGGAGGCTACAAAACAAAGTGAAGGAAAAATTTTGGAGGGTTGTTGTAGGCGCTATAACACTGAGGTAGCTAGAGATCAACCTGTTGCACACCGACAGAAATCCTGTTACTGGTAACAAACACAATACATATGATAGAGGGAATTTAAATAACTAAGGAAACAAATAAAAAACTAAAACTGGGGATATACTTCCTTATACTAAATGTATTGTCAAAAAGGTTTAGCTTTGAAAAATAATTATCGCAACCAGAGTGAGGTAACGAACGTGGAATTGTATACAGTGCATGGATTTCGTAACGGATTCTGGCACAACGAATTATATACTCCAAATCTAGGAAATAATAAAGTTGGATAATGTGTCGTTGTAACTAAAGCAGGAGACAAGAATATATCATATCTTCTCATTGACTGAATCGACATAGGGGAGAAATTGCGCTACATGTACACTCTGATGGAGAAAAGTGGGTTGTGACATAGTTATGCCATGGTGGGGTGCTGCGTAGAGAGATGCTTAGTATCGAGGGGGATGAGAAACAAAAAAAAGTTCCCTAATGTTACCATGTAGAAAGATGAAGAATAGTTAGGGTTCGTCACTCTAACGACCACCACGGGATCGCAATTAGTAAGCCTAACTGTCCACCTGCACATTGGGCATACATCCAACATATTTTGCATGATAGCCAAGTGGAGTTACAACACCTGGTGAAATATTGTAGGTTGCTCAAAAGGTGAGGTATGGAGGTCAGGTGCGTAGCATTGAATGGCAAACCTCAAGATTTTCCCATGTCAAGTTAGTCACCAAATTAGGATCAATTTGCAGGAAGAACAAAATTTTTTATGAGAGAGTTTGAAAAATTTAGTGAAGAACATGGGAGTGTTCATAAATTTAATCATTGAAACTTGTATCCAGAATAGTTAAGAAATAAAAGACGCATTAGTTATCTTAACCCAATGTTGCACCCATATCATCTGGGTAGTCAATTTACAAGGATGAAAAGTGGGTTCTTGGATAAAAACATATGAACCTACTTTAGCATAGAAAGTATGGGTTGTTACACCATGATCTAGTGGGATAATTAAAATAATATGTAAGTCGTGGAATTTCTAGATAAGTTAATAGGTGCATAATTTATAACTAGTTGTTCAGAGAAATTCTTTTAAGCTTAGTGCCTTAGAATATTTATACCCCTGCAAACGTGTATATATATATATATATATATATATATATATATATATTTATATATATATATATATATATATATATATATTTATATATATATGATACATATACATATACATACACACACACACACACACATATATATATATACACAGTACGTGAAAGTGGGCCACATGACAGGTGGTATGAGAGATGTAGGTTAAAAACTAGTCCTATGGGGAAACGACAATAAAGGATAATTGTAGGGACTATTATGTGTTGTATACCTAAATGTAATAATTTGGGGAGTAAAGGCACTTAATCAATTAAAGGGAAGAATTCTCAACCCAACATCTTGTTCAGGAAGTGGTTTAGGAGAACTTGATAAGGGAAGGAATATCTTCAATAACTTAATTTTTGTTATAAAAAAATAGGTTAGAGGATTGACTAAAAAGGGTGGTCATAAAATTTTGATACAACAGAAAGAAGAGGATTAGGGAGATCACTTAAGAAGAATAATTATTAAACAAGAGACTGATAATGCTGACAATAGATGCTATAGTTAAAGTTGAACAGACTAAAATCTAATAAGAGGGTTTTGCCAAAAAAAAAATGGATAATTTTCTTAACTACCACCCGCCAATATTTTATGATAATTACCAAGGTTTAACAATATATCATAAGGTATTCGAAGATCAACTAGATTTTACTTCTCAATTTCCAGTCTAGAATCAGAAAATGATTACTATTAATAGTAAAGGTGAACAACATAAATGTAATTACTCAAAATTTTAGTACTTAAATAGAGGAGTCTTTGCAAGTGGATTCTTTCATGCAACGATGATTTATTTAACTAGTAAATAAATTATCATGAACAATGTAGTGTAAATTGTATAATCATAACATTGCTTCAGAGGTAAGGATTGGCATTTTTTGGTTGAGATTCATGCGAAACCTTTATTAGTACTTGAAAAATATCCATGCTCAATGCTTAACTCATAAATCAGAAAAAGGAGGAAAAAGACATGACCAACTAAGTACATAGGTCCAATCCTTTATGAACTCAAATATTTTTTTTTCTCACTACACTAGCATTTTGTACTATCATTTTTTTCTATATGAGGTAGAGCCTCCAAGAAATTCAATTGTTCATTTCAATAACTTGTGCCACAATATTTTCCCCAGTTACAAGTTTATACCATTTTATCTTCTACTATTTCGGAAAGAATTGGTTAGTGTATACTACAATAACCCTTTGATAACACCCACAAAAAATAGAAATTTTCTTGTGACATAATACATTCTCATGGTATATATATAAGTAAAATATTTTATGATATTTGGTTTCATACTAAGAATGTTGATAGACTCAATATGACTCTTTATTCTCTTGAGACTTTTCCCTATGTTTCTTTGAGAGTAATATAATTACCATAATCCCTAAAGATCAGGCTTTTAATGATTACTAATATCATTTTATGTTTTTTGCACTCTACAATGAACATCATAAGAAAAGGGTGATGTATCTAACATTTTTGTTCTAATATGGTCATATGATTTTTCTGTCGAATCACCACATTGGTTTAGAGTATATACTTGTGAGTGAACTGCTTATTATTTTAATTGGGATGGAGGTCATATTTAAGTGGAAACGAGGAAGCCTTGTGTGTGATTAGTAATTGAAGAAGGTGATATCATGATAATTAGAATTAACATTACATCCAATAAAGATAATGTATATTAGATAAGTATCCCTATGAGAGTCACATACTAGTTTCATTATTTCCATCCGAGAAAGCCAATCCATAGTGTGACGAGGAGATGTTAATCAAAGAAGTTGTGTTGAGGTTCTCTTGAAAAGTTAGTCATATAACTAAGACCATAATTGAAGAAAAATGACTAAACATGGCTATTGACTTTAGTGATTATGGACCTTAATACGTTCATTACATTATAATAATAAATAAAAAAACTGAAATAAAGGCCTGAGATACATGTTTTTAATTGAAAACCTTCCTACATTCTTATGAACCATAACACATATCAAATGGTGGATAGTAGGTGGGGCCTTAGTGTCGTGGGTAAGCATAGTTAAAAAAGGTGAATCACAATGATGCAAATCTATTATATTATAAATTCCAAATTTAGTAGGTTTTATGACCCGAGGAAAGGCATATGGCTTAGCAATAATATATATTACTAAGGCTTAAGGAGATCTTTAATTGTTACAACTAGAATATGTATGACAGTTTCTTTTAGCAGTTTTACAAGACAACATAATTGAAGAAAGGATTCAAAAGGTGTAAATCAACGAGGTGCCAAATTAGTAAATTATTTCAATAGATCACTCTATATAAAAAACTAAAAAAATGCGGGGCTATAAATTGATGGGTTTTGGTTAAATTTAATGAAAGTGTATATGCCACACCAAGTTTATTAACATGTACAGTCCCACATGGTGCTAATATGATCAATTTGAGACAAGAGGTAGAAGGCACATAATACTAAAGAATGGATGAATTCAGTCAAATCAGTGACCCGCTCTGTAGAAAATATGAAATTAAAGAGAAAATTGTTCTAGAGATGTCGTGACAAGAAAAATGAAGGTTGGAATATGCCTTGGATGCATAATAATTTTATTAGATACATGAACCATCATTAATTAAGTAAAAAGGAAGATAATAACAATAGTATTCAATACCAAAAACGTAAAGTAGGATAATTAGTAATGGAAAATAGCAATCTTATACAATCAATTTTTTGTGAGTGAGTGTAACACACAGAATCCACTATGGGTTCTCACAGTGAAATAATGTAAGAAGGTAAGAACTTGAAGTAGAAGTTGAGGTTACCAAGTATTTTTTAAGCATTATTTGTCTAAGAAATTTTTTTGTTGATAGAGAGAAAGGAGCCTAAAGTGGATTCATAAGATATAAGTCATTGTAATGTATATAATCGCAAAGAGAAAAAAATTTAAGGAAGAATTAAGAACTATTCGCCTACCATTAACATACAATATGTGCGGAAAATGAAATTTTCTTTGACATAGTTAGTATTCATATTGATATAACACAAATACTACTACCAAGGAAACAAATACTAAAAGCATAAGTATTTTAAACATTACCCATTTATGGTTTAGAATTAAACTACGAAGGATATTTTGAATGGAACTGTTGGAACAACTGATAAAACTTTGGGGAAAGAAAATGAATTTTGTTAGTAATGTAGCCAATAGTTGAATTGGTGATGTAGTTGATTGAGGCAGTTAGAAAAAGTTCTTGTAGATTAAATTCCAATGTTTGAATACTTAGTGTTGAGTGCTGTGTGGAATCAATGAAAAGTATACACAAGAAAATACGTGGAAGCATTATACGAAAGGGCTGGATTCAACCACCTTGGGATGAAATCAACAGGATAGAGTATCAAAATAACAATGATAAATTGCAATAGCTCCTAATAATGGCTGAGGAACTTTGAATTGGTAGAATGGAAACTTTACGAGATTGGAAACCTGTAGTGTTGAATGAAGGAAGCAAAAATGGTATCATACATCTCGAAATTCATTATGTTGATTCAATCATGGAAACTAGTGAAGATTGAAATACTTGTTGACTACCAATGTTGGTGACTATGAACAACAAGGAAACACAATCAAGGGTGTGAATATTTTGGTCCACTTGAAGGTCATTTTTATTATAACCTAGCAGTCATAAAAATGGCTAACATAGTATATGAACAAGTGATACAGTAATGTTAATGATAACATACTACAAGAAATCCCTTGAATAATTCTTATCATGATGTGAGCAATATGAAAAAAATGTACAATTCTTAATATTTATGTTTATAAGTAAACAATATTCATGTTAATGGGCATGGCCACAGGGTGTATTGTAGTAATATATTAATTGTGTTGACCTTATTCAATATATGTGGGAATCATGTTGAATGCATGTGAAAATTAAGAAGCACATATTCAACATGTATACAAATGTGCTAGAAGAAGAGCAGGGTATAAGTGAAAGAGTATGCATGCTTCATAGTTCAGTCATCACATCAGATGAAATAAAGTGTTGATTGAAAACATGAAAGATAAGAATTATTTTCATTTGGATATTGAGAAAAGATGAATTTCTCCGTTAACACAAAGAGTTTAGCAATATAGTAAAACCTCATAGAACCAACTAAAGGGGAATCGTAGCTTATCAATTAGTATTTTTCAGTGATATTTTTTTTTTTAATGTTTTCATGTATTGCTACTCAAGAAATAGGTGCATGATAACTTTCATCAAATTGAGTGGAAAATGCTATAGGTAGAGTCGAAGGAGGCCTTCAGGCAGAACCATTGTATCTAAAACCGGAAAGAGATCGGGCTTTGGAATCGAGCCTTCAATCAAGATAAAGTTCAATGAAAGTCTTTAATTTCGAAGAGATTATATGAGAAAAAGATGGTGACAAGAAGAAAAGTTATCCAACAAAGTTTTAGGATGACAAAATTGAACAAAGAACATTGAGGATGGTGTTAATAAAAGGGGAGGAGAATGTAATATCTCTATGTTGGTCTAATAATGTTTGGTTAGACTAAGTTACGTTAGAAAAAATGGCGGAAAAGCAATGAAAAGTAGTGGATTAATTATGTAAATGAATAATTGTTGATAAATAAATGGGATGCATGTACCTGGGAATGACACACCTAGAAATGAGATTCTTGCCAAAAATAAAATCTCATTGGTAAATGAGATTGGATAACTCTTTCAGGATAAGAATTCTAAATGAAATCCTACATAAGCTTAATGGATGGGAGGGAAAAATCCATTAATTTTCTTGGCTGGAGAAAGATGCTATGCTTGGATAAGCATAAAAGCATCATGGGAGAGAAAGGTGAGATTTTATGGAAAAAGCCTAGGAAAGTGGATAAAAAAGTTCCACAAAAGTGGGACACTGCTAGAAACTTGATCATGAGAGAAAGGTATTAAATAACTATTGAAGTGATTAACAAGGGTTGTTGAATCCTTGGAAATGAGTTCTTAGTTTAGGGGTGAACTGGGGGAAACTAGTTCTAGGTTGGGTGGTGAAGGGGTCAGTCTCTCAAGTGTGTTCACTCACAGCAATTATGGTGAGACAATTAATTTCTTTGGATTACTTTTATAATGCATGGAATTGTATGTAATTGTTAAACTTGTTTTGGGAAATAAGTTGATACATAATAGTCCTTAGTAGTTGATACTATCGTAAGATAAAGGTATTACCATGGTTATGAATGTAGAGAAGCATTATGGTGTTTTAGTTATTCTATGTATACAATCTGTAAAAATAAATTCAGTTGGTTATAAATTTACTTCTGCATAATGGAATTGTGGTTTTGATACACACAAAATATGTATTGATAAATACCATTAACTATAAATTTATTTATGCAATGTTAGCTATATACAGACTTTGTCCTCTACAGTTCATGCATATGAAGATTATGATAATAAAACAATTATGACTAGGTGATTTTACTAAGCATGAGTTGAAATAAAGGAATGTAATTTCTAGTGAATTTTATTACTGTAGATATAGCTAACTAATCTTAGGAACTGGGCTAGACTACATATACTCTAGGGAGGTTGGAAAATAAAGTTTGTTGGAAGATTGTTTTTTTCCTGTAGACCTGTAAATATTTTTCTATTACAAAAAAGTATGCTATAGAAATCTACTGGGTGACCTTGTGATTATTTTTCTTTGGAGCATGCTAGTTTTACTAGTATTCCAAATTGTTATTATCAGAGAGAGAGTAGATGTTACATTTCATTTGATCTTAATATCCTATGAACATGTATACACTGATTTGACAACGGAGAAATTTTAGGATTTACTATAGTAATTGTTAGAAGGGGAAATGTTTCTATACTTTAAAAGCATGATCTGAATGGAAAATTAAGGAAACTCATTCACAACCAAAGTAAATTGTTACTATAGGTTAGAAGAAGAAATAGTAATAATATTGTTCGAATTCTGCTTAGCAATACATAGTGAGTACAAGAAATAAGTGTGTAAGGCAACTATAGTTCTACTCTTAATGAGGATATCTTAGTTTAAAACAAAGCTGATATTGGAACAACTACAATTTTAATCCTAACGAGGAAGAATAATATTTCTAGCAGAGAAACTAGTAGTCTATGCTCTCGGTAAAGATGGATGGAAAGTGAGAATATTTCATTTATTTCAACCTTGGATAACAACAATAATTAATGAAACATGATGACAAGTAGGGAAAATAAATGTTCATCATACAACCATATAAACCATGTACTAGTTCAGAAACATAAAACAACAACAGACAAAGTAGACATACTTATTGATATATTTTATAATTAATCAATTTCCATTACTGAAACAAATACCAGAACCCAAATTTTCGAAACCAGAGAGATAGAGAAATTAAATATCAAGAAGTAATATGCTTAAAATATAAAGGATATTGATGTAAGTAATAAAGAGATGAAATACTATCAATATAAATAAGGTACAGGAACAAGAATTAGTATACACGGTTGGTAATGAAGCCGTGGCCATTATTTACCAAATAAATAAAAGAACCAGTAAGTTGGTCTCATGCTATAACCATTAAGGAAAAAATAATACTCTGAGTAACTATATCTTAACCGAAAATAAATTATGATATATCATTTTGTAATCTCAGTTTACATATGAAATTTGGAAGGATAAAATCATTCCCAAATTAACATAATTGACTAATCGTCAATGCAAAATAAAGTTTGTATTAGCTATATGGTCGTCTTAGAAAACCATATAATCTGGAATACAATACCTCTGAAAATTATATCGTCAGAAGAAGAAACCAGTGGAGCGCTAAAAGTTATATATATATAAAGAAAAACTCCAAAGGGTAAACCATCCTCTATATATGGAATCAAACCCTCCTATTTGACACCAATATCTATGCAAGAGCAAACATAACCTTCTTGAGAGGAATGCACATAAACTATAGACCTCGAAAGGTGAGCGCTATCAGCATATGTATTAAAATTAGTAGTAGTTATGTTGAATCCATGAATGAGCAATGATAATACATGTGTGACACAATAAAGAGCCAGTGAGAGAATAACCTATACAGAAACAAGATTTGGGAATAGAAAACTACAATTGGAGGGAAATATTTAAAACAAACTACCCAAAATAGTCTCCTGATGAACTCTCTAAGTTATGGCTCCATGTACCTGCAGGTAAAGGATAAGAACCCTGATCCGAACAAGAGAAGATGGGATTTTTATTAAATTAATCAAATGAGTAGATCAAAGTATTACGAGAAAGAAAGCAATTGCATTAAAAAAAGCAAGAGAGAAAGGAAAAGGTTAACGAATCCTACCACTGGATCACAAACCGACACAATCACATTTGGAGAGAAGTGTCACTTTTGCTGAAGAGGAATGGACCAACCATAGCCAGTCTATTGTAGTTGGAGATCAACTTGCTGCACATTGGTAGAAAACCTGTTAACAAGTAACAAACATGATACATATGACAGAGGGCATTTAAATAACTAAGAAAAAGAAAAACAAACTGTAACTAGGTTAGAATTCTGTATACTAAATGTCTTACCAAGAAGGGTGAGTTTTGTAAAATAATAACTGCAACTAGAGTGAAGTAATGAACGAGGAATTAAATGCAGTGAATGAAATGCTAACTGATTCCAGTGCAATGAATTATATACTCCAAATCTAGGAAATAAGAAAGTTGGACAATGAGTCCTTGTAACTGAAGCAAGAGAGAAAAATATATCATACCTTCTCATCATCTAAATTGGCACAAGTGAAAAATGGCGCTACATGTCCACTCTGATGGAGAACAATGGGTTGTGACCTAGTTATGCAATGGTGGGGTGTTGAGCAAAGATACGCTTAGTATGGCGGGAGAGGAGAAACAAAAAAAAAAAAATCCAAAATGTGACCATGTGGAGTGAGGAAGAATAGTTAGGATTTGTCACTCTAACGACCCCTGTGGGATTGCAGTCAACAAACATGACCGTCCACCTGCATTTTGGGAGTACATCCAACAAAGTTCACGTGACAGCCAAGTGGAGTTACAACACCTGGCGAAATATTGTAGGTTGCTAAGATGTTGAGGTCTAGAGGTCAGGTGGGTATCATTCAGTGGAAAAACTCAAAATTTTCCTTGCCATGGTAGTCACCAAATGAGGATCAATTTGCTGGCAGACCCAAATTTTCTATGCGAGAGTTTCAAAACTTCAGGGAAGACCATGGGAGCATTCATAAAGTTAATCATTGAAACTTGTATCCATAATAGTTGAGAAATAAAACATGCATTAGATATATTAACCCAATGTTTCACCCATAGCATCTGGGTAGTCCATTTACAAGGACGAAAAGTAGGTTCTTGGATAGAAACATATGAACCCACGTTAGCATAGAAAGTATGGGATTTTACACCATGATATTAGGGGAGAATTAAAGTGATATGTAATTCGTTGAATTGTGAGATAAGTTAGTAGGTGCATAATTTATAACTAGTTGTTCAGAGAAATTCTTTTAAGCTTAGTGACTTAGAATATTTATACCACTACAAACCTACCTACCTATCTATATATATACATACAAAGAGAGAGAGTACTTGAAAGTGGGGCATATGAGACATAGTTTTTCCTCCACACAAGGAAAAATTTTAACATTAATTTCGTCCTTGCCGGATAAAGTTCCTTACAGACACTTTTTCTCTTGCACATACCTCATTTTTAACACAGTAAAAGATCTGCACAATAAAACATAATAATATTATTTTGAAATTTATTTATAGTTCTACTATTTAAAGTTCCTTCTGCATCCACTTAAAAGTCTTTCTTTGTGTGAATCTCTACACACGACACTCAAAGCTTTTATTGATGATATCTTTGATAATATTCTAGTTGTAAATAATGCATCCACGTAAAAGTCTTTCTTTGTGTGGATCTCTACACACGACACTCAAAGCTTTTATTGATGATATCTTTGATAATATTCTAGTTGTAAATAATGCATATCTATCTATTTCTTTTTTGCTTGAATAACCATTTAGAGATCTCAGTATTTTATAGATATTAGTAGCCAATTGAGAAAAGGTTGTTTGTAACGTGAAAAAATTACTATACAAAATTGTATTTGATTGACAAAAAGACTTGTTTATGGTTATGTTCTTGAAACTACGAAGATGTGTGCAAGTGCACACAAGGTTAACTGTTCATTTTTTTATTAATATTTTAATATGAAAACATAATCCATATTTTTCGTTCACAATAGGATTTTTTATGCTTATATTATTGATATTATTTTAATTGTAAATAATGCATATCTTTGTATTTTTACATATATTTCAAAGTAGGAACATGTGCAGAGAAAGTTCATTGTGCGGAGGAAGCCTTCATTATGTGGAAATCCACATTTATGCTATCACCAATCAGTTTGCCACTTTAAAGAAATACAAGGCAGAAAAGTTATTAAGGAACTACTAAGTTGATGCATATACTCTATAATTGTAAGTAATGTTTTATTATTATAAATGCATACTTTATTCTTATATTACTGATAATATTTTAGTTTTAAATAATTCATATATTCACAGTTCTGAGTATTTTTCAAATTATGAACATGTGCGGAAGTACGAAGGAAGTCCATTGTGCAAAGTAAACTTTCATCTTGAAGATCTTTGCACTTCACACTAAGGGGTTTTGTTGCTAATATTTCAGTATTAAATAATGCATTTTTGCTGTTCGCAATAACATTGAAGCAATTTCTATACTTATCTGATATTGTTGCCAATATTTTAGTCATAAATAATGTGTATCTTCGTATTTTCCTACAATAACACTTCGAATTATTTTTCATATAATATAGAGGTATCCCTTGCTTATCAACCAAATCAGTTTTCACGTCCTTCACCACAAGCTTTGTTTATGGAATTTTTTGTTAAAATATCCATATGTGTGGAAGTGCACAGAAGGTACATTGTGTGGAGAAAGCATTCAAGCATCCCCATCTATGCAAATGACCTGTTTTTGAAATAAGGCCTAGACAGATGATGCACCTATATGATATTATTAGTAATTTTTTAATTATAAATAATTCTTTTATCGATAGTATTTTAGTATCGAATAATCCATCTTTGTTGCTCGCAATATTTTAGTTATAAGTAATAAAAATGTTTTTATTCCTGAATATCACTATTCAATTGAGTAACAATTGAATTATTTTAAAATGCAAATAAATTGTAACCGCATTAATGTCCATATCATTGGGCACATGCTTTGTTTATGGTGACCTTGGTGAAATTAGACACCTATGAAGAAATGCAGAGGAAGTCCATTGTGCTAAGGAAGCTTTCAGGCTTTCCATATTTGGATCTGTGCGCTTCACACTAAAGACTTTTGTAAATTTTTTCTCGAAACATTTGCGTGAGTGCAAAGACTAACTGCAAAATAATTCAAAGCTAATATACAATGCCGTAGAATCATTTCATAACCAATGTACAATATCAGTTTCCATTGATTAATTTTAATATTGCATATTATACTCGTTATTTGTGTAGTATAACATTATTTTATATAACATATTTTATTATGGAATTATTGTAATAATAGCAATTAACGTATAAAATTTTGGAAACATTTAGTTTTTCTTTATGGTCAAGTTACGTTAACCATGCAGTATTTGGCTCTAATGTTTTGCAATTTTAACCAAAATACTGGGGAAAATGCTCAATATTTCTATATTTGCATATATTCGAAAACAATTATCATTTTTTCAATAAATGTTATTTTTACTTTCTGATTGGATGACAAGTTTTGTTTATGCTTATCATTATGAAATTATGTACATGTGCTGAAGTGGTGACAAACTTCATTATGTGGAGGAAGCTTGGAAACTTTCATTGTGCGTAAATAATTCTTTTATTTCTAATACTTTAGCATTAAATAATTGACATTTTTGCTTGGAAATATTTTAATTATAAATAATGTATATATTTGTATTCATGAATAACACTAGTCAATTGAGTAAAAGTTGCACGAAGTGTGAAGAAAATTGGATCATTGAGCACAAGTTTTGTTTATGTTTATGTTGTTGAAATTAGGCAGATGTGAAGAAATAGAGAGGAATTCCATTGTGTGGAGGAAGCTTTCAAGCTTTGATTTTCTGAACCTCTACATTCTGCACTAAAGGATTTGTATATTATTTCTCAAAACAGATGTGTAAGTGCAGAGTCTGGTCGTGGATAAGTTCAAAACTATTGTAGAGTATCATTTTTCATTTATCAAATTTAATGTCACATATTATACTCATTATTGTTTATTATAACATTAGTTTTTATAATATATTTCATTACGTAATTATTGCATGTTTTTCCTAGGTATTTATAAGGGGAAATGTAACATCAGTAATACATAATGGTTGAAATTCAAGGCCCACCTAAAAGGGGTTGTTGGTAGATGAGCTATGCATAGCTCTATTGTCACCATTAAAAAACATTAGTTGCAAACCTTCAATTCCACACCTATAAATAATGCACCAACACATACCTCGTACGGTATGTTGTAGGAGAAGTGATAGTTATGTGAATTACCCTGATTTTGTTTCTTCGATGCCATATTTAATCTAGTCCAAATGGTATTTTTTTGACTAAATAGCTTCATACTTATTTCTATTATGTTGTGCCTATATGAAAATGAAACATGGAAATGATTAGTGCTATTCAACAATAGTTTTTTGGTGATGTTTAGAGAAAAATAGTTTTTCGTAATGCAATGATCCTACAAGTTTTCTCACTAAAAGTTTTGTTAGATTGTTAGAAAGTTTAGAATAGAATCTTTTGTTGTGATAAAGTTCTTATAATAGTTTTAGAATGCTTGTTTTTAGCTTAACCCAAAACTACAGAAATCATACAAAGTTATAAACTGTTACCTAATTTACTTCTTTGAGTGAATAGAGTTCATTTAATATTTTGATAATGTAACAAAGGAAAAAGACATACAAGTCACAAATTTCCATCTAGGATCTAGAATTACTTTTGAAAAGTAAATGTTGGCATATAGAAAGGAAAGTATTCATAGTAAATGTGTTGAATACGCATTAGTTTAGTGAATAATTATAGAAATGTTGTTATTTATTGGTAAAAGAGATTTAGTTAATTAAAATAGATTGTGCTTTACGATATTAATAAAATAGTATCTCCATATCAATTTCTAAAGTGTGTATTTCTAAAGTGTGTAAGATGGATTAATCATGAAACGTAATGGTCTCTATAGGAATATGCCAAATTTGAATTTATGTAAAACATATATGAGTTTAAGTAACATATTTTGGAAGAGTATTTTTTTTATTAAAGATCAACAAAATCAATATTATCCACATTGACGATGATTACTAGTTAGTGGATACCATTAAAATCAATAATAATTAAATGTATTTTCAGAACGTAGATTTCAATTCATGATTTATATGATTTATTACCTTAGACGTATTATATATACACCTGTTTCCTATAAATGTAGTTTTTTAATGTTCATTTTGTTTTAGACTCATTAGGAAATTGACTAGTTTTGTTGTTCTGAAACTGTTAACTGTTTTAAGGTTTTTCTTTATAATTTGTCTATTTGATTTTACAATTGTTAGTAATAGTGAATGAATGTCCCAAAGAAACAATGGTAAGAGCAAAGAGAAAGAGGTACATCCAGTGGACCAAGATATCTTAATTCTCAACCAAAATAAGTTAATGATTAGCAAATATATTTTAGTGCTAATGGATAAAATAGTAGAACTTCAGAAAATGCTTAGGCATCTCCAAGGTGGACTAGATTTCATAAGAAAAATTTCAAAAGAGCTCATGTAAAACATGAACATATGAATCAATTATTGATTTGGCTATCATAACTAGTAGAAGTGTTAATGTCCAGAAATAATGGTTAATAAGTAAGGAAATCACTACCAATTTTTTCTATTTTCTAAACTAATTTTGAAATTCAGTATATGATAAAGGCTATTTATTGTAATATTCTCGACATAGTTAAATAAAAAAAACATATAAAACTATTATGGATTACGAATATATGTGTAAATGCAATATGTTTTATAAGTTATATCATAATCTTGGTTATTTAGTTGAGAAAAAATTTCAGCTTTGTATGACAATGACTTATTTATATATTTGTTTAAATATTGTATGGAATACATGTCCTAATAGAAACAAATATTGGATTGGCCAACAGTGTAAACAAAGAAAACCGTGATTGTAAAGTAATTTCATTGAAAATTGTTGGAATATGTAATTGCTACCTCTCTCAATTGTGACTTTCTATCTAGAGGAGTCTGTTCCTATTCTTAGGGTTGTTATATGTAGAAGCTCCTAGATTGTTGTGTGGTTGAGACATTCTCTTAACTAGGTGATTATGTGTCCAATATTGTCCACCTATCTTGAGACAACACTAAATGTATTTATATGTAATCTTATTTGATGTGAATATATGATATTGTGTGCACTATCAAAAGTTAAGTTGTTATTAGAGCCAATGAGGGCTTGGGCCCTCGGCCCAGGAGGGCCAAGGGAAATAAAGAGGATATTTTGTTTAATTTTTGTTTAGTTTGTCCATCGAGCAATTTTTCGAGTCTTTTGTGAAAATTGTCTGCTCTCGCCACTCTATGAACACAACTAGTTATTTGGGGAACACTGTCTGCATTAGATCGTTACAGAATGTGTTTATAGTATGGCAGATCTATTGGAGTGTCGATCCACTGTGTCTTGATGGAGGGCCAATCCACCGTGGCACCGCTTCATCATTTGAGATTTTGCAGTAGAAATATCCTTCATTTAGGCTACACTTACCCTGCGAGAATACTGTTATGAGGTTGTGATGAATGCTCTTCGATCATTAAAAGGTGAACCTGGTCAGAAAAGACTTCATAAACAGTTTGGATCTCCTATCTGACATACTGCAAGACGGCCTTTGCTTGACCAAGCATCTCAAGAGCGATATATACATCAAATTATTTAGCTTAGAGTTGATCATCGAGTTGAGTTCGCTGTGTTGGCCATGGAGGCATTGTCTCTCGTATGCCTGGAGGAGGTCACAACAAGGTGGATCTTCCGGACCTCTGAAGGAGGAGGTGTAGTTCAACTACTGCATGGATCTCATGTCGAGTGAGTGGGTTAATCTGGTCTAGTAGTTGAGAGAGATTATCTGTCAAATAAATCAGGTGTTGTTGCATTGATCAAAGTCTTGAAGCTATACAAAGGTGGAAGATGCATGTGGAAGACTCGAATGTGTTGTTAAATTTGTGTTGTAGTAGATTGGTGGTATCCTGTGTGGATATGACATTTGAGTCATGGATGCTCTATTTTGGTGCGAGGACACCCGTGTTTGGAGCTGAGGAAGAGCCAGGGTTGTGGCTGATGAGTGTGAGAGAGGCGATAAAGCAAGGATTGCGTCACCTGAGACCAACATTCCTGATTTGAGCCTATTTTGAATCCGATATTGGGTTGTTGTTTAGTGTTAGAGTCTGGGTTTTGTGGCATGGATCAGCCAATGGTGGCTAGTCGAATGCGCTGTACTGAGTGCTGCTTTGAATACTTTAAGTGGGGTTGTAGATTGGTGGGACTATCGATGTTCGGTTCGAGTGGACTAGATTGGAGTTCGTGTCCAATGAAATGGAGATTGTTTTGAAGAGATGGAGCATAGATTGCGATGGAAACAGGAAAGTTGAAACCAAGTGCCCAAAGTGTTGTTCAGATGGGCCAGAGACTGTGTGTTGGAGGGTCCTATTTTATTCAATCTTTACCGACTCCTTTGGCTAGTGAAGGGATTTCTGTTTGGCCATCAGATTCAGGTTTGAAATAATGGTTGTTTGTGCATGCTTTTGTTTGTTTTTTAAGAGTGGTTACCAATTAAGCATGGAGGACACTCTTACGGTAACCTTTCTATGGATTTGGCAAAGAATAAGTTCATATTTTATGAAGTGATTGGTTCACGGATTTATGTTGTGTTTTAGATTATTGAAGATAATTTTATTGAGTTTAGCCAACTCAATGTGGAGTGATTTTGTTAGAATTGGCTACTCTAGCAAATCACACTTATGTGAGTATGGAAATTCAAACCTATGTAAAAATGGAATTCAAAGATAATTATTGGACAATGACAATGAAGATGCCAAAGAAAAATTGAGGACGATATGAGCAATTCAAAAGAGGAGGCAAAGGAGCTACATAAGAAATTAAGGGATGATGGACATCTAAGTAAAAGTTTGTGTGAGTTAGTGTGAGTTTTTGGAATAGACTTATGATAGTGATAAAGTATGAGTCACACATTGTGATTATAGCAAGTCTACATGTCATAGATTTCTTTGTAATAGTCCGTTGTGGTCATTGAAATGTTTTATGTACCTAGTATCTTCTTAAGCTTGGAGTTTATTAAAATGGCATATGTATGTAAGACCCAGGGAGGCGTGCATACCCCTTTGTTATGTGTTCCCTAATGACACCAAGTTGTGGAATCAACCACTTGCTAGGTATGAGGGTGGTAGTTGTACTCGTATCTAATCTTGACATGTAATCAAACAATTGAGTCTGCGATTAAGTGGGGGAATTGTGAGATGGAATACCCTCGAAGTGTAAAGGACCAAGTCAAAGAAAGTTCATCAAGAAGTTGGATGAACCATGTATGTCAAGGACTTTTTATTAGACCAATGGTTGCAACGGTTGGGTACCCATGCATTCCAGTGGATTGTTGTTCCTTTATATGGACATCGAAAATTTGATGATGTTTGCATGAAAAAGGTACAACATGTAATTGCCAGATTGGACTAGAACTAGACTTTGCAGATTGATATCGCGATAAGTACTCATTAAGGGGGTGTGTTGGAATATGTAATTCCTACTCGTCTCAGTTGTGACTTTCTATCTGGAGGAGTCTGTTCCTATTCTTTAGGGTTGTTATTTCTAGAAGCTCCTAGATTTGTGTGTGGTTGAGATATTATCTCAACCAGGCGATTGTGTGTCCAATATAGTGTACCTATCTACAGACAACACTAAATGTATTTATATGTAATCTTATTTGATGTGAATATATAATATTGTCTGCACTATCAAAAGTCAAGTAAAAATTCATTGTAACCAACATGTAATATTTCCCAAGCAATTATAAAACTTGAAAATTTGATAAATAAACAAAACAATGTAAGAAATGATACTTCAAGAAAGAGAAAAATGACATAGCATAGTGTAAAACATAGACCCACAACAAAAAAATACACTTTTATGTAGAATGCCATACTAGCATTTGCATTGGTAGAAGAAATCACCTTGTTTGCTTTGATGATTACATTTCTAATCTCGTTTGCATGAGTATAGTATATTGATTTTATCTGAAATATCGAGTAAAACGAAGGAGTTGTTCGACAAAAAAAAAAAAAAAATCCTTAACCAAAAACTTTGAGGAAATTTTAGGATGCTTGGTGATGAAAGGAGTGAGTTTTGTGTCATTATCAGGTTTCTTAAAAAAATAAACAAACAATACATACAAGTAATTTTTGATGACATTGTCTTGAAGTTGGCCAATATTTTAATAGCATCTATTTTGTCTACATAGTATTGGTCATAGGAAATTTTTTGTAATGCAGGTGATACTTTTTCCTATTCGACGCCCCTTACAATACACTGTATTCCATTCTTTTCACTAGCAGGTATTATTCATTTTAAGCAATGAAATTAAAGAAAACAAGAATCCTTCTTGCAAGTCTTGTAATAAAGCATAGTTTTGTTCACAGTTCTATTAGTTGTTATTGGAATACTAAATCTTGTGCATACAATATGGAATGGATTGATATGCATGCTAATTTCTCTAATGTGACCTTGGAAATACTGTAAAATTGATATAGAAAACAAATGCTTAGTTACATGAAATCAAATGTCTTTTTTATTTATTATTCTTTATCTACGTCTATTTAAACTATATGATATAGCTTACCATACATATCCCACATGGTAAGGAAATCAAGTTTCTTAGACTGTCAACTTACTTTCTTGTGTTCAATGAACATATGAATGTCAATTCTGAACTTTGGAAAACTCATTCTTGTTTTCTAACTATATTTTTGGCAAGGTCAGTGGGAAAACGTTTTGTTGCAAATCTCTGAGAATTGAAACACATGTCAAAGAATGTTGCTCGTGAACTTGAACCTCTTACATATGCAACATTTGTAAAACAATAATGACTTACATTCTTCACTTATAACTTTACTAGTATTGTTATATTTTTTTAACTAAAAGAATTGGTCCTCTTTAATGAATGAAACTATTATCATCTCTAGATGTTCAGTGTACTATAAGGTCTACTTGAGCTTATTTGCAACATATGTAGAATGTGGAATATTAAACTATGTTTTTCTCATCCCGAGGTTTTTCTACCAATCACCATAATTTATTTTAAAATAGAATTACCATTACACTTGTAACTATAATAATGATTTCCATGAAAACTATATCATGAAAGAAAAACCATCAACATACTGGATTACTACTAGAGAAGTGGGTCACCTTGATGTACATAATTGTTAGCATATTCCGATGTTTGGTGTGCTATGAGGTGTTGTTGGGTATTTTGATTGCTAATTATGTAATATATGATTTATTATATCTATTACCACATATTATGGAAGTTGTTGGAGGCTTCCCTTACCCCTTTTCACAGATATTTTTCACTTATAAAATAAATTTTGATGATATTATAATTGACTACCATCGATTATACCTTTCTTTTTAATTGAGAAATTCCATGAAAATTCTTAACCTACTTTTGTAAATCCATCTCAATGATATATTCACATTTATGTTGCCACATTGGTCAAGTTCATTAATGATATTTCGATGGGTAATTCACTTTGATTATAGTTTGTTTCTTTATTGTTACAATAGTTCTTGTGAGATAACATTGGATATTTTTGATATTTTTTCTTAACCACCATGCATAACCTTTCTAAATATACCTTAGTCATGCATTTCTCACATGATAACCTTTGTAACTCATGGTTTAACTCCAAGAGTCGAGTTTTGTGCAACTAGGTTTATTATTTCTTTTCCAATGCTAAGGACATAGATTAATTTGGTGAATAATAAATTGTAAGGAAATATGACCAATGATCTTCACCTTGCATCTATGGGGAAGAAGATCCAATGGTTGTACATCACTTTCCCTAAGTCATGTGTAACTATCCTCAGGAATAGTCTTGGCTTGGCAATTCATAGTTACACTGTATGCTAGGAGAGGAGGCTCTATTCTTTTGCATTTCACCTCTTAGAAATTTCTATACCTTCCTGAGGTTACTTTCCAACATTTCAATTTACCAGAACTTCTTCTATAGGAATTTTCTTGGGTGAAAAATCATCACCAAGTAATTTCACTCTACCGAAGTTTGTTTCTTTGACAAAAGTTTTTCTTTTCCACTAAACACTATTATTCTATTTATGGTATCTAACTCTAGATATTATCCCTCATCTTGGTATTGCAATGTTAGAATCTAGAAGAAGAGGGTATGTTGGAGCTATCTAGTTTCCAATGTGACTACCCTTCTGGGGTTTGACTCCATGAGCACAGTTTTGCTCAATCTACTTGCTTCCAAAAATATTTCCATCAACCACCATATAGTCTTTCAAGGTCCTTATTTTTAAGTCGACTCTTATATTATGCATAAGGTAGTTTTCTTTTTCACATGACATGAAAAAACTTCGATCATCGTCATAGATAAATTCCTAATGAGTTAGCATACTCCCCATTTTCTTGTTTACAAATATTTACCTTCCTCTTTATAAATTTGGCTAGAAACGTTGCTAACGAGTTTGTGATTGTACATAGGCGCTTCCTGGTCACTCTGGTATGTAAATAAAATAAGGGTTACGTTCCAACACGTACTCTTCAATTCAAATTTCTAGGTGCCAGTATCTTCTAATTTTTCCCTCATGATTTACCTTACAGGTTTTCTAATGGTGTTGGAGGTAGACACCATGACCATAATTGTTACAAAGTGGATCATTAAACTTAAGGTTGATTTAGAGGAGGAAACCCTCAAATTTTTTGGTTTGACTGATATGTATGGTTAGGGCTACGAGTTGACCTATTTTTAACTTGTATAGAATTTGTATCAGGTTGATATTTTTATAGGTTAATGATTTTGTTCTCTTAAGTAAAATTGTGACATTGGGAATAGAACTTGGTCTGTAACCTTTTTCAAGTATGCACTTGTTATGAAACAAACTCACAAAAAGATACAAAAGATAGATCAACACCTTATAATTTAGCCTCTTTGAGGGGGAAACCTCCTTTACATTACACAAATGAACAATTCTTGGATGTTTCAAATGACAAAACCTCCTTTCTGTATATAGGAGTCTAAGGGGTCACAATATAACCAATCGAACCTAACAATAGTAATATAAAGGCACAAAAATAACAATAGTGGGATTCTATGGGGCACAATAATTTCAATATGGGGACAATAACGTATACAACGACAATAGTAATGGGGGAATCACTAGTATTATAGGGACCTAACATGCCCCTCTCCTTCGAAAAAGTGGTGTCCTCAACGCTTGAGTAGTTCTGGATGCTTTTGTATAAAATTCTCATCCTTCCATGTAATCTTCAACGGGTAAGTTCTTCCACTTGATGAGATACTCTGAAGTTGATCAATTTCATAGCTGTCGAGTTCTTGTTTCTTTAATTGCTTCTGGTTCCAATATGATTTTTCCTTCCTCTTAAAGTTATAGCAATATTGTTTGAATTGGGATATTCTGCAACTTTGGAATGAGTGGCCACACTTCTTTGTCCTTCTTCCATTCATCCCTTGCTTCGTTTATCCAACGTGGTTGGATAATAGAAATAACACAAAACAATGCTTCCACATCCTCATCTTTTCTTGAGAGTGCATATGCAACAAAAATTTTCTTTCCTTTTCTATAGATGATGTCAAAGTCATAACCATAGAAAATTTTAGGGGCGAATGTTCACCCTTTGGCGAAATTAAGGGATTTTAAATTTTTAGTGGGTGAATATTTTGTATCATAGTACATTTTTACAAATCACCTCAAATAGCCCACCTTATTTTAAGGGAGAGGGTAAAAAAGGTAAATTTAGCCCTTGAAATTAGGAGTTACAACCTTCCATTCGCCCATTTTCAAGAATAGGTTTTATTTAAGTGAATCCATTCGCCTATTTTCAAGAATAGATTTTATTTAAGTGAATCCTATGGGCCAAATACCATATTTATAAAAGAGGTATGGTAAATTAATAAAAATATAAATAAATGAGAAGTATGGTAAATAAATAAAACATTTTTTATATTTACTCCATAAGTCACCTTATATACATGCAAGGGTGTAAACAAACAAAAATATAAGTAAAGTGGAGGTATGGTAAATAAATAAAATGTCTTTTTATACTTACTCAAAAGGTATGGTAAATAAATAAAAATATAAATAAACTAGACGTATGGTAAATAAATAAAACCTCTTTTTATATTTAGTCCATAACGCTCGTTCTATTTATGAAGGCTCAAGAAAGAGGTTTTATTTAAGTGAATCCCATGGGCCAAATACCATATTTGTAAAAGAGGTATGGTAAATTAATAAAAATATAAATAAATGAGAGGTATGGTAAACAAATAAAACATTTTTTTATATTTACTCCATAAGTCACCTTATATTTAAATAAATAAAACCTCTTTTTATATTTAGTCCATAACCCTCGTTCTATTTATGAAGGCTCAAGAAAGAGGTTTTATTTAAGTGAATCCCATGGGCCAAATACCATATTTGTAAAAGAGGTATGGTAAATTAATAATAATATAAATAAACGAGAGGTATGGTAAACAAATAAAACATTTTTTTATATTTACTCCATAAGTCACCTTATATTTACGAACACTCAAAAAATGCATTATATTTAGGTGAAACCTATGGGCAAAATACTATGGGACAAATACCATGGATTAGATTGTTATTAATACCATGCAAAAAAACATTATTAACCGTAATATTAGTATTAATAAAAATAAAAATGGCACATGGTATTGACCCATGGTATTCACCAAAATGGCACATGGTATTGACCCATGGTATTCACTTGGAATGTAGCCTATTTAAATGGGGGAATTAAACTAGCATAGATCCATCTTTACTTTGGATCTACTAACCCCCGAGAGGTATCAACTATCGTGACATGCAAACTAGCATAGAGTGAAAAAATATTTGATCCGATCAAGAGTAAAATTGGATGTTGTAATTTAATGTATGTTAAACATTTTAGCTTGGTTAAAATAAAAAAAAAATAAAAATCAACTATTAATTTTGTTAATTTTTATAAACAACTAATAGTAATTTTTAAGCTCCAGGTTTATGATAACCCATGGTAATACCAAGATCTTACAATATTTTATAACTAAGTAAAATATTCGCCATGCCTGGTGAGAGATTCACCAAAAAATTATATATACATATTATATTATTGATAAAATCGCCTTCCATTTTTCCTATATACCTTGGAGATTTGCCCATTTATTATACTTATAAATTTAGGGGGGGTTCTTAAAATTTTCCCTGGTCATAACCCAACATATTTGTGACCCATTTTTGTTGTTCTTCTAAAGATAATATTTGCTCTAAAAAGTATTTAAGACTATCATGATCCATTTTTACCTTGAAGTGTCTTCCCATTGGGTAAGGTCACCATTTCTTAAGTTCATGTAGTATTGCCAACATTTCCTTCTCATAAATAGCTTGCTTGATATGTAGCAGCAAAAATACCCAATCACCTACATCAAAACTTTTTTCACTGCGATGTTGATCTACCTGTTGTTTCATTTGATTCTGCACCAAAGTGGTGTTATCCTTTAAAAGTTGGAGAACTTGCTGTTGATGCTCGATGTGATCTTTCATTGCTTGAACATTTTTCTTCTTGATATGTCCTTCTATCTTGAGTGTTTGAGGAGTGGTAATTTCTTCCAATGCTTTACAAGACATGGTCGTATTCATTTCTTGATTCTTGATGTGATATTTCACTTCTTGAACATTTCTCTTCCTGATATGTCCTTCTATCTTAATAGTTTAAGGAGTGGTAATTCCGGCCAATGCATTACAAGATATGGTTGTATTCATTTATTCTTTCTCGATGTGATCTTTCACTTCTTGAACCTTTTTTTCTTGATATGTCCTTCTATCTTGAGAGTTTGAGGAGTGGTAATTCTTGCAAATGCTTTAGAAGATATGTTCAGATTCATTTCTTCTTTCTCTGGGTTTGGGTTCTACCGTATATCCTCTTCTTTTGATGTTTCTTGATCCTTTTCTTCCTCCTCTTCATACTCTACGTAAAATAATTTCTTCTTAGCACACTTATGACCTTTAGTGCATTTGCTATCACAATTGTAACAAAGCCCTTTTTCTATTTTTTCTTCCAATTGTTGTGGTGTAAACCTTGTAGGTTGTGGAAGGCTAGGAGAAGAAACACTTCCGTAATTATAGTTGTGAGTGGTGTGATTCCTTGTTTCCATAATTTTGCTTTCAATTTTTCTTGCCCACCTGAATGCCTGCTCCAATAAATCAGGTTCCCAAAGACGAACCTCATGTTGAATGTTATCCTTTAAAATACCTATGAAGACATCAATCCTTTGCTTCTCTGGAATATCATTTACCCTTATATTCAAATTTTGAAAGTCCACAATGTGATCTGCCATTGAACACTTTTTTTTGAGATTTATGAATTGGCTAAAGAAGGTGTTTGTCTTTGTATCCTCATAATGTGCTATCATTTCCTCCATGAAAATTGACCATGTAACAAGTGGTTTACGAGAACAAAGCCCTTTATACCATAAAAATTAATCCAGTTCTAAATATGAAGATGCCATATGTACCTTTTGTAACAATTGCACCTCATGTAGATCAAAATATTGCTCCAGCTGTAGTATCCAATTTACTGGATCCTTGCCATCAAACTTCCTCATATCGCCTCTTCTTGAGTTTAGGAGCTCGATCTTGAAACAACTGTAACTCTGTAATTTTGGCTCTGCTAGTTCTAAATTGTGATCTACAGTAGCCCTCTGTGTCCTCCTTCTAATGCCACCAGTCTTATTGAAATTGGATTCTACAAGAAAACGTTATGCACAATCTCCCAAGATGACCTTGTTATATACCTTTTCACAAGAGCAAACTTGTATGAAGTGCCACGTGTCACTGTTTTGACCTTCAGATCTGAAAAATATACAAGGTAAACTATAGTCCGTCCTATTTCTGTAACTTCTTACAGAATTTCAATCTGATGCATGGAGAGACAATTATGACGATTTTCCCAAGGTGACTTGTTTGGAATGTAATTCGGGGGTTTGCAAAAACCATAAATTCCTTAGATTATATCTCCAAAAATATAGCGAGACAGGATCTGAAATTTGGAGCTGAGATTTAGAATGCTTTCTTCACAAATGGTTTTTTTAGTTAGCTTCTGAACCTTTGTAGAGAAATAGTTATACTGAAAATTCCACGATGACCTATTTTAGATGAAATTCAGGAGCTTGCAAAAACCCTAACTTCCTCAGATCATATCTTCGAACATATAGCAAGAAAAAATCTAAAATTCAGACCTGAGGTTTAGTGCGATTTTTTTTCAAAATTGGTTTTATTTTTAGCTTCTGAAATGTTGGAGAAAAAAACGTTATAGCGAAAATTCCACGATGGGCTGCTTGGAGCAGGGAAACCCTATAATTGAAAGCTCTGATACCAAATGTTATGAAACTAGTTCACAAAAAGATAGAAAAGATAGATCAACGCCTTAGAAATAAGCCTCTTCGAGGGGTCATCCTCCTTTACATTACACAAATGAACAATTCTTGGATGTTTCAAATGACAAAACCTCCTTTCTATATATAGGAGTTTAAGGAGTCACAATATAACCAAGTCGACCTAACAATAATAATATAAAGGCACTAAAATAACAATAGTGGTATTCTATGGGGCACAATAATAACAATATGGGGACAATAGGGGAACACCAATAACAATAAGGGATACAACGAGAATAGTAATGGGGGAATCACTAGTATTATAGGGACCTAACAACACTTCTTTAATATTTAAGGTTGACACGTTTCCAAGATGGCTCCTAATGCTAATAGTGTATCATGCCTACTTCTTATTGTATGCAAAGAAAAATATGGCATATGTATTAACTTGTAATGACTTAAATTTTCCAATTGATTATCTTGCTATCTCTTTTACTCGAAGTATAATTCTTAATATTTTATGTTCTGAGTTTTTATCCATATATCTATACGTTCAAGAACTAAGGGTTCATTGCGTCCTTCTCCTGCAGAACTTGAAGATAGTAAACCCAGATAATGTAAATATTTCTCATAATTATATTCTTTTTTCATTTCTAAATTTGTAGAGACTACATTGTTTTCCTCTCCATTTACCCAAGGGACTATGGTATATAGTTGGATTTTTCAGTTTTGCCTGTTAGTTTGGTGCTAACCCTCACCAATTTAAGATTTTTTTTTTCTTTTTTTTCTCCACATATATTGGTAATACCCTACCTATGAATATTTCTATATTTAATGAAAAATATTCCTGTATAAATAAAATTTCATTTCCTAATTTTCTCATAATTTATTCTTTTGACCTTTTCCTCTATGTATGACACAATTAACTGATGATTACATAATCAAATTTTGCTGAATAATTTATCTTCTCATTCTAGTTTTTTTTTCTTGTTTTCTTTCCTCCATGAAGAACATTGGTCATACTTTTCCTGATCATAGTTCCTTCCTTGGTTAACCTGCATATCAAAATTTTACAAAGAAACTACAACCATGTATTGACACTTATTACAGGAACCATTTTATTTTGTTAACTGTATAATAGAAAGAAGGTAACATCATCCTTATAGAGATTTATTCCAAAAATTCTTTCAATTAAAGGAATAAAGTAACTTTATGTACACTTCTTTCCTACAGAGGGCAAAGTTTTCTTCTTATTTGTTTACTATTTCACTCAAATTAACTATATATTTTCTTTTGTCTGCAACCTGAAAAATTAGAAAAACTTATCTCTAATTCTAGATACAATATATGCAAGGCCTACTCGATCCTCTTGACCTAAGCCAAATATCTTCTTTGGCTACCCCTAAGCTACTATCCCTTAAGTAAGAATAAAAACATTTACTAGACTAATTATTTTTCTTCTTTCCCTTGAGGAAAATTTCTCTCTATAGGGCCTCACCATTCTTTATCACCGATTGCCTCTAGGAAGTTACTCTCTTTCTCCCTCTCACAGGAACTTCCTTCAAGAGTACCATATTAACAACGTTCATCTCCAACTATATTTTTTATTTATGATCTCTGTATCAGTCTATTTTCTTCCTCTTCTAGACTAGTGCCATTTATCTTCTGCTATCTTCTGGAATTTTGTCCTCTTTTCTTTTTAAATTTTATGAGTTAGTGGCCCCAGATGAGGAAATTCATTTTTTATTTTGTTATTCCCTTTCCTTGGGTCTTAACTAACTTTCTCAATTGTTTTTAATTGAAGGGACTTTAAACTCTCGAAGTATGAATTAACATGAGCATATAAATTATTATTATTAACATCACAAAACATTTGTTGTGTGTTTTTTTTTATTCTAGGATACGATAACTGAATTTCATTTAAATATTTTTCCAACAAATAATTAGAATATAATTTAAACTTATCTAAATTCAACATAAACACAACTAAACTTTAGAGTTATGGGATCCATCACTCGAGTCATCATTTCTCATCATTAAATAACAACAAATTTAGATACTTTCTATAAATAAATTAAAACATTTAAATTCTAATTTTAATTGTAGTCTAACTTAACCATTATTTAAATCAACATAGTCATATGATTGGAGATATTACATCTTACCCTCCTTTGAAGGAAAATCTGCCTCAATTTTTTCACATTCCTTTCTTCTTTGGAATAATTTTGGAAATTCCTTTTTGATTTCTTCCTCCCATTCTTAGGTACCCACTCCAGGCCAAAATTGCTTTCATAGTGCTTTATTTTTTCAAGGATATCTCAATTTCCAGAGTAAAACTAACGCCTTTCTGAATTCCACGTTCAATTTATATTATGTCTTCATCCATGCTAGGCAAGAATCATTAGATGTTATTTATGTACCCAATAAGGGTCAGCAACGTGTACCCATAGGGTCACCTGTATGCTTTGTAAACCAATAAAGGTTGGTAATACACCTTTAATAAGGGTTAGCAACATTAGTGTAAACACGGTAGCCATAACATTTTGATCCAGGTGGGTATCCATGGCCACCGGCCAAGTCCACTTAGACCCCCACCATTGTTTCTTTCAGCTTTTCAATTTCCTTAATTGTAGCATAGTTTACTATTTTTAGTAGTTTTTTGGGTCCTGAACTTCCAGATCTGTTTTGAGGCCCTAAATTACGTTTTTTGGGAAAACGGGGAGCAACATGGGTCCATGGACCATGATGCTCTTCCCAAAATGGTAATTCTTAGATAAATATTTCTAACAAGATAGTGTGTGTGTCAAACAGAGATCGTATGCCAAAGTTACGACCTCAGAAAGTTGATGTACGAATTTGCCCAAACGGGGCCCACAATTTGGTGTTTCATCTTCTAGGGTTAGGTTCTTGGATTTTTAGGGTTTTCCATTGTTTCTCAACAATTAATAGGCCTTCGAGCCTCATTATAATACAGTTCAAAGGTAGGTAGCTGCCACATCTCTTCTCAGAGATAAGCTACCATCGCCCTAGCTGGTTTATTTCCATTTCTGTTTGTAAGCATATTTTATTATTTTACATTAATGAAATGAAGTATTATTTCCGCTGCATCTTTGTGTATATGGTTATCTCTATATTTTGTTGCATTCCTGTTTAAATCCGGATCAGTGGTATCAGAGCGGTTTGTTTTTTCTCTTTTTTTCTTTGCTTGTCCCCAACGAGGTCAGGATATAAGGAGTTAGGGCTTGAACTGGTTAAACCTTTGCAAGACCAGCATTACAAATCCTGATGGCCTCCCATGGTGAATGAAAATAAAAACGAGGGGGAAGGAGATCCTATCAAAATCTTGCTTGAAGAAGCCCTTGAGCGACAAAGGAACATGATGATGGACAACTTTTCCCAGATCCTTCAACGACTACCCAAGGGTGACACATTGGCTTCCAACAGCTACTTTGGAAATGCCACACCATTTAAGGTACAAGTTAATTTTGAAATCCCCATATTCGAGGGTCAGATAGTCGAGGGTCAGATAGACGCAAATGTCGTCGATAAATGGTTAAATCTGCTAGAGGGTTATTTTTCTGTTCATGATTTTTCCAGTTGGGAAAAGATTATTGTTGCTCTTCTCAAAGCAGCCCCCCATGTCAAGGACTGGTGGGAAACCTACTGTGAGCATAAGGATGAAAGTACAGGCTCACTATTTTCGGTTGCACCCACTTGGAATTCATTTCGGGATGCCATCCGGAAGCAGTACTACCCTGTCAGAAGCTATGAGGATCAATACATGAAGTCGACCACGTTGCGGTAGGGAAGGGACCAATACATGCCGGAGTTCACCAATATTTTCCATACCCTTCGCACAAAGTTGGGTATCAAGGATTTAGAGTAGCATTTGGTACTCAAATACCACGGCTACCTGCATAAGTACATCTAGGAAGAAATAGAATCCCTTAACATCTCCTAGCTCGGCACTGCATACTAATATGCCATTAGGGTCGAGCAAAATTTTAAACAGAAGAAGCGAGACTTTGGATTTGCAAATCTGAAGCAAGGGAAAGGTGCCCCCAAACCACAGAACAAAGGACAAAGCCAAGGTGGGGCAGCCCAGGACAACCGGCCAAAGATGAAAGCAAAGAATAGTGCTGCGAAGCAAAAAAGGGACACGGGAAAGTGGTGTGAGTTCCATAAGAGCTCCACTCACAACAAAAGTGAGTGTCCGGCCAAGCAGTCATTGGTGGCTGAGCTAAAGGTTTCAGAATCGGATGTAGATTGCAACTCTGAGTCAGAACCCGACAATGGGAATGACAAAGGGAAGCAGATTATCAATGTGAAGCCCAATGCCACCATTGCCACCACAAAGATCCATAAGGAGGAACCCGAAGATCTAGAGGAGGAGGAGCGTCTCTTCCACTCCTAGATGTGGGTAAAGGGCTCCCCACTATAGTTCATTGTCAACAGTGGGAGCCAAAATAACCTCATTTCAGTAGATGTCATGAAGTGGTTGGGCTTACCGACCATAGCACATCCACAATCATACACCATTGAGCGCCAAGGATGGGATCTTCACGTGAGCCAACATTGTCGCCTTCCATACAACATCAAGCCCTTCACAGATGAGGTATTGTGTAACATTGCTCCCCTTGAAGTTTGTGATGTATTACTAGGACAACCATACCCGTGGAAGCGACATGCTGTGTATGAATCAAGGCCCTGTGTTGTTATTGTTACTTTCGGAACTAAGTTGTACAGGATACCAGAGGTAGCACCGCATACTGCCATCTCTTTGATTACTGCAAAACAATGCAATAAGCTCGTTTCCAAAACCGAGAAATTTGTTTCCTTCATGATACACCCTCAAGGAAAGAAGAAGAGGTGGCCATGACCTCCAGACAAGGCCCCACCACATGACAACTATAGATGGACAAGGTCATGGAGGAGTATGAGGACATCTTCACCTCCCCTACAGGGGTTCCTCTGCACTGTCAGGTCAAGCACTCCATCGATTTGAACCCAGGTTCACTGCTGCCCAATAGACCAATCTATCGGTGCTCCGTTTTGGAGAATGATGAAATCAAGAGGCAGATTCAGGAGCTACTTCAGAAAGGTCACATTCGTCCAAGTTCATCACCCTATGGGAGCCCTATCATGTTGGTATAGAAGAAGGATGGGACTTGGAGACTCTGTATTGACTATTGGGTGCTGAACAAGATCATTGTCTGTAATAGGTACCCGATCCTATGGATCGATGACCTCTTGGACCAACTGAAGGGGGGAAAATATTTCAGAAAGATTTATTTGAAGTCAGGATATCACCAAGTACCAATCGAGCCCTAAAATGTGTGGAGGACTGCCTTCAAAGCCAAAGAGGGTCTGCTTGAATGGTTGGTGATGCCTTTTGGATTGACAAATGCTCCTGAAACCTTCATGAGGCTAATGGATGATGTCTTGCAGCCATTCACCAACTCATTTGTAGTGGTATACTTGGATGACATCTTGATCTTCAGCCAGAGTTGGGAATAGCACCTCCACCACATCCAACAGGTTCTCCAAACACTGTGGCAACACAAGTTATGTACTAATTTGGAGAAATGCACTTTTGGCATGACCCAAGTTTAGTATCTAGGATACATTATTGATGAAAATGGGGTGAATGTTGATCCATCCAAGATCTAAGTCATTCGAGATTGGCCATCTCCAACCACTCTGACAGAGCTCCACAGCTTTCTAGGTCTTGCCAACTTCTACTGCAGGTTCATGTTGGGATTTTCTCATATCACTTGGCCCTGGAGTCAAGTCACCAAGGGAGGAGCGAAAAAAAAAATTCTTTTGTTCTGAATCTGAACAGAGGGCATGCACAGAGTTGAAAGATCGCCTCTCCATGGCACCCATGCTTGCATTACCAGACTTGCAACAACCATTTGAGGTCGAGACAGATGCCTCTGACTATGCTATTGGGGCAGTCCTTACTCAACATGAGCATCTAGTGGCATACCACAATGAGACACTTTCAGACACAGTCCAAAAGTATCCCACTTATGAAAAAGAGATGTATTCCATTGTGCAGGCATGTTGACAATGGAAGCATTACATTTTGGGGAAGGAAACGGTCATCCACACAGACCACTGACCCCTGCAGTTCATACGAACCCAAGGGAAATTCCAGAATGATCACCATCAGAAGTGGTCCACATACCTGCAATAGTTCCATTTGAATATCAAGTATAAGAAGGGTAGCACCAATGATTTTGTAGATTTCCTCAGTCGACCACCGATCATGCCCTTAACCACTATGCTCAACTCTTTTGGGTACAATACTTCTGATTGGCCACTTCTATATAAAAGCGACCTAGAATTTCACCACACATACCAGACAGCCTTGGAGGGTCAACATGTTCTAGATTTTCACCTCCAGGATGCCCTGTTATGCCACCTGGGTCACCTTTGTGTTCCTTCAAGTGAGCATGCCAAGATGATTTGGGAAGCACACTATAGTTGGGCTGCTAGACATTTCGAGGTCGAGAAAACGATGGCAGTACTACAAAAGTAATTCTATTGGTAGAATCTTTGACACGATGTCGGGAAGTACATTAGATCATGCACTGCCTACAGCATTACCAAACTGACCATCAAGAAGCAAGGCCTCTATACCCCACTGCCTACCCCTAGTCGACCTTGGGAATCCATCTCCATGGATTACATGTCAGGTCTTCCTTCCACTAAGCATGGAAATGACTGTGTTTTTGTGGTCATCGACAAGTTCTCGAAGATGGCCATTATGGCTGCTTGCAAGAAGAATATCACAGCAGAAGCCACTGTGAAACTCTTCTTTGAATGAGTGTGGGGACACTTTGGGATCCCACAGTCTATCATCTCAGATCGGGATAGCAGGTTCCTCAGTACATTTTGGTCTAGTCTTTGGTCGATGGTCAACACCAAACTCACTAAGTCCACAACCTTCCATCCTCAAACTGATGGCCAGACAGAGGTTGTCAACAAGATGATCGTACATTTTTTGCGCATTTACAACTCAAAGCACCCATGCACATGGGACGAGAGCCTCCCCTATGTTCGACACATCTACAACCAGGCTCTCCACAGCTTGACTGGCCACATCCATTTTTAGGTGGGCTTGGGATTCCAGCGACTATGTCCCATTGATGTGGCCATCCTAGTTGCAGCTACTCACATAGCTTTAGCTCATGTCCAGTCCGAAACAGATAAGGAAAACAACTTCATTGAGCACATCCAACATATTCGCTAGTAGGTCGATGACATTCTAGAGAAATCAAATGCCAAGTACAAGCAGTGACATGATCAACATTGGGTGCCACAGAAGTTTCAGGTGGGCGACAAAGTATGGTTGCATTTGCAAAAGGAACACCTTACCGGAGCCTATTGGAAACTTAGACCATTCTGATATGGTCCTTACACCATTACCAAGGCTGTTTGAGACAATGCATTTGAGCTCAACATTCCCCCATTCCTTGGTCTGCACCTAGTGTTCAATGTGGATTGCCTTCGGCCATACTTTCCACCATTACTAGACACATCCGACATTGCAGAACAACTCACACCCACAGAGTTAAATCCATATTACATGGAACAAGCTACAATTGATCGAATCATGGACACACAGATCAAGCACACTTGCGAGCAGAATATCCAATTGTATTGAGTTGTCAAAGCAAGCCAACTCCTTCACTAGGGCAAGTGTCTCACCAGGGACCAAGTTCAGTGGAAGTTTCCTGATCTCATGGAGGAACTCAATGCAATGGAGACCATTGCTTCCTAAGGGGAGAGGAATGATCTAGGTGGATATTGGTGGCCACCTGCCAAGTCCACTTGGACCCCCACCATTGTTTCTTTTAGCTTTTGAGTTTCCTTAATTGTAGCATAGTTTACTATTTTTAGTAGTTTTTCGGGTCCTGAACTTTTGGAGCCATTTTGAGGCCCTAAACGATGTTTTTTTTGGGAAAAATGGGAGAAACATGGGTTCATGGACCAATGATGTTCTTCCCAAAGTTTTGGTTCTCAGATAGATCTTTCTAACGAGATAATATGCTCGTCAAACGAAGATCGTATGCCAAAGTTACGACCCCGGGAAGTTGATGTAGCAATTTACCCAAATGGGGCCCATAGTTTGGCGTTTCATCTTCTAGGGTTAGGTTTTTGGATTTTTAGGGTTTTCCATTGTTTCTCAACAATAAATAGGTCTTCAAGCCTCATTGTAACATAGTTCAGAGGCAATAGCCTCCACATCTCTTCTCAGAAATAAGCTACCATTGCCCTAGCTGGTTTATTTCCATTTCTGTTTGTAAGCATATTTCAATATTGTGCATTAATGAAATGAAGTATTATTTCCATTGCATCTTTGTGTATATGGTTATCTCTATATTTTGTTGTGTTCCTGTTTAAATTTGGATCACATTTTCCCCTTTTTTTGAGTACTTGTCCAAAGACTATGACGACTAATATGGACCCCACAACGTGGTTCCACTATAAGTTTTCAAGCTATAGAAATATCATTCCCATTTGCAACATCTACATAATGATAATATATTCTAAGAACCATTTATTTTTCTTTCCTTTTACAAAAATAACAAGTAGTGTCTTAACTCCTAAGTAGCATTATTTATGCTTTTATCTTAATTTTTAGATGTTTCATATGCATTAGTTATGCATTAATAAAGTTTAGCATAATCTCTATTTATGTCATTTTCATGGTTGTCGTATTTTCACCTATTTTGTCCAAGTGGACTTATCTATGTTCATCTTGGCGGCCTTGGTAATCTCTTTTAGCACAAAATCATGAGTCCAGATTGCAAAATTTTTTCAATTTTCTCCCCACTTTTTTTACATTTTTTTTTTCTTTATACCACCTACTTGTAGATTTTTGATGAAGGTTATACATTATTGTACTTTCATATACAACTATTGGATTTCTCCCTTTTCGCACATAAATACGAAATAATTGTCCAATGTATATTTTGTTAATATGGTATTGGCATCATCCTCATTTTAGGTAACCTTTTCAAGATTTCTAACAGTCAACAAACTCAACACCTTAACTAGCAAAAGTTAGGTTTAGAGATTCCTCTTCATAGTTGTGGACTGTAGTATCACTCTGTGACTGTAATCTTGTTTGGTTAGATTAAACTACGTTAGAAAGAATGGTGGAAAAACCATGAAGAGTATTAGATCAATTATGTAAATGATTAATTATTAATAAATAAATAAATGGAATGTATGGGCTTGGGAATGAGACACGTAGAAATGAGATTCTAGCAAAAGAAGGATAAACAAAAAAAATCTCATAGTAAATGAGATTTGAATTTCATTGATGATAAGAATTCTAGATGAAATTCTAGATAAACTTAATGGATGGGAGAGAAAAATCCATTAAGTTCCTTAGACGAAAAAAGATGCTAAGCCTGGATAAGCATAAAAGCGTAGTGGGAGAGAAAGGTGAGCTTTTATAGAAAAGCCTAGGAAAGTGGATAAAAAGGTCCACAAAAGCGGGATGTAGATAAAAGGAAATTTTATCATGAAAGACAATTATTAAATACTTGTTGAATGGATCAACAAAGGTTGTTGAATACTGGGCATGAATTCTTAGCTCACGGGTGAACTCAAGGAAATCATTTCTTGTTTGGGTGGTGGTGTTCAATTCCCAAGTGACTTGTTGTTGGTTATCTTGGTTGGAATTAATTGTGTTATGTGTTTTATTTGGTTCGATCTACTTTTATGTTAACTTCTCTAAATTACCTGAATAAATACGTAAGTGTTTTTCTTATATATGAAAAGAATGTGATATTTCCGATTGGGAATTGAAGCATTGATATTATAGGAATTTTAATCTAAAAATGTGTATGCGGGTATTCAGGGAATCAAAACAAATTTTGTGGGAATATTTTGTTGTTAGCATTATTTCATGCATGCACAATAGGGGTATAAATTCAGTAGATAAATCGAATGCATGCCTACTTTATATATGAATTTTTATTAGTATCTTAACTTTTATTAACTTGAGCGTAATAGAGGCTAAGAGATTAGTTATTATGTTGATCTTCGTAATCCGATTTGAATTTACCTTGGTATTGTGAATTTGATTTTATGAAGAAAATTCATAGCAGGTTATAATCCTAACTTAGGAAAAGATACAAGCATAAGCTATGGGTTTTGATGATAATACTACTATGTTTTCTCTATTTTTTGGAAATGGGTACTGATATTCTTTGCAATGTTAATGATATACAAGTATATTGTGTTCAAATTGTCTGCGAGAAAGATGGGAAAATAGCTCATTTAGTTATAGGATTGTAGTATAGAGTGTATTAGTATAGGAATCTTGTTAAATATAATGTCGAAATGAAAGATGTGATATTTGTATAGATTATATACAAAGAATATTTATTTCTTTCCCATGAGAAGTGTTTAATTTTATTATTATAACCAACAAATTTATCACCAACAGGTTAAATACATGCAGCATGCATATAAATACAAGTTGTATTACACCATTCGGAGAAACAAGGATCTAAATAAGTTGGTTATGTCTCATTCATTGTAGTTTGTGATCCGTTTTTGCTTCTCACAAAAATTTCTCTTTCATTTTCCTACTGTAGTTAGAATATTCTATATATATATATATATATATATATATATATATATATATATATATATATATATATATATATATATATATATATATATATATATATATATATATATATATATATATATATATATATATATATATATATATATATATATATATATAGATATATATATAGAAATTCTAACTACACTAGGAAGATGATAGAGAAATTATTTGTGAGAAGCAAAAACTGATCACAAACTACAATGAATGAGACATCCCTATTTACCTTGGATTAGAAAGGTCAATGGGGACTTTGAGATGTACGATTCTAATCGACCAAAATTACATTTTCGAATAAATTTTGAGTAGTATGAACATTACGTCGAAAACAATAATTATTCAACTATTGCACGAGAAACCTTGGGAAAATGTTGCTAGGGTATAGTTAAGGATTAACTACGAATGAGGTAAATGTGAGTCTGAATTAATAAAGAAATGTAAATAACAGACAACATTACAGGTAGTATACTTATATCAGAAAATGAATTGATGGAACCTTCTATGGAAATGATACATTCAACATAGTAAAGCTACCTAATCTCCAAGCAATAACATAATTCTAGAATTTTAAAGAACAACGTTGTAGGGAGATATAGTACAGAGGGGATAAAATGAAGATCATTATATCAAAATGCCCCACAATGTAATTGGAATACATAAAATTCAGACATATCACAAGGTACATAAAAAATTAAAATACATAGTAAGCAATATAATCCATGAATCAAAAACATCCAATCTTACACTACTGCATAAGCATAGTTGAGATTAAGCAGAAAAACAAGAAAATTTGATGAGTTACATAACAAAATATTTGTAATAGTACCAATATACCCATAGACCAAAGTCAAATAAATACACTAAATGAAATAACCCCTGAAGTATGAATAGAATTGTCACACATTACAGAAATAGGATACAACCCCAGGGTTTCTATACTCTAATATAATATTGAAGTTGTTCTATATATGGTGAGCGAATATGCACCTCAGAAGAAGGTGAAATAGAGTTGTTAAAAAACCCATTGGGAATGGAAACCAAGGCCAATTTTCCAATGCTTCTAAAACCCCTTGACACTGCAAATATTCTGAAGTGATGATGTAGAAACCTTCATATATATTTACACTGAGAAACCTTCATTATAGATAGAGAAATCCATATGGAGACATTCAAGTTTGGAGGATTCTATCATAAGTTCCAAATCACCTTTTTAGAGAGTTAACCATCAAGAATTTGGAAACCAATGAGTGGGGGAATACGTACGAAAAAATAACAAACCATCGAGAATGAACCCAAATAAATATTGGGGGCTGATAGGAATATTTTTTAATAGAATGAAAGGAAAAAAAGGAAACTTAGACAAGGAAAAATGTTACCTTTCATAGTGAAGGGAACCCAAGGGCTTGCGCTTGAAAGTCTGCCATTAATAGAAAGAAACCCATAAAATTACCACAACGGGTAATCAACCCTGACAAAAATAAAAATGAGAGCGTGCTTGTAATAAAACTACGGAGTAAAGGAATTTCGGGTAAATCTCATAAGGGGTAACAAACGATTAATTCAGGTATATGTATGTGAAATATATGAGCAAGTATTTAGCTAGAATCTCCCGAACGAAAGGGATAAAACCCTCGATCTTCTGTAAGAAACCCTGCATAAATGAAAATAAATTTAATATGTTCCATTAATAACGTGTATCATCAAATATAGCATGAGTCATTTGAATAAAATGTAGTAAATTGTGAGGGAAAATACATACCTGGAGCAGTTCGATCACAAACTGAAATCTAGATGGTAAGAAACATTCTAGCAAAGGGAATTGTGAATTCTAGGCAAAAGCCACAATGACACTCTGAATAAGGTGAGCCATTTAGGAACTCCATAGTAACAGGTTATATTAAGTAAAACCTACTTTAGGAACACACTATCGGCGTAGCAGTAGAAATGAGAATACCTGGATGTAGGGATGCATGCCAAATAGGTGCATGTGAGGAACCATTTGAGTGAACCCACATGGAATACAACAACGAACTGAATTGTACATGAAAATGATAACTAGAGAAGTAATATTTGGAAGAAATCTAGTTAATGTAAACCTTACCCTCACTCCCCCTTCACCAAACAAATAGAGGTTAATTTGGACGCCAATGACCAAATTGGAAACAAAGATTTGATCTACGATTATGTTGTTCAAGAAGGAGTGAAATAGATGGTAATACAACATCCTAATATATTGCATTGACAATAACCAAGAAATATCAAATGGAGGAAAGTTATAGTTACCCAATGTTACTTCAGCAAGATGAGAAGCAAAATATCGATGCAATCCTGACCATAGAGTTCCTTACACATTTTCAAAGAGGAATTATCACAGTGAGGGTAACCATAGGACACATAAATAATATGAAGTCATTTGGATTAAGAAATTATAGTGGCATAGATACCTAATCTACGAATAATAGCCACCGAAAATGCTACAAGAGAGAATACCCAAATTTGAAGTCGTAAAGAGCCTCTGGAACAGAGGGAATTAAACCCATTTGGAAGAAATTTGTAGAAAAACCACTAGAAATGGTAAATGAATCCATCTAGTAAGAATGGAAAGAAAAACATCACATGTGAAAAATCATAAGAACCACTGATCATAATACCGTAACACCATTTAAACAATTAATATTAGTAAGCATAGAACGATGGTAGAAGCCCTGCTTCTATGACAGGGATCATAGGTTCATCCACGGTGAGACCATTTGGCCTCATTCCATGCAAACACAAGTCAAAACTACTCGAAAACAAGCCCTGAGCAGCGAAAAGGGAAGTGTTGGCATGCAGGAAGACCAAGGTAATTGGGATGGATAAGGGTTAGGGTTCAATGAGAGAGTCATCACCATCCGATTATCTTGAATAATCCTGATTGTTCAACGCAACCCAATGCCATGCCCATCTCTGCTCATGTGAATCATAGGTGGAAGAGGACACGTGGCAGAAAAGGACTCACAAGACACCCACCCAAGTGTATCCTCCTTTAGGTTTAATAGGGGTTTAAATGAATAAGTTAGAAGGTGCACACAATAGGCACATGTGTTGTATAAACAGATTTGAAATCAATATCAAGGCTATAGGGTTTTTTTCCAGGTTGGAAGGTCATTAGCATGTGCCATATCAACCCATTTCATTAATATAATAATCATAAGGTATTTACCAAAGTATGTAGATTGAATGAATAAATGCATAGTCACAAATTACTCTTGTGGGTAGGGATCGCATGCAATTATGCATAATCTATCCAAGGGGGGGTAGCTCTAGAAAGAGTAACAAAACCAAATGAATGCTAGTACATCCTAGGAGAACTTGTATAGGTTATGATAAAAGTAAAGAAAAGAAGATATATAACTATTTCAAGAGGGTTGAGTTACTATGAGGTATATGACATCAACCATAAACAAAATGGCTATCATCATACAAAGTAAGTAAGATTTGAAATAGTTATATTTGTAGATATGCATATGAAAATAAAAAAAATTGGAGCTAATCAGAGGTTCATGACAAGTGGTATCAGAGCCAGGTTCCACTCTCATAACTAATGGTCAGAAATGAGGACGGTTACTATAGGAGAAAATAATTCATGTTTAGTTCTGAATCAAAGTAAGGTTTTACCTGTCAATGCATACAAATTATACTAGATATATGAATCAATATTAGAAAGATAAAGGGAGATAATAACTTTAGAAATCAATACTGAGAGCCTAAGGTAGGATAAGAAGGGGTATTCAATAAGTGTTTCCTAACATTGATGTGATACACCTGGCAAGAGTAAATTGTTCTACAACAGTTGTGCTAAATAAAGTTAGCCTGTACTAGTGGCTACATCAATGAATTGGTAAATTCAAGGATAAATAAAAGAGAAGTCATATTGACATCATATGTGTCACTCAAATACTAAATATAATACTTTAGTATTATAATTATAATGGTAAATCAAATATAAAAAGGTTGTAGGTTCAATACTGAAGCCAATGTAAAATCTACAACTACAAGATAGAAATGATCAAGGTCGACTTTGATGAACAAATATTATTTTAACATATTACTATATATGACCAAGAAGGGGAATACAAAATTATTCTATAATAACTAATTCATATTGAAAAATTAAAGACATATCACTTAATTATGATATGAAAATTAGAATAAATGTGTTATGAAACCAGCTCAAGAAAAGATAGAAAAGATAGATCAACACCTTAGAACTCAGCCTCTTCGAGGGGGCAACCTCCTTTACATTACATAAATGAACAATTCTTTGATGCTACAAATGAAAAGACCTCCTTTTTATATATAAGAGTCTAAGGGATCATAACATAATCAGAGCCGAAATAACAATAATAATGTAAGGGCACAATAATAACAATAGTGGGCTTCTATGGCGCACAATAGTAACAATATGGGCACTACATGGGTACATCAATATAATAAGTGGGTTGTACTAATAACAATAAGGGGTTACACTAGTAGTATAGGGGCCTAACATGCCCCTCTCCTTCAAAAAGCATTGTCCTCAACACTTGAGTAGTTCTTGATGCTTTTGTATAAAATTCTTGTCCTCCCATGTGGAATCTTCAGTAGGTAAGTTCTTCCACTTGATCAGATACTCTAAAATTGATCGATTTCGTAGCTGTCGAGTTCTTGCTTCTATGACTGGTCCAGGTTCCAATATGATTTTTCCTTCCGCTTCAATTTCTGGCAATATTGTTTGAATTGGGATCTTTTGCAACTTTTGAATAAGTGGCCATACTTCTTCATCCTTCTTCCATTCATCCCTTGCTTCGTTTATCCAATCTGGTTGGATAATAGAAATAGCACAAAACAATGCTTCCACATCCTCATCCTTGAAGAGTCTTCCCATTCGGTAAGGTCGCCATTTTTTAAGTGCATGTAGTATTGCAAACATTTCCTTCTCATAAATAGCTTGCTTGAGATGTAGCAGTAAAAATACCCAATCACCTACATCAAAAAAATTTTCACTACGATGTTGATCTACCTGTTGTTTCGTTTGATTTTGCACCAAAGTGGCGTTATCCTTCAAAATTTGGAGAACTTGTTGTTGATGCTCGATGTGATCTTTCATTGCTTGAACCTTTTTCTTCTTGATATGTCCTTCTATCTCTGGAGTTTGAGGAGTGGTAATTTCTTCCAATCTTTTACAAGATATGGTCAGATTCATTTCTTGATGCTCGATGTGATCTTTCACTTCTTGAACATTTTTCTTCTCGATATGTCCTTCTATCTTGATAGTTTGAGGAATGGTAATTTCGACCAATGAATTACAAGATATGGTTGGATTCATTTCTTCTTTCTCAATGTGATCTTTCAATTCTTACACCTTTTTCTTCTTGATATGTTCTTCTATCTTGAGAGTTTGAGGAGTGGTAATTCTTGCCAATGCTTTACAAGATATGGTCTGATTCATTTCTTCTTTCTCTGGGGTGGGGTCCTGGTGTATATCTTCTTCTTTTGATGTTTCTTAATTCTTTTCTTCCTCCTCTTCATATTCTATGTAAAATAATTTCTTCTTAGCACACTTATGACCTTTAGTGCATTTTCTATCACAATTGTAACAAAGTCATTTTTCTCTTTTTTCTTCCAATTGTTGTGGTGTAACCCTTGTAGGTTGTGGAAGGCTAGGAGAAACAACCCTTCCATCTTTATAGTTGTGAGGGGTATGCTTCCTGGTTTCCATAATTTTTCTTTCCACTATGTCACAAAGCCCTTTTACTCTTTCCAATTGTTGTGTTGTTTCTCTAAAGAAAGTGTTGCTCTTTGTATCCTCATAATGTGCTATCATTTCCTCCGTGAAAATTGACCAAGTAACAAGTTGTTTACGAGAACAAAGCCCTTCATACCATAAAAGTTGATCTGGTTCTAAATATGAAGATGCAATACATACCTTTTGTAACGGTGGTACACCATGTAGATCAAAATATTGCTCCATCTCAAGTATACAATTTACCGGATCCTTGCCATCAAACTTCCTCATCTTGCTTTTTCTTGATTTTAGGACCTAGATCTTGAAAGAACTGTAACTCTATACTTTCAGATCTTTAAGTTCTGAAATTGTGATCTGTGGTAGCCCTCTATGTCCTCTTTCCAATGCCACCAGTCTTATCCAAATTGGATTCTCCAAGAAAGAGTTATGCACAATCTCCCAAGATGACCTGATTATAGTCTAGTTCAGTAGGCGAACTTGTACGACGTTCCACGAGTAACTGTTTAGATCTTTGGATCTGAAAAATTCACACAAGAAACTACAGTCCATTCTATTTCTGTACCTTCTTATGAAATTTCATTCCCATACCCAGAGAGAAAGTTATGACGATTTTCCCCAGGTCACCTGTTTGGAATGTAATTCAGGATTCTGCAAAAAGACCAATTTCCACATATCATATCTCCGCAAATATATCGCGAAAAGCTCTGAAATTTGGACCCGAGGTTCAGCACGATTTCTTCTCAAATATTTTTTTTTCAACTTCTGAAATGTTGCAGAAAAAAAGTTATAGCGAAAATTCCACGATGACCTGTTTGGAGCAGCGAAACCCTAGAATCCAAAGCTCTGATACCAAATGTTATGAAACCAACTCAAGAAAAGATAGAAAAGATAGATCAACACCTTAGAATTCAGCCTCTTCGAGGGGGCAACCTCCTTTACATTACATAAATGAACAATTCTTTGATGCTACAAATGAAAAGACCTCCTTTTTATATATAGGAGTCTAAGGTTTCATAACATAATCAGAGCCGACATAACAATAATAATGTAAGGGCACAATAATAACAATAGTGGGCTTCTATGGGGCACAATAGTAACAATATGGGCACTACATGGGTACATCAATATAATAAGTGGGTTGTACTAATGACAATAAGGCGTTACACTAGTAGTATAGGGGTCTAACAAAATGTAGGGAAACCACTTTGTTATGTAATAATTTGGCAAAGGAACCTAAGTTATTTTGAAAGTTTGGGATTGGACTATTGAAATTTAAATCAAAATGATTATTTTTTAGAGAGATACAGACATTTTTATATCTGGGTGTGTCATCTTCCCTTTGTTTATGTACATGGAGGAGACCCCTACGTTCGTCATATAATGTTTACTTACATAACTTCTGATGAATATGAATATTGATTCTTATATAAACATAATATGTGTCCTCGGGAAAATGGAAAACACAAGAAAGAATATCAAATTTCCATAATATGGGTGAGCTAGTTACAACTATGGATATGAAAACTACAAAATTATTGACTCTCGTAAGTGTAGTGCTTTAAAATTTTATTGGAATATTGAATTTGAAAATGTAGATGGCCATTAAGTAGGTACATTTTATAGTAAACAGGGGACATCAGCACGATAATTCCAATATTCAAATTTCTCTTCTCATCTATGCAGGATCCCCTGAGTTGTCTTTGGGTGAACATGGTTACATTTGGCATGTCAAATTAAAAAGTAATCGTTCATATTTCTACAAAATCTTGAATTTTTCCCTACCAATTTACTTTTACATGTCAATATTAGAAGAAAAGGGTAACTAAGACTCTACAAATATTATATGCAATAATATGGGTCTAAAATCCGATGAAGAACATGTAAATGGAGTATTTTAGGAGGTTCAAAAGTATATGAATTTAATTACAATCAAAGAGAGATACATGTTGAACAATAGAGAAAAATTGATTCACACATGTGTCAAATTATAGAAATAGTTGGGAAATCTTGCACAAATAACTTTTTGTTTTTCTTATATAAAACCCAATTGTGATAACCAATATTCTTTCCGACATGACTGAGGAGGTGTGTAATTTGATGACATGATCTAATTATCATGTGAATAACGATTATATGGGCATAAATGTTATGTACTAAGGCTAAGGAAGTTGTGTATGTCTGTTCGATACATGTATATGTAACTATAAATAATCGGATTTTGATCTAGGTAATCAAAAATTTATGTGCCCCGCTAAAATTATTAACACCCACAGTGTTGAGTAGTGCTAAGATGATCACTTTAGGACAAGTAATATAAGGCATACAATACTGAAGAGTGGAGATAGTCACTCCAATCATTGACACATGCTGTGAAAGAATCTGCACTTTAAGGAGAAAGTGTGCTAGATACATTTATGCAAAAGACAATGAAGGTGGTTATAAGTTTTGAATATCTACTGCAAAAAAAAACTGAATGAAAAGTTGAGAATGTCAAGTATGTTTATGAACAAAGTGTCTAAGAAAAGATTTGTGTTAGAAATAAAAGATATTTTCTTGGACATAATTAGTAATCAAATTGATATGATAAAAAAAATACTATGAAATAAACCAAGGCTAAGGGCATAAGTATGATAAGTTTATCACTTTTATGGTGAAGAATTAAACTCTTAAGGTTGTTTTGAATGTAATTGTTGTAAACAACTAATAATATTCTGAAAAAAGATATAGTTATCCAGAAAGAAGATAGTTGAAATGGATGACCTCCTCGATTCAGGAAGTTAGGAAGAATTTCCTGGTGGATTACCATCATAGATTTCAATATCTGAATACTACAATAATAGGAGTGTGAAGTGTCATAAATAGATTACCAAGAAAACAAGTGGCAACATGACAATGACTTGATTAAGGTCACTTCGGGACAAAATCCACAGAATGTAAGAACCATGAGTAGGATGTCCTACACTTAAATCTGCAAGACATTTGTGTAAGGGATGTGAGGATACTAGAATAATGACTACAAGTTACCTTAGCCTTAAAAAAAGCTAATAAATTTTGAATTAGTGGTGATGATATGAATCAAACGATCTAAAAAAAAATTAGAATTAGGAACCTACAGCGTTGAATGTGGAAAGGGAAAAAGGTTGTTGGGTCGAGAAAAAAGTATGATTTTCCTTCTTATTACCTTGGTTAATGATATGTGTTGAATGAATTTACTCTTAGTTTGAGGACGTTTGGGAGAAAAGAACAATGAAAAATGGTAAAATGCATTTTTGAATAAATTACATATTTTTAATGTTATAGGTATTAAATTTAGTTAATTTATGTGTAGGACAACTTGATTGGATTATTTTTAATCCTTCAGTTGAGTCACAAGTGAAAATTATAGATAGTTTTTATTTCAGCTACGAAAGCCAAGATGAGTATATGCACAAGATAACACAACAAGATAAATATTGATGTGAAAAGATCTGATAATTAGGGCGAGCAATCCTCGGGATCTTGTGATCCTCATGATAAGCTCCAATTACTAGCATTTATTATGTAATATATAAAGCTAGTGGTAAATAGGAAAGAGGAATAATCTTTTTAGTTTTGTTCCCTTTCGTACAGTGAGACTATGAGCAGTGATCCAACCGTGAAATTTGTCAATGATTTTGTAATTTATTTCTTGGCAATTAATGAAGAGTTGAAATTTTTTCATTAATCTCACGTATTGAGTTTCTCACGGCAGTTCCTTCTGGGGACCTCGAGCCTAGTCACCAAAAGACTTACTACTTGGTTGTATCATTTCATTTACTCTTTCTCCTAATATTTATTCTGTTGTTCCTTTTTACAGTCTCGAGTAGATCGAGTTTTACATTTCCAATGTTGTTTATTTTCTCGAATTCATTTCATGGGATCAAATGTTTTGCACAGTTAATTATTTCAGTCTTGTAATGTTTTTGAATAGAATTGTGATTTGAATAATTCCCTTTTATGCATGATTCGATAAAAGTAGTGTGAATTTGATTATTGAATCTAGATTAATTTCCTTTCTGAGTTTGAATTCACAGGTAAAATGATTGCTTAGTAATTAGTTTATTTTGGCAAAGATTGGATAATATTTAGGATTTGGCTTCTTACATTTTGATCTCTAAACGTTTATCTCATGCATACAATGCTAACAACCTTTAAATAGAGAAACATATCCCAAGTTGAAAAATTAATGTAGGATTAAGATTGATTTTTAGAAGTCATCTTAGTTACCCACCATTTTGTATACATTGCGGGGAGGTTGTTAAGATAATAATAGGTTGTATCTCTTAAGGGAACTAGGTATTGAAGATGGGAGGTAAGAACCTACGTGTGTAACAAGAAAAAATATTGTGCATAGTTCCCTCTTTTAGCTAATACACAGAGGTTGTGTAGGTATGCATGAATAGGAGAAAAAAGACACCAATAGGGAAAAAACCATTACCCAAAAACCACAAAAACCCAGCGCTCGATGACCCTTGGAAGAGATAATTTTATAGGCGAAGTCATTCAAAGAGATGGATCTCAGGCATCAGTAGGACCCCAGACAACATCTACAAAGGGCTCTACTTTGATCCATCAAGAAGCATAGTCACCAACTGTATCTTACGCCAAAATCCACATTAAAACTAAAGGATCTCAGCAAAGTTTTCAAAACAAAAATAACCCACACTCTAGTCCTTCACAAGAGGGAAAATCTTGCAATTTAAAGGAAGGAGAGGGACAAACCAGTGGAGTTGGTGAGACAGATCCACGTACCTCAGAATTTGGATCCCCTATAATCCTGGCTGAAAAAAGAGTATTTGAGATCCCAGAATTAAGTAGTGTGGTAAAACCCCCCCAGGAATCGAGTAATCCTCCTACCCAAATAAAACCTCCCGAGGAAGAGATCCCTAAGGATTATTGGCATATTTTTAGTTAGTTAGCGAATCAACAACCTTAGTGCTATACCTCGACTTTGGAGTATCCTAATGTCGATCCAGTAGCCAATGCCCTGATGACGGCCACCCCTTATAAATAATTCTGACTTTTCACAGGATGACCTCAGAGGATATGTATGCTTTCCTATTCAAGTTCGACACCTTGTGCAGAGGATATGACTACACCACCGACCCTTAGAAATTGAGGTTGTTCCATTCTACCTTAAAGGGAGAATCCCTACGATGGTTTATGGGCTTAAGTGGGGGTACCATCAATTCCTAGGATGATATAAAAAACAACTTCCTCACTAAATACCAAGATTACTATCGAACTAGAGATTTGAAGGACGAAATTTTTCAAATGACTACAAGAGATAATGAAACCTTAGAAGAATACGTAGAAATATTTCAGTATAATCTACAGAGATCACCCCATGCTATGTTGCCAAAATAAGTATTCAAATATACTCTGATAAAAGGGAAGAAATATAAATCGGTAGAAACATTGAATTTAATGGAAAAAGGTGACATTTATCAAGAATAATATAATGACATTGTTCAATTGTGTATCAGGTGTTTGCAGGGCAGCACACGGACTAGATCAGGAGGATGAGATCCCATCGCTAGAGGCAGCAAATCTATTAGAGGGGGCATAACTCGAATGGATATCAAAAACATCCTAGAAGATTTTAAGACTAACATTCTAGGGACATTGACTACACAATTAGACGTTTTGCAGGCCATAAAAAGACAGGCTAAATCGGAGCAATCGCTGGCCATATTCTTTCCTGTTGCTGAAAGAAACATAGTCAAAGGTAATGTCCGCTGGATATGATTCAGACATGTGCTCTTTGTACTAAGGATCATGCAACAGATCAATGTGCATCACTTCCAGGAATAAAGGTAGTGTTTAAAGAGGTAGAGGAAGAAACAAAGCCAACATATCTGATGACTCAACATCGAAAACGGTAAGCCCAACCCCCAAGTATGTTACAAGACCCTTCTTTGCTCTTTTCTGGGAAATATAAACAACAATAGAATCTTGGTACCACATGGAAAGGACAACCATCCTTTTCTACCTAGAAATCCCAACCATATCCCATGTCACCTTGGCCAAAACAATCCTTTTCACGATCTGGCTAGCCAAATTAACAATACTTCACCCCTTTTGGCAAAATCAAACTAATAATTATTATCCTTCATAGTGGACTAATACCTCTACCCAAAATCCAATTTCGCCTCAAAATTGGCAACGCCCTATGGGATTGAATAATCCACCCATGGGGACAATTTGTTAATGTCAATCCACACTGCAAGATCCATTCCAGTTGCCTCAGAACCGCCAACCTCTGATACACCCCTAATTGCTGGCTCAACCAAATCTCAATCCTAACAATAGGTCAGTCCAGTATGTGCAAATTGTTGAGAATTTAGACTGTGAAGAAAATCTTGTAGAATGCAATGAGCTCTGGCTAAGATTAGGGCATGCATTACCCTCAAATAAAGTAGAATTCAACAACAAGAAAACGATAAAGAGGAACAAACTGTAATAAATCCTTTCACTGTGGTTACTACAGAAACAGTGTAGGGAGGAGACATAGTTGAATAGAAAAACCCTGATAAAATTATAATTGCTTCTCCCCCATCCCCTGAAAGTCTTATGATAGCTAAACTATCTATCTATCCTGATATTGAAATTGTAGGGTAATTAAGAAACTTGTGGATAAAGATCCCACTCCTCCAGGCCATACAAGACATCCCAATCTATGCCAAGATAATCGAAGAACTATGCAAAATGAAGTCTGGAAAGAAATTAAAAAATCCATCAACTGTTCACGTAGTAGGAACTCTATCTGACCTTATCTTAGGCAAATGAGCACCAATTAATTAGGAAGACCCAGGAAATCCTGTAGTGACTATTCATATACAAGGCTATACTTTTCCAAACACACTGGTGAATCTTGGAGCAGCCATTAATATTCTGACTGTTGAAACTTGTAATGTTTTGGGTATTATGGCTTTAGAACCAACCTCAACTCTATTGGAACTTGTTGATAGATCGATGATTAAGCTTGAAGGTACTTTACAGGATATAAATTTTTTGTTGAGTCTTGGAAGTATCTTGTGGATTTCTTAGTCATCAACCCTAGAGGTAACCTCGAAGGACATCCCTTGATATTATGTTGGCCATGGTTAGCGATGACAGATGAATATATCAGCTGTCATGCAGGAAACATGAAAATCACTAAAGGAAATGATATGAAAAATATTATTTTATATCCTCCATCTAAACCAAGTCTTCTTATTACAAACCATCCATCACATCCACCTAGATATCTAAAAGAAAATATACACTCTCCTCTTACATTAGAATAAGATATTGGGTTTAAAGAACAATCAAAAGATGATGTAATTAGTAGCTTCATTAATAAATCAGTTTCCATGAATAATCCAGCATGCAAACTGCTAAAAGCCATCCTTGATAATGAGGCACAAGAATACCCCTTGAAATATTCTGATGATCAACATACCCCCACGACTTTTGTTCATAACAAGAGGCCAATTGAGATCGAACCAAGAAAAACCCTTAACATTAATGTTAATCTGGATAGTCATCAACAATAAATACTAATCCAGGTTCTTCGAAAATATAAAGAATCTTTTGCCTGTTAGGATATTCCGACACATAGGAAATAGTTAAGTATAACTTGGTCTAGTGTAGAGTTAGGTAAAGTGTGTTTCTTTACTATGTACTTTTGTAACTTACAATCTGTCGGTCACGATATGTAGTGATCCGATCGTTCATTCTCTCCTCAGTATTATTGACACTTGATCCATGGCTTAAGACCCGATTGGTCCATGATCTCTATTTAAAGAGCGTGGAGGGTCACTTTTAGGGTAACCATTCATGAGAGAAGCTTATGTAAATTTTCATTCTTTTATTAATAAATTGCCTAAAGTTGCTGCGTTGGCTTAGGCCATGGACTATTTCCCTCTTTGATGGTTTTAATGATGTCAAGAATACTGGTGTATTGATCTGTGATCTATTTGTGAGCTGTGTCCTTTGGTGTTCTATATGAGGAACTTATCCTGTAAATTCCTACATGGTATCAGAGCCTGTACCCAGGTGTTATAGAAATATTTTGGCACTACAACCCTAATCACATATGTCCATAAACCAAGGGCTTCTAAACCCCTAAAAGTGTTGTTTCATACCCTAAAGGAACAAGGTCAGTTGATTACATCATTCCCAAAAGTTCTCCTTGAAAAACAGCTCAGAACTATTCAAAACTGGACCATACAGACTGCTCCATGCTGAGGGTATGATGCATCTCACCTGTTACACATGGGGGGTGCGATGCATACTCAAAATCCCTTTTGTAGGGTGCGATGAGTGAGAGTAGACAAATGGTAGAAGCAATTTTCTAGGTGGAAACTCAAAGAATCTTCTAGAAACTACCCATATGACACTTGCCTCTCTGAATTCGCCCAGGGATGAGTAACAGATCATGAAATATCCAAGTGGAAACAAGATATATCAATGAAATGACACTAATCAAAATCCCAGAAGCTGACTCACTCTCATGCAAACATCTATATATGGATCCCTCATCCTAGAGATCCAGAGGCTACAATTTTGTATTTTGTAAGGAAGTGTTGTTGGCTTCTCTTTGAAGACATTTTATTGTTGGGTGATCTTGCTTTGTATGAGGTGAAGAGGGATTTCATGATGGGAGAATGATGTTGGATCAGACAACTTGGTTGTAATTCTCTCTTCTACTACTTCTATCAATAAAGCTATTTGAGTTTTCCTCCATATGCTTGTATATCTCTGAATCTTGTATTTGTATATGCATTTATATGGTTAATGCACATCTGATCCTCCATTGTTTATGGTTATAGATCTCTATGATTTGATGGTATTTTGCTACTTTGAATCTACAGGTGTTCTTTGAAGCGGAACTAGTGAGAAAGGAGTGGCGAAAGCTCTATCAAGGGAGAGAGGAAACAAGCAAGGAGACTAGCGAAAGACTGAGGTTGGTACTCTCTGCTTCTCTCTCATCTATCTATCATAAAGGAAAACACAAGTAACTTTAGTTAGTTTGTTTCTAAGATAGCTACCCATCTTGGTGGGACTAGAAGCTCTGAATGGACACTAGTTTTCTCGATAACACCAGGTTCGATTCCCCCAAGTTACATTTGAGGGGGAGTGTTGGAAGAATCACCGCACCTCTATGTGTAATTTCCACCTTGGGGATCCTAGTTACTAGTTTGGAATGTTTACCAAAGCTTCGGTGACTATAAAATAAAAAATATAAAAATATATTAAAAAAAGTACTATTTAAGCTACAACTTAGTGGGTAGCTGATAAAGTACCATTGTAAAAGTGACTTTCACTTATTTATAAAAGTGAGTCATATAATTTTTCTTTGAAAGAGTGATCTAATTAGATTAAGTTTGGAAAGCGGGATTTTTTTTTAAATATAACGTTATCAGTCATTTCCACACATTCCCGCACTTCATCGGCATCTTCAATAAATTTTCTTCAAAAAGCCATAACTTCTTCATCCAGAAGCCGTTTTCAGAGCCATTTTTTCTTAATCAGCATAATTTTTCGGGATCTTTCCATTCGAACACTTAGCTTCAACATCTATAGCTTCATTTTTTGTTAAAATGGAAAGTCCATGCCAAGTTGTTATTGACAACACCAACTACTTCCAATGGTGGTCCTACATTATGGATTTACTTAGAAGTAAAGGTCTTTACAGAATAGCCTCAGGCCAAGAAACCAAACCAAAAGATGAAGATAAGGTAGCCAAATGGGAAAATAGGCAAGATCAAGCACGTGGGTTGATAGGGATGTCTATTTCTCCAGACCTTAGATTCCATATTGCAGAACTTGATACTCCTAATGAAGCAATGAAACAGATTAGTAAATTTTTTGGAATTAAAAATGAACTTAGAGACCATCAACTTGACAATGAGTTTCTTACATTGGACCCCAATAATTTTTCTTCCATTGAAGATTTTGTGTCCAAGTTCAAGACCCTTAGAATTCTCTTGGAAGGTGTTAATGTTAAGAAAGAAGATGGTAACCTTATCTATTCCATTCTTACTAAGTTGGGACCATCCTACTCTGTGTTTGTTTCCACCTTCCATTCTACAAGAGAAGCCTTCATTTCTCAAGGACAAGACTATAAGTCCCCTTTCTTTGATGCCTTTTGTGATTCTTTAATAAGAGAACAAGAAAAAATCTTGCACCTTGGTCTTCTCAATCTTGGAAACTCTTCTAAGAAAGCCTCAACCGCCTAGCAACAACCAAATTCCAATAATCCTAAGAAGTCGTATCCTAAGAAGAATGGTCCTAAACCAAACAAGGGTTCTAAGCAATTTCAGTCTCAAAATGAAAAATCATTTCAACAAAAGGATAAGGCAAATAAAAACAAAGGGAAGAGGACTAGTAGACATTGCCACTTTTGTAATTGAGATGGCCACTTAGAATCCAAATGCTTTAAGAATATGGAAGCCTTGGAAGCAACAATGAAGAAGCATAACATCCATTTGGAGCACTCTTCAACTTCAACTTCATCTTCAGGAATAGCACTTTCTGCATGTGGTTGTCCAACATCTCGGTCTAGATATCAACTAAATGTATCTTCTTCTTCTAATTCTCATGAATGGATCATCGATTCTGGAGCTTCTTATCACATGGCCAAAAATAAAGCCATGTTTTCTTCTTTAAATGATTGTAACACCAAAAATATATATGTTGGTGATCATAGATCTCTTAGTGTTGTAGGGACTGGAACTGTCCATATACACAATGGTCAATTTAATGATGTATTATGTGTTCCAACCTTATCCTACAACCTTCTATTTGTATATTAGATAACTCATTCAGGTGAAGGCAAAATCGTTGAATTTTCACCTCACGATGTTGTAATTAAGGACCTAAGAGATCCTAGATAGATTTTAGCTAATGTAATTGCTAATGATTCTACAAGGTTGTATAAGTTTAACAACTTTGGGTCATCAAATATTCCCTCGGTATTTTTTGTTCATAATGATGAAGTGAGCAAACTTTGGCATGAGCGATTTGGTCACTTAAACTATCGCTGACTTCAGAATCTATGTAAAGAAAATATGGTGATAGGTCTTCCAATGGTATCTTGTAGGGAAGGTACTTGTTCCAAATGTGTACTCAGAAAACATCATCAAGATAGTTTTGAAAAACATGCCTCTTGGCACACCTCAGACCCTTTACAGCTTGTGCATAGTGATTTATGTGGTCCACTTCCAGTTGTTTCATTCTCTGGCTACAAGCATTTCTTAACTTTTGTTGATGACTTCTCCAGACACACTTGGGTATACTTCTTAAAACTCAAGAGTGAAGTATTTAACATGTTCTTGGCCTTTAAGGCCTTTGTTGAAAAACAATCTGGACATCAAATTCTTAAGCTAAGATCTGATAATGGCAGAGAATATGTTAACAACAAATTCATCAACTTTTGCACTGAGAATGGAATTCAAATGCACCATACCGTTCCATATACTCCACAACAAAATGGTGTAGTTGAAAGGAAGAATCACACCTTAAAGGAAATAGCTAATTGTATGCTTGAATCTAAAGGACTTAGTCTTATTTTTTGGGCAGAAAAAATTAACTGTGTAGATTACATAATAAATCACACTCCTACTAAGGTTCTAAAGAATATCACTCTAGAAGAAGCATGGAGCTCAATTAAACCAGATGTAAGTAACCTTTGTGTTTTAGGAAGTGAAGCATGGGCCCATATTCTAGATGAGAAACATAAAGCTTCAGAACCTAAGAGTGAAAAATGTATTTTTGTTGGATATTATGAAGATGTCAAAGGATATAGACTTATTCCACTTAAGTCCAAAAATGTTATCATTAGAGGAGATGTAAAGTTTGCTGGAAATATATCGACCTACAAGCCTAGTTCGGCAGATGTGCCACCTCTCTCTATCCCTTCTACTTATGAAAATATTTCTTCTTCAGAAGATGACAACGAGGATGACAATCCTTCCCCACCTTCTCAGGATCCTCCTTCAGCTCCTCAGCTTCCAAAATGGGTTCGTGCTACTCAGGATGCAGCAGGCACTCTTGTCGGTGATCCTACAGGTTAGTGATGTACACGTTCTCAGTTCCATAGAGCCTCTTCTTTACTGGCTCAAGCTTAAGCTAATTATGATCCTGACACCTTTACAGAAGATTCAAGCCATCCAGATTGGGATGCGGCTATGAATGAAGAATATCATTCATTATTGGAAAATGATACATGAGATCTTGTTCCCCTTCCAAAGGGATGAAAACTTATTAGATGCAAATGGGTTTACAGAACCAAGTATCGACCAAATGGAAAAGTTGTTAAACATAAAGCTCGTCTTATTGCTAAGGATTTTTCACAAGTTGAAGGCATTGACTATACTGAAACCTTCTCCCCTGTTGCCAAAATGAACTCTATCCACCTTTTTCTTTCCCTTGCTGCCTCTTTCAAATGGGAAGTCCATCAGATGGATGTTAAATCTGTCTTCTTACATGGGGACTTACACGAAGAAATCTATATGGAACAACCTACTAGATTTATAAAAACAAACTATAGCCTTGTACGTCGACTTAAGAAATTCCTTTATGGTCTCAAGCAAGCTCGTCGAGCTTGGTATGCCAAAATGGATAGCTTTCTTTTAGAAACTGGATTTTCTAGGTGTCATTCTGACAATACTGTCTACACCAAGAAAGTGGGCAAGTCTCTTATCATTCTTGTCATTGATGATCTTATCCTTACTGGTAGTGATCCCAACCTTATAAACCATGTGAATTCCAACCTTGAAAATAAGTTTGAAATGACAGACTTAGGACACTTGCATTATTTTCTTGGTCTTCAAGTGTTGCAATCCAAGGAAGGTATTTCCCTTTCCTAGTCCAAGTATGCATGTGATCTTCTATGGCATTTTAACATGGAAGACTATAAGGCAGCCCCTTCTCCCTTTCAGTCTTGAGCCAAAATTTCAGTCACTTGTACTTCCCCTGAAGTTGATGCTACCTTGTACCGTCAACTTGTAGGAAAACTTTTGTATCTGATGCATACTCGTCCGGACCTTTCCTTTGTTGTTGGCCTTATTGCTCGATTTATGCAAAACCCACATGAAATTCATTGGAAAGCAGCTAAAAGAATACTTCATTATGTTCGAGGTACAGTTCATTTTGGGATTAATTACAGTGCAGAAGCATCTCCTCTATTGGTTGGTTTCACTGATTCTGATTGGGCTGGTGACCCTGATGATCGGAGTATATTGCAGGTCATGCTTTCACTCTTGGTTCAGGACCTATTACGTGGGATTGCAAGAAAAAAAGTGTTATTTCTCTTTCTTCAGTAGAAGCAGAGTATTGTGGTGCTGTAGAAGCTAGTAAGGAAGCCCTGTGGCTTCTTCAGATCCTGTCAGAGTTTGGCTTTCAACAATAGCATCCGAGTACAGTTTGGTGTGATAATCAAAGTGCCATTCAACTATACAAAGATCCAGTCCAACATCAACTCAACAAACACATTGAACTACACATTCACTTCATCGGAAATCTCATTCACAACCATGTTCTTGAAGTGCAATATTGTTCAACAGATGATCAAGTTGCAAACATCTTTACAAAGGTTCTCATAGAGGTGAAGTTTACTAAACTTCGATTTATGGTTGGAGTTCAGGAAGTTGTCACTAAGGGGGGATAGGCTCTAATGCCTCCTTACTTCTCCTATTGTGTCATATTTGTACATCCTTCAATCCTATCCCAAGTTGTTCTTGAGGGGGGATGTTAGGATATTCCGACACATAGGAAATAGTTAACTATAACTTGGTCTATGTAGAGTTAGGTAAAATGTGTTTGTTTATTATGTACTCTTGCAACTTACAATCTAATGGTCATGATATGTATTGATCTGACAATTCATTCTCTCCTCAGTATTATCGACACTTGATCCATGGCTTAGCACCCAATTGGTTCATGATCTCTATTTAAAGAGCATGGAGGGTCACTTGTAGGGTAACCGTTCATGAGAGAAGCTTATGTAAATTTTCATTCATTTATTAATAAATTGCATGAAGTGGCCATGTTGGCTCAGGCTGTAGACTATTTTCATCTTTGAGGGTTTTAACCACGTCAATAATATTGGTGTATTATTCTGTGATATGTTTGTGAACGGTCCTTTGGTGTTTTGTCTAGGGAACTTACCCTGTAAATTCCTACATCGCCTGGGAATACTCGGATATGAAAGTTATCAATCCTCAGCTATGTACTCATCATATCTATACTAAGAAATATGCTCGTACCACTTGGTAGCCTTAAAGGAGGTTAAACCCACACATTAGAGAAATTGTGAAACAAGAACTACAAAAACTGTTGCATGTAAACATTATTTATCCCATCTCAAATAGCCAATGGGTCTCCCCATTGGTAGTAATACCCAAGAAAATTGCAAAGTGGTGAATTTCTGGATACTACAGAGATCTTAATAATTCTACTCAGAAGGACCATTTTCCCCTCCCTTTTATTGACCAATTCCTCAACACCTTAGCAAGGAAACAATTTTTCTCCTTCCTCAATGGTTTCAATGGTTATAACCAAATTCATATTTCCCTAGAAGACCAAGATAAAACTACATTCACCTATCCCTGGTGTAAATTCACACAGTGATCCAAATGGATACGAGAACGCTCTCTAAGTCTTCATAAACTATTTAAAAATCATTCCAAAGATCAAAATCTTTTAAAATATCAAAGTTAACGCAGAGGAAACACCCTTAGCAGAGCAAAGAAACACTATCGAGAGGCCCAAAGCCCACGAAATCATGAATAAAACAGAGTATGGAGGTGTGGAACAAGTGATGCACAGTAACCATCCAATCTAGCCAATCAATGGTCCAGATCAGATTGGTAATCGAAATCGATGGTGACCTTCAGTAGAGATCGACGGGATCCACATGCGTTTCGTGACGGCGATCAGTGGAATTGGTAGGATCCACACAAGGCATGCGACGGCGATTGGCGGAGTTAATCTAGACTGTCGATCAAGCACGTAGACTGATTACCTATATTACATCATCAGACCGCTCTCAGGGGAATGCAGAAGCACTTAAAAATGACGAAAGGGTTATTGCGATGAGTGATTGCGGTATATCACATCGCTGTTGGAAATAATACTGAGAGGGGGGGTGAATCAGTATTATCAGATCAATCAAACTTTTTCAATTTCATGCTCAGAAACATATACGCTACTTCAATTAAGTAAAACCGCGTGTACACGCTACTGTGTCTAATGAAACTCGCGTATATCCAGAGATCTTATAATTCAGTTAGCTTAATCTTCAGTAAATGCATCAGATCATTATTAAGCATATTAACAGTAAACAGATGCAGAATAACAGAACAGAACATCACACAAGAGCCACACACATGAACACCATGATATAAGGTGGAAACCCAATGTGGGTGAAAACCACCTGCTGCAATTCGTCTCTTTCTTCTTTAATAAGAAACTTCTTTTACAATGCACTGGTGCAGTCATTTACCAGCACGCAGGCTGCAACCTGCAGAGGGCTACAACCCTCATAGCTCTTGTACTAGCCGATCCATTTACTAGTACGTAGGTACCAACCCTACAGAAGGCTACAACCTTCATAGCTCTTGTACTAGCCGATCCATTTACTAGTACGTAGGTGCCAACCCTACAGAAGGCTACAACCTTCACTCGTTTTCCAGCTGCTCCTGGAAGGGAGCTACAACCCCCTTGGCTCTTGTACTGGCTGATATGTTTACCAGTACGTAGGTGCCGGCCTACGATCTTCCCGGGACCACGTTTCATACATTTTCATACTGGATCCATGAAACAATCATCATTGTAGAACAACCTGCATCATCAATCACTGAAACACCCAATTCTGAATCACTGTAACCCTGTCAACAACAACCAGACAACATAACAACAACCAGATCCAACTTCATCTTCAAATATCATACTTCACATTGTATACGCTACTTGGATGAACCCAACCTGCGTGTATACACTCTTTTACCAAAGCCAACCCGCGTATAGATCTGCAAATTCTAACTTATAACTCTGCAGCTATATCAGACATCAAAACATACCCAGATCATAATAATAAACATGCGTCAGTAGATCTGATCTATCCACAGGCAAACCATATGAAGATAATCATTCCAAGCCTTGAGATCTCGTTCCATCATTCATCATCCTCCACATGAGTGAAACCTTGGTTCAGATCACCAACCCATAACCAGCACTTGGATCTCACACTTCCTCAGATCTTCATCACTCACACACTCTTGCACCTTTCTTACCTACATTTGCCTAATGATCTTCTCCTTATATAGCCTTAGGCCCTTTACAATACCACGGTCCAAAACCATAGTAACACAATACCATCAACTTCAAAACTAGGGATCAACACGTCCGTCGAGACGCCATGGTCCAAAACCATAGGCACAACTTCCAAGGACTAACCGCCATGGACCAAAGGTACGTTTTCACATACACGCGCTTTTACTGAAGCCAACCTGCGTGTACACGCGACTTGGGCTTAACGAACCTGCGTGTATGAATTGTCTTGGCCTGCTATACTCAGATCTGTCCTCTGATTAAGTTGCCATCACCTGTACCACCTGTACCAACCTCTGAGCACCTGTACCAGCCTCTGAGTGAGTTACCATCAAGGACAACACTTGAATCATAATGCCAACAATCTCCCCCTTTGGACTTGATGGCAACCACCACACCAAGTCACTCTCCCCCTTTGACATCAAGGGCAAAGGGCGTACCAGGATATCCTCTTCTTTGGTATACCTTCTGCTGTCCATACTCCCCCTGAGTACCTGCTGCAATCTCCAAATGTGCTCCCCCTTTGTGTATGCCAAAGTGTACCAATCTATCCATCCTGCTCTTGCTAAATTGTGCTGTTCATGCTCCCCTTGACTGTAGGCAAGATCTGCAAAAGATGTTCTTCAAGAAGAACAAGGACTTATACATCATAGAAGACCTTCCTATCACCAAAAGACTCAATACATACATTCATCACCCAACCTAGTGGGGATATACCAATATTGACTCATCTACCTAACCATGTGGAGATACATTAAGAGTTTACTCATGATAAGACATGAACATTACATCATTCATCCCAGGCATAGTGGGGAAACCAACATAGGCCGTTACATGACCTTGACATCATAAAAGAGATACATGACATAGAGATGAAATATATAGACCAGGACTTATGAAGGGCCACTAGCAGCATCACGATCTGTACCATAAGCATCAGCCTGCAATACCATTCCTTTGATCAAACAGCAAGATGTATCATAGACTTTATCAACAGCTTCTAACCATAATGCCAACAATGCATTATTTGAAGTATATGCTCCCCCTGAGCCTGTGCCATAAGTATCAAGACATTTCCAGACATCCTCAGCAGACTGTAACTGTTAACCAACAGAACATATACTGGACTGGATCATATCAGACCCCTTTTCTGAGTCTGTCCCCACTGCTTTTTCACAAACTGACATATACGCGACTTTGTAGTGTGAAACTCGCGTATATACGCGGATTTGCTTCATGAAACTTGCGTATTAGAATTAGAACACTGAAGTTCTATGCCTTCAGCTCCCTTGAGTCTGTTATGTCTGTGCTGTGCTGAGTACCCTGTGCTGTGCCACATCTTTCTGGCTGAACTTCCTTCTTCTTCCATATCTTCAAGCATGTTGATGATTTCTTCTTATCATGAGCTTTGTTCCTGCAATCCTTTGCTCTATGTCCAAACTTGTTACATGCATAGCATCTTACATGTTTCATATTCCTCCTATAGCAATCAGCAGCTTTGTGACCAAACATATTGCAAGAAAAGCAATATCCATTAAAGTACCTTGAATGTGATGATCTTTCTGCATGATGGTCTTGAAACCTTCTTTTTCTACATATGGCTGCAACATGTCCAAGATTATGACATACATAACATTCAACATTATTCATGGGAGGAGTAAAAGATTTTCTTTGAGGAGTCTCTTTCCTTGATTGTTGATGAGGTTGACCTTTCATCTCCTTGTAGAGCCTTTCAGATTTTGCATGAGAGATTCTTGTCTTACTTTGTGAACCAGATTCACCTTCAATAGACTTATGAAAACCAAGACCAGTTTTGATAGCAGGGGACCTTTGACTACTAAGAATATCATCCAAGATCTTAGTACTATCTTGAAATCGTAATAGTTTATCCTTTTCTTCTAATTTACTTTTCAAGATATTTACCTCAACTTGATGTTGTTCTTCTTTGTCTAGACATTGCTTCTTCAAGGTCTCTTCAGCTTTCCTTCCTTCATCCAACTGATGCCTTAGTTTGAGGATCTCGTTTTCTTGCTCTTTATTCAGTGCTAGCAACATTTGTCGAGTTCTGGAGGCACATTCCAACAGATCTTCTAATTTGATGATTTCTTCTTTGAGGGCATTCTCCTTTTTGCTAGGTAGATCTTGCTGATCTATGGTTTGATCTGATACTTCATTTGTTTGTCCATCTTCATTCTGAGGTGATTCAGGATCTGAATTCTTACTTCCACTCAACGGCAGGTTGTCATTGTTCCTTTGAGCTGTCTTCTTCTTCTGACGTGCTTTCTTCCCCATTGTTCTACGAATCTCCTTCAAGCGATCAAGCTTCTCTGAAGGACCTGCTCCGATACCAATTGTTGGAAATAATACTGAGAGGGGGGGGTGAATCAGTATTATCAGATCAATCAAACTTTTTCAATTTCATGCTCAGAAACATATACGCTACTTCAATTAAGTAAACCCGCGTGTACACGCTACTGTGTCTAATGAAACTCGCGTATATCCAGAGATCTTATAATTCAGTTAGCTTAATCTTCAGTAAATGCATCAGATCATTATTAAGCATATTAACAGTAAACAGATGCAGAATAACAGAACAGAACATCACACAAGAGCCACACACATGAACACAATGATATAAGGTGGAAACCCAATGTGGGTGAAAACCACCTGCTGCAATTCGTCTCTTTCTTCTTTAATAAGAAACTTCTTTTACAATGCACTGGTGCAGTCATTTACCAGCACGCAGGCTGCAACCTGCAGAGGGCTACAACCCTCATAGCTCTTGTACTAGCCGATCCATTTACTAGTACGTAGGTACCAACCCTACAGAAGGCTACAACCTTCATAGCTCTTGTACTAGCCGATCCATTTACTAGTACGTAGGTGCCAACCCTACAGAAGGCTACAACCTTCACTCGTTTTCCAGCTGCTCCTGGAAGGGAGCTACAACCCCCTTGGCTCTTGTACTGGCTGATATGTTTACCAGTACGTAGGTGCCGGCCTACGATCTTCCCGGGACCACGTTTCATACATTTTCATACTGGATCCATGAAACAATCATCATTGTAGAACAACCTGCATCATCAATCACTGAAACACCCAATTCTGAATCACTGTAACCCTGTCAACAACAACCAGACAACATAACAACAACCAGATCCAACTTCATCTTCAAATATCATACTTCACATTGTATACGCTACTTGGATGAACCCAACCTGCGTGTATACGCTCTTTTACCAAAGCCAACCCGTGTATAGATCTGCAAATTCTAACTTATAACTCTGCAGCTATATCAGACATCAAAACATACCCAGATCATAATAATAAACATGCGTCAGTAGATCTGATCTATCCACAGGCAAACCATATGAAGATAATCATTCCAAGCCTTGAGATCTCGTTCCATCATTCATCATCCTCCACATGAGTGAAACCTTGGTTCAGATCACCAACCCATAACCAGCACTTGGATCTCACACTTCCTCAGATCTTCATCACTCACACACTCTTGCACCTTGCTTACCTACATTTGCCTAATGATCTTCTCCTTATATAGCCTTAGGCCCTTTACAATACCACAGTCCAAAACCATAGTAACACAATACCATCAACTTCAAAACTAGGGATCAACACGTCCGTCGAGACGCCATGGTCCAAAACCATAGGTACAACTTCCAAGGACTAACCGCCATGGACCAAAGGTACGTTTTCACATACACGCGCTTTTACTGAAGCCAACCTGCGTGTACACGCGACTTGGGCTTAACGAACCTGCGTGTATGAATTGTCTTGGCCTGCTATACTCAGATCTGTCCTCTGATTAAGTTGCCATCACCTGTACCACCTGTACCAACCTCTGAGCACCTGTACCAGCCTCTGAGTGAGTTGCCATCAAGGACAACACTTGAATCATAATGCCAACAATCGCCGCATCACATCGGAACTATGCAGTGGAGCAAGGCTGATATCAATAGAGGTAGTGATATTACGGACCCAATAATATAATAGGCGACAGTGCATATACTTTGAAGTTTGGAAAACTGAATTTTCCTTTGTAAATCGCATTTTTGCGAACAAACAAAAAACCAAAGGGAAAAGCGCCGATGCGATGTTGTGGACCTAAAATGGTTTATTAACGATATTGGATAGTATTTCAGATTCAAGAATGCGGGATTTATAGTGTTTTTAATGTATTTTCATATTAAACAAAATACACAGAGATAGAGCCATTCTGATGTGCGATAACGACCGATAGGTGGACCTCATAGGGGAATGAAGTATATTGCAGGACTTTTGAAGTCCGACATATCATATTTTGGTGGATTTTCTTTGTTAAACTATATTTTCACTATCAAAATAGTGCGCGGCTATTACAGGCATTTCAGAGGCCCGAAGCACTCTAATTCTGCGGCATTGGCGGCCACCTCCTCTCCATGCGTTAGGCAATGATTTTATAACGCTGGAGAGGGATTCAAAGTGCTCAAGAGGTCAGGGAGACTAAGAGTCAAAGATGTGAAATGAACAGGCAGCACGGTTGGCTTTAAAAGCCACAGGCAGAGAGAATAATAGGCAGAGTAGTATTCAAGCAAAATGTCGAGATAGAGTTTAGGATAGGGAGCATTAGGGGAGTCTGTGTACTCATAGAGAACTTGAGAGATTCAAGTAAGCTCTTATTATTGTATTTTTGTTTGTGTGTGAGGCTCAAACTGAGCTCACTGTTGTGAACAAAACTCTGCTTGAAGACATAATAGAGATGCACCCACTGAAGGTTGGACCAGGAGATGTAGCCCAGGAGTATTGGGTGAACTCCTTATTAAAGTTGTTGTGTCATGTGTTATCTATGATGTTTTGTTACTGCTTCATTGTCTGTGCATTTCATAATCTTATCAATCCATTGCATATAATGACATAGACTAATCCATGCACATAAGTCTGTAATACCTTATTAATTTTCTTCGATCTCATTATCAGATCAAGTGGTATCAGAGCTTTAGGTTGCTAAGGTTAGATAAGATTGTGGTAGATTGTTTATGAATGCTCACTAGATCAAAGCTTAAATTAGGAGAAGGAAAATTGGTTGAATCTAGCCCAGAAATTGGTAGAGTCTATACTAGGAGGAAAATGGTAGAAGAAAAACCTTAGGAATCAAAGTCTTAGTTCATGGATAGTTTCATGACCATGAGAGCCATGGTAGAAGAAATGTGTAGAGAATTTAAGAAAGGTCGGAGTGAAGATTCTTATACTTCCAAACAAGACAAAGGAGCAGAAGAATCTCATATATATGGAAATTCTGAAGGAAAAGGGAAAGGAAAAGAGGTTCCTCTATCCACACCTCTTGAAAGCCCCGAAATTAAAAAGAAGAAAACATCTTTGATTAAGTTAGATGTTAAATTTGATTTGCCAATATATTATGGATTGTTAAATGTAGAGAAGTTAGATAACTGGATCAAGCAGATTGATGTGTATTATAGGGTGCAGAGCATTGATTCAGACAGAGGTAAGATTCAGCTGGCCAGCCTACGCCTGGGAGGAACTGCTTTGGTATGGTGGGAAAGCAGGGCACAAGCTAACTTGAAGAAGCATGGTAAAATTCCACTAGCTTATATGCAGCAAGATATGATGAGTTGGCAAACTCTTCTCCAATTAAAAAGGCAAAGTGTACAAAGCTACACCCAAGAGTTTAGAAAAAGAGCTTTGATTCTAGGAATTTCTTTAGACTCACCTAAAATTTTGCTTAAGTACATAGGTGGTCTACATAGTTATTTGAGACAGACCATTCTCATGTTTAAACCTACTAGCATAGATGAGGTATCTATTCAAGCCACCCATCTAGAGGCTAGAGGCAAGAATGTGATCCCAGAGATTGGGGGGTCATTAAAACCCACTGCAAGCAAGAAAAAGGAAAGAAGGAAGCAGAAATGGGAAGAGAGGAAGGCCAGTGTTGTACAAAAGACCAAACCTTCATGCACTCACTGCAAGAAGGATGGACATGATGATGAACATTGCTGGTCTTTGCATCCAGAGCTGAAACCCAAGAAGTTTGATGGCAAGAAGAAGAAGACTGCTACTGCTATACAAAAATATTTGGGGTCAGACTCAGGTGATGAAACAACAATTGTAGCCACAGGTATAAAAGGTAAAAATTCTGAATTATCTACTAGTAATTCTACATAGACTATTGATAGTGAAGAAAATGAGAGAAGAAGACATAAGATTTTTCATATTAAAGTTATTTCCAAGCGTTAAAATATTTATAGTTTGTTTGATATTGGCTCACAAGTAAATTTAATTTTTGAAGTAATTGTAAAGAAATTTCGACTGCTAACCACACCTCACAAGAAGCCATATCCATTAGGTTGGGTATGTGATAAGGCAAAACTACAAGTGACTAGACAATGTAAACTTAGGTTTTCTTTTGGGTCAACATTCGTGGATGAGGTTGAGTTAGATATTTTTCCCTTGGATATATGTGGAATTGTTTTAGGAATTCCTTACTTGTATGATAGAAAAGCCATATTCTATAGAGTTGAAAATAAGTTTCAACTCGTTAAAGATGGAATTGAATATATTGTAAGAGCTCATAAACTCAAGAATAATTATACTCTCATAAACTCAGGGCAAATGAAAAGAATTGTAAATTCATGCAAGCAATTTTCACTAATGGTTGTAAAGGAAAAGAAACCCGATAAGACCAATGTATTTGAAGGCTATGATGCTAAACAACAAGCTGATTTAGAAAAATTTGTTTCAAAATATGATATCTTATCTCAAGAATCTAAAGGTCTACCACCAAAAAGGGAAATTGTACATGATATTAATTTGTAGCAAGGTGCTCCATTGCCTAACATCAGAATGTACAGGTTCTCTGCTTTAGAGAATGCATAAATCAAGATACAGGTACAGGAGCTGCTCGAGAAAGGGTTCATAAGACCAAGCACATCACCATGCCGATCCCCAATAGTGTTGGTGAGAAAGAAGGATAGTTCATGGAGGATGTGCATTGATTATTGAGAACTAAATAAAATAACAATCAAGAGTCGTTATCCCCTTTCTTGCATTTATGATCTATTGGATAAGTTGAAGGAGCCTGTTTACTTTTCCAAGTTGGACCTATGTAGTGGTTACCATCAGGTCAGAGTAGCAGAGCAAGATGCATGGAAGACTGCTTTCAAAACAAAGCAAGGGCTGTATGAATGGCTAGTTAGGCCTTTTGGCTTGACTAATGCTCTTGCCACTTTCATGAGAGTAATGAATGATTTACTCAGGCCTTTTATTGATGATTTTTTAATTGTATATTTGGATGACATTATTGTATTTAGTAAAACATGGGAAGAACATTTGAAGCATGTGAAGCAGACTCTAGATGTTTTGAAAAAGGAAAATCTCTATGTTAAATAATCAAAATGTGAATTTGGTAAAACATATTTGAATTATTTGGGTCATATTGTAGGGGGTGGTGAACTGAAGATAGATCCCTCTAAGGTTGTAGTCATTGTAAACTCACCTAAACCCAAGTCTTCTACTGAAGTTAGAAGCTTCCTAGGGGCAACACAATATTGGAGAAAGTTTATTGCTAACTTTTCCTTAATTGCAGCTCCCTTACATGCTTTGACAGGATTGAACAAGGTGTTTCAGTGGGGAGGAAAACAGCAGAAAGCCTTCAACACCCTGAAAGAAAAAATTAGTAGAACACCAGTACTAGCATTACCAAATCCTCAATAGCCATTTGAGATCGAAACAAATGCTATTGATTATTCCATGGGAGCAGTGTTTATGCAACATGGTAAACCCATATGCTTCCATTCAGAGACTTTTAATTCTGCAATAGTAAATTATCCTACATATGATAAAGAATTGTATGCATTAGTCTAGAGTGTGAAAAAGTGGAAACATTACTTAATGGGCAAAAAAATAGTTATACATACTGATCATCAACCACTTCAATATTTACACTCACAAATTAAGTTTCAACAATCAAAACACTATAGGTGGATGGATTTCCTACAACAGTTTCATTTAGTCATTAGATATAAAAAGGGCATACACAATAAAGTTGCAGATATGTTGTCTAGACTAATCATAAATGCATGTAGTATATTTAAGCATAATTCAGTAAGGCACGAAAGCTACATTGAACAATATGCTCAAGATATAGACTTTAAAGATGTATATGCAGCTTTAAGTAATGGCAAAAAGGTAGAAGAATTGGATTACTATGTTAAGGACCGACTCTTGTATCATTTGGGAAAGCTATGCATTCCACAAACAGAGAGAATTAATATAATCACGGAAGCACATACTTCTCTAATATCAAGTCATTTTGGGGTAAGCAAAACAATTGCGCAACTATAAAGATACTTCTATTGGCAAAAAATGCATGAAACAGTTTCTAGATATTTAAGAGGGTGTACCATGTGTGCTAAAAGCAAGCCCAACAATAGAAAACTAGGCTTGTACACTCCACTACCAATCCCTTCCTATCCTTGGGAAAGTGTTTCCGTGGACTTTGTTGGGGGATTGCCAAAATCTAGAAAAGGTCATGACTATTTGTATGTTATTATGGATAGGTTCAGCAAAATGTGTATTTTAATATGTTGTAATAAGCAGATTACAGCTAAACAAATAGCGAAATTGTTCTTTCAACATGTCTGGGTGCATTTTGGGTTACCCACTTCCATAGTATATGATCGAGACTCCCGATTTGTTGGGAAGTTTTGGTCAAGTCTTTGGGAATTAATAGACACCAGACTAAAGAAAAGCACAACTTTTCATCCACAAACAGATGGCCAAATAGAGGTAGTCAACCGAACAATGATCTAGTTGCTCAGGGGTTATTGTAGCAAGCATCCCAAGCTTTGGGATGAACATTTATGTTATGTGCAACATGCTTACAACCGTGCTAAACATTATTCTACACAGAGATCTCCTTTTGAGACTTGTTTTGGTTTTATACCAAGGTCTCCCTTGGATTTTGTCTTTGGAAAAGACATAGCAGTTGTTGGACATAGTGATGTGGAAAAAGCAATGAGATTCATTGAAAAAATCCAAGAAATTCACCAGGTAGTTCAAGAACGGCTGGGAAAGATCCAAGCCAAATACAAGGAAAGGCATGATAAACACCGGGTGGAGCAAAAATTCGAAGTTGGCGATCAAGTCTGGCTGTATATTAGCAAAGACAGAATGCAAGGTGAAGGAAAGAAGCTGAAACCAATAAGGTATGGGCCTTTTAAGGTACTTGAGAAAACTGGTGAGAATGCTTTCCACCTTGATCTGCTAGCATACATGCATATCTATTCAATAGTAAATGTAGAAAATTTAAGACTCTTTGAACCTTCATTAATTGAAGATCCTGAAGAGCAAAGTCAATTTCCTTCCATTGATGATCTGTTGCCTGAATACCTCAATGTGTTATAGGAATACAGAGTTCTAGATAGGAAGGTGAGGACAACACACAAAGGAGATGTTGAGTACCTAAGGATTGGAATCAAAGGTTCAAAACCCAACAGTGCAAGATGGATAGAAATTGGGCAAGTCAGGTAGCTATATCATCACTTAAGCAATGCTTGAAAACCAACTTTTGGTGGTCCAAAATCCTTTTTTAGTGGGAAGGCATGATCGAAATGGATCCAAGAATTCTCTCTAAGTGTTCATAAAATCTTTAAAAATCATGCCAAAGATCAAAATATTTTAAAAGATCAAAGTTAACGCAGAGGAAACACCCTTAGTAGGGCGGAGAAACACTATCGGGAGGCCCAAAGCCCACGAAATCGTGAATAAAACAAAGTATGGAGGTGTGGAACAAGTGATGCATAGTAACCGTCTGATCTAGTTGATCAATGGTCCAGATCGGATCGGTAATCGAAATTGGTGGTGACCTTCAGCAGAGATCGGTGGGATCCACATGAATCTCGCGACAGTGATCAGCAGAATCAGCGGGATCCACACAAGGCATGTGACGACGATTGGCGGAGTTCATTTGGACCGCTGATCAAGTGTGTAGATCAATGACCCATATTACATTTGCCAGATCACTATCAAGGGATTGTAGAAGTGCTTACAAATGACGAAAGGGTTATTGTGATGAGCGATTTTGATATATCGCATCGCCACATCGCATCAGAATTATGCAGTGGAGCGGGGTCGATACCAATAAAGGCAACGATATTATGGACCCAATAATATAATATGTGGCAGTGCATATATTTTGAAGTCTGGAAAACTGAGTTTTCCTTTGTAAATCACATTTTCGTGAACAAATGAAAACCCAAAGGGAAAAGCAACGATGCAATGTTGCTGGCCCGAAAGGGTTTATTAAAAATATTGGACAATATTTCAGATCCGGGAATGCGGGATTTAAAGTGTTTTAATGTACTTTCATATTAAACGAAATACACAGAAACGAAACCATTCTGATGTGCGAAAATGACCGATAGGCGGACCTGATAGGCAAATGAAGTATATTTCAGGACTTTTGAAGTCCGACATATCATATTTTGGTGGATTTTCTCTGTTAAACTATCTTTTCACTGTCAAAATAGTGCGCGATTTTTATAGGCATTTAGGAGGCCTGAAGCACTCTAGCGCAGCGGAATGGGTGGCCACCTCCTCTCCATGAATTAGGCAATGATTGTATAATGTTGGATAGGGATTCAAAGTGTTCAAGAGGCCAGGGAGACTAAGAGCTGAAGATGTGAAACGAACAGGTAGCACGGTTGGCTTTAAAAGCCACAGACAGAGAGAATAATAGGAAGAGAAGTATTCAGGCAAAATGCCTAGACAAAGTTTAGGATATAGAGCATTAGGGGAGTCTATGTACTCGTAGAGAACTTGATAGATTCAAGTAAGCTCTTATTATTGTATTTCTATTTGTGTGTGCGGCTCAAATTGAGCTCACTGTTGTGAACAAAACTCTGCTTGAAGACATAATAGAGAGGCCACCATTGAAGGCTGGACCAGGAGATGTAGCCCAAGAGTATTGGGTGAACTCCTTATTAAATTTGTTGTGTCATGTGTTCTCTATTATGTTTTGTTACTGCTTCATTGTCTGTGCATTTCGAAAACTTGTCGGTCCATTGCATATAATGACATAGACTAATCCATGCACATAAGTCTGTAATACCTTATTAATTGTCTTAGATCTCATTATCATATCACATAGAGAGTTTTACCCTTCAGATTATGCAACGCTCCAGCCACGTTTCAGAGGGAAATATTGAGTATTTTCTCTGATTTGATTAATGAAGGACTTGAAGTATAAATGGATGATTTTACCCCATACAGAGATGATTTTGATCGAGCTTTAAAGAATCTAGAGAAAGTTCTTGAACAATGTATTGTCACTAGGTTATGTTTAAGCCATAAAAATTGCCACATGGTGATGACCGAAGGCGTGGTTTTCAGACACTATATCTCTATGGCTGGAATTCAGGTAGGCCCAACAAAAATAGAGGTAATCCTTACACTGCCTACACCTTGTACACAAACTGAGATACACAGTTTCCTTGGGTATGCAGGGTATTACCGCAAATTTATAGAAAAAATTTCAAAAATAGCTACACCTTGATATATTCTGACAAGTAATGTTGAATTTGAGTGGTTTGACAAATGTGATATTGCTTTTGCAAATCTTAAGAAACTGGTTTCGGCAACACTAGTATTGAAAGGACAAAACTGGGAGTTACCTTTTCACATCTCCTTAGATGCCTCAGGTACAACCATAGGCACTATTCTTAGACAAGAAGAGGACAAGAATCCATACACCATATATTACATTAGCAAAATATTATTCTTGCCAAATTAAACTATACAGTAATAGAGAAAGCATTTTTAGCTGTTATATATGCTATCAATAAATTTCAACATTATATAATAGGGCATCCAATTTTTCTGTATACTAACCACTCTGCTATCAGGTATTTTTCTAATAAACTAATCACCAATGGACAAATAACTCAATGTCTATTGTTATTGCAGGAGTTCGATATCATCGTCAAATATTGGCCAAGAAAATAAAACCCTGTTGTGGATTTCCTGTCTCGAATGCCCAAAACAAATGATCCTCTATGAGTAGATGACCAATTCCTAGATGAACACCTATTCACTGTGATGATCAAAACAACTTGGTATGTAGATGTAGAAAATTATTTAGTAGTTGGAAAATTATCAACGCACCTGTCACCAAGGGAAAGGAAACTGATTATACAACGCAACACACATTTCTCCTAGATTGGTGGGTACCTCTTTCCCATTGGTTCTGATTTAAAGATATGTAGGTGCATTCGAGAGGACGAATTTTATGATATCCTGAAGGCTTTCCATGAAACCTGTGGTGGACACTTTGCGAATCGTAGAACTTGACATAAAGTTCTTCATATGGGCTATTATTGGCCCACCATATTTAAATATGCAAAGAAATATGTTCAAGCCCGTGACAGCTGCCAAAGGATGGGTTATCCTGGGAAAGATGACGAGATGCCATTGTAGCCTCAATTGGTGGTGGAACCTTTTGAATGATGGGCAGTGGACCTTGTTCGCCCCTTTAATTGACCATAAAATCAAAAATCTTATATACTGGTTGTGATAGGTTATGTAATTAAATGGGTAGAAACTGTAGCTTTGCCATGGGCCATGGAGGAAACAATGATTGAATTTCTCTTTGAACTATTTGTATGATATGGATTACTAACAAATGGAGGACAGTAGTTTACAGGACATAAAATTTTGGCCACTCTACGAAATCATCATGTGAAACATAGAATTACCTCTCCATGTAACCTATAGGAAAACAAGGAAGTAGAGAGAACTAATAAAGTCTTGGAAGAAATTTTAACTAAAACAGTCTTGACGAATCATCATAACTGGACTGCTAAGCTTCTTGAAGCCTTGTGGGCTATCAAACAACATGGCACAATACTACTGGTTACTCCCCTTATAATCTTGTCTTCGGTAAAGAACCAATGTTCCCAATAGAATTCAGATAAATATTGTTGACACACCCCAAGAGGTTGGACTAAATCTTACAAAAGTTCAAATGCAATGCCTACAACAATTAAATGAATTAGATGAAGCATGCTTACTTGCTCTCAAACACATAGATATTATTCAACAACAAAGGGTTAAGTGGCATGATAGGCTTATTAAAAGGAAGTCATTTCAAAATGCGATTGGGAATTTCTGTATGAATCCATATTCTAGGAATTTTGTGGGAAATTGCAAACAAGGTGGGTTGAACCTTATGAAATCAAAGAAGTACATGATAATGGTACCATAAATTTAATCACCATCATTGGGTACAATACTCCTTTTCTAGTGAATGGACATCAGCTACACCTCTATCATCAACAACTCATAAATGAGTCTCTTTATCAGGAGGTAAGTAGTGATCCTACTTTTCAAATCATAGATGCCACGGATGGTAACCTAATAACTTTATTTCTGTGATTTCTTTTTTCATATTGTAAATAATGTATATAATTTTCTTAAAATCCAGTTAAAAGTTTTTCCTTCTTTCCATTTTTTCCTTTTCCTTCGACATGCGGAAATTTTGGCACAATTATTTTTTCTTATATCTCAGTCATTTCTTGAAAAAATTTGTTATTCCATTTATCACAGTTGTTGTTCCCTTCAAAGGCACAACTATTTTCCCTTTATCACAGTTGTCGTTCCCTAATAAAGAAACAATTGCTACTCTTTAATACCAAACTACCGCTCCTTTAAGCCCATCATTGTTCTCTACATGCTGGTTATTGTTTTGGTTATGAAATTCGATACAAGTCTTTAAAAAATCATTAATATTTAGATTATCATGAATTTATTTTTTACCCCTTGGGGAATATATTTTTATTTGACACATCCTATCAATGTATATATCTTCTCTATGACCAAATTTCTTGGAAATATCATAAACGCTTCATGATTTTTAACCACCATACCAGTTTTCTCTTTCTTATACATTTGAATGGTGATTCTCTTCAGAAACATAATAAAGGAACTAAGTCATATTTTATCTGGAATTTTTTTTTACTTTTTACACCATCCCTAACTCTTAAGGAGTTGATGAGCCACCCTTAATAAATAAAACAATTGTGGAAATATGACAAGTTAGATTTTCTCAAAAGGATAGGGGGTCTCATCATGAGCCATTTGTTATGAAACCAGCTCACAAAAAGATAGAAAAGATAGATCAACACCTTGGAATTCAGCCTCTTTGAGGGGGCGGCCTCCTTTACATTACATAAATGAACAATTCTTGGATGATACAAATGGCAAGACCTCCTTTCTATATATAGGAGTCTAAGGGGTCATAATATAATCAGAGCCAACATAACAATAATAATGTAAGTGCACAATAATAACAATAGTGGGCTTCTATGGGGCACAATAACTTAACAATATGGGCACTACATGGGTACATCAATATAATAAGGGGGTTGTACTAATAACAATAAGAGGTTACACTAGTAGTATAGGGGCCTAACATGCCCCTCTCCTTCAAAAAGTGTTGTCCTCAACACTTGAGTAGTTCTTGATGCTTCTGTAGAATATTCTTCTCCTCCGATGTGGAATGTTCAGCGGGTAAGTTCTTCCACTTAATGAGATACTATAAAATTGATCAATTTCGTAGCTGTCCAGTTCTTGTTTTTGTGACTGCTCCAGGTTCCAATATGACTTTTCCTTCCTCTTCAATTTCTGGTAATATTGTTTGAATTTAGATCTTTTGCAACTTTTGAATAAGTGGCCATAATTCTTTGTCCTTATTCCATTCATCCCTTGCTTCGTTTATCCAATCTGGTTGTATAATATAAATAGCACAAAATAATGCTTCCACATCCCCATCCCTTCTTGAGAGTGCATCTGCAACAAAATTTTGCTTCCATTTTCTATAGATGATGTCAAAGCATAACCCAACATATTTGTGACACATTTTTTTTGTTCTTATAAAGATAATAGTTGTTCTAAAAAGTATTTAAGACTATCATGATCCATTTTTACCTTGAAGTGTCTTCCCATTTGGTAAAGTCACCATTTCTTATGTGCATGTAGTATTGCCAACATTTCCTTCTCATAAATAGCTTTCTTGAGATGTAGTAGTAAAAATACCCAATCACGTACATCAAAACATTTTTCACTACAGTGTTGATCTACCCGTTGTTTCATTCGATTTTGCACCAAAGTGGCATTATCCTTTAAAAGTTGGAGAACTTGTTGTTGATGCTCGATGTGATATTTCATTGCTTGAAACTTTTTCTTCTTGATATGTCCTTTTATCTTTAGATTTTAAGGAGTGGTAATTTCTTCCAATCCTTTACAAGATATGGTCAGATTCATTTCTTGATGCTCGATGTGATCTTTCACTTCTTGAACATTTTTCTTCTTGATATGTCCTTCTATCTTGATAGTTTGAGAAGTGGTAATTCTAACCAATGAATTAAAAGATATGGTTGGATTCATTTAGAACTTCTTTCTCGATGTGATCTTTCATTTCCTGCACCTTTTTCTTCTTGATATGTCCTTCTATCTTGAGAGTTTGAGGAGTGGTAATTCTTGCCAATGCTTTACAAGATATGGTTTGATTCATTTCTTCTTTCTCTGGGGTTGAGTCTTGGCGTATATCCTCTTCTTTTGATTTTTCTTGATCCTTTTCTTCCTCCTCTTCATACTCTATGTAAAATAATTTCTTCTCAGCACACTTATGACCTCTAGTGCATTTGCTATCATAATTGTAACAAAGCCCTTTTTCTCTTTTTTCTTCTAATTGTTGTGGTGTAACCCTTGTAGGTTGTGGAAGGCTAAGAGAAACAACACTTCCATGTTTATAGTTGTGAGGGGTAGAATTCCTTGTTGCCATAATTTTACTTTCCACTATGTGAAAAAGCCCTTTTACTCTTTCCAATTGTTGTTGTGTTGCTCTAAAGAAGGTGTTTCTCTTTGTATCCTCATAATGTGCTATCATTTCCTCCGTGAAAATTGACCACGTAACAAGTTGTTTACGAGAACAAAGCCCTTCATGCCATAAAAATTGATCTGGTTATAAATATGAAGATGCAATAAATACCTTTTGTAATAGTGGTACACCATGTAGATCAAAATATTGCTCCATCTGAAGTATCCAATTTACCGGATCCTTGCCATCAAACTTCCTCATCTTGCTTTTTCTTGATTTTAGGAGCTCGATCTTGAAACGACTGTAAATCTGTACTTTCGGATCTTTAAGTTCTGAAATTGCAACTTGTAGTAGCCCTCTATGTCCTCTTTCTAATGCCACTAGTCTGATCCAAATTCGATTATCCAAGGAAGAGTTATACAAAATCTCCCACAGTGACCTGATTATAGACTAGTTCAGTAGAGTGAACTTGTACGACATGCCACGAGTCATTGTTTCGACCTTTAGCATTAGAAAATATATACAAGAAACTACAGTCTGTCCTCTTTCTATACCTTCTGACGAAATTTCAATCCGATGCTCAGAGAGAAAGTTATGACGATCTTCTCTAGGTCACCTGTTAGGAATGTAATTTAGGAGTCTACAAAAAGACCAGATTCCTTAGATCATATCTCCGCACATATAGCGCGAAAAGCTTTGAAATTCGGACCCGAGATTCAGCGTGATGTCTTCTCAAGTGGGTTTTGTTTTTAGCTTCTGGAAAATTGCAGAACAAAATTTATAGAGAAAATGCCACGATGACCTGTTTGGAGCAGCGAAACCCTAGAATCCAAAGCTCTGATACCAAATGTTATGAAACTAGCTCACAAAAAGATAGAAAAGATAGATCAATGCCTTAGAATTCAACATATTCAAGGGGACAACCTCCTTTACATTACATAGATGAGCAATTCATGGATGATACAAATGAAAAGACCTCCTTTCTATATATAGGGTTCTAAGGGGTCATAATATAATCAAAGCCGACATAACAATAATAATGTAAGGGCACAATAATAACAATAGTGGGGTTCTATGGGGCACAATAGTAACAATATGGGCACTACGTGGGAACACCAATATAATAAGGGGGTTATACTAATAACAATAAGGGGTTACACTAGTAGTATAGGGGCCTAACGCCATCCTACCATGATCATAGGAGATTAACATAAGTAAAATTCCCATCATGGCTACCAAACCAGGGTAATGGCCTTTTGACACTACTGCCAAAGGACAAGGGGTCTCATCACGAGCCGACTTGTTCACTTTGTTATGATCTGGTGAGTGGAATTATTTATACATGGTCATCATGCAAGACTAATGACCTTTTTTTTGGGAGAATCATTTTAAGCTATGCATACTGGCTCATCTGAGGGTTAAAAAGAAACCTTGTCGAGGCTATGGACACCTACTGGTAGCAGTGGCTCTGCCTGTAGTATTGAAGTATAACTTGAATTGCCACATGTTTATTATGTCACTAGGACCTCTTTGTTAAAAATAAGAGGGAGATATCACCATAGTTAGTTTGTATATTTTTAATAACTATTATAGGTGGCATATTCATATCATATGAACAACTCATAATTTTATGATTATCGAACATAAGAAGTGATAGTCTTAAAGGTATTCTGTCAGACTTCATTATTTATTATTCTCGAAAATTCAATCTCTTTTCATGATACACATATCTTGCATGCTTTAAGTATCACGGTGATTTCTAACCATTAACTCGCTATGCATTTACTGCAATTTATTCCCCATTTGCCTACACACGATCTGATTGATTCCCATTTCATTAATGCCTTCGTATATGTATGTTTTTTCATATGCTAAAAAGGTCTTGGTCAACCTTTCTCCTATTGGAGGAGGAAGGCCATTCCATGAGTATGATTTGATGGGGTGTATTCAACGACATTCCATGCTAAAGCTTTCTTTGCAACATAATCCTGAATGTAACATAATATATGTTGTTTCACCATGAGACTTTGGGTTCAATGGCTTTGCATGCATGAACTGTATCTATTTCATGAACAAAAAAATATGGGTGGAAAATTTGTCTGCAATGAACCTACTCTACTATAGACTACTGAGAAAGCCCGTGAGACTCTAGAGTAGGTAGAATTGACACAATACCTTTCTTGGTTACAGGGGTTTGATGTCAATATCGCCTTGGAATTTCTCCACAATTTAAGTGATGAAGGCACAAAAGTTCAAGGCAGGCCAATACTAGTTACTGAATTGATCTTGGAAGAGGTCACTAGTCTTCCTACATAAGGGATAAAATGGGTGGGAAAATATATTTCACTTCAAGAATCCATGGAGTTATTCACAGACCTTGGTGAGGAATTGACCCGAAAATGTAAGGGTCTTCACCCTGCTTGACTGAGTGAGCCATGGCAAGAATTAACCAGTGTAATTCAAAAGTATATTACATGTGATGGGAACCATGACATGGTAAGACCTCGACATCTTAAACTGCTAGTAGCTTTGGAACATAAAATAGTAATAAACTTGTCATTTTTTCTAAACTTTTTATTGCATGAGGCTGCTAGTAGGGTAAGGAAGGCTAAAAACCCCATACATACAATCAATGATCATGGTTTGATTAAATTAGTAATCATTAGGGAATTGACCCAGTTATAGTTAGCATGGGATAATTTCATAAGCCCTAATGAACCACCCTTAGAAGGGATGCTTGAAATGGTAAATGAGCAACTAGAAATAGAGATTTCCCAAACTGAATGGGGAAATGTTGAAATAGATGAAGAAAACCAGGCTCTAGAAGTGCAAGCTCTAAGAAAGAATCAGAAATGGGTAGCTCCTATCTTGGAATATTTTCCTTCCAAGCATAGAAGGTCTGACCGAATAAGCGAAAGTGGAAATATTACTGAGCATATAGTGGATGCAAGACCATCCCATGAATCCCCTATTAGACAATAGGTTGATTTCCCATAGGATTATGAGGAATAAGTAGCTTGGATTTTAGAAAATTTGGGGACTCTCTTTGAAGATGTGGTTTATTCTAAAAACCCACTGGAACACACTCACACCCCTACTCCTTCTACCTCTACCTATAATTTTCATGACAGAGATATATTACCTTCTTCGAAAGATGCCAAAAGTATGTAGGAAGTAGAAGAACTAGACTTTTCTATAGAAAAGACTATTGTGTTATCTCCAGAACACTAGGAGTCAGAAGAAAACTCAGGTGGCATAGTTCCACTTGACCAAGATCCCGAAGATTTTGAAATTTCTCCCATTTATGAAAATACCATTTTTGTTCACTCTCTATTAGTTGAGAAATCCACTGAAGAGATGAAGAAAAAAATATAATTACAGGATGAAGTTGTTGATATAGGAAGATAAGAAACTCAGGAGGAGGATAAAACAACTTAGAAAGTGGTTAAAGGATTCTAGGAAGTCTTATAAGAAAAAAGTGGGACTCAAGAAAATTGGTACTCAGAGTGAGAACTTTTCAACTCTATTGAAACACAGATTGAAGGCATTGGTACTAATCTGGTGGCGACTCAAACTGAAGAAACCTGCACCAAGATGGCCAAAATGCATACTGAGGATATCTGTATGAGTTATGTGGGAACACAAGAAAATTTCTGTCTTTTTGTGACATCCATTGAAGTAGTGACTTATACAGTTTCAGTAACGATTTGTAGTGAGGCTATTCAAACCAAGATTATACCTCTTTATGCTCCTTTAATTACAGATGTCACCATTCAAATATTGAATATGGAATTGACAAATTCCCAACAGGCTTTCAGTAAATATCAAGGTAAATTCGTGCCCTAGGAAAAGTACTAGGAATTATTGAAACAATTCAATGAATTGACTACCATAGAAGATGAGACCTATGTCAGTTTAGTAGAAGAACAAGAAAAGGCAGAGAAAGCACAATATTAGCTCCAAAAAACTTTGGAGCAGAACAAGACAATTTGTTCCATCTACTTAGATGCATTGGCTTGCAGATCTTCTACAAGGAATGATGCACTCTTTTTGCTTGAACGCTACATGTTGTTAAATATTAAAGTTGTGAGATCAGGTCAATATTTTTAATTTCATCCATTTCTAATTTTGTTAAATGTTTTCAAGCCCAAAATGAGGATGTGAAATATTTTTTGTGCAAATTATATTTACACAATTTATTTTTGGAGGATGTAAGGGATGGAAATCCTAGTCCTTTCATTGGAGATTTCTAGTTCCAAGACTTTATATATTTTCCAAAAATCAAATTAAATGGGCGAAGGCATATACTATTTTTCAGAAAAGAGAAAATTGGTTACATCTCTGGGTTAGAGGTGAACATGCAAGCCCCCTTCGAACGTTGATACAACATTAGAGATTTATGGAACAAAAGGGAGTTGTGTCTACTTTAGCCCCTGTTCATAAAGATTCCATTAGGTCAGGCCTTGAATATTTTGAGGATATTAGGGAAGAGGCCCTCTAGGCTGGAAAACAAAGGTGGAATGCATCCCCCAATGAGATAAAAAATCAGGAACCCTTTAATTAGAGGAAATTTAAAGCAGGTGTTGCAATATTGGTATGTTACAATAATATAATCATGAGAAAAGGTCTGACTTGTGTTGGATGTTTTTATCGAAGTCCTATCATCTGGTATTCCCCTGAAGAATATTGTTGTGAATGTGAGCTCTTTGAAGGATAAGAAGCCAGAGCTTTTGAAGTGCTTCGAAATAAAAATGGCTTCCGACTTTATAGGGAAGATACTTATCCAACATATTCCTTGACTCTGATGCATATCAATCATCTTATTCCATGAGGACATGAAAAAATGTATGTTGGGGGTATGTTGGGTCGATAAAAAGGTATGATTTTCGTTCTTACTACCTTGGTTAATGATATGATTTCAATGAATTTACTCTTAGTTTGAGGATGTTTGGGAAAAAAGAACAATGGAAAAATTGTTAAACTCATTGTCGAATAAATTACATATTTGTAATGTTATAGGTCTTAAATTTAGTTATTCTGTGTGCATGAAAACTCGATTGGATTATTGATATTCCTTTGATTGAGTCACAAGCAGCAAGTATAGACAAGCATTATTTCAATTGCGATAGCTAAGTTGAGGATACGTACAAGATAACATAACAAGATACAAATTGCTGCTGAAAGATCCGATAATCAGGGCAAGTAATATTGAGGATCTTATGATCCTTAGGATAAGCTCCAATTACTAGCATTTCTTATGTAAAATATAAATCTAGTGGTAAATAGGAAAGGGAACTACTTTTTTTACTTTCTTTTCCATTCCTATAGTGAGATTGTGAGTAGTGATCCAACCTTGAAGGTTGTAAAAGATTGTGTAATTTATTTCTTGGAAATTAATGAAGAGTTGAAGTTTTTGAATTAATCTCGTGTATTGAGTTTCTTATGACAGTTCCTTCTAGGGACCTCGGGCCCTGTCACCGGAAGACTTACTGCTTGGTTGTTAATATTTATTTTGTTGTTCCTTTTTACAGTCTGAAGTAGATCGAGTTTTACATTTCCCATGTTGTTTATTTTCCCGAATTCGTTTCATGAGATTAAAGGTTTTGCATAGTCAATTATTTTGGTCTTGTAATTCTTTTGAGTAGCAATGTGATTTGAATGTTATTTGAGTAATTCCCTTTTATGTGTGATTTGATAAAAGAAGTGTGAATTTTATTATTTAATGTAGATTAATTTCATTTCTAAGTTTGAATTCACAAGTAAAATGATTACTGAGTAATTAGTTTATTTCTGCAACGATTGGATAAGGTTTAGGATTTGGCTGCTTACATTTCGATCTCTAAAATTTTATCTTCCACATACAGTGCCAACAACCTTGAAATAGAAAAGTGAGTCCCAGCTTGAAAAATTAGTGTAGGATTAAGATTGATTTTTAGAAGTCATCTTAGTTACTGAACAAAGGTGTCATAGATATTATGTTTAAGATTGTTAACAACAAAATACTTGTTGGTGACCATGAAAAACTAGGAAAAACAATTAAGGACTGGCATAGTTGTGTCCACTTGCAGGTCATTTTAAATATGACCTATTAGTCATAAAAATAGCTAAGATGGTATATGCACTAGCGATAAAATGATATTTAATTTATAACATGATACAAATAGTCCCTGGATAATTGTTATCTTCATATGAGAGTTTGAAAAGCAATGTACAATTTTGAAGTTATAAGAAAACAATATTTATGTCAATAGGCATGACCATTGGGTTTGTGTAGTAATTTGTTAATGGTGCTAACTTTATTGGATTCATGTGGATAGTATGTGGAATGCATATGGAAATTATGAAACCTATACTCAGCATGTATACAAGCATGCTAAAAAAAGGAGCATGGAGTAAATGTAAGGGCATGTGTTTCTAAGTTGATTTGTCACCCTAAATGAAAAAAGTGATGATTGTAAGTATGATAGAATGTGAAAGACAGGAATAAACTTCCTTTTGGTTTTAGGAGAAGATGCAATTTCTCCAACAATACGAAGATTTAGCAAAATACTAAAACCACAAAGAACCAGTAGAATTTGCATTATAACATACTAATTAATATTTCCTAGTCATATTTACAATCGTAACTTATATATATATATATATATATATATATATATATATATATATATATATATATATATATATATATATATATATATATATATATATATATATATATATATATATATATATATACCATTTCTTAGAAAAACAAGTACATGATAACTTCCATCTAACGGGTTGGGAAATGTTATAGGTAGAGCCAAAAGCAATTGTTTGACAGAAACTGTTATTTTTTAAACTAGAATGAGATTCGGCTCCAAAATTGAGTGGCTATTCAGGATAAATACAATGAAATCCTTTGCTTCCAAAGAGAATACATGAGAGCAAGAAGATGAAAGGAAGAAAAGTTATCCAACAAGGTTTTAGGAATGAGAAAATTGGACAACAAACAATCAGGATGGTGTTAATAAAAGTAGAGGAGAATGTAATATCCCTTTGTGGTTGTAATATTGTTTGGTTAGATTGGACTACGTTAGAAAGAATGGCGGAAAAGCCATGAAGAATATTAGATCAATTATGTAAATGAATAATTATTGATAAATAAATAAATGGAATTTATGGGCTTGGGAATGATACACCTAGAAATGAGATTCTCGCCAAGGAAGGATAAACAAAAAAAATCACATTAGTAAATGAGATTGGAATATTCTTTCATGACAAGAAATTTAGATGAAATTCTAGATAAACTTAATGAATGGGAGGGAAAAATCCGTTAAGTTTCTTAGTTAGAGAAAGATGCTAAGCTTGGATAAGAATAAAAGTGTTGCGGGAGAGAAAGCAAGATTTTATGGAAACACCAAAAAGGTCCACAAAAGTGGGACTACTAAAAGGAAACTTTATTATGAAATACAAGTATTAAATACTTGTTGAAGGGATCAACAATGGTTATTCAATCCTGGGAATGTTTTCTCAGCTCGGGGGTGAACTAGAGGAAATGCGTTCTTGGTTGGGTGGTGGTGTTCAATTCCCAAGTGACTTCCTATTGGTCATGTTCGTTTGAATTAATTTTGTTATGTGCTTTCTTTGGTTCCATTTTCTTTTATGTTAATTCCTCTTAATTACCTGAATAAATAGGTAACATGTTTTCTTTTAGATGAAAATAATATGGTATTTCTAATTGGGAATTGAAGCACTGATATTAAAATAATTTCAATCTACAAAGGTGTATGTGGGCATTCAGGGAATAAAAAAAAAATTGTGGGAATATTTTGCTGTTAGTATTACTGCATGCATGCATAATAGGGTTACAAATTCAGTAGATGAAATCGAATGCATGGCTACCCTATAGATGAACTGTTATTAGTATCTTAACTTTTATTAACTTGAGCATAATAGAGGCTAACTGATTAGTTATTATGACGAGGTTTGTAATCTTATTTGAGTTTACCTTGGTATTGTGAATTTGATTTTATGAAGGAAATTCATTGTATGTTATGATCCCAACTTAGGAAAAGGTACAACCATAAGCTATGTGTTTTGATGATCATACTACTATGTTTTCTATGTTTTATGGAAATGGGTATTGATAATTTTTGCAATATTAACTGTAGACAAGTATACTGAGTTTAAAGTTCCTATGAGAAAGATGGAAAAATAGCTCAATTAATTACAAGATTGTTAGTATAGAGTGTATCTATATAGGAATCTTGTTACATATAATGTAGAAACAGAAGATGTGAAATTTGTACAGATTAGATACAAAAATTATTTGTTTCTTTCTCATGAGAAATGTTCAATTTTATTGTTATAACTAACAAATTTATCACCAACAGGTTTAATGCATGCAACATGCGTGTCAATCCAAGTTGTATTACGCCATTAGGAGAGACAAGGATCTAAATAAGTCAGTTATGATATGTATACATATATATTCATTAGAAACTCTAACTGCACTAGGGATATGACAGAGAAATTATTTGTGAGAAGCACAAATTTGTCACAAACTAGAATGGAGAAGATAATCCTATTTTCCTTGGATTACAATGGTCGATGGGGACTCTGAGATGTACTATTATAATCGACCGGAATTAGCATTTTAGAAGAAATTTCAAGTTTGAAGAGTAGGTTGAAAACAAGAATTATTGAACTATTGTGCGGAAAACCTCGGGAAAATGTTGCTAGTGTGTAGTCAAGGATTAACTATGAATGAGGTATATGTAAGTTTTAAGTTATTAAAAAATGTACATAACAGACAACATTATAGGCAATATAGCTATATTAGAAAATGAATATATGGAAGCTTCTCTCGTAATGATACATTTAGCATAGTAAAGCTATTTAATCTCTAGGAAACAACAAAATTATGGAATTTTAGAGAACAATGTTGTATGGAGATATAGGAAAGAGGGGATATAGTGACGATCATTATATTAGAGTGCCCCACAATGTAATTTGACTACATAAAATTCAGACATATCACAGAGCTACATAAATAATCATAATACATAGTAAGCGATATAATCCATGAATCCAAAAGATCCAGTCTTACACTATCACGTAAGCATAGTTGAAATTAATCAAGAAAACGATGCAAATCAATGAGTTACAAAACAAAATCTTTATAACAATCCCAATATATCCATAGACTGAAGTGAAATAAATATACTAAACATAATAACCCTTGAGGTATCAATAAAATGGTTTCATATTACATAAATAGGACACAACCTTAGGGTCACTATACTGTAATAGAAAGTTGAAGCTAATCTATATACGAAGAGAGAATATGCACCTCAGAATAAGGCGAAACAGAGTTTTTAACAAACCCATTAGGAATGGAAACCCAAACCAATTTTCCAATACTTCTAACACCCCTTGACACTACAAATATTCTGAAGCGATGATGTATAAGCCTTCATATGTATTTACACTTATCAACCTTTGTTATAGGTAGAGAAGCCGACCTGGAGACATTCACGTGTGGAGGAGACCATCAGAAGTGCCAAGTCACCTTGTAAGAGAGTTAACCATCAAGAATTTTGAAATCAATGAGTGGGGGAATACCTACAGACAAATAGAATAACACCAAGAATTAACACAAATAAATATTGGGGGTTGTTACGAAAACAAAATTATATAACCAAAGGAAAAAAAGAAAACTCAGACAAGGAGAAACTTTACCTTTCAATGTGAAGGGAACCTAGGAGCTTACGCCTAAAAGTATTCCATAAATAGAAAGGAACCCATAAAATTACCATAGTGCATAATAAACCATGACAAAAAAATAATGAGAACATGCATGTAATAAAAAACTGGAGTAAGGAGATTCGGGGTAAATCTTGTAAGGGGTAGAAAATAATTATTCAAGTACCTATGTGTGAAGGATGTGAGCAAGCATTTATCTAGAATCTCCCAAATGGAAGGGATGAAACCCTTGTTCTTTTGTATGAAACCTGGATAAAGGAATACATGGGAAAAATTAATATGTTCCATAAATAATGCATATGATCAAAGGAAGCATGAGTCAGTCAAATAAAATGTAGGAAATTGTCAGGGAAAATACATACCTAAAGTAGTTCTACCTTGCACACAAATACTAGCAGAGGGAAAAGTGGAATCTAGGCAACAGTCATAGTGATTCTTTGAATAAGGCGATCCATTCGTGAACTCCCGAGAAATAGGTTATATACAATAATCCCTACTTCAGGAACACACTATAGGCATAGTAGTAGAAATGAGAATACCTAGATGCACGAATGTGTGCATGTAAGGAACCAATTGAGTGAACCCACAAGGAGTAAAATAGAGAACTGAACCGTACAAGAAATAGAAAACTAGAGAATTAATATCTAGTAGAAATCTAGTTAATGTAATCCTTACCCCCACTTTCCCTTAACCAAACAAATAGAGGTAAATTGGATGCGAGTGACCAAATTGGAACCAAAATGGAAGCAAAGGTTTGGTCTATTTCTATGATGTTCAGGAAGGAAAGAATTAGATGGTAATACAACATCATAATATACTACATTCACGATAACTAGGCGATATCAGCGGGATGAGAACAAAAATCTTGATGCAATCCTGACCATAGAGTTCCTTACACCTATTCACAAAAGAATTGTCACAATGAGGGTAATCATCTGACGCAAAAATAATATGAAAGCATTTAGAGTAAAAATTATAGTGGCATAGATAGCCAATCTCCCAAGAATAGCCAACGAAAATGCAGCAAGGGAGAATACTGAAATTCAAAGTCATAAAGAGGCTCTACAATAGAGGGAATTAAACCCATTTGCAAGAAAGTTAGAAGAAAAACCACCAAAAATGGTAAGTGAATCCATATAGTTAGCTAGGAAAGAAAAACATCTCCTGGGAAAAAGGATAAGCACCGTAGAGAGGAGACTTTAAATGACCATGACCATAAAGCCATGAAACCATTTAAATAATTAATATCAGTAAGCATAGAATAGTGGTAGAAGCCATGATTTTGTGATAGGGATGACAGATCATCCATGGTGAGACTAGTTGGCTTCATTCCAAATTGCCACAGGTCAAAATCGCTCGAAAACAAGCCCTGAGGAGTGAAAAGGGAAGTGTTGGTGTGCAAGAAGACCAATGTAATTTGGATGGATAAGTGTTAGGGTTAAAAGAGAGAGTCACCATTATTGGATTATCTCAAATATTCCTAATCATTGAATGAAACCCAACACCATTCCCATCTCTACCCATGTGAATCACAGATGGAAGAGGAGGCATGACAGAAAATGACTCACACCAGACCCTTCCAGGAGTATCCTTCTTAAAGGTTTAATAGGTGAACGATTATTAGCTATGGTACCAAGGTGTTAAATGAATAATTTACATGGTGAGTGGGATAGGCACATGCACCATATAAACAAATTTGAAATCAACATCAAGGTTGTAGGGTTTATGTCCAAGTTGGAAGGTTATTAGCATGTGCCATATCAACCCTTGTCATTAATATAACAATTGTAAGGTATTTACCAAAGTATACAAATTGAATAAATAAATTAATAATAAAAAATTACTGTTGTGGGTAGGGATCATGTGAAATTATGCATAGTCTATCAAAAGGGGTGATAGGTCTAGAAAGAGCAACACAACCAAATTAATGCTAGTATATCCAAGGAGCAGTTGTATAGGTTATGATAAAAGTAAAGAAAAGAAGATATATAGTTATGCCAAGAGGGTCGAGTTCCTATGATTTATCTGATAGCAAGCATAAACAAAATGGTTATCATCATACCAAGTAAATATGATTTGAAATAGTTATATGTGTAGATATACATAGTAAAAGAAAAACAATTGGAGTTAAGTAGAGGTTCATGACATGAATGTCCCTTCTATCCATCCATCATGTGGCATCAACTTAATTCCATCCTAGGTTAACACTTTTTTTTATTTAAACTGTATAATTCACAATGCTATGCACACATAGCACGATACAACACTACTCATACATGCATGAAAAACATATGTTTATTGGGAAAATAAGCTAAGCCTCACTGATTGTGTAGTAGAGTCGAAAGGATTCCCTTGAAACATCAACATAATTAGTATTGTTTTGGTACATCTCACACACATTGTATCCTAAGAACTTACCAACATAAATGTTCGTATAAGTTCATGTTCTTATTTAAGGAAACTAATAAAAATAACCATGTATTCTTTTAAGGAAATCTAGCTGAATAGTTGTTCTGTCATACAATCTCTTGTTTTCATCACTTAACTATTATTCAAAAAAAAAAAAAAAAAACATAATCTCTATAGTGTCTTAATGAAATCGTTGTCACTTTCAGTTTTTTTTTTTTTTTTAATTATAGGTGTCTTCTAAGCTGGAAAACACTGTAAGAGTGGTTTGATAGCCCAACAACTAGCTCCTAGGGTGGTTTATCAACCTACATGGAAAGCACTCTGTAATGTATGATCAAATATTTAATATAACCATATTAACCACAACCACATGAATTTTATTGACAACATTCACAATCAAATGAAATAGTTCTAAATTTCAATCATTCATTCAATGTCAGGTGATATTTTTAATAAAAGTACTTCCACAAGTACTTAGAGAGCACCTATCTATACAATCTTCAAAATGATCAATAACTACATCAAATGCATATTGTCTTAACCCTCACTGATACTTTCACAAGATTGGTAACATAATAAAGGAACTATACTTCTAATAATTCTTTTGAACATTAGGCTCTTTTCTTGTCAAGATGTAAATAAAATTCTTACACAAACATATAGAAAATTCATTTTTAGCACATCATTTATTTGATTAGTCATTTTTTTTTCTATGAGAACCACAATGGGCATAAGTGATCCAGGCGGATGTTGGTGGCAACCCACCTATCCCATTTGGACCCCCACAACTATCTCTTTCAATTTTTCAATTTCCTAAAATATAGGACAATTTACTATTTTTAGCAGTTTTTCCGGTCTTGAACTTCCGGAGCCGTTTTGAGACCCTAAACGAATTTTTTTGGGAAATATGGAGGCAACATGGGTCCATGGACCGATGTTTCCCTTCCCAAAGTGGTATTGCTTGGATATATCTTTCTAATGAGCTATTGTACACGTTAAATGGAGATCGTATGCCAAAGTTACGACCCGAGGAAATTGATGTACCAATTTACCCAACGGGGCCCACAATTTGGCGTTTCATCTTCTAGGGTTAGGTTTTGGGATGTTAAGGGTTTTCCATTGTTTCTCAACAATAATTAGGCCTTCGAGCCTCATTGTAACATAGTTCAGAGGCATGTACCAGCCACATCTCTTCTCAAAGATAAGCTACCATCGCCCTAGCTGGTTCATTTCCATTTATGTTTGTAAGCATATTTCAGTATTTTACATTAATGAAATGAAGTATTATTTCCACTGCATATTTGTATATATGGTTATCTTTGTATTTTGTTGCGTTCTTGTTTAAATCCAGATCAATGGTATCGGAGCAGATTCTTTTTCTCTGCTTTTCTTTGCATGTCCCCAACGAGGTTGGGATATAAGGAGTTAGGGCTTGAACTGGTCGAACCTAGGCAAGACCAGCCTCGCAAATCCTAACGGCCTCCCATGGTGGATGAGAAGAAATATGAGGAGGTAGGAGATCCTATCAAAATCTTGCTCGAAGAAACCCTTGAGCGGCAAAGGAACACGATCATGGATAGCTTTGTGCAGATCCTTTAGCGGCTACCCAGAGGTGACACATCGGCTTCCAACAGCTACTCTAGAAATGCCACACTGTTTAATGTACAAGTTAATTTTGAAGTATCCATCTTCGAGGGTCAAATAGACGCAGATGTCATAGAAAAATGGTTAAATCTACTAGATGGGTATTTTTTTGTTCATGAATTTTCGAGTCGGGAAAAGATTGTTTTCGCTCTTCTCAAAGCAGCCCCCCACATCAAGGATTGGTGGGAAACCTACTGCGAGAAAAAGAATGAAAGTACAGGCTCACTATTTTCAGACGCACCCACTTGGGATCCATTCCAGGATGCCATCAAGGAGCAGTACTACACTGTCAAAAGCTATAAGGACAAATAAATAAAGTGGACCATGCTGTGGTAGGGACGAGACCAAGATGTGCCAGAGTTCACAAACATTTTTCATACCCTTTGCACACAATTGGGTATCAAGGACTCTGAGCTGCATTTAGTACTCAAATACTGCGGCTGCCTACACAGATACATCCAGGAAGAGATAGAGCTCCTGAACATCTCCTCACTTAGCACGACATACTAATACGTTGTCAAAATCGAGCAAAAGTTCAAACAGAACAAGCGAGACTTTAGATCTGCAAATCCGAAGCCCAAAGGACAAAGCCAAGGCTGGGTGACCTAAGACAACCTGTCGAAGCTACACGAAAAGAACAACACCACGAAGCTGAAGAAGGATACAGGAAAGTGGTGTGAGTTTCACAAGAGTCCCACTCATAACACAAGTGAGTGTTGGACCAAGCAGTCGTTGGTGGCCGAGTTGAAGGCTTTCGAATCAGATGCATGTTCTGACCCTAAGCCAGAACCCGACAAGGGGAATGGAAAAGGGAAGCTGATCATTAATACAGAGCCCAACGCTACTGTTGCCACTGCCAAGATCTAGAAGAATGAACCCGAAGATCCAGAGGAGGGGGAGCATCTTTTCCACTCACAGATGTGGGTGAAGGGTTCACCACTGCAATTCATTGTGGATAGTGGCAGCCAGAAGAACCTCATTTCAGCAGAGGTTGTGAAGCGGTTGGGCCTACCGACTACACTACACTCACAGCGGTACAGTATCGGGTGGCTTCATGAATGACGAGATCTCAAAGTTCGCCAACAGTGCCACCTTCCATACAGCATCAAGCCTTTCACAGATGAGGTATTATGTGATGTTACACCTCTAGATGTTTGTGATGTGCTATTAGGCTAGCCATACTTGTGGAGGTGACATGCTGTGTATGAGTCAAGGCCTCACACTGTTATCATTTCTTTGGGTGATTCATTATACAGGATATCGGAGGTAGCCCCACATGCCGCCACCTCTTTGATCACTGCTAAGAAAGGTAGCAAGCTCATCTCGTAGACTAGGAAATTCATCTGTCTGGTTCACTCCCAAAGAAAGGGGAAGATTGTCACCACATCCATGACCCTCGCAAAGGGTTCCTCCACACAGCAGCAACAGCAAAGGAATACGGTCATGACAGAACATAGGAACAACTTCTCCTCACCCACAGGGGTACCACACAAGCTTCAAGTGGGCAAAAAGGTCTAGTTGCATCTGCAAAAAGAATGCCTTACAAGAGCCCATCAAAAGCTCCGACCACACCGACATGGTCCTTACACCATTACTAAGGCTGTGGTAAATAATGCTTTGGAGTGCAACATTCCTCCATTCCTTCGCTTGCACCAAGTATTCAATGTGTATTGCCCTCGACCATGCTTCCCACCATTATTGGACACATCCGAGATTGCAGAACAGCGCACCAGGGACCAAGTTGAGCAGATGGAGGACCATTGCTTCCTAAGGGGGGAGGAATGATCCAGGTGGATGTTGGTGGCCACCTACCTATCCCATTTGGACCCCCACAACTATCTCTTTCATTTTTTTAGTTTCCTAAAATGTAGCACAGTTTACTATTTTTAGCATTTTTTCAGGTCCTAAACATCCAGAGCTGTTTTGAGGCCCTAAGCGATGTTTTCTGGGAAATCTGGTGGCAAAATTGGTCCATAGACGAATTTTTCCCTTCCCAAGGTGGTAGTGCTCAGATATATCTTTCTAACAAGCTATTGTACGTGTCAAACGAAGATCGTATGCCAAAGTTACGACCATGGGAAATTGATGTACCAATTTACCCAAACGGGGCCCACAATTTGGTGTTTCATCTTGTAGGGTAAGGTTTTGGCATGTTAAGGGTTTTCCATTGTTTCTCAACAATAAATAGGCCTTCGAGCCTCATTGTAACATAGTTTAGAGGCATGTAGATAGCACATCTCTTCTCAGAGATAAGCTACCATCGCCCTAGCTGGTTCATTTCCATTTCTTTTTGTAAGCATATTTCAGTATTTTACATTAATGAAATGAAGTATTATTTCCGCTGCATCTTTGTATATATGGTTATCTCTGTACTTTGTTGCGTTTCTGTTTAAATCAAGATCAATAAGAATGGTCATCCCAACCAATGTGAACTAGATTTTACAACCATATTGAGCCATTTTCACATCTAGGATAGTTCTATGATAGTGACCAAATTTTGTCTAATACAAAATTTCTCTTGCTAGTATCCTACCTATTCCCCTGAGAACATGTTGTACTTTATTGTAGGGTTCCAATAGTCTTTATCTCCCATTGGCCTTGTTTGGAAATTACCATATTTCTCTCCAAAAGTATTCCAGCTAGATCTAGACTCATGGAATTTATCTCTAGTGATTTCTCTTTGGTCTATAAGGAATTTATAGCTGATAAACTCACTCTTTGGGCGTCCCAGACTTCACAAATGTCCATAACTATTTGGCATTTGAAATTCTCTTTAGCGTCCTCTTCCCACCATAATTTACAAAACTGACCATATGCACCTTATCATTAAAGAAAAATGAAATTTTATATTCATTATACATTCACACTTAACCCTCAACATGTGTCCCATAACATGTAAAAATAAATTTGACATGAATTTCGTAACTAACATCTCATATTATACAAGATGTTTTCACTTTAATATTTCCACATAAATCTTAAAATGGCATAAAAGAAGTCTTAAGCAGACATTACCACTTATTAGTCTTTAATTTGTTTCTTAAAATGTATCATGCATCTCATCTTAAATTTATTCTACTACATATACTTTTACGTTGTTCTCATTAGGATCATACTTGAGTTGATGCCCACTAGCATCACTTCTACTTCTTTCCAACACTACATCCATATGCCTCTTTGATTTTGAGTCTCTAACCAAAATGAACATACTATTATTAATCACCTTTGATTGGATAGTCTTAAAATATTTTTCTTTCTTTTGTTATCTCAATTATTCTATCTCGGCTTACCAACACTTCTACAATTTTATTGGGGCATTTAAGCTAGAATTTCTTCTGTACCATGCAAATAATTGCTTCCACAAACTTCTTATTCCCTTGAAAAAGAAAAATATTACTGGTCATGCTTATGCCATCAATCATTAGGTTGTTCTAATTTCTAGTAGCTGAAAGTTTAGATTGCAAGTGAGTCACTTTCCTGAAATTTCTCAGTTAAGGAGGTCACAAAAGAGTCCTTTTATAATTTTCCAGAGATTTTATCTTTTTCTAGAGATTATGCTATTAACCTTCCCACAATCTTGTTAGTTTTGAAGACCAAACTAGCTCATGATGGCCATGGTAGTTTACTCAAACCATAAGTTACAATATAAAGTTATCCACAATCTACTATTTTGATGAAATTTTATTGAACTTTCTAAATATAACTACATAATCCATCTCTAGTCCCACTACCACAATATATTCATAATACTTTTTACTAGTAGTTTCTCTTTTGTTAACACACAACTTATTTTTGCACCATTATCTCTACGTATCATTACTTCATTAATAATAATAATTTCCATCTACAAAATTTAAACCTAACCTCTAAGGGATTATTTCCTTCAGGAAAAATTTCCCCCCCTCCTAAATAATTAACTCTATGATTCCAGTGTTATAATAATATAGGTGTTATAATGGCGAGCGATTCCACCTTGGTTTACTATAAATATCCTAACTATCTTCACATTCATATGACCACTACTTATTATTCATGTTCCCATTATGAACTTGTTTCTATGGAGTTAATGGGTTCTCTTACAACCAACCATTTTTTTTTTTTAAATCTTTTACAAATTCTACCAATTATGCTATAACATGTGACACCTCTTCTCCTAAGTGTACCCTGGTCTGATCTCCTTCCCTAGAGGTTCTAGTATAGGCTCTTCCCATTAATATTCTTTTTACCTATTAATCCAGTGTAATATCAACAATAGTTGTGTTAAACCTTCAACTCAAGAATGACCCTTAGGCCTCATAATTGAACCTATAGCTCTTATAACACTTATCTTATCACCTAACATTCTTTACCACTTCCAATTTTTTATATTAAATTAAAAAATATAATTAAACTATGATAATGGTTATCAAAAAGACTATGCCATGAAAAAGGATTGACATACTCACTTACATTCTTCACTGATATTTTCACTATTTTTTTTTTACTAGATAAATTGGTCCTCTACAATGACCAAAACTATTTTCACCTCTAGATGTTGGGTGTACTATAAGGTTCCCTTGAGATTGTTTTCCACATCTCTAGAATATGGAATATTAAAATACCTCTATAACATCACCGAGATTTTCTACCAATCACCATATATTCTTTCTAAAGAGAAATAGCATTACTCTTGTAACTATAATAATGATTTTCATGAAAATTGTACTCTGAAAACAAAAATGTCAACATACTAGCTTACTACTAGAGAAGTGGGTCCTCTTGATGTACATATTATAGACATATTCCGATGTTTGGTGTGCTATCAGGTGTTCTCGGGGCTTTTGATTTATAATTCTATATTATAGATATTATTAATGCTATTACCACTTATTATGGAAGTTATTGGAGGATTATCTCACCCTTCTTGAATACTTATATTTTTTCACTTATAAAATAAATTTTGATGAGATTATATCGGAATACCATCGATTATACCATTTTTTTCATTTTAGACACTCCATGATAATTCTTAACATATGTTTATAAATACCTCTCAGCCAAATGTTCATATCCACACTGGCACATCGGTCCATTTCATTAATGATATTTTCATGGGTAATGTACTTGATTATAGTTTGTTTATCTATCATTACAATAGTGTATGTGAGATGACATTGCAAAATAAATAACATTTTTTTCAAAGAATAAGATAATCAATCAATGAGTTATATTTTCTGATTGATTATCTTGTTATTTCATGTACCTGAGGTATAATGCTTAATCTTCTATTTTTTGATTTTTTATCCATATATCTATATATTCAAGAAATGAGGGTTATTTTCCCCCTTGTCATATAGAAATTGAAGATGATGAAGCCAAATAATGTAAGTCTATTGTTGGTGGCTGAATTTGCATGTTTTTACCCACCCTTTTACCCTATTTCCTGTGTCCATTTTACATCATTGTTGGTCAATTTACATTCTAAATCACACAGGTATACATCTTGTCATGTCATTATGAATCATTAATCAATGAAGCATAGTCATAGGGGATTGCTGCCTAAGTGGCTTGGTATTTCGGTTATACTTGCAGATTTGGAGGAAGAATGCTCAGGACCGTGGTTTAACGAATGGTGACCATTGAGATGACAAAAGTATGTTGAGACATTAACTGCAACGATGGATCAACCTCCCAATCAATGCACTACTATATTTATATTCTATTTTGATTTGGGAACCACTATCTAATTGTAGGTAGATAATTGTCGTAATTCTAGGAGCTGTTAGTATTAACAAATTGTATAAGTAGAATTATGGGTTTGTGAAAGACAACAATTAAGATCGCGAAGAATTACATTAATTTTGAGTCTATAACAACATACGTTGTAATACCCTTTCAATTAATGAAATTATGATATTTTGAGTATTTCATGACTTCTTAATCTTGCCACAGCCCCTAATGAGGGAGTTGGGCCTACTCTCATGACTAGGTGTTGTTGGATAGATGTGTGCATAGGTTATTTCAGTTAAGTTATTTATTCTTTTGAATGATTATCAATGTGTTATTGTGAGTCTTACTTTGTTGTTACTCTTACTATTACTACAATCATTACTTGATATTATCCTTATTTGTTGTTACAATTACTGCTTGTTGTTACAAATTCATATGTTTATAATTGAATGTTTAGTAGTACGTAGGGAAACTGTGGCCTACATATACTTTTGATGATAGCCTTAAAATAACTCGTAGAGCCATAGGTTGACAATTAGCGTGGAATCAGGTGAATTGCATGATTCATATATGAACACCAACATTTTGACGTCGTTTCGTGAGAGGCTATTAAAGGTGCCAAAGTACGACCATTATTGATCGTAGGACTGATCTCTCATTCATGGGAGGGAATTTTTCACCCTTCTCTAGGTCCTGAGCATTATATTTTGTTTTCTTTAATTTCTCGTTTTTTTTCAGGACTACTCTCTCATCTCGGGGAGTGAAGTTTTCACCCTGAACTAGGTCTTGAGCACTAGATAGATTGTCTTGTTTTGTCTTTCATAGGGACCACTCTCTCGTTCTGGGGAGGGAATTTTTATGTCACCCTGTTTTAGGTCCTGAGCTTAAATTTGTGATTGGTTTATTTTCTTCTTTTTCTTTCTTTTTAGGGGCCACTTTCTCATCCTAGGGAGGGAATTTCTCACCTTGCTCCAATTCTTGGTATTTCAATTTTCTTGGATGTTTTCCTTTTATTTTTTTATTGCATGAACAGAGATATAAATAAAATGCGCAAAGGAAGAACCCTGAAAAGAAGAGGGAGAGATCCAGGTAGAAATACCTACATCCAAGAGATCATTTCAAGAGCCGAGTTAGGAGCATCGTTGCGAGATCTTGTTAGGGTGAGATCTCATACAGGATCTAGAGGGAAACGAGTTTCACAACCAGAACCTCTCCCAATAATAGAAGTGAAATACATGGAAGAAGAAGTAGAAAGTAAAGGATCTGAGGAACTACATACTGCAAGTTTAGAGGAAGAAGATTTGAGGGAATTCTCTACACCATTTGATCGAGGGAGTGTTGTCAAACAACCTCAACTGCTTGTTATAGAACAACGAAAGCCAGAACCTTTTGAGATTCCAGGAGAATATTGGAAGATAATTATGGCTCCTGCAACTTGATCGATTGAAATCCCAATTGGAGATATCAGAGGTGATGCACCTATGAATCCTATCCCTTTGACATTGTTACCTAAATTCCATGGTCTTTCTTCTGAGGATATAGACACATACCTTTTTGAATTCAATGTTGTTTGTTGGGGGTATGATTATATTTCTGATACTCAGAAATTGAAGATATTCCTTGCTACTTTGAAGGGAACAACTTTGAGATGATTTATTAGTTTAGGGGGGAAATATATTACTCCATGGGATGATATGAATATAAATTTCCTCGAGAAATATCAAGACTATTATAAATCCCAAGATGTGAAGGAATAAATATTTAATATTATGAAAAAAGAGGATGAGAACATGGAGGACTTTATGGAGCATTTTCAATATAGTTTGTAGAGATCAGGACATCATCATCTGGATAAGAATATCTTGAAAATAATCTTTCTTCGGGAAATGAGGGAAGAATAGCTGGAACTATTGAATGCAGTAGGAAAACAAGACATATCATAAGAGGAATTTGATTCCATCTATGAATTGTGCCTCAAGTGTTGACGAGGAGCTTCAAGGCATAGGTAGGGGATCCAAACTCTCAAGACATCAAGTGGTGGAGTTACAAAAGTAGAAATTGGGAACTTGCTGGACAACTTGAGAACCAATATCCTGAGCACATTGTCATCACAGTTGGACATTTTGTAGGTGAAACAGAAGCATATAGAAGCAAAGAAGGCTATGTCCATTTTCTGCCCTAAATGTAGGAAGAAGCACTTATTAATGGAATTCCCATTGAATTCCATCGAGACTTGTGCAATATGTGAACATAGTCATTCCACTAGCACCTGTCCATCTCTTCCTAGGTTGAAGGTAGTTTTTCAAGGAAAAAAATGAAGAACTAGATCAGTTGCATTTGATGGGATCAAATAAACCATGGTGACCATGACCATAGAACATGAATCAAGGTATGCCTCAAGACCCTTCTTAGTATTTTAATAATTTGGATTTTGGGCCTCAGTTTGTACCTTTCTCACGTTCATGGCCATAGTTTTATCAATATCCAATGCCCTGGAAACCATGGTACCCTCAGTCTGGTCCAAACCATTCATTGTCCTAGAATTGGCATGGAACTCCTCCTACTTCAAGATAATTCTCTCAACCTATGCCACAACAACAACTACAAATGCCTTCTAATGCATCCACTAGTAATCCTCCTCTTCTTCCACAACTACCTCTTCAATCTAATCCAAATCCAAACAATAGAGGGGTTTAATAGGTTGAAACACTCAACCTTCCTGCATATAGTATTGCCACCGCAAGATGTAATGAATTAAGTATCCGATCTGGTTGGGTGGTGAATACTTAGACTTCACCAATAATTGTTGAACATATCGATGATGAAGTCTCAAAACCAGAACTTAGAGATTCTACTAGAATAACTTGGGATGAGTCAATACAAATTCCTATGAAACAACAAACCCGTTCACAAAAAAGTGTTACTAGAGGATGTAACACTAGTCCACCATATCCTGAGCGATTATCATTGAGAAAACAAAGTCCTCATCCTGAATTTGATGTTTTAGGGGAACTGCAGAGTTTATTTGTCAAAATCGCGTTACTTTAGGCTATGAAGGAAATACTGATTTATGCCAAAGTTAAAGGATATTTTTCTAAGAAACCTGGAAGAAAACTAAAGGATCCACTCACTGATCACGTTATGGGAAAACTATTAGACCTAATATTGGGGAAGCCTACACTTGTTAAATATGGGGATCCAGGGAACCCGATTCTGGCAGTATAGATTAATGGGATTGATATCCCAAATGTATTGGTAGATTTGGGGGTAGCAATTAACATCATTATCTCTGCAACTATGATTACCTTATGTCTACGAAACCTTAAACCAACTCCCACCATCCTAGAATTGCTAGATCAATCTACTTTAAGATCGTTGGGGAAGATGCAAGATATAACTATTTTAGTAGAATCATGGAAATACCCTGTTGATCTTTTGGTTTTACATACTCAATCCAACACTAGTGGACATCCTTTTATTTTAGGAATAACTTGGCTTGCAACCGCAGATGCTTACATTAGGTTTCAGTCTAGAAATATGGTAATATCTAATGGGGAACCTACAAAGAATGTTATCCTCTATCGCCTTTCTGAACCAAGTTTGTAAAATAAACTAGGATTTACCCTGATGCAAAAATCCCTACTTATGAAAGAGCCTGAATCTAAGAATGAAGAATTTAGGCCTATCCTTACAATTAGTAAGGCTCTTTGTTTCAGGGATGAAATGAAGGATGATTCCATTAGCACCTTTCCCAATAGTCCCAACTTCGTTTTTGATCCAACCCGTCGACTATTCGAATTTGTCATGAGTTGCAGTGTTCAGGAAGATATGGAACCAGACACAAAAGTTGGAAATATTCCTGTAATTTTACCCTGTGATAGTATTTTTGTAGTAATTGAACTAGGGAAAACACTGAATATTAATCCTGACCTTTCCCCCTACCAAACCGAATAGTTATCCTTCGAGAACATCAAGAAGCCTTTGATTGGGATTATACAGATATACATGCTGATTTATGCACTCATCACATACACATTAAAGAAGGATTTCGACCTGTTAGGAAGCCACAAAGAAGAATGAACCATGCCTTAAAAAACATTGTCAAAGATGAATTACAAAAGCTATTATATGTGGGTTTTATTTATTGATATCAAACAATAAATGGGTTTCTCCGCTAGTCATTATTCCTAAGAAGAATGGAAAGTGGCGAATTTGTGTGGATTACAGGGAATTATATAAAGTGAGTTAAAAAGATTATTTTCCCTTACCCTTTATTGACCAGGTCCTTGATACATTAGCCAGAAAGAAGTTTTTCTCCTTTCGGGATAGATTCAGCAGATATAACCAAATACAAATAGCTCCTGAGGATTAGGATAAAAATACCTTCACATGCCCTTGGGGAACACTTTCCTACCAAGTCCTCCCATTTGGTCTTTGTAATGTGCCCACTACCTTTCAGAGGTAAATATTAGGAATTTTTTCTGATCTAATTAATGATAGTGTTGAAATCTACATGGATGACTTCACCTGATATTGGGATTCTATTGAAGAAGGTCTAGAAAGCTTAGAGAAAGTACTTCAAATATATAAGAAGACACATGTTACTCTTAGTACAATAAAATTCCATATGATGGTGAAGGAAGGAATAATGCTGGGACACATACTTTTAGCTGCAGGAATTCAGGTTAATCCTTCTAAGGTAGAGGTAATATTGAATTTTTCTACACCTAAGACACTGACATAGGTATGCATCTTTATTGGTTATGCTAGTTATTAAAGGTGTTTTATAAAAAAAAAATCTAAGACAACATTCCCACTTTTTCAATTGTTACCTAAAGATGCAGTGTTTGTGTGGACACATGAATGTGAAGTATCTTTTAAGGAAATCAAAGAAATAGTTTGTAAATCTATGATATTACATGGTCCTGACTAGAGTCTCTCATTTCACATCTCTTGGGATGCTTCTTGAATAGTAGTAGGGGCAGTCTTGGGACAACAAGAGGATAAGAAACTGTATGCAATCTATTACAACAGCAAGAACTTGAATCCTACTGAACTGAACTATACGATAACTGAAAACGATTTCTTGGCTTTTATTTATGATTTTAATAAGTTTTAGAATTACATTACAAGGTATCCCACTTTCATGCACACTTATCATATAGTTATCAGGTATCTGATGAATAAACCGGTAAACCCTAGTCGTATTACAAGATGGTTGCTGTTAATTCAATAATTTGATATTACCATTGTAGATAAGCCAGGGAAAGATAATGTAGTTTCAAATTTCTTGTCTAGGATGGATACTAGTGATGAAGGTACACTCGTAGAGGATAATTTTTTAGATGAACATCTCTTTGCAATTTCTACTCACACTCCATGGTATGCATATATTTCTAACAACCTTGCTACAGGAAAAGTGCTTCAACACCTACTATATGAAGAATAGTGAAATATTATCCATCATAGTGCTCATTATTCATGGATAGAAGGATATCTCTTTTATACAAGACCCGACCAAAAAACATGGTGCTACATAAGTGAGGATGGCATCTATGATGTCCTAAAAGTTGCTCATGACGGCCCCTGTCGGGAATATTTTGCAGATAAGTGGGCAGGTGATAAGGTGTTGCAAATGGGGTACTATTGGCCTTCTATTTTTTGTGATGCAAGGAAATATGTTCGAGGGTATTATAGTTACCAATGGATGGGTCAGCTTGGTCAGGCAGATGAGATGTCGTTATAGCCTCAACTAGCTCTTCAACCCTTTGAAAAATGGCTATTGATTTCTTTGGGCCATTCAATCTGCCTTCACATCAGAAAGTTCACATTCTGGTTTGTATGGATTATGTGACAAAGTGGGTAGAGGCCAAGGCTATTGTGAAAGAAAAAAAGCAGGTTGTCTCGGACTTTTTATATGAAGAAATGTTTTCTCGGTATGGAGCTCCTAGAGAGATAGTTTCAGATGGAGGGGCATAGTTTGTACATCACATATGATAGCAAGAATTATGAAGAAATATGCAATAAAGCATAGGGTAAAATCTCCATATCGCCCTCAGGTGAATGGTCAATTCGAGAGCACAAACAAGGTACTAGAAAATATTCTTATAAAGACCATAGCAAACCATTGCCAAAATTGTGCTGAAAAAATTCCTGAGAAACTATGGGTGTACAGAACAACATGGCGAAACACAACAATATTTTAACCATACGAGCTTGTCTATGGGAAACCCCCTTTGTTTCTGGTGGAATTTGAAATTAAGACACTCAGGACAGACCTTAAAGTAGGTTTCAATCTTTCAGAAGCCTGAAAACATTGACTGGAACAACTAAATGAGTTAGATGATATTCGTTTGGTAGATGTCTAGAATACTGCTATAATTCAACAGCAATGAGCTAAATGGCATGACAAATTTATTAATAAAAAGGTGTTTCAAAGAGGAGATTGGGAATTTTTCCATGATTCTCGATTTAAAGATTTTAAAAGAAAACCCTGCTCCAGATCGATGGTACCATATAAAGTTGACATGTTGTTTGATAACAGGGTTGTTAGACTTATAGCAATTGACTAGGCACACATGCATCTACTTGGAAATGAACACTGCCTCACACTATATCACCGTCCAACTTCTAAAGACTCCTTTATTAAACATTTCTCAGATAATTATGGTTTTGAAATTATTAGTGCAAAGAACTCTTCCTTTGCACCTCTGATCTAAAAATAAAATATATATATATATATATATATATATATAATGTTCTTACTACTCTATTATTCTTTTTCTTGCTGGTAGTTTACTGGTGTTGTTACTCCTCCAGTGTTGTTTCTCCACCAAGGTAAGTTTCCAGGTACATCCTCGATCGAATTTCTGGATTTGATCAATAATTCATCTGACATGACTCGATATGACCATGGATGGTCATCCCTTAGTTGGGGGGAGGTATTATAATAAATACAAATATGCCATAATTAAAATGTAGTAATGACTTGTCGTTATGACCAATGAACCATGTGTTTGTGCATACACTCCACGACCCCCACCATACTTCACATGGTTACCTATATGCATCGAGACTTGAAATATGTACGATTGTGTTAATGGACAGTCCTTTCCAATGATGTGAAATGATTAACGTAATTATCACTCAGTATTACCAATCCGCTATGGATTTTTCCATATTTCATTATTATCTTCCTGGATTTCACTATCACCACACCTTATTGCCACCACAACCCTATCATCATAAATAAAATTGCGGACACTCCTTCTCAATGGTCTTGTTGTTACTCCAATTACTACTATTGAGCAACTGCAGAATGGCTAGGAAATCCATTAGGCACGGACCAGAAAACACTGTGTAGGTTCGACGCAATCCAGACGTATGGAAAGTCTTTTTAAATGCAGGATGACATGTGTATTTTGAGATGCTACTGGGATTTGACGAAGATATCGAAATCGAATTCGCATTGAGCTTGGATGGAAATCATTCTAGAGTTCATGGGTTGGATATTGCTGTCACAGAGGAAGTAATTTCAACTGTTAGTGGGTTTCTGTTATGAAACTAGCTCAAAAAAAGATAGAAAAGATAGATCAACACCTTAGAATTCAGCCTCTTTGAGGGGGCAACCTCCTTTCCATTACATAAATGAACAATTCTTTGATGCTACAAATGAAAAGACCTCCTTTCTATATATAGGAGTCTAAGGAGTCATAATATAATCGGAGCTGACATAAAAATAATAATGTAAGGGTACAATAATAACAATAGTGGGCTTCTATGGGGCACAATAGTAACAATATGGGGACTACATGGGTACAACAATATAATAAGGGGCTGTACTAATAACCATAAGGGGTTACACTAGTAGTATAGGGGCCTAACATGCCCCTCTCCTTCAAAAAGTGTTGTCCTCAATGCTTGAGTAATTCTTGATGCTTCTGTAGAATATTCTTGTCCTCCCATGTGGAATCTTCAGCGGGTAAGTTCTTCTACTTGATGAGATACTCTGAAATTGATCGATTTCGTAGCTATCGGGTTCTTGTTTCTATGACTGCTCCAAGTTCCAATATGATTTTTCCTTCCTCTTCAAGTTCTGGCAATATTGTTTGAATTGGGATCTTCTGCAACTTTTGAATGAGTGGCCACACTTCTTTGTCCTTCTTCCATTCATCCTTGCTTCGTTTATCCAATCTGGTTGGATAATAGAAATAGCACAAAACACTTCTTCAACATCCTCATCCTTTCTTGAGAGTGCATCTGCAACAAAATTTTGCTTCCCTTTTCTATAGATGACATCAAAATCATAACCCAATATATTTGTGACCCATTTTTTTTGTTCTTTTATAGATAATATTTGTTCTAAAAAGTATTTAAGACTATCATGATCCATTTTTACCTTGAAGTGTCTTCCCATTCAGTAAGGTTGCCATTTCTTAAGTGCATGTAGTATTTCCAACATTTTCTTCTCATAAATAGCTTGCCTGAGATGTAGCAGTAAAAATACCCAATCACCTACATCAAAACATTTTTCACTACAATGTTGATCTACCTGTTGTTTCATTCGATTTTGCACCAAAGTGTCATTATCCTTTAAAAGTTGGAGAACTTGTTGTTGATGCTCGATGTGATCTTTCACTGCTTGAACCTTTTTCTTCTTGATATGTCCTTCTATCTTGATAGTTTGAGAAGTGGTAACTCCCATCAATGAACTACAAGATATGGTTGGATTCATTTCTTCTTTCTTGATGTGATATTTCACTTCTTGCACCTTTTTCTTCTTGATATTTCCTTCTATCCCGAGAGTTTGAGGAGTGGTAATTCTTGCCAATGCTTTACAAGATATGGTCTGATTCATTTCTTCTTTCTCTGGGGTTGGGTCCTGGCGTATATCCTCTTCTTTTGATGTTTCTTGATCCTTTTCTTCTTCCTCTTCATACTCTATGTAAAATAATTTCTTCTCAGCACACTTATGATCTTTAGTGCATTTGCTATAACAATTGTAACAAAGCCCTTTTTCTCTTTTTTCCTCCAATTGTTGTGGTGTAACTCTTGTAGGTTGTGGAAGGCTAGGAGAAACAACACTTCCATATTTATAGTTGTGACTGGTAGAATTCATTGTTACCATAATTTTACTTTCCATTATGTAACAAAGCCCTTTTACTCTTTCCAATTGTTGTGGTGTTGCTCTAAAGAAGGTTTTTCTCTTTGTATCCTCATAATGTGCTATCATTTCCTTCGTGAAAATTGACCACGTAATAAGTTGTTTATGAGAAAAAAGCCCTTTCTACCATAAAAATTGATCTGGTTCTGAATATGAAGATGCAATACATACCTTTTGTAACAGTGGTACACCACGTATATCAAAATATTGCTCCATCTGAAGTATCCAATTTACCGGATCCTTGCCATCAAACTTCCTCATATTGCCTTTTCTTGATTTTAGGAGCTCGATATTGAAATGACTATAACTCTGTAATTTCGGCGCTTCCAGTTCTAAAATTGTGAGCTGCAATAGCCCTCTATGTCATCTTTCCAATTCCACCAGTCTGATCCAAATTGGATTCTCCAAGTAAGGGTTATGCCAAATCTCCCACAGTGACCTGATTATAGACTAGTTTAGTAGAGCAAACTTGTACGATGTGCCATGTGTCCCTGTTTCAACCTTTGTCTCTAAAAAATATATACAAGAAACTACTGTCCGTCCTCTTTGTTTACCTTCTTATGAAATTTCAATTCGATGCTCAGAGAGAAAGTTATGACGATTTTCCCCAGGTCACCTGTTTGGAATGTAATTCAGGAGTCTGCAAAAAGACCAACTTCCTCAGATCATATCTCCGCAAATATAACACGAAAATATTTGAAATTTTTCACTGAGGTTCAGTGCGATTTCATCTCAAATGGTTTTTTTTTTAGCTTCTAAAACATTGTAGAAAAAGAATTATAGCAAAAATGCCACAATGACCTATTTGGAGCAGCGAAACCCTAGAATCGAAAGCTCTGATACCAAATGTTATGAAACCAGCTCATAAAAAGATAGGAAACATAGATCAACACCTTATAATTTAGCCTCTTCGAGGGGGAAACCTCCTTTACATTACATAAATGAACAATTCTTTGATGGTACAAATGATAAGACCTCCTTTCTATATATAGGAGTCTAAAGAGTCAGAATATAATCAGAACCGACATAACAATAATAATGTAAGGGTACAATAATAACAATAGTGGGCTTCTATGGGGCACAATAGTAACAATATGGGGACTACATGGGTACAACAATATAATAAGGGGTTGTACTAATAACCATAACTAATAACCATAAGGGGTTATGCTAGTAGTATAGGGACCTAACAGTTTCCGCAAGGAGAGAATAAATGGTTTTCTCAGAAATCTCCTTTGCGAGAGTTCCCAAAATTATTTTTGCATGCTGGAGAAAAAGAAGTCTAGAAGGCTAGGGTGTATGATCAAAATTATTTTCCACACCCATGGGCCGAGGTTGCATATTTTTTCATGAGGTATATTACTTGTGAAGGTTTGTTGCTACCATGTTTAAGTTTCATTTCAAGCTTCTTGGATTCCTTCGGTTTCGGCATGCACAAATTCCTTCTTTAGATATGCCATATTCTCCATGGAACATTATTTAGCTAATGGCATGGTCTACTCGTCGATCTCAATAATCATTAGTAGTCCTTACAAATCATGGGTTGGTTAGACTATTGGTGGTACATTCTTTGTCTTGAACTTTTGTGGCTTGGCCATAATTCACTGAGCTAGCAGAGGAAGAGCTTGCAACTATGATACCTGCAAGGGAGGATGAGGAGTAGAATAAATGGAGATAGAAGAGAATGCAATTGATGTTGTTCCACAAGAACCAGCGTCGATTGCCAATTTGAGGATAGAATCGTAGCCCTTGGATGAAATTGTGGATGGTGCTGACAAACAAGAACTAGCATCATCTATCCAAGAAAATGAAGAACCTTTGGATGAATTTTCAAGTGGTTTTGATACACAAGAACCAACATCACTTGCTCGAGTGATTAAGGAACCCTTGGAAGAAACAAGTGCTACAATCGACATTGCTCCACAAGAACCGATGTTAACTATTGAGCAAGAGGAAAAATTGGAAGAAGCACAGGCAGAAAAAGAAAAAGGGAGCACAAACTAGCCAGTGAACACAAGGGAAGGGGAGCTTGAGGTAGCAAGAACAAAGAGAATGGACATTGAAGAAAACATTTTTCATTCTCCACTTCTTGCATCTTTTCCAAGAGGGGAAAGGAAACTTCATTCCCCTAGCTGCCTGGTCAAGGAAAAAGCCTCTCCCCTAATATTAAAATTTGTCAAGAGAGTTAAAGGCACCATCATCGACACTGTTACACAAGAACCAATTTTGACTTGTGAAAAAATTGCACAAAATGAGGGATTGGTGATCAACACTGCCGCACAAGAACCAGTGTCGATCGAAGAACAAACTGGAGAAATTATGGCTAATAATGCATCCATAGGGCCATTAGAGGAGAATTTTATTATTGAAACTAACCCACATGGGTTAGAAACAAATTTTGAGTAGATGAAAGGAGTTGTTCAAGTAGCGGAGAAGTCGCAAGAAAATGGTGTTGAAGACACTACCCCACAAAGACCTACAGTGGCTACAGATCCACAAAGGGAATATGTGGAGTTCTCGAGAACCGAAGAAGAATATAGTTGGGAAGCAGAGTAGTCGCAAGGAAAGGGTGTCGAAGACACTACCCCATAAGGGCCTGTAGTGACTGCAAAGCCACCAAGGGAAGATGTGGAGATCCCGAGACCTGAAGGAGAAGACGTTAGGATTGTTCTCCGAGTTTATGAAAAAAAAGAGTGAGTCAGGGTAAAGCAAGAGCCGGTTGATGAATTTATCGACGTCAATCCTCCAAACTCCACACCAACAGCAAGACCAGTCGACGAGGTCGTTGTTAAAAAGAATTTATTGAGCAATGTGCAAAAACGAGGCCTCCTCTTAATGAATGTTATCCACCATAGTTCAAAGAAAATATGCAGCTGAAAATGGAAATCGTCAAGTTAAGGAGGCAGGTACTACACTTACAAAGGAAAATGAGGAGGCATAAGAAGAATGCTACGAAACCTGTGCCCAAAACTATTTCAGCAGTAGTGCAGACTCAAGAAATGCACACAACCTATGTGACTACACAGATTGAGTCTTTATTTCATTTGATCGAGGCACACGATTTTTTTATGACTGCAGATATTTAGAAATGGCAAGCTGCTACATATTGCCTTCAATGAGGGACTATTCCTTTAGAATCCCACCGGGAAGGAGTGAGCGGATTTCGTGAGAAATCTACATAAATAGTTATTGATTAGATGAACCAGATAGAGAAATACAAATGCAAGAAGGAGAAACAACAAAAGAAAATTGAGGAACTAGAAGAGAAGGTGCAACTACTGAAGGTTGATAAGGAATAAATGTTCACCTCTCCACAACAATTTTTGCGTATCTTGAGGAGCCAGAATACCCTGAACCAACACCTGATGTGCGAACTCTATATGCATGATTACATTCTGGGCGATGATCAATCATTCAACCCAGTGCCATACATGTGAGATATTCAATTGAGATCCTTTACCTCCTACACAGTTAATCACATTAAGTGGAAGAAGGGCTTCGACACTTTCGAAGAGAATCAAGAAAAAACACCACTTGTTCTTCGAATGGAGAATTTTCAATATGTGAATGTCTATAACATACACCAAACCTTCATGGAGATTGAAGGATGGAAAGGAAAGATGTTAGAAACCCATAAATGGTGCATTAACATGTGCACCAATTTTCTTTTACTTGTCAGGAGGGGGTCTTTGATAGGCGCCAAAAATGGTGGGTGCTATTGTCATTGACTGTCAGGATACGTGAACCTTTTGGGGCCCCCCACTTTGCTCAGGATTTAAATAGAGTACCTTAGTATAATACATGCATGCAGCTTCTTGGGGTCCGATGAATGGGTTTGAAGTTCTGGTTCCCCATTATCTGGCTACCAGCCGATTAGTATACCCTAGCTTATGTGGTAGGTGAAGCTTGGTGGAAGGAATTCCTCAAGACAAATGGATATAAGACTTCAGAGATAGAAATGGCTACAAAATATGATCTCACATAGCTTCATGCTGATCATTGCAACTCCGACCCAGATCTGCCTAGGCGATGATCTACGTGAGGACATGAAAAAAGACTAGTTGGGGGAAGATGTTGATGGATGAATTTGCATGTTTTTAACCACCTTTTTACCCTATTTCCTTTGTCCATTTTACATCATTGTTGGTCAATCTACAATCTAAACACAAAGGTATACCTCTTTTCATGTCGTTATGAATCATTAATCAATGAAGCATAGTCATAGGGGATTGTTTCCTAAGTGGCATTCTAATTCGATTATTCTTCCCACTCTCCTAACCAAGTTCTGTTGGATAGATATGTTCATAGGTTTATTTCGGTTAAGTTATTTATTATTGTCAATGATTTTCAGTGTGTTTCCGTGAGTCTCACTTCGTCGTTACTCTTACTATTGTTACAATCATTACTTAATGTTACTCTTATTTGTTGCTACAATTATTTCTTTTTGTTACACATTGCTATGTTTATAATTGAATTTTCAGTACTTGGTATGGAAACTATGTCCTACATATACTATGCATGATAGCCTTGAAATAAATCGTAGAGCTCTCGGTTGACAATTAATGTGGAATTGGGTGAATTTCATGATTCATATATGAACACCAATGTATATCTCATAATTATCTTTTTTTTCTCATTTCTAAATTTGAACAGAGATCACTTAGCTCTCCTCACCCTTTGCCCAAGAGACAGTGCTAGGAAGTTTGGTTTTCAGTTTTATCTCATAATTAGGTGCTAACCCTCACCAATTTAGTATTTTTTTCTACTTATTTTTCACAGATTGTGTTACTACTCTACCTACAAATATCTACATATTCGATGAGAAAGTATTGCTTTATAAAAAAACTTTCATTTCCTAGCTTTTTCATATTCTATTCTTTTGACCTTTTCCTCTATCAATAACACTATTAACAAAATGATTACACAACCATATTCTCTTGAAGAATTTCTCCTCTTTTTCTAGTTTTTTTCGTTTCTCCTTGAAGAACATTGGTCCTACTTTTGCTGCTAATATTTCCTCAGTTGGTTAACCTGTATATCAAAATTTTACAAAGCAACTACAACCATGTATTTACACTAATTCCAGAAACCTTTTTCCTTTGGTAACTATATAATAAAAACACGGTGACATCATCCTTATAAATATTTATTCCACAAATTATTTCAAATAAAGGAATAGAGTAATTGATTGTATGCTTCCTTCCTAGAGAGGGAAAATTTTTCTTATTATCTGTTTACCATTTCACTCAAATTAATTATATATTTTCCTTTATCTACAACCAGAAAAATGAGCAAAAGTTATCTCAAATTCTAGAAACAATATATGTAATGCCTATTTTGTCCTCCTAACCTTAAGCTAAATATCTTCTTTGGCTACCTTAGAGATACTTCCCTAGACCAAAAATTTCTCTCTCTAGGGTCTCAACAATCTTTATCTCCCACTGGTGCCAATAATTTATTATCTTTCTCGCTCTCATAGTAACTTCCTTCAAGCGTACCAGATTAACAACATTTATCTCTACCTATATTTTTATTTCCGGTATATTTGTCACTCTAGTTTCTACCTCTTCTAGATTAGTGGCATTGATCTTCTGCCATCTTCTAGAATCTTGTCCTATTTTCCTCTCCTTTCATTTTGCAAGTTGGTGGCCCAATATGAGGAAATTCCTTTTTTCTTTTGTTATTCCCTTTCCTTGGGTCTTAACTAACTTTCTCAATTGTTTCTAACTAAAGGGACTTTAAACTCTCCAAGTAAGCCTTAACATGATAATAGAAAATATTATTAACATCACAAAACATTTTTGGTGCCTATGTTTTTTCTATTCTAACATAGGAGATTTGAATTTTATTTAAATAATTTTCCAAGAGATTAGTAGCATATAATTTAAATTTTTCTAAATTCAACATAAACACAGCTAAAATTTAGACTTATGGGATCCATCACCAGGGTAACCTTTTATCATCATAAAATAGCAAAAAATTTATTTATTGTTATAAATAAAATAAAACATTTAAATTCTCATTTTGACAATATTCTAACTTAACCATTATTTAAATCAACAAATAGATATTATTTGGGATTTTACAATCACAACTATCATATTTATACTTTGGAATAATTTTTAAATATTTAATAGAAACAATGGCATTTGCAACAAGCTTTGACTCATGTTGTTCGATTAACAGTCTTAGCACAAGCAGTGTTATTTCCATTTCCACTTTCTTATTTGTTAGGTTTGGGTAGAGTATTTCTTTTGACTTATTTTCTTTATCCAAAAATGTTCATTATGTAACTAAGCCAACGCCATGAAAAATATTCGAGTTATATTATTATGGATATCTTGGATAAAAAATGGTGTAGACTCCACCTTTTTTCGGCTAATCATTTCATTGAATTGAAATACTTGTTTTTTTTAGAAAAACAAAGAAATAATAGAAGAAAAAGGAGGAAAAAGAAGAGAAAAAGAAAAAAAGAAGAAATATTATATAGAGTTAATCGAATGATCACAAAAGTTCCTATTTATGTTTATTTCTTCAGTACTTTTATTTTTTTGTTTGGTCTATTTCCATATTTGTTTTTGTGGTACCGCTTATTTCTATCTCTACACTCTCATTTATCTCTACTGTGACATCATTTGAATTTCGTACCTTTTTCCTATTCACAAATAATACACTGAAATCACTGCTTAAAAGGACATTATAATTGAAACTAAGTAAGAGTTGTTTAATGAAAACAACATAAGATAAGGCCAAGTCCATGAAAAATTTTAGGGGCTAATATTCGCAGGTGGGCTAATATTCCATGCCTTTTCCAAAAAAAAAATTGTCGATTTCCATTTTTCTAAAAATGAATTCACCCAAATTTTATAGTATAAAATTATTTTACCTTAAAAATCGCCAACATTATATATTTTCTAATCTAAAATAATTAGAAATATAAACATTTTTACAAAATTATCATCAAACGTTTTAAAATTTGGATATTAGGGACTACTAAGATTCACCAAGGTTGCTAAACTTGAAGACCAACTTCCATCCTTAAGATTTTCCCTAGCCAAGTCATTACTAATATACAAAAATTCTAGATATATTTCAGTTTTAGAAAATACAAAATTTTTATAAAAATGTTCAAAATACTTTTTCCCTTGTAACTATTGTCCTAGATCTGAATCTCCAGGTGTCATATGTTTCCTGTAATTTTTTTTTTTTTTCTTTTAGTTATAATGCATTAAAAAATATGGCCCAAAAGAGGCGGGGGTAAAAAAAAAGAAAAAAACACAGTTGGGTTGTGTAATGCAAATATAATTAAAGTAAAATAAATAAAACATAATCGCTCCTCTCAGAAGATTTATCATATTCCTTAATGGTATATTTTCGGTTTGTATTCATTTCCAATGTTATTATGATATGGGTTAGATTGAATATACAAAAATAAGAAAATTAATACTTTCTAATTCCATAGCACAAAAGTACTTCATAAATAAGAACTATTTGACAATAATGTATTTTGTCCAAACATGTTTACTATAATCACATTATGGTATTTGAAATTTGTATACCATTACCATAGGGCTATACCATATATGGTATAAATGTTCTTAGTACTCACACATAGAATAAACAATGCACTATTTACTTGTCAATAATGATACACATTTCACACTTTCACTCTAAAAGATAATCGCTCATCGTTTTCAACTACTAGAACAATACCGTACAACCTAGATGAGGATTCTATTTGTAGCTAGCTCCTTTGAAAACTATTTTAAAATGCCTTCATAATGTGTATGCTAAAAATTTTGCATGATGAATACTTGGTGAATTCTTCCACATATAGCACAACCAAATTAGTGATTAATATTGTCATGTTAGCATATAAATATTACACATATGTATTACATACTTAACAAAGTTTGACCAGTAGATAGAAAAATTATAATAATAAAAATATTGATCGAAGGTGAGTAGATTTTAACCATGAATGTTTAAGCATAATTCCTCGCTTTTAAAAATAAAGAAAAGAACCAACAACACATGTTCCTAGATGCTTAATTTTTTTACATTCTTTGAAATAAATGATTGATTGGTAAATATTATTAATTTCATTAATTGATAATTAAATAAAATTATATATCTACAGTTTCAATAATGCCATTACTAGTGTGGAAATTTATAAAATTAATAGTCATTTATTACGTAGCTCCCTAGTCGATGCTAACAGATAAAATTTAATAAAAAATATTTCATAGACTTGTATGAAGCATTGTTTATGTGGATTTTTCAGTGTGCAAAAATCTCTGAACAAGCAAAGCTATATACATTGCGTTACATGAAAAACTCTCTACGCTATTTAAATAATTTAGACATGAACAGGGAAAAAACAATTTAAAGCATTTTAAGAGTATGCCTTCAAGACTAAGGCTATTTTTTTTTTTCCAATAGAACAATTCGTTAAACGATAGTTTAAAGATATGGAAAATTTTCAGGAAATTTCATTATAGTGAATCTATGAGATCATTATCTACTCTTTGTTGGTTTCCATTATTTTATCAATTCATGATATTGTGAGTGCTTTGACATTGTGTTATTTCTCTACCCAACGGTGCTAGAATCGATGCGTTTGCAAGTATTTTGCAGAGTCAGAGTAGATGGGGAGAAATGAATAGATACGCAATTATTATTATTTTTTTTAGTTTTTTGGACTAGATGATGACATATGTGTAGAAAAAATGGAGACTAAGACCAAATAATGCTTATGTGAATTAATTTCTCTTACTCTTCCTTGACCAAGTAGTTTGAGACTCATTTCCATTACGTTGTGCTTATATGAAGGTGCAACACGCAAATGCATAATCAATTTTATTGAATTTTGTTTTACTGAGTACTATTTAGTGTTAGATTTGTTATAATGTTTAGAGAAAAATGATTTTGTCACAATGTGATAATGCTAAGAGGTTTATGCATCCTCAAATGTTTATTAAGGTGTCATCGATATTCTAGGATTCCTTTTTTTTGACATACATTATTATCGTGTTACATTTACAAATTGAAAATGTAAATATAATATAAACATACACATTATTTATAGATAAAATATTATCAATAATATTATCAATAAAATATTCTAGTTTGAAGTGCGGAGATCTGCACAAAAACCCTTCTTCTACACAATGGACTTCCTACACATGAAATGTGGATCCCACACTACCTTGATCAATCAATTAGTACTAGAAGTAGGGATTGTGCTATATCATAACTATTGTAGAGGTAATTTCAAATTGATATTATTATTTTTCATTGTTTGTATCTCTGAATGTGTAGAGGGTGGGCTATGTGTAGGAGAACGAGGCTAGATATTGAACTTCCTTCACACAAAAGAAATTGATCTTATAGTAAATTTGAATTCAATTTTTTTACAAATTTAGCTATTAAGTTCAGTAGTTTATGTGTCAATAATTTATTGTTTCTATTTCTTCAATTAGTGTTTTCTTCTGTACAAATATAAGCCACCCACATGCATATTACAAAGTGAACTCTACCGAATCTGTCAAAAATAAAATAAGCATTGTTCTTTCTCCAAGGTTCTAACCAAGCTTTCAAGTTTCATTGTGTAGAACTCTACACTGCGCAAATCTACAAATATAAAATTGTAAATGCACTAACTCCATAAAAGTTAAAAACGTTACAATTAAAACACACTTCCACACTTATGTCATTCAATAGAATTTTTTCAAATCGTTTACTCCACACATGAACTTGTTCTTTGCATGGAATTTTAATATGCACAACCACCTCTGCACAGTTATTCCCGTACTCAATAACGCTCCTCAATCAACAATTAAAATTCAAAACTGTTATTAATTGATGTGGGTATTAAATAAACTGGGGAGGAAGAAACCATTGCAAAATACGTTCCCAAATAAGAATTTAAAAAGAGATTTGTAAATTTATTATTTTAATTATCTTTCCTAGTTCTTTGGGCATAGTGAAATATCTACACACATGCATTTTTTCTGGGCACATGCTTCTTCTTAATAACTAGCTCCACATAACCACATTCGCACAACTAGTTTCATACTTGTGAAATATGTTAGTAAATAATAATTAAGAAAAGATATTTGTATATTTATTATTTTAACAAACCTTGTGAGGAGGTTTTCTCAAGTGGAAATTTCACTCTACAAGCATCTTCATTGATTACTTGTTCGCACAAGAAATTCTCCATAAACTGCATATTCCTCTTGAGAAAAACTGATAATTATGGTAAAGGTAACTAATTTTTATTTTAATTCCGAACTGAACAATTTCATTCACACTGCCAACAAGGTTTCATTGGGAACCCAACTCAATATATATGAAAAAATGGTTATAATTGTGTAATGTTGTTTGACTTGGCATTATTTCAAAGCATTAAAATATTAAGTCTAAAATCATTATTTTCAAAGCATTGAAATATCAATATTAATATATATTTTTAAAATTTATACAAATGCAAAGCTTTGGAGTTTTCGTTATGTTTTTGAAATCATTAAAACATTAATATTAACATATAAACTGTTAGTATTTACTAATTGACTTAATAAAAAAATGGAAAGACATTCAAATTTGAAACCATAACAAATCCAATGCTGATGATTATTAATAGTATAATGTTCATATTTTTTTACTAATACTGTAATTTTAGTATGATTCTAGTGCAGAGTGCAGAAATAGAGTCCAAATTTTTATTGTACGAAGTATTATTATGGCTTTTCTTACCTCCACATATGGCTTTTATATGAAAATGGAGAGGCTTAAATTATGCCATAGGACAATCCAAGGGCATAAGCATAATTGTCAACACACACCTCTTGAAAATTGAGTACAGTTTCAACACTTTAGTAAAAACAACTTCTTCCACACTAAAAGATTTTCTAATCAATTGATTAAAGGTTGTCCTTCGCACATAGTGAAGGATTTTTTTTCGGTTATCTCTGTGTGGACCTCCACACTCCACACAATGAAATCTTTGAGCTCAAGGATAGTTGTTCACATAAATCTCCACCCCTAATTAACTCGTTAAAATTTATGTAGTGTAGCACAAAACCAATCAAAATCAAAATCATGTAAAATTGATACATTAGCTTCATTTTGAGATTGTACAATAAAAAGAAATCATTATGTACAATAGACAGATAAAAAGAAAACATAAAAAAAATCCCTTCCCGATGTACCGTACTTCCAAAAAATTTAAAAATGCCACAAGAATGAGCATTATTCATGTTTCATAGGAAACAAAACTATTTTCATGTTTCATGTTATTGGCATATATATATCGATGACATAATATAGGTTCTAAAAGCGTAAGTCTATAATATTAAGGAATACAGTCACTGTAACAAGAACAATATTAAGTTTCAAATTTCAATAATAATAGTTATGATTGAAATAAATAAATAGAATATAAATGCATAGAAGATCATAAACAGAGCATTAACAACTTTGATTCTTAGTGGGAATGGCTTGTATCAGTAATGAAAATTATTAATGGCTAAGTTCATTGGCTCATTCACTATGTTATTATGGCATCTTCTCTTTAACTACCTACTCTTTCATCCAAGAAAAGTAAATGTATGAACAAGAATATGGAAATAAGGAGTTGTAAAAGAAAACAAGGAATTTTATTTAACAATCCAACTGTGTTACATTAATAAAATTAAAAAAGCGCGATGACTAATTTCTAGTAAACAAAAACTGAATATGCAAATATTTAAGGAAAATTATAATTTGTGAAAGCATATACGGTAATTGTTTCACTATCAACAGTCTTATGGATGCATTTCCTATTGAAAAAATGTCTTCAACTTAGCTTGAATGAATTTTTTAATTTATCTCATTGTAATCTCTAGTCTCACATGTTGATTGAATAATCTATTTTCAATCTGCATCACCTCTTCTTGTAAATAGCTAGTTAACATAGTTTTTTTGTCATTAACACTAACAAATCCAACTAGCAATTAGCTAACTTCTTCTAAAATAAAATCACTTATATCATCAAAATATTTTTCCATTGATTGTTTACTCTTATTCAATTCAAATGTTAGTGTACCTTTTGTAATCAATTCAGAATTTTGTATAATGCATGGGACATCTAGATCATGAACAATTTGCATTGCCTTTAGAAACACATCACTCCTATTCTTTATGCTCTAACATTTAGAAATAATTTTTTCTTGTGTATTGATTCTTCTAGACCATCCAAATTTGTTTTGCCTTATTCAATTAGAATTTGGCAGTTATCTATTTTCCGTGTCTAAATCAGACAACAATTCAAGCCTTTTACTAAAAGCAAGTAATTCATTATTAAAAAAATGTGTGTCTTCATTAATATTTCCTCTCACCAAATCGACAAATGAGTTGATTTCATGTGCTAACCATAAATGAATAGAAACTTCCTTCCATGAATATTCAATGATTTCTAACCGTTGGTATATATTATTGACAATATGACATTTGACTGCATTAACCAGTTGCAAAGATCCAATAGATCCATGAGATGTGCTAGTAATGAGAATTGTGGATCACTGAATCCATATTGTGACTGGAGTCATCAACAAAGGACCCAAATTTAAAGAATTTCTATTGTTTACTTTAGTATGATGCTCTCTGCTTCTCATTACTCAATAGTCATTACAAGCACACTACCGGTAGCTTCATGCAATGTCAAAACATCGATCTTTGAAATTCCAGAAATATGAACATTCATTTCTACCTTATCATTAACATTTCTATCATGAATCCTTACCTTTTCAATTTTCAATATTTTATTATCCCTATAACGGTTTGCATCTTGAAAAGTGGCAAACTGATCATCGAAAATAGAAAATTATTTGCAAATTTGCTCCATTATTTTTTTATTTTCATTCAAAGCAGTATTGACCCAATAATGTAGTAGAGTTTCAATCTCCTCATTGATAGTTTCTTGAAATATTTTTCTTTGCAAGGGACTTCTGCATTTTGCTAATTCAGTCATGTGCATTTTCTCTAGAATAAATGTTTGACAAGGCTCCTTGTCATATCCAGTCGTAGTTATGATCTAAAAATTGATCGTCCTTTGACACTTTTCAAGTTTTGATAAATTTGGGTCTTCAAAAGTTAACTTAGTTCATAACTTCTTCTACTCTAAATAATTAATTTTAAATGAGCTTAAAAATGAAACAAAATCACATGAAATCCAACATGGTAAAAATGAAGGGGGGAACAACCAAGTGATAATTAAGTTGGCCTAGCGCACACTACGTCTTTCGTCCCTACTCAAATGTCTAGGTCAGTTTATTGATCTAAACGACAAAAAGAGTAAATTACAAATATTTGACTCATAGAGTAAAACTCGTTCTAGAGTGCCACTATTTCTCCTTCAAAGAAATTTTTTTCTTTAGAGAACTCTCATTCACAAGTTGACTCACTTTATTAAAGAAATGATGGTGCTAAAAGAAAATAACTCTCTCACTGAATGTGTCAACAGGTCCTCGTACCCATTATCAAGAAGAACAAATTCAACTACTTCATAATGAAGTGTTGAACTCATCTTATCCTAAAATCATATTGAGAATAGATTGAAAATAGTTGATCTAATGATAAACAGGCATTGCAGATGCATTCAAAAGGCTCAAAAACCACTTTCTGGGCTCTTTTCATGCTAAAAAAGGTCTCCATATGGCCTTGAAGAAGCCAAAAACACTCTTTGTCTCCAACACAAAAGGACTTGTCTCTATAACGGGCTCAACATTAAATTCTCAAATCACAAAAATAATGCTTCTATTGTGTCCACAACACCCAATGACACCTCTGTAGGCTCTTCTTGGGCTCAAAAATGCTGAAAAATGTCCAAGTTAGGCCTCCTTTCTCCTCTCTTTGCTATTTTTCCTGCAAATTGACAAAACAGGCTAACTAGCCAATGAAATTCACGTTTGATAGAACCATCAGGCAATAATTTTTCTCGAGATGATAATCACTTTTGTCTCAAATGGTGCAAATTATTGGATCAATAAATTCACCAATAAGGCTTAGGTGTCGAACCTTAGCCCTTGTAAACGGGGTCATATGGAGCCATGTGGCCAAGGGCACGGATTAGAGGCCATGTGCCCACCGACTTTCATCGCACCTAGGTGTGTGGAATTCCATGTTTCCATGAGCTCGACACCATGTGTTGGTCCCTCTCCATATCCATTGATGTTGGTTCCATTGTGGTTATGGCAACTCCATGCCCCCTCTGCCATATACCACAGTCACATGTCACCATGAAACCTAGGGTAAGGGCTTCCAATCTACCCCTCTCTCTTTGCATCACGATTTTGATAGTTACCATGTGACTCGAGGCTAGGGAGACATGCTTCACCTCCTCCCCCCAATGTCAAATTCATTCGAATTTAAATATAATAATTCCATTATATATAACAAGAGGCAACGATTGGTGTAATGGTAAGGTGGTTGGTTTTTAATTGATAGGTTGTGTGTTTGAATCCGGCATGGTTGGCTAGTTGACCCAATGACCTTTTCACATGAATTTTGAGGGCCACATTGCACCATCTCATTGGACCGTGTGGCACCTACCGATTGGTCCACCTCATAAACTCATTAACTAATGAAATTGTGCCATTTGTCCCTATATTATCATGACACGTGATTGGCCCAGCTATCCACCTACAATCCTATCAACTTACTGACATCAATGCCATATCATTTGTACAACTTTTTCAGTCAGCAACCTAGTCAACTCTGCAAGTTGACTTTTTAGTTGTTTTCTAAGAACATGAGAACGTGATAAATTTTAGATATGGTGTCAAACTAAGGCGATTGAAGTTTCAATGGAATCGAAATGATCAAATCTACAATTTGGCACTAGTTTCAAGTAATTTCAAGAACTTTGATTTTTTAGCATATTTTTTATCCCCTGGATCATTCCTCCCCACTAGAAGCTTTTGGACAACCAAAAGCTTGTTTTTACTCAACAAGTGAGAATACATCTCCTTCAATTTCCAAACAATAACTCACCTTGCTTTACTTGGATTGGTACCTTTGAGCCCCACTCAAAGATACTCCACATTACCTCTGTGTGAAGTCTTGGTTCTCCTATCAATAATTGAGTCTTCCGCAAACTCATTTAAATATTCAAGAGAAAAATATTCAATAGATCGAATCTAAACATTCTCTTTATGGTCATCACTCATTGGAGGCTCATACAATATTCACCTTGAAGTATTTCCTTGATGATATGCATCCAAATATGATCTCCCACGTGGGAATCATGTTCAACTCGACGCTTATTATGCCTTTCTTTGAACTTTGCTTTAATTTTCTCAAGTTTCTCTTCTACTCTTTCATGCACTAATTGATTTTATTCAACAAAATCCTTAATTTTGTCTGCATCACTATCTCCATCCTGTAAAATATATTTACCAAAGATGAAAACCAAAAGAGACATTGGAAAATAACCCAAATACAGTTCAAATAGAGATACCTATGTAGACAAGTGCATGGCATGATTGTAGGCATGTTGGATGTAATGAAAATGATCATCCCAAAGTTTAATATGCTTACCATAATATCTATGAAGCAGTTGCATTTTTTATTACAATATGTAATAAATTCCACTCTCAAATTCCCATACAAATTGACTAAAAAACAAGCCAAAATGGCATAAAATTCCCAACAAGACATTGTTTCATATAAGTTATCTATTCATAACATAACATTTACAAAATAACCAGTTGTGGGGATATGCAACATGTGGAATACAAAGGAAATGTAGTATTTAACTATACAAATAATCCAATCTTTTCTTAGCCAACCAAGTTAGGGAGTTTTCTTTTTTCATTTGACTTTCTTCTGCACCTGCTATGGGGATGGTTATGGCGTGCATCATGCGTTCTTCTTCCTTATCATTCTCAAGTGATTTTGTAACAAGTTTTTCCTTATTTGGATAAAGATGTGGATGTAGATTCCAACATTCCTCGATCCACTGCCCACTTATATTGCAATGAGTACAAAAATTTTTGTGAGCATTTTTTGGAAAAAAATGTCTTTAAATTTGAAGGAGGATCTTCATTCCCAAACTCACTTCTAATCGACATATTCAATTTCTTGACCATTGCTTTCATTTTTTGACAATTGGCTACATAATGGTTAGGTGCATGAAAAAGGTACAAGGGAACACATTCCAAAAAAAATTATTCAAATCATCATGCTGCTTATAGTTGTAGAAATATTTTGAATGGTCAAGATGTTTATACCTTTTATGATTTTCCCTCAGATAATGAGTTTGGTGAGCAAAACTTGATTGACAAGGAGAACTATACTTAGTTATTCCTTTGAAGTGCTCATGTCTCTTTGGAGATTTTTTCCATAAATGGCATCATCACGATGTGATACTCCTTCAATTTGTAGGAGTTCTTTCTTCATGAATATCACACTTGAATAATTCCTTGAATTTTCAATTTTCGAGCATTCTCCAAATTATTCTTGATATATACTAGTCCTTCATGTCGATGTTATGTCCTCACCTCAAAAGGATTTATGATATTGTGACTATGAATTCCAAGACCCTTACCATTGTATCCCATTTTTGTCAACAATTCCATACCAATATGCTTGGTATGTATCTCAAATGATGAAAAATAAGCGTTATCATTATTAAGAGAAATAATTGAACATGAAGTATATTCTACCTCCTTTTCTTCCTGTGACTCTTGGCCCTCTTTTGTAGATGAAGTGGTATATGAATATTAAATAAAACCACTCTTGTGATTTAACATATATTATGCAACCAACTGACAAAATAGAAGAAAATATAGATCAACAACTTGAAAAATAGCCTCTTTGAGGGCGAAACTTCCTTTACATAACATAAATGAATAATTATTCGATGATTCAAATGATAAGACCTCCTTGGTATATATAGGATTCTAAGGGATCAGAATATAATTAGAGCCTACATAAGAATAATAATGTAAGGGCACAACAATAAAAATAGTGGGCTTCTACGGGGCACAAAAATAACAACATGGGGGATATATCGACACAAAAATAACAATAGGGGGCTATAGTAATAATAAGAATAAGGGGAATACTCTAGTATTATAGGGACCTAACATGGCCCTCTCCTTCAAAACCATTTTGTACTCAACACATGAGTAGTTCTAGATGCTTCTGTATAAAGTTCTCATCCTCCCATGTGGAATCTTCAGTGAGTAAGTTCTTCCACTTAATGAGATACTCTCAAATTAATCAGTTTCATAGCTTTCAGGTTCTTGTTTCTATGATTTCTTCAAGATAAAATATGATGTTTCCTTCTTCGTAAATTTCTGGCAACACTATTTGAATGAGATATTTTCACCTATAACCTTTTGAAGCATGAAACATGAGAAACTAGGTGTACTCGAGAAGATGCAGGCAAATCCAATTTGTATGGCACGGTACTAATCTTTTGAAACACCTTGTAAGGACCATAGTACTTGGGTGATAATTTATTAGTCTTCTTAGCTTTCTTTAGGTATATTGTTTTATATGGTTGTAGCTGTAAAAATACCTAGTCACCTAGATCAAAACTTGTTTCACGATGGTGCTGATCTTCCTATTATTTAATTTTATTATGCACTAGAGTGAGGTTATCCTTTAAGAGTTGGAGAACTTGTTGTTGATGCTCAATGTGATCTTCCACTTCTTCAACCTTATCATTCTCTCTTAAATATGATGTGATGGATGGTGGATGATATCCATAAATTTCCATAAATGTGGTCATTTTTACTGTAGTATGGAAGGAGGTATTATACCACTTCTCAACTAGAGATAACCACTTGATCCATTGTGTTTTTTTATCAGATAAAAAGCATTGAAGACATCCTTCCAAGAATTTGTTCACTATTTGTGCTTTCGCATCATATTGAGGATGATAAGATGAGCTATCAGCTAATTGAGTCCCAAGACAAAAAAATAATTGTGTCTAAAATTTTCTATTGAAAATGGGATATTTGTCACTTACAATAATTTGTGGGTTTCCATTTAGCTTTTGAATTGTTTCCATAAATGCAGTAGCACCTCTACTGGATTTAAAACGATGAGATAATGTACGAAAGTTTGCATACTTGGTACATCTATCAACTACTACCATGATGAAACTTTTTCCTTTAGACTTGGGTAAACCTGTGATAAAATCCATTGAGACCTCCTCGAACACCAACTTGGAATGGCTAAATGTTATAATAGACCTTGAGTTTTATTTTTATCAAAATTTATTTTGTTGGAAAACCAAACCTTCTTCCAGAAACTTCTTAGTATCATATTTAAGTCCATCCCAAAAATGTTCCTTCTTGGCCTTGTGGTAAATTTTAAAAAATCCTGAGTTCCCTCCTAAGGGGGAGGTGTACAATTTGAAAAGAATATTTTTCTCTACTTTGGAATTCTTACAAATATATAAGTGATCTTTGTACCATAATGAATCATTTTTCAGCTAAATGCATCAGATCTACTGGGATATTGCAATAACTTTTAAATGGGTGTCCACACCTCTTCATCATTCTTCCATTCATCCCTTGCTTTGCTTATCAAATTAAGTTGGATAATAGAAATGGCATAAATCAATGCTTCCACATCCTCATCCTTTCTTAAAAGTGCATTTGCAACAACATTTTTCTTCTCTTTTTTGTATATGATTTCGCAGTCATAACCCAAGGTCCTTATGACCCATTTTTGCTACTCTTCTAAAGATAATATTTTTTCAAAAAAGTATTTAAGGGTATCATGATATTTTTTTCCTTGAATTTTCTTCCTGTTAGGTAAGGTCACGATTTCTTTAATGCATGTAGTATTCCTAACATTTCCTTCTTATAAATAGGTTTGTATAAATACTTTCCTTTGATTGGACAACTTTAAAAAGTAATGGGTATTCCTTCTTGTATTAAGATAACACCAATTCCATTTCCTAAGGCGTCACATTCCATAATAAAGGTTTCTGTGAATTCTGGTGTATAAAATACTAATGCTTCGCACATTGCCTATTTAAGATGTTCAAAAGTCTTAGTTTCTTCTAGAGTTTAGGAAAATCCATATTTCTTTAGTAATGTTGTGAGAGGTGCTGCCATTATCCCATAATTATTAAGAAACTTGTGATAATACCCTCTCAACCCAAGAAATCCTTGAATATTATTTATGGTTGTGGGGATTTTCCGTTCCTTAATAGATTTAATTCTGCTAGGGTCTACCTTAAAACCCTCATGAGATACATTATGACCCAAATATTCTACCTTTTGTTCTCCAAAGAAACATTTGGAGATCTTTGTGTATAATTGTTTCTCCCCCAATAGTTTGAGAACCTTGTCGACATGTTCAACATGATCCTCCCAAGGCTTGTTGTAGATTAGTATATCATCAAAAAATACTAACACAAATTTTCTAAGGAAGGGTTTGAAAATGGAATTCATCAAACCTTGAAATGTGGAAGGTGCATTAGTAAGGCCAAAAGGCATTACCCAAAATTCATAATGACCCTCATGAGTTCTGAATGTTGTTTTTAGAACATATTCAATATTTATTCTAATTTATCGATAACATGAGTGAAGATCCAACTTGGTGAAGTAAATTTCTCCATGTAATACATCTAGTAATACATCAATGACAGGAATGAGAAATTTATCTTTAATAGTGATCTTGCTGAGCTCCCTATGATACGAAAATATATGCCATGATCCATCCTTCTTGTGCACCAATACTACTGGAGTAAAGAAAGAACTTTGACTAGGTTAAATTATACCAACCTCTAGCATTTTTACAACCATACATTCAATTTCACTCTTTTGGGCATAGGGATATCTATAAGGTTTGATATTTAGAGGAATGGTTCCTAAAATCAAATGAATAGCATGATCATGATCACGAATAGGTGGGAGGCCTTTGGGAGGCTCAAATACCTTGGAATGATTTTCAAGGCTTTTTGGGGATCTAGAGAACTAGATGATTTGATGTTTGTACCTCTACTGAGCATAATTGTGCAATTATGCCTTGTTTTTATCTCCTTAGAACTTTTCTCATGCAATTAGAGTTGATTATTTTTCCTTCTTTCCTTGTTATACCCCTTAATTCAACTTCCTTTCCTTGCCGAATAAAATTCAATTAAAGTTCCTAAAAATTAAAAGTTATCATCCCAAAGACTGTAACCATTGGACTCGAGGTACAACATCAGCACCACCCATTGGAATGGAAAGCATTGGAATATTCAATACATATTCCCCCATGGTTATCTCGATATTATGAAAAGTTCTAGAAACATTTATAGTTCCTCCATTTTCAACCATCACTTGACACTTTGGTGCTAGATATAGGAAGCAATTTAATTCCTTGGCTATATTACATTGAACAAAATTATGGTTACCACCTGAATCAACCAACACTATTACCTTTTTCTTCTTGATATTTCCTTCTATCTTGATAGTTTGAGGAGTGGTAATTCCTACCAATGCATTACAAGATATGGTCATATTCATTTTGTTTTTCTCTCAGTTTTTTTCTTGGTCTATATCCTCCACTTTTGATGTTTATTGTTCATTTTCTTCCTCCACTTCACAATCTATGTAGAATAATTTCTTGTTAGCACACATATGACCTTTAGTACATTTTCTATCACAACTGTAACAAAGTCATTTTACTCTTTTTTCTTCCAACTGTTGTGGTTCCAACATTTTAGGTTGTGGAAGGCTAGGTGCAATAGTACTTCCATCTTTATAGTTGAGAGTGGTATACTTCCTTGTTGCCATAATTTTTCTTTCAACATTTTCTTCCACCCTGAATGCCTTCTCCAATGGATCAGGTTCCCAAAGGAGAAACTCATGTTGAATGTTATCCTTCAAAGTCCCTATGAAGACATCAATCCTATTCTCCTATGGAATATCAGGTACCCTAATATTCGATTTTTGGAAGTCCTCAATGTGCTCCACCATTGAACCCTTTTATTTGAGATTTATCAATTGGCGAAAGAAGGTGTTTCTCTTTGTTTCCTCATAATGTTCTATCATTTCCTTTATAAACATTGACAAAGTGATGAGTGGTTTATGAGAGTAAAGCCATCGATACCATGCAAACTAATTTAATTCTAAATTTAAAGATGAATTGCATACCTTTTATATGTTTTGTACATCATGGATGTCAAAATATTTCTCCATCTATAGTATCCATGTTGCCATATCCTTTCCATCAAACTTCCTCATATCGATCTTTAGAATGTGGTGGGTCTTAAACCCAACATTGGAGTCTCTAAAATCATAATTCATATTCCTTGTTTCCTCATCATGATTTTCATGGATTATCTTGTCACCATTGGGAAGCCTTTCTTGTAGCAACTTTGTCAATCCTTCCATTTTGACATTCATCATTGCTTCCATGTCTACTTTTAAACCATCCTTCCAATATTCCATGTATTCTTTTAAACGATACTTCAAAACTTCGTGTCCCTTTTTAAGCCATCCATGCCTCATTTCAGCTCATCTTTGGTTTCTCTTTGTGAGAGCGAAATTTGTTTCACTTGGTCCCGTAATTTTGATATATCATGTTGCAATTCTTCCTCTTCATAAGTCATAGTAGATATTTCTAAGTGCTTAATGGGTGTAGAATTAATTTATTTTGGAGATATTTTTGAACCAAATAATTATATCTATTATTCAATATTCTCTTTGAATCACTTCAAAATTATTTTCAAATAAACGTTATGCAAGATTTGAAAAAATACACACCATTTTCTTTATTTTTAGGAGCTAAATATTGAATTTGTTGTACCTAAGCAATTTTGGATCTCCAAGGTTTGAAATCATTTATTATGGTAGCCCTCCGATTCATATTTCCAATATGACAAGTGAGACCAAGATTGGATTCTTCAACATAAAGTTATGCTAAATCTCCCATAATGACCTGATTATGGATTGTTCTAGTAAAGTGAATTTGTACGGAATTCTACGTGTCACTATTTCAGCGGTCGACCGTGAAATTGATATATGAGAAGCTACAATTGATTCTCTTTCTGTCCATTTCTACAAATTCTGATATCATGATTGAAGTGAAAGTTATGATGATTTTTCCTTGGTCGCCTATTTGACACTGAATTCTGGAGCATGAAGAAACCCTAAATTCTTCGGTTGATATCTCAGAAAATATAACGAACCAAGATTTCAAATTCTGTAAAAAATCTCACCTTGCTTTCTGATCCATGTGGTCGCAATTTCAACTTCTGATTTTCTGTATAAAAAACATTATAGTGAGAAATCCATGATAACCTGTTTGAAGTAGCGAAACCCTAGAATCTAAAGCTCTAATACCAAATGTTATGGAACCAACTCACAAAACAAAAGAAACGATAGATAAATGACTTGAAAAATAGCCTCCTCAATTGGAAAACCTCCTTTACATCACATAAATAAACAATTCTTCAATGATTCAAATGATAATATTTCCTAGGTATATACAAGAGTCTAAAGGGTCACAATATAATCAGAGATTTCATAATAGTAATAATGTAAGGGCACAATAATAAAATTAGTACGATTCTATCAGGAACAATAATAAAAACATGGGGTACAATAATAACAATATGGGGCTACACTAACAATAACAATAAGGGGAATACTCTAGTATTATAGGGACCTAACAACATATAAGCAGTGTTCTACAACTGACAAAGGGTGAAAACATTAGTGATTGCATGACCACAAATATTTAGAGTCTTGGGGGAAGCATCAGTAGATGAACTTTCCCTAGTTTTCTCTTCAATGAGATTCTGTAACATTAGATGCAACTTCTTATTTTCAGCCTCTACTGCTTTGAGCAATTGTCTTAGTTCCATGTTCTTGACTTGAAGAGAATAACTCATATCTTCTAATTATAGGATCCTTGCATTCTACAAACTTTCACCCATGCTTTCAATCTAGTCATAACTTTCTTTGATACTAGTGGTCTGCGTCCTCTGACACTTTGCAAGTTTTGATAAATTTAGGTGTTCAAAAGTTAACTTAGTTTGTAACTTGGTGAAATGTGAGTAATTAATTTTAAACGAAGTTAAATATGAAACAAAATCATATGAAATCTAATGTGGTTATAATGAAGAAGTGAACAACCAAGTGAAAAATAAGTTCATCTAGTGTGGACTATGCCTCCGGGCCCTGCTCTAATATCTAGGTCACTTTATTGATCTCAGAAACAAAAAGAGTACATTACAAATCTTTGACTCACAGAGTAAACCTCCTTCTAGAGTGGCATTATTTATCCTTAAAATAAACATTCTCCTTTAGAGAAATATCACTGACAAGTTGACTCACTTTAGCTAGGAAATTATGGTCCTATATGAAAATGACTCTCTCACTGAATGTGGCAACAGGTCCTTGTACTCATTCTAAGATCAAGAAGCACAAATTCAACTGCTTGATAACGAAGTGTTGAAATGGTATTTTTCCCACCATCATAATGCGAATAGACTAAAACTGGCTATTCTAATGATGAAATAGTTGTTGCAGATGCATCTACAAGGATGGAAAACCCTTGTATAGGATCCTTTTGTTCTAAAAAAAGCTCTCCATATGGCCTCAAAGAAGCTAAAAAACCTCTTTGTCTACAACACAAAAGGACTTGTCTATGTAATTGGTTCAACATACAATGCTCAAATCATAAAATAATGCTTCCATTATTTCTAAAACACACAAAAACCTTTGAATAGTCTCTAGTTAGTCTCAAAAAGTGGGAAAAATGGCCAGGTTAGGCCACCTTAATCATCTCTCTAGTATCTACTATGCAAATTAACAAAACTAGATAACTAGACAACAAAATTTTCATTTCACAGAACCATTAGGTGAAAATTTTTCTCAGGATCAATGCTAATTCTACTACAAAGAATGAAAATTTTCAAATCAATAAATGTGTGAATAAGGTTTAAATGCAAAACCTTATCCCTCCCCCACTAAACGCGATCGTATGGATCCATGTGGCTAGCAGTGTGGGCTAGAGGCCACACACTCACTGACCAATGTACCAACCCCTCTCCATAACACTCACCATTGGTTCCACTACGGTTACGATTATCGATTGGGACTGGCTGTTTCGGAAACTCCTCAACCCCTCCACCATATACCAATGTCTCATGTTTCCATAGAACCTGGGGTTGCGGTTTCGACTCTTCTCCTCTCACTTTGGGCCACACTTTTGATAGTTATCATGTGACTTGGGGCTAGGGCCACGTGCCTCACCCCCTCCCCCCAACACCGAATTCATTTGAATTTAAATATAATATTTCCATTATATATAACAATAGGTAATGATTGTTCTAATGATAAGATGGTTGGTTGTTAATTGATAGGTCACTGGTTCGAATTTGGCAGAGTCGGTCGGTCAACCCAATAAAATTTTGGCCCAAATTGTAAGGGCCACATGACACCTCTCGATTAGTCCACCTCAAAAACTCACTAACCAATGAAACTGTGACATTTATCCCCGTATGGTCAGGCCACATGATTGCCCAACTTTCCGCTGTACAACACAATCATCTTGCTAATGGTAGTGCCACATCACCTATATGGCCTGCCCAAGCAACATCCCTGTTGCCCTTGCAAGTTGACTTTTTAATTATTTACTAAAATCTGTAGAATGTGATAACTTCACATATGGTGTTAGATTGAGGCTATTCAATTTTCGTTGGAATCATAATGATGAGATATATGATTTTGCGCTAGTTTTGACTAATTTCAAGCACTTTATTTTTTGAGCATCTTTTTCAATTCCTCGATCATGATGGCTAACTGTGAATCACTTGTGAAGATTTTATATCCTTTTTTTTTTCTTCCACTTAAAGATGAAGCTAAAGTAGCTTTAGATATGAAAAAATAAGTTTTCATAGTTTTTCCACTTCTTTGTTTGCACTTTGTTTTAATGATAATACTTTCTTTAGTAATTTCTCTAATAATCATTGCTCCTTCTTGATTATTACTTGGAGCACCGTGATTATTTTCTGTTTCACTTCCAACTTATGTCAATAAGATCTTACATTTTGTGGAACCTATATGGTTGATAAATAGTCCTTCTAGATCAACGTCTCACCAACCTTCAACTTCTTTTAAATAAAAACAATGCAACGACTTCACAAACTATGTAAGCTAGATTCCATTCTTCATGGTTACTCGTCCCATGGTAACTAGTACGTAAATAAATTGTTTACTCTTTTTATATTAAAATCAAACTTGCCAATCATATATTACATGCATACTTCAGCAACAAAATACCCGTCCATAACAATTCCTGGAAGCAATAGTGGTTTACCTCGAAACACATAAACTTGAATAACTGTATTATTTCCTCTTTCTTCATGTATCCCTTTCCTCCATAGGAAACATGTGCTTCACTAGATATTTCATGCTTCTCTCATCCAATTATCATGAAAATAACTCGTTTTACAAAAATATCTTGAATTAGACAAAAAATTGAAATACCTTCCTACTTCCACAATATGGGATAGTGAAACTGCATTAGTTCTTTGCCAAAATTGAAATTAGGGTTATGTGGCAACTAATCATAATTATGACCTCCCACTAGGGTTTCTATCAGATATGCCATCTTTAGGAACCCACTTCTCTTGAAAAAATGTAGTAATTCAAAACGTAGTTCATTTGAAATATGATTAGGACAGTCGAATACACAATTTTTTTATATAAATAATGAAACACATAGAGAATGGATATTGGGACACTGGACATAGTTTCTTGACCAATTAAATGTGCATATAGCGAATATAAATATCTAAATGGTTCTTTAAACAAAGTAATATCTAGAGAGGATAGATTTGAAGGAACCTCAAAAGCTGGAAAATGAACTCTTGTTTGATTTTCAAGCCACCTGCCTATGATTCTAAAAAATTATTTTCTTTGGACAATCTAATCACATATGTCAAATTCGTAGCTTTAATATGTTCCTGAATGTCTCTAAAGTCAATGAAATATGGGTATCTTTGGTTCATAGCCAAATTTGTTTTTGTTGATATATCAAATTTATTTGCACGTAAATAAATAGTTTCTCTGAAATCCAATAATTCTGGAAAGAACACAACATCTACCAATCTAGTGGATCAAATCTTATCTCTACTCTTTTTCTCTAAAGATAGATTTTCATATCACTAATACACATCTGATCACTAAAATATTTGATCAGTGAGAGAAATTGACTTAATAATATTGATGCAAATATCTTCTTTCCTTCTCCTTGAAGCCATTTTAGCTCTCTATTTTTAAAATATTCTTCCAACTAGATATGTCTCAATGCACTTTAGGTGTAGATCATCGATATGCCAAAAAACCACCACCTGTTACCACTATGCCTATGAAATCCCTCCTAAAGGATACTTTCAATATATAGCAATTAAATATAAAAAATTCTACATATGCAAGAAATAGTAGAAATAATTCACATAATCTAAAAGCTCCATAATTATTGCCAAAAAAAAATATAATTTCTAACACGATTTTTAGAAAACCAAACACAGATTTTTGGAAAATTGTATTACAGTTGTCGAGATGTAGGATTTTTGGTATTGGAGTAATTGTTGATACTAGTATTTTTCTTTCCTTTTATGTTTCTAGTATCCATTACTATTCTTCATATGAAGCCTTTTTCATGGAACTTTGAATACACAAAAATTCAAAAATAACAAAGAATACATTTCCAAGAAATAGTAGAAATAGTTTAAAAAGAAATCTCAAAATTTAGAAACTAGTTATTCCATGAACAAAACAAATTAATGTGAATAATTTGTAATAATGACAACTAGCTTACATGTTGTCAAAAATCACATCCACCACTATATAGATGTCATTTTAGAGGTAAAAGCATTTATGTTCCCGATTACATGTCAACCCATCCATTCGCTAAAAGGATACTGAACCGTTAATGTCATTATTCTATGTATGAAAATGAGGAAACCACACTCCACATAATGAAAATGTTTTCATCATCAGCAACATCTTGTTCTTCTTCTTTCTTCTTCTTCTACATAACCAAGTTTTGTAATTCCACATATTTTCCATATGCGTCATGTGATTCACGCATTGATTAATCTCACTAGTAAAAATTCAGCCACAACATTATTAATTGTTTCCTGCAATTGATAAAATATATTACTAATAATGTCATTTAATTTATTTTTATGATTTCTAGGTTTATTGTTATTTAATAAAAGATTTTATTGTGCAGAAATAACTTTGTGTGCACAATGTAAGCTTTGATATGGGTTTGAGACAACAAAACCTTTGGACAGTGAAATAGGTTTCTATGTATAACATGAGTTAAATAAATACTTACTTCCACAGATGCATTTTTCTTCACATAGCCTCCACACACATACAACGACTATCACACAACTACTTTCGTACTCAATAATTATTTATAAATACTTATTTATAATTGACTAATTCAACTTCTATGATTTACAATGTAAGCTTTAATATGAATATCAAACAAGATAAGCTTCTCAGAATAAAACAAGTTTCTATATCCAGTAGGACTAATTTAGATACTAATTTTCTTTAATTAAACAAATTTTATATGTCTATAACAAAATTACTTACAAATTATTGTTTATAATTTACTATTGCAAAAGGAAACATGGATTTTTTTTCTCAATTCTCCAAAAAACTAGATCTCATATATTAATATATTATTATTATTATTATTATTATTATTATCCTCATATGTTGTTGTGCAAAGATTTTACTTTAGGAAATAAGCTTCCTTTGCATAATGAAAACTCTAATTCTAATCCTGATAGAATGAAAACTCTTTACAATGAAACAATGATGCATGCGATTCTCACTTTTATAAATGCATTCATAAATGAAGATAACTAAATAGAATAGTCTAGCTTTCTGGCTTAACAACCTTCAACATTTATCAACATAGTTACAAAAATTGTAATTGTATTAAGATTCAAATGTTAGTGAAAACAAATGCAATAGGTATCTAACAACCAATCGTTTTTTCCTAGTGTCATCTCCATTGTAAACATAACTAGAATAGACTAAAGATTATTTTTGCTTTAGATGCATTGAACAATAACCAACATAGTTACAACAACAAAAATTTTATTCATATTAAAATCCTAATCACCATATATATCATTAAAATAAACATAAAAAATTCAATAGATATCCCGAAACCAAAACTCTTGTTCAATGTTTCTTTTCATTGCCAACAATTTTCATACCATTATATAGAATATAAAAGCTCAAAATCATAGACTCATTGAATCAATTATGCTTAGAAATGTTAAAGAATCCATAGTAATATAAGTTCATATGTAAAACATTATATAACGCTTATTGATATAACTTGCAAAAGGTTTCTATATTAGAATATACTAAATATAAATCCATTTTAATTATTGTTCGTTACAGAACATTGCCTAATATATAAAAGTTCAAAGAAAATACTAGAAAATAACTATTCAATTATTATTTTCAGTACAAAATCTAAGAACCCAGGTCCATACAACATCCCATGTGAAATGTTATCTAAGAATTATTTACATAATTTTAAACATACTGAGAGATATAAAAGATAATAATCATAATTCAATTAATCTATGATTAGTGAGTGATGGTTGAGAAAATATCCACTATTTCATAAATCATTTATGAAAATACTAATACTTTAATTGCAAAGCTAAATTCATTCAACCCAATGGGGACTATGATTGGTATTGCATCAGTCGTGATTTTCAAAATTCATATGCAAAAAATATTGAGCAACTGCATTTAGGAATTAAACCATTCCATTATAATGCACACATAAGATTTCAATAGTAAAAAACTTTGATGACAAAAAATAATTTTTGAATTTATTAAAACACTTACAATATGTAAAAAACATAGCTCAGTATTCCTTGGCCGTCATTTATCTCTCTCAATTAGGTTTCTTGCAATAAATTCCTTCACTTTAGCTTCATTCAATTGTTTCATGGAACCCAGGGTAATGTCCAGCTTAACAAGTTCATTCAATATCTCCTCCTCAATTTATTGTGATTCTTCTTGTAATTGTAAAACTAAGGCAAATTACTATTTGTTGATACTAATAAAAGTTGTTAGGTCCATATAATACTAGTGTAACCGCCTTATTTTTATTGGTATTCCCATGTAGTCCCCATATTGCTATTATTGTGCCCCATATAAGCCCACTATTGTTATTTTTGTGTCCTTACATTATTATTGTTATGTAGGCTCTAACTATATTGTGATCCCTTAAACTCTTATATATAGAAAGGAGATATTTTCATTTGTATCATCTAAAAATTATTTATTTATGTAATGTAAAGGAAGTTTTCCCCTTGAAGAATTAATTTTTAAGTCGTTGATCTATGTATTTGTTAGCTGGTTGCATAACAATTGGTATCAAAGCTTTCAATTCTAGGGTTTCACTGCTTCAAACAGGTCAGCATGGAATTTATTCTATATTTTCTTTTCTATGAAGCTTAAAAAGCTGAAGTTTCAACCACGTGGAGATGAAATTGTGTTGAACTTCATGTATGAATTTTAGATCTTGTATCACTATATTTTTAGAGATATGATCCCAGGAAGTTAGGGTTTTTGCAGGCTCCAGAATTCCATCTAAAACATGTGATCTAGGTAAAATCGTCATACATTTCTCTATGACAATAGGATTTGAATTTCGTAAGATGTATTTGAAGGGGGGTGGACTCTAGTTTTTTGCGTATAATTTTTGGGCCTGAAGGTCACAACAGTGACACATGGCGCTTCATACATGTTCGCTCTACAGAACCAATCTATAATCAGGTTATCGTGGGAGATTGGGCATACTATTTTCTTGAAGAATCCAATATTAGTATGAATTTTTTGGGTTATAAAGAAGACGCAGAGGGATACTATAAGATGAAATTTCATATCTTGGAGCTTGACAATTACAGAGATACAACAACTGCAATATCTAGCTCTTAAAAATCATCAAAAATGTGTGTATTTTTTAAATTTTGCATAACGTTTGCTTGAAAAATTAGTTTGAAGTGACTCAAAGGGAATAGTGAAGCATATATATAGTTGTTTGATTTCAAAATTCCTCAAAATAAAAGAATTCACACACCTAGTAAGCAACCAATAAGTGCATCTATGACACATAAAGAAGAGGAATAAATGCAACATTATATATCAAAATTGCGAGATCAAGTGCAATATATTTCACTCTCACAAAGTGTAACCAAAAATAAACTGCAAGCTAATATGGATGCTTCGAAATATGAAATGGAAGAAATTATGGATGTCAATATGGAATGTTTGAAGGATGGTTTAATAATAGATTTGAAAAGGGACCTAGAAGGTTTGAACGAAGGTTCGACAAAATTTCTATATGAAATTATTCCTAGTGGTGACGAGGTACTCCACAAAAATCATAACAAGGATAAAAGGAATACAAATTATGATTTTAGAGACTCACATAGTGGGTTGAAGAGTAACCACATTCCAAATATCGATATGAGGAAGTTTGATGGCAAGGATCCGATGAGATGGATACTATATATGCAACAATTGTTTGATCTACATGATGCGTTGAACACATAAAAAGTATGCATTTCATATTTATATTTAGAAAAAAATGAGTATGTATGGTATCGATGGATTTTTTGTCATAAAAAAACCTTCACTTGGTAAATTTTTAAGGAGGAAATGATAGCGCATTATGAGGATACAAAGAGAAACACCTGCTTTAGCCAATTGATAAATCTCAAACAAAAGGGTTCAATGATGGAGCACATTGAGGACTTCCAGTAATTGAATATAAAGGTAAATGATATTCTATAGGAGCATAGGATTGATGTCATCATTGTTACCTGAAATGATAACATCCAACATGAGGTTTCCCTTTGGGAAACTGATTCATTGGAGAAGGCATTCACTGTGACAAGAAAAGTTGATAGTAAAGTTATGGAAAAAAGGAAGTTTGCCTCTCACAACTAGAAAGATGTAATTTTTGCTCCCCACCTTCCACAAACTACAAGATTTACACCACAACAATTGGAACAAAAAAGAGAGAAAGGTCTTTGTTATAATTGTGATAGCAAATACACTAAAGGTCATAAGTGTGTTGAGAAGAATTATTTTACATATACTGTGAAGAGGAGGAAGAAAAGGAGTAAGAAACATCAAAAGAAGAGGATATAGACCACGAACCAAGACTAGAGAAAAAAGAAATGAATCTGACCGTATCTTGTAATGCACTGGTAGGAATTACCACTCCTCATACTCTCAATATAGAAGGACAGATGAAGAAGAAAAGGGTAATAGTGTTGGTTGATTTGGGTAGTACCCATAATTTTATTCATTGTAAGATATACAAGCAATTGAATTGCTTCCTATATCCAACACCAAGGTGTCAAGTGATGGTTGAAGATGGAGGAGCTTTAAATTGTTCTAGAAAGTGCCATATTATCAAGCTAACCATGGGGGAATATGCATTGAATAGTCCAATGCATTCCATTCCATTGGGTGGTGCTTTCCATTCCAATGTTGGGAAGGAAAGGAAGTTGAATTAATGGGCATCACAGGGAAAATAGGGAATATAATCAACTCTAATGGAGTGAAAAAAATTCTAAATAAAGAAAAACGGGGCATAATTGCAGAATTATGCTCATTAGAGGTTGAAACATCAATATCATATATTTATCCATATCTCAAAAAAGCCTTGGAAAATAATTCTAACATTTTTTATACTCCCAAATACCTCCTACCTATTCGTGATCATGATAATGGTATTCAATTGATTCCAGGAAGTGTTCCTCCAAACATCAGACCTTACAGATATCCCTATGCCCGAAAGAGTGAAATTGAACATATGGCTGCAGAAATGCTAGAGGCCAGTATAATTCAACCAAGTCAAAGTTATTTTTCCCCACCAATATTATTGGTGCACAAGATGGATGGATCATGGCACATGTATCTGGATTATAGGGAGCTCAACAAGCTCACATTAAAAGATAAATTTCTTATTCATATCATTCATGAAGCCTTAGATGAATTACGTTGAGCAATTTACTTCACCAAGTTGGATCTTTGTTCAAGATATCATCTAATTAGAAATGAAGATTGAAGACATTATGAAAAAAACATTTAAAACTTGCAAGGGTCATTATGAATTTTTTGTCATGCCTTTTAGCCTTACCAATGCACCTTCTACATTTCAAGGTTTGGTGAATTCCATTTTCAAACCCTTCCCTAGAAAATTTGTGTTAGTATTTTTCGATTATATACTAATCTACAACAAGTCATGGAAGGATCATATTCAACATGTTGACAGGGTGCTCAAACTATTGGAGGAGAAAAAATTATATGCAAAAACCTCCATATGTTTCTTTGGAGTACAGGAGGTAGAATATCTGGGTCATATTGTATCGCATGAGGTGTTAAGGTAGACCCTACCAAAGTTAAATCCAATAATGAATGGAAAATATCCACAACCATAAAGCATATTTGAGTATTTCTCAGGTTGATGAGGTATTATCACAAGTTTTTTAAGAATTATGGGAGAATAGCAACACCTCTAATAACAATACTGATTAAAGATGCATATTCTTGGACTCCAAAAGTAACTAAGGCCTTTGAACATATTAAAGAGGCAATCCGCGAAGCATTGATCATAGCTATGCTAGACTTCACAAAAAAAATTATTATGGAATGTGATGCCTTAGGAAATGGAATTGTTGTTGTTTTAATGAAAGAAGGAAGAGCCATTTCTTTTGAAAGTCTTCCAATCAGAGGAAAGTATTTACATAAACCTATTTATGAGAAGGAAATGTTGGAAATACTACATGCACTAAAGAAATGGAAACCTTACCTAATGGGAAGATCAATCAAGGTAAAAACATATAATTATAGTCTTAAATACTTTTTGGAACAAACATTATCTTTAGGAGAGCACCAAAAATGGGTTACAAAGATGTTAGGTTATGAATATCAAATAATCTACAAAAAAGGGAAGAAAAATATGTTGTAGATGCACTCTCAAGAAAGGATGAGGATGTGGAAGCATTTCTTTGTGCCATTTCTATTATCCAACCAGATTGGATAACCAAGGCAAGGGATGAATGGAAGAATGATCAAGAAGTGTGGACACTCATTCAAAATTTCAGCAAGATCCTAGTACATCTAATACATTTAGCTAGAAAAACGATTCATTATGGTGAAAATATCACTTATATCTTTGTAATAATTTCCAACTCAAACAAAATATTCATTTGGAGTTGCACACCTCTCCATTAGGAGGGTACTTAGGATTTTTAAAAAGCTACCACAAGATTAACAAGGAATTTTTGTGGGATGGCCTTAAATCTGATATTCAAAAGTTTGTGGCAGAATGTTTGGTTTTCTAACAAACTAAAGTTGAGACAATTAAGACCCCATGTCTATTACAACCTTTAGTCATTCCAAGTCAATGTTGGGAGGAGGTCTTAATGGATTTTATCACAAATTTACCCTAGTCTGAAGGAAAATTTTTCATTGTGGTAGGAGTTGATAGACTTACCAGGTATGAACACTTTTGTGCATTATCTCATCCATTTAAAGCCAATACAGTTCCTATTGCATTTATGGAAACAATTCAAAAGATACATGGAAACCAAAAGATTAATCTAAGCAATAAAGGTACCATTTTCACTAGAATTTTTTTATAGAGTTATTTTCTTGTATGGGTACTCAATTAGCTCATAACAAATCTATCATCCTCAATCTGATGGGAAAATTGAGATAGTGAACAAATGTTTGGAAGGATATATTTCTTTCCTTTTATCTGATAAATAGATATAGTGATTTAAGTTGTTAGCTCTGGTTGAATGGTGATATAACACTTCCTTCCATACTACAACAAAAATGACCCCGTTTATGGCACTTCATGGATATCATCTACCCTCTACCACATCATCTTTAAAATAAAATTATAAGTTTCAGGTAGTGGAAGATTACATCGCGCATCAACAATAGGTTCTCCAACTCTTAAAAGATAACCTCACTTTGGCACAAAATCGAATGAAACAATAGGTCGATCAACATCACAACGAAATAAGTTTTGATGTAGGAGACTAGGTATTTTTACAGATACAACCATACAAACAAATATCCCTCGAGCAAGGTAATAAGGATAATAAATTATTACCAAAGTACTATGGTCCTTACAAGGTGTTGTAAAATATTGGTACTATGGAACACAAATTGGAGCTACCTGCATCTTCTTGAGTGCGCCTAGTTTTCCACATTTCATGCTTAAAGGAGGTTATATGTGACAAAATCCAAGTTCAAACATTATTGCCATAACTTGAAGAGGAAGGAAAAGTCATATTGTAACTTGAAGCAATCATAGAAACAAGAGAATGATAGCTACAAAATTAATCACTTTCAGAGTATCTCATCAAGTGGAAGAACCTACCCATTGAAGATTCCACATGGGAGGATCAAAATCTTATATAGAAGAATCTAGAACTACTCAAGCATCAAGGACAAAACGTTTTTGAAGGAGAGGGGAATTTTAGGTCCCTAGAATACTAGTGTAGCCCCCTTATTGTTATTGCTTTTCCTGTGTAGTCCCCATATTGTTATTATTATGCCCCATAGAAGATCCTTATTGTTATTATTGTTCCCTTACATTATTATTGTTATGTAGGGTTTGATTATATTGTGACCCCCTTGACTCTTATATATTGAAAGGAGTTCTTTTCATTTGTATCATTGAAGAACTGTGCATTTATGTAATGTAAAGGACATTTCCCCCTCAAAGATGATATTTTTTGAGTTGTTGCTCTCTCTATTTGTGCGTTGGTTTCATAACAAAAGTAATTATCCATTTGGTAATTTCATCTCCAGTAAAATCAATTGTATCATAAAAAAAAAATTGTCATTATTTCATCTTATCCAAATAAGCCATCATATTTTCCTTTGCAATAAATCCAGACTCATATTTAATACAGAGACCATTTAAATCATGAACAATCACTACCACATTGATATACATATTTGATCTTTGATTTTATATGTTTTCACACTTCGATATAATTTCCTCCAATGTACCATGAAACCATGATTTGCCTCATCTAATCAGCATCAAGCAACCCTTGTTTATATTTTTATACTTTGGACAATGAATGAAGCTTCTGAATAAAAGTTAATAGGTCATTGTATATGAATTACTTGTCATGCTCCAATAGACTTTTGACCAATTCAACAGAAGTCCTAGTTCTATGTTTTAAATAAAAGATAATAAAAAAAAACTGCCATGCAAAGTCAATAATTCGTAATCTTTCAGATATATTACTAGTGATATATTATTTCACTTCACTCAGAATATCACCAAGTTTCTTAAATATATTAAATCCTCTAGAATTAGAAATTTCCAATGGCGATCCACATATCACTAGTGGAGTCTTTAACAAAGGACCCATGCTTAGGGTATCTTATAGATCTTTTACATTTGCCTTCAGCATCATATTTTTTTCTTGTTGTCCACCAAAAAAATTCGCAAGTGCTTCATAACCAACTTGATGTAATTTCAGCAGCCCAAGCATTGTAACTAAAGATAGATCAACATTCAATTATGTCTGAGTAATACGATTTCAATCTGAAAGTTGTATGCTTTCAATCTTCAATCTCGTGCCGACCCTATAACAATTTTCATTGTGCAATGTGATAAAATGGTCATCGAAATTAATGTCCTCTTCATTAATGTCATCCATTATTCTCTGATATTCTTGCAAACAAGTACTAACCCAATCAGGTAGTACAAAACTATCAACTTCCCTCCCCATGAATTCTTAAATTCTCTCTATTTTAGTTGCGCTCTTCGATCTAAGTGATTCAACCATGTGTGCTCTTTCAAAAATTTCTCTAAGGGAAGACTCTTCATCATCCCTGCCACCTGATAGTCTATCAGTAACTAATTTTCTTCTTCGAGTAATTTTTTTCATTCTTTTGCTTGTAGATGAAGTCACATTAGTGATGCTTGTGCAATATTGAGATTGTCCCATAGGATTTGTGCCTTTTTTCTTAAATATTTCTCCCATCTTGATGATCTATTTTTCAATGATTTATTCAACATCTACTAGAATTTTTTGATATTTTATTGATCCACTTTGACTTTCCTCACTCTGCTCTCTACTTCTTGGGAACAAGTTCCCGTATGACATAGTGTTATGAAACCAGGTCACAAAAAGATAGAAAAGAAATATAAACACCTTAGAATTCAGCCTCTTTGAGGGGGCAACATCCTTTACATTACACATGAAAAATTCTTGGATGATACAAATGACAAGACCTCCTTTCTATATATAGGAGTCTAAGGGGTCATAATATAATCAGAACGGACATAACAATAATAATGTAAGGGCACAACAATAACAATAGTAGGCTTATATGGGGAACAATAATAATAATATGTGGACTACATGGGCAAAAAAATATAATAAGGGGGTTGCACTAATAACAACAAGGGGTTACAATAGTAGTATAGGGACCTAACATGCCCCTCTCCTTCAAAAAGTGGTGTCCTCAATGATTGAGTAGTTATGGATTCTTCTGTATAAAGTTATCATCCATCCATGTGGAATATTCAATGGATAATTTCTTCCACTTGATGAGATACTCTAAAATTGATTGATTTCATGGCTGTTGATTTCTCGGTTCTCTGATTGCTTCAGGTTCCAGTATGATTTTTCCTTCCTTGTCAAGTTCTAGAAATATTGTTTGAATTGGGATCTTCTGCAACTTTTGAATGAATTCCCACCCTGCTTCATCATCCTTCCATTCATCCCTTGCTTCATTTATCAAACTTGGTTGGATAATTATACCAACCTCTCGAATTTCTCCAACCATACATTCAATTTCACTCCTTTGTGCATATGGATATCTGTAAGTCCTGATTTTTGGAGGAACACTACCTGGAATAAAATGAATAGCATGATCATGATCATGAATAGGTGGGAGGCCTTTGGGAGTCTCAAATACCTTGGAATGATTGTCCAAGACTTTTTGGATACCTGGAGAAATAAATGATTTCGATGTGAGAACCTCTAGCAAACATAATTGTGCAATTACGCTTCTTTTTTCTCTTTTTAGAAGCTTTGTCATTCCAATAGAGCTGATTATATTCCTTAGTTTTCCCGTGATACCCATTAATTCAACTTCCTTTCCTTCCAAAGAAATTTTCATGAAAAGTTCTTTAAAATTAAAAGTTATTGTACACAAGGATTGTAGCCATTGGACTCCTAATACAACATCAGCACCACCAATTGGAATGGAAAGCATTGGGCTATTCAATACATATTCTCCCATGGATAGCTTGATATTATGGCACTTTCTAGAGCAATTTATGGTTCCTCCACTTGAAACCATCACTTGACACTCTAGTGTTGGGTATAGGAAGCAATTCAATTCTTTGGCTATCTTACAATAATAAAATTATGGGTACTGCCCGAATCAATCAACACTATTACCTTTTTCTTCTTGATATGTCTTTCTATCTTGATAGTTTGAGGAGTGGTAATTCCGACCAATGCATTACAAGATATGGATGGATTCATTTCTTCTTTCTCTAGGGTTTGTTCCTAGTGTATATCGTCTTCTTTTGATGTTTCTTGTTCCTTTTCTTCCTCCTCTTGAGAATCTATGTAAATTAATTTCTTCTCAGCACACTTATGACCTTTAGTGTATTTTCTATCGCAATTGTAACAAATCCATTTTTCTCATTTTTCTTCCAATTGTTGTGGTGTCAACCTTGTAGGTTGTGGAAGGCTAGGGACAACAACACTTCCATAGTTGTGATTGGTAGGCTTCCTTGTTTCCATAATTTCACTTTCCATTTTTCTTGCCAACCTGAATGCCTTCTCCATTGAATCAGGTTCCCAAAGGCAAACCTCATGTTGGATGTTATCCTTTAAGGTCCCTATGAACACATCAATCCTATGCTCCTCTAGAATATATTTTACCCTTATGTTCAATTTTTGGAAGTCCTCAATGTCCTCCATTATTGAACCCTTTTGTTTGAAATTTATCAATTGGCTAAAAAAGGTGTTTCTTTTTGTATCCTCATAATGTGCTATCATTTCTTCCGTAAAAATTACCCAAGTCACAATTTTTTTACGAGAGAAAAGCCATTGATGCCATACAAAATAATTTGTTTCCAAATATAAAGTTGCAATACATACCTTTTGTGTGCTTTTCATATTATGGAGATCGAAAAATTGCTCCATCTGTAGTATCCATGTTCCGGGATCCTTTCCATCAAACTTCCTCATATCGATATTTGGAACATGGTGGGTCTTCAATCCAATGTTAGAGTCTATGAAATCATGATTAACTTTTATTTTTTTCTCATCATGACTTTCCTTTACTACCTTTTCTCTTTTAGTAAACATTTCTTGTAGCAACTTTGTCCAATTTGTCTTCAAATCGTCCATTTTGCCTTCCATCTTAGCTTCCAAATCATCTCTTCCAAACCATCCATATTAGCTTCCACAACATTCATCTTAGCTTCCATGTCTTTCTTTAAATCATCCATTTTATCTTCAATGTATTTCTTTAAACCATCCATCTTAGATTTTGTTACTTTTTGTGACATTGAATTTAGTTGCACTTGGTCTCATAATTTTGATTTATCATTTTGTATTTCTTCATCTTTTTTCACTTTGTAAGAGCTTGATATTGAACCTATTGTATCTCTGTAATTGCGGCTATCCAGGATCTGACATTACTTCCTACTATAGTCCTCTGATTCGTCGTTCCAATTCCACCACTCTGATCAAAATTGGATTCTCCAAGAAACAGTTATTTCCAATCTCCTAAGATGGCTTGATTATATAATGTTTCAGTAGAATTAACATGTACGATGTGCCATGTGTTATTGTTTAAAGCTACGAATGTAAAAAACATAAACCGAAAACTACAGTCTGTCCTCTTTCTATAACTTCTTACAAAATTTCAATATGATGCTCAGAGAGAAACTTATGATGATATTCCCAAGGTCATTTGTTTAAAATGTAATTCAGGATTTTTCAAAAACCCTAAATTCCTCAGACTATATCTCTGAAAATATAGAGACACAATATCTAAAATTCGGTCCCAAGCTTCACCAAGATTTCGGCTCAAATGGGTTCTAATCTTAGAGTCCAACCCTTCGTAGAAAAAAAATTATAGTGAAAATTCCATGATGACCAGTTTGAGATGAAATTATGGAGCTTGCAAAAACCCTAACTTCCTCAGATCATATCTATGAAAATTTAGTGAGACAAGATTTGAAATTCGGACCCCACTTTCAGAATGATTTATTCTCAAATATGGTTTCATTTTTAGCTTTTGAAACTTTGTAGCAAAAAAGTTATAGTGAAAATACCACGATGCCCTATTTTGAGTAGTGAAACCCTAGAATCCAAAGCTTTAATATCAAATGTTATGAAACCAGCTCATAAAAGGATAGAAAAGAAATATAAACACCTTAGAATTCAGCATCTTCGAAGGGGCAACCTCCTTTACATCATGCAAATGAAAAATTATTGGATGGTACAAATGACAAGACCTCGTTTCTATATATAGGAGTCTAAGGGGTCATAATATAATTAGAGCCAACATAACAATGATAATGTAATGTCAAACGAGCTCAAGAAAAGATAGAAAAGATAGATCAATGCCTTAGAATTCAGCCTCTTCGAGAGGGCAACCTCCTTTACATTACATAAATGAACAATTCTTGGATGATTCAAATGACAAAACCTCCTTTCTATATATAGGAGTCTAAGGAGTCACAATATAATCCAGCCGACCTAACAATAATAATATAAAGCCACAACAATAACAATAGAGGGACTCTATGGGGCACAATAATAACAATATGGGGCAATAGGGGCACAACAATATTAATAAGGGGTATAACTACAATAGTAATGGGGTAATCACTAGTATTATAGGGACCCAACATGCCCCTCTCCTTTAAAAAAGTGTTGTCCTCAACGCTTGAGTAGTTCTAGATACTTCTGCATAAAATTCTCATCCTCCCATGTGGAATCTTCAGCGGATAAGTTCTTCCACTTGATAAGATACTCTCAAATTAAACGATTTCGTAGCTGTCGAGTTCTTGTTTCTATGACTGCTTCCGGTTCCAATATAATTTTTCCTTCCTCGTCAAGTTCTGGCAATATTGTTTGAACTGGGAGCTTGTCGCCCATAACCTTCTTTAAACATGAAACATGGAAAACTGGGTGCAATCGAGAAGCTGTAGGAAGCTCCAATTTGTATGCCATAGTACCAATCTTTTGCAACACCTTGTATGGACCATAATACTTTGGTTATAATTTATTATCCTTCTTAGCTTGCTTGAGGGACATTTGCTTATATGGTTGTATCCGTAGGAATACCCAATCACCTACATCAAAACTTCTTTCACTACGATGTTGATCTACCTGTTGTTTCATTCTATTCCATGCCAACACAAGGTTATCCTTTAAGAGTTGGAGGACTTGTTGTTGATGTTTGATGTGATGTTCCACTGCCTGAACCTTAGAATTTTCTCTTAAATATGATGTGATGGATGGTGGTTGATACCCATAAAGTGCCATAAATGGGGTCATTTTTGTTGCTGTATGGAAGGAAGTGTTATACCACCATTCAGCCAGAGGCAACCATTTGACCCATTGTGTCTGTTTATCAGATACAAAGCAACGAAGATATCCTTCCAAACATTTGTTTACTATCTCAATTTTCCCATCAGATTGAGGATGATAAGATGAGCTATGAGCTAACTGAGTACCAAGACAAGAAAATAATTCTGTCCAAAAATTTCCAGTGAAAATGGGATCTCTGTCACTTACAATAATCTTTGGGTTTCCATGTAGCTTTTGAATTGTTTCCATAAATGCAGTAGAAACTATACTGGCTTTAAATGGATGTGATAATGCACAAAAGTGTGCATACTTGGTAAGTCTATCAACTACCACCATGATGACACTCTTTCCCTCAGACTTGGGTAAACCTGTGATAAAAACCATTGAAACCTCATCCCAACGTTGGCTTGGAATGGATAAAGGTTGTAATAGACCCGGTGTCTTAATTGTTTCAACTTTATTTTGTTGGCAAACCAAACATTCAGCCACAAAATTTTGAATATCTGATTTAAGGCCATCCCAAAAAAATTCCTTCTTAACCCTGTGGTAAGTTTTTAAAAATCCTGAGTGCCCTCCTAAGGGAGAAGTGTGCAATTCCATAAGAATCTTTTGTTTTAGCTGGGAATTGTTACAGAGGTATAAGCGATCTTTGTACCATAACAAATCATTTTGCTAGCTAAATGTACTATACGTACTGGAATCTTGTTGTAACTTTCGAATAAGTGCCCACACTTCTTCGTCATTCTTCCATTCCTCCTTTGCTTCATTTATCCAATCTGGTTGGATAATAGAAATGGTGCACAACAATGCTTCCACATCCTCATCCTTTCTTGAGAGTGCATCTGCCACCACATTTTGCTTCCCTTTTTTGTAGATGATTTCAAAGTCATAACCCAACATCTTTGTGACCCACTTTTGTTGCTCTTCAGAGGATAATCTTTGTTGTAAAAAGTATTTAAGGCTATCATGATCCGTTTTTACCTTGAAGTGTCTACCCATTAGGTAGGGTCGCCATTTCTTAAGTGCGTGGAGTATTGCCAACATTTCCTTCTCATAAATAGCTTTGCTTAAAAACTTTCCCTTGATTGGATGACTTTCAAAAGCAATGGGTCTTTCATCTTGCATTAGAACAGCACCAATTCCATTTCCTGAAGCATCACATTCCACAATAAAGGTTTTTGTGAAGTCCAGTGTAGCTAAGACCGGTGCTTGGCACATTGCCTCTTTAAGATGTTCAAAGGCCTTTGTTGCTTCCGGAGTCCATGAAAATGCATCTTTCTTCAATAATGTTGTTAGAGGTGCTGCTATTCTCCCATAATTCTTAACAAACTTGCGATAATAACCTGTCAACCTGAGAAATCCTCGCAGATGCTTTATGGATGTGGGCATTTTCCATTCCTTAATGGCTTTAATTTTGCTAGGGTCTACCTTAACTCCTTCATGAGACACAATATGACCCAAATATTCCACCTCCTGGACTCCAAAGAAACATTTGGATCTTTTTGCATATAATTGTTTCTCCTTCAATAGTTGTAGCACCTTGTCAACATGTTCAACATGATACTTCCAAGACATGCTATAGATTAGTATATCATCAAAAAATACTAACACAAATTTTCTAAGGAATGGTTTGAAAATTGAATTCATCAAACCTTGAAATGTTGAAGGTTCATTGGTAAGGCCAAAAGGCATGACCAAAAATTCATAATGACCCTCATGAGTTCTAAATGCTGTTTTTGGAATGTCTTCAGTCTTCATTATGATTTGATGATATCCTGAACGAAGATCCAACTTGGTGAAGTAAATTGATCCATGCAATTCATCTAGTAATTCATCAATGACAGGAATGGGGAACTTATCTTTAATAGTGAGCTTGTTGAGCTCCCTATAATTCAGACACATGCACCATGATCCATCCTTCTTGTGCACCAATACTACTGGAGCAAAGAAAGAACTTTGACTCGGTTGAATTGTACCAGCCTCTAGCATTTCTGCAACCATACGTTCAATTTCACTATTTTGGACATAGGGATATCTGTACGGCCTGATGTTTGGAGGAACACTTCCTGGAATCAGATGAATAGCATGATCATGATCACGCATAGGTGGGAAACCTTTAGGAGTCTCAAATACCTTGGAATGATGTCCAGGACTTTTTGGAGATCTGGAGAAATAGATGATTCCGATGTGGAAACATCTAGCGAGCATAATTGTGCAATTACACCTCTTTGCTCCTTTTTTAGAAGCTTTGTCATACTATTAAAGCTGATTATCTTTCCTGGTTTCCCTGCAATACCCCTTAATTCAACTTCCTTTCCTTCCATAGAAAATTTGATGAAAAGTTGTTGAAAATTAAAAGCTATTGTACCCAGGGATTGTAGCCATTGGACTCCTAGTACAACATCAGCACCTCCCATTGGAATGGAAAGCATTGGGCTAGTCAATACATATTCTCCCATGGATAGCTTGATATTATGGCACCTTCCAGAGTAGTTTATTGTTCCTCCATTTGCAATCATCACTTGACACTCTGGTGCTGGATATAGGAAGCAATTCAATTCTTTTGCTACCTTACAATGAATAAAATTGTGGGTGCTTCCTGAATCAATCAACACTATTACCTTTTTCTTCTTGATTTGTCCTTCTATCTTGATGGTTTGAGGAGTGGTAATTCTCGCCAATGCATTACAAGATATGGTCGGATTTATTTGTTCTTCATCTAGGCTTTGTTCCTGGAGTATATCCTCTTCTTTTGACCTTTCTTGCTCCTTTTCTTCTTCCTCTTCACAATCTATGTAGAATAATTTCTTCTCAGCACACTTATGACCTCTAGTGTATTTGCTATCACAACTGTAACAAAGCCCTTTTTATTTTTTTTCTTCCAATTGTGGTGTCAACCTTATAGGTTGTGGAAGACTAGGGGCAACAACACTTCTGTCTTTATAGTTGTGAGTGGTATGCTTCCTGGTTGCCATACTTTTGCTTTCCATTTTTCTTGCTAACCTGAATGCCTTCTCTAATGAATCAGGTTCCCAAAGGCGAACATGATGTTGGATATTATCCTTTAAAGACCCTATGAACACATCAATCCTATGCTCCTCTGGAATATCTTTTACCCTTATGTTCAATTTTTGGAACACCTCAATGTGCTCCATTATTGAACCCTTTTGTTTGAGACTTATCAATTGGCTAAAAAAAGTGTTGCTTTTTGTATTCTCATAATGTGCTATCAATTCTTCCATCAAAATTGCCTAAGTGATAAATGGTTTACGAGAGCAAAGCCATTGATACCATACAAACTGATTTGTGTCCAAATATAAAGTTTCCATACGTACCTTTTGTGTGTTTTGCACATTATTGAGATCGAAGAATTGCTCCATCTGTAATATCCATGTGGTAGGATCCTTGCCATTAAACTTCCTCATATTTATTTTTGGAATATGGTGAGTCTTCGATCCAACAATAGCATCTATGGAATCATGATTAACATTTCTTTTGTTCTCATCATGAGTTTCCTTTAGTACCCTTTCACCCTTAGGGACCATTTCTTGTAGAAAATTATTCATATTTATCTTCAATTCATCCATGTCTGTCTTCAAATCTATCTTCAAATCATCCATCTTAGCTTCCACGTCAATCATCTTAGCTTCTACGCCTTTCTTTAAACAATCCATCTTAGCTTCTACACCTTTCTTTAAACCATCCATCTTAGCTTCTACATCTTTCTTTAAACCATCCATCTTAGATTTTGTTCCTTTTTGTGCAAGGGGCAGTTGTTGCACTTGGTCTTGTAATTTTGATATATCATGTTGCATTTCTTCCTCTTCTTCATGAGTCATGCTAGAGCTTTCAGGTTCCTTACTAGGTGTTTTCATTTTCTTTCCTCGGGGCATCAGTTACCGATAATAATGCTCTACTATGCCCTTTGAATTCTTTCAAAATAAATTTTCAAACCAAGCTTAAGAAAAAATTTAAGAAAATCTACACACCTTTCTTCACTTTGTAGGAGCTCGATATTGCCTCTGATGTATCTTTGTACTTTCCAATCATCTAGTTCTAAATTTGTGAGCTGTAGTAGCCCTTTGTGTCCTCTTTCCAATGCCACAAGTCTGACCCAAATTGGATTCTCCAAGGAAGAGTTATGTGAAATCTCCCACAGTGACTTGCTTATAGACTAGTTCAGTAGAGCGAACTTGTACGACGTGCCACGAGTCACTTTTTCGACCTTTGGATCTGAAACATGCATACAAGAAGCTACAGTCCGTCCTATTTCTGTACCTTCTTACAAAATTTCAATCCCATCCCCAGAGAGAAAGTTATGATGATTTTCCCCAGGTCACCTGTTTTGAATGTAATTAAGGAGTCTGCAAAAAGACCAACTTCCTCAGATCATATCTCTGCAAATATCATGTGAAAAGCTCTAAACTTTAGACCCAAGGATCAGCGCGATTTATTCTCAAATGGGTTTTTTTGTGACTTCTGAAATGTCACAGAAAAAGAGTTATAGCAAAAATGCCACGATGACCTGTTTGGAGCAGCGAAATCCTAGAATCCAAAGCTCTGATACCAAATGTTGTGAAAACAGCTCAAGAAAAGATAGAAAAGATAGATCAACGCCTTAGAATTCAGCCTCTTCGAGGGGGCAACCTCCTTTACATTACATAAATGAACAATTCTTGGATGATTCAAATGACAAAAACTCCTTTCTATATATAGGAGTCTAAGAAGTCACAATATAATCCAGGCGACCTAACAATAATAATATAAAGCCACAAAAATAACAATAGACAGATTCTATGGGGCACAATAATAACAATATGGGGAAATAGGGGCACAACAATATTAATAAGGGGTATAACTACAATAGTAATGGGGTAATCACTAGTATTATAGGGACCCAACATCTAAGGGCACAACAATAATAATAGTGGGTTTCTATGGGGCACAATAATAACAATATGTGGACTACATGGGCACAACTATAGAATAAGGGAGTTGCACTAATAACAATAAGGGGTTACACTAGTAGTATAGGGACCTAAGACATAGACTCAAGGTGTTCCATGAAATTTTTTCCTCTATCAAAGCTTTTAATAGCCTCAAATTCACTTAAGTTAAAAGCATCTAAATAATTTGAAAAGACATTAGAGTGAGTCGTATTCTTCATAACCACTTTTCCAATAATAAATGAAAAAGAAACATTCTTTTTTTTTTCAAAGGTGTATAGTTAACGATGATATTTCATGCAAACTTCCACAACAAAATACCTATCTAGAACAAACATTGGCAGAAGCAATGGCCTATGTTCAAAACCATAAGTTTGTACAACCAAATGGCTTTCTCTTTCCTCATATTCCCTTTTGCTAGATAGGAAACCACAACCTCTGTAGATATTCATGAAGGCTCTTATGGAGTTACCATGTCATACACTTCCCTTACAAAAATATGTTGAATTAAAAAAAAAAGTTAAAGAAGCTTTGTGCTTTCATAATATAGTATACGTGAACTACATTGGTTCCTCGCAAAAGTTGAATCTAGGATTATAGGGAAAACATCAAGAATATTCCTTGACAAAAGAAGTGTTATTAGACATGTCATCATAAATAATACATTGTTCTTGGGTAATCTATGTAATTGAACAACTAATTCTTTCAAAATGGCATCAGCCCATTTGAAAATGCAACTATTTTTGTATGTCTCATGAAGCACACAGAAAAGTTATTTTCAGAACATGTGATGTATTTCCTAGCCCTACTACATGGGAAAATGAGCTAAATCCCTAAAAGGTTTCCTAAACAAATAAATGTATAAAAGAGAAAGATTAGAAGGAACATCAAAATTTGCATAAATGAATTCCCAGACAATGTCAATTTCGCGTCCTTTTGGTAGCAGGAAAGGATTTGCGATGGAAAATTCTAAATGCTTGTTTGGGTCTAGTAACTTGAATAACCATTTGAATTCATTGGGATTCAGAGGAAACTTTATCTCTTCTATCTTAATTTCCCTCTTTCTTAAATCAAAGTTATTGCACCAAGATAAACAATTTCTTTGAAATCAAAGACCTCAAGAAGACACCCAACATTCGCTAATTCGGTACTCCAAATCTTGTTACTTGGTTTCTCTTCCATAGAAATATTAACATATAACTCATAATTTATTGATGACTCAAAGTTATTATTGATATTATCGAGTGAGTTAATCATACAGATACAAATAAGTCGTTTCCCTCACCTGCTACCCACTTTTCATTTGCAGCAAATTAATACTAAGTTATTGAATAACCTATTCAAATCTCATTTCACTTTACAATTCTTCGTTTTCTTCACAAACATTGGTTGATGCTATTACTTGTGTGAAAACCGTTAGACATGAGACTCTAAATAAATAGCAATTAAAGATACCAAAACCAACTTTTACGGACAGTGATAGGAAAAAAAAAATTAAATTCCAAAAACATCCTATCCATTTTCTTCACACTTTTCTCCTACTTTAATATCATTAATACATGTGTCATAAGAAACAAAAATTTAGGATATACAATAATACATGTTGTCTACCAAACTGGCAGATTTTCCCAAAAGGCTAAAAATCATAGTAGTCTGAATTTTTTTGTTTGTAAATAAAAAATTGACAATGCAAGTCTTATAATAATGTTTTGTAATAGTAGAAATCGATTCAACATTAATAAAAACCCATCGAAAATTTTTCCATTACCATCAAAAATTTCCACAAAGTGGTTTTTTCAATAAAATCTGACAAGACAACCATTGACACCCGATTGACACCCAATATCATTAAAATTTACACTTGCAACCTCAACTCACCAAAATTTACCGCCATATTTCGTGCCAAAATTTCTTTTATTTTTCAGGTCCAATTTAAACACTCACAAAACTATCCATAATAGCTACAAATAGTAAAGGGTAAAAGGACATTAACAAATAAATATTATGCGAACACGTATTCAACTACTTTCATGATGAATCAACTTGACAGTTTGTCCCACTACTTTATAAAACCAAACAAAATTTTATTTACGAATAACTTGAGAAAGATATTTCTTGTAAAATTTGACTCACAATTACAATGCAATGGGAACCTTATTTAGCACAACTAGATTTAATTTTAAACACCTTCATTTCTACTCATGAGAAAATAATTTAATTACTCGATGTTGACAATTTAAACTTTGAGTCACTTTCGGTCAAATTTGAAGACTCGTAAAACTATCAATAATAGCAACAAATAAGAAAGATACCTTCTATGAGGAATTGACTTAATAATACTCCCTACTACTTTGTAAAACCAAACCAAATTTGATTTACAAGTGACTTGACACACCCATTTATCGCAAAGTTCGTCACGAATACAAATTTTAAACTCTTTTATTTTTGCGAGCACGAAAATAATTTAATTATTGAAAACGAAAACTTTAATTCATAGTGTAAGAGGCATAACTACAAAAGGAAATTTGTAAACTAGAAATAACACATATTTTCTCGATTAAATACTTATTACTATTATGACCTATTAGATTAAGTCTCCTTTTAATGGATCCCAACAAGTACTGCTCTACGAAAAAATGTAATTGTAGAGCAAATATGGGAAATGTTGATACGTTATGTGTATTGGTACGCACAATAAATTGAGTGTTTTCTATTAATAAGAGAAAATATATTGGAAAGATTAAAAATAATTAAAAAAATAGCAACTTCGACTAAACTACACAAGTCAAGGAACGAAAACTAACATTATGTCATAAAGTTTCAACATAATGCAAATGGATATATGATCACATGCATCAAAACTGTTACACATGACATGTTGAATAATTAAAAATTGAATAAAGTAAAGTGAGTTATAATCTATTGATTTAATATCAATTTTTTATGTGTCATAAGAAACATAAATTTACCATACAAAACAAGTTTGAACTAATTGTAATGATGGTAATTAGCTAAGAAAATGTGAAATGCGAACAAGAAAGTGACAAAAGTGAATTAGTTTAAAAGCTTGCACTATCATAGAGCTTCTTCGTTTTAGCACTACTATTATTTTCCACAATTTAATAGAAATTCCATTGAAAACCCATTGAAGTGACAAGCTCTCATCTTCAAAGATAACAATTTATGTAGGGCAAAAAAATCTTGAAGAATACTCCAAGATCTTAAATTGAATTTCCAAAGAGAAAATGCTACATGATCCGCTACTCGAAATATGTAAACAATTAGAAAAGGTTCCTATCAATATCAACAAATAACTTCCTTCCTTGATCCGTCAACAATTTTGACATGCTTATCTACTCATTTGCCTATATATCACCACCTGTATGACAGGAAATCATTGTATTGGACATAAAGTTGACATACATAGCTCTCTATCATTCGAATGTTTATTATCACTACTATTAGTCCCTATTGTTATTATTATTATTATTAATTCAGAAATATAACAATTAGAATGAAGTCTCTAGAAGTAACATTTATCCCTAACTATACTAGTTATTTTGAATGTTTCCATACTTGTTTCCCTAGAAATCACCACCTCCCACTATTTTGTGTCTGAAACATGCTACAAAGATAAAGCCACCATCCATATTATTTATCATCCCAATGTATGTCCTTGATTAATAGAAAATAGAGTTGTGGGTAAATGCAAGCATTCGAGCATTCAATTTGTTGAGTACACACTTTCCCATGCATTCAAAAACCAGATATGCATTAAAACATCGAATATTGAAACATGAATTTCATATACTTTCAACATAACAAAAATGCATGTGTGAAATTATAGAGAAATTCCATTTGTGCACAAAAATATCTCAATCTTTCATTGTATGAACCTTTGCACTTCTCACAATCTATTACAAACATGATTTTCAAAGCATTAAAATGTTATTACTAATGTATACTTTCAAAATAACAAAACTTCATATGTACTCTAAAGATAAATAAGCAATCAAACATTCCCCTGAACTTCCCTCATTCTACTCAAATCCCACACATCTCTCATTCCACATATGCATTTGTTCTCCACATAACCATGACACATGCACAGCCACCCCCGCACAACAGGGTAATAAGGATAATAAATTATCACCAAAGTACTATGGTCCTTACAAGTTATTGTAAAATAATGTTACTACGGAATACAAATCGGAGCTACTTGCATCTTCTCGAGTGCACCTAGTTTTCCATGTTTCATTCTTAAAGAAGGTTATATGTGACAAGATCCTAGTTCAAACAGTATTTCTAGAACTTGAAGAGGAAAGAAAAATCATACTGGAACCTGAAGCAATCACAGAAATAAGAGCCTGATAACTACACAATTAATCATTTTCAGAATATCTCATCAAGTGGAACAACCTACCCACTGAAGATTCCACATGGAAGGTTGAGAATTTTATATAGAAGCATCCAAAATTGCTCAAGCATTGAAGACAAAACTTTTTTGAAGGAGAGGGGAATGTTAGGTCCCTATAATACTAGTGCAGCCCCTTATTTTTATTGTTAGTGTAGCCCCCTTATTGTTATTGTTTTTCCCATTTAACCCCCATATTGTTATTATTATGCCCCATAAAAGGTCATTATTGTTATTATTGTGCCCTTACATTATTATTGTTATGTAGGGTCTGATTATATTGTGACCCCTTTGACTCTTATATATTGGGAGGAGTTATTTTCATTTGTATCATCGAAGAATTGTTCATTTATGTAATATAAATCATGTTTCTACCTCAAAGACGATAATTTTTAAGTTGTTGATATCTCTATTTGTGTGTTGGTTACATAACAAAATTATCCATTTGGTAATTTCCTCTCTAGTAAAATCAATTGTATCATAAAAAAAATTGCCTGTCGTTATTTCATCTTATCCAAATAAGCCATCATATTTTCCTTTGCAATTAATTGAGACTCATATTTAATACATAGACCATTTAAATCTTGAACAATCATTATTGCATTGAGATACACAATTGATCTTTGATTTTATATTTTTGCACACTCCGATATAATTTCCTCCAATGTTGTCATTTTCTTAGACCATGAAACTATGATTTGCCTTATCCAATCAACATCAAGCAACCATTGTTTATATTTTTCGACTTTGGAAAATGAATTAAGATTTTGATTAAAATTTAATAGGTCATTGTATATGAATTACTTGTCATGCTCCAATAGACTATTGACCAATTCGACAGAAGACCTAGTTCTCTATTTTAAATAAAACATGAAAAAGAAAATTGCCATGCAAATTCAATAATCTCTAATCTTTCAGATATATTACTAGTCATATATTATGTCATTGCACTCAGAATATTGACAATTTTTTTAAGTCTATTAAATCCTCTATAACTATAAATTGCAATGGCGATCCACATATCACTAGTGGAGTCTTTAAAAAAGAACCCATGGTTAGGGTGTTAGGTCCCTATAATACTAGTGATTCCCCCATTAATATTTTCGTTGTATCCCTTATTGTTATTGTTGTGCCCCTATTGTCCCCGTACCATTATTGTTGTGCCCATATTGTCCCCATATTGTTATTATTGTGCCCCATAGAATCCCACTATTGTTATTTATGTGCATTTATATTATTATTATTATTAGGTCGCCTTTGGTTACATTGTGACCCCTTAGACTCCTATATATAGAAAGGAGGTTTTTTCATTTGAATCATCTAGGAATTTTTGATTTGTGTAATGTAAAGGAGGTTGTCCCCTCGAAGAGGCTTATTTCTAAGGCGTTGATCTATCCTTTCTATCTTTTTGTGAGCTGGTTTCATAACATTTGGTATCAAAGGTTTGGATTCTAGGGGTTCACTGTTGCAAACAAGTCATCATGGCATAATTGGTATAATTTTTTTGCTACAAAGTTTAATATCGAATCAGTCTGAACCGCGGGCCCGAATTTCAGATCTTCTCTCGCTATATTTTCGGAGATATAATCTGAATAAGTTAGGGTTTTTGCATACCCCGAATTACATACCAAATAGGTGACCTTGGGAAAATCATCATAACTTTCGCTCTGAGAATCAGATTGAATTTTCATAAGAAGTTACAGAAAGGCGACAAATTTTAGTTTTTTGGGTATCATTTTCATAACCTAAGGTTGAAACAGTGACCTGCGGCATGTCGTACAAGTTCGACCTATTGAACTAGTCTATACTTAGGTCATCGTGGGAGATTTATTGATACACTTTGCCTTTCCTCACTCTGTTCTCAACTTCTCAGAAACAAGTTCCCGTATGACATAGGCTCAAGGCATTCCATGAAAATTCTTCCTCTATCAAAGCTTTTAATAGCTTCAAATTCACTTAAGTTAAAAGCATCTAAATACTTTGCAAAAACATTAGAGTGAGCTATATTCTTCATAACCACTTTTCCAATAGTAAATGAAAAAGAAACAGAATGTCTTTTATTTATTTTTTAAATGTATATAGTTAATGGTGATATTTCATGCAAACTTCAACAAAAAAATACCTATCTAGGACAAACATTGGCAGAAGTAACGGACTATCTTCAAAACCACAAGTTTGTATAACCAAATTGCTTTCTCTTTCCTCATATTCCCCTTTGTTAGATAGGAAAACCTCAACCTCTATAGATATTCACAAACAATCTTATGGAGTTACCATGTAATACACTTCCCTTACAAAAATATGTTGAATTAAACAAAAACTTAAAGAAGCTTCGTGCTTCCATAATATGGGATACTTGAACTGCATTGGTTCCTCACAAAAGTTGAATCTAGGATTATAGGGAAAACGTCAAACACATGCCTTGACAAAGAAGTGTTATTAGATATGTCATCATAAAGAAGACATTGTTCTTGGGTAATCTATGTAACTAAACAACTAATTCTTTCAAAATGACATCAACCCATTTGAAAATGCAACTATTTTTGTATGTCTCATGAAGGACATAGAAAAATTATTTTTAGAACATGTGATGTATTTTCTAGCCCTACTACATGGGAAAAGAGCCAACTCCCTAATAGGTTTCCTAAACAAATAAATATATAAAAGAGAAATATAAGAAGGAACATCAAAAGTTGCAGAAATGAATTCCCAGACAACGTCAATATCACGTCCTTTTGGTTGCAGGAAAGTATTTGTGATGGAAAATTCTAAATGCTTTTTTGGGTCTAGTAACTTGAGTAACCATTTGAATTCATTGGGATTTAGAGGAAACTTTGTCTCTCCTATCTTAATTTCCCTCTTTCTTAAATCAAAATTATTGCACCAAGGCAAGAATTTCTTTGAAATCAATGACCTCCAGAAGACACCCAACATTTGCTAATTGAGTAGTCCAAATCTTGTTACTTGGTTTCTCTTCCATTGAAATATTCACACATAACTCATATTTTATCTATGAGTGAAAGTTATCGTTGATCTTATCAAGCGAGTTAATCATATAGCTACAAATAAGTCCTTTCCCTCGCCTGCTACCCACTTTTAATTTGCAACAAAAAAATACTAAGTCATTGAATAACGTATTCAAATCTCATTTCACTTTACAATTCTTTGTTTTCTCCACAAACATTGGTTGATGCTATTTCTTGTGTGAAAACCATTACACATGAGACTCTAAATAAATAGCAATAAAAGATACCAAAACCAACTTTTACAGACAGTGATAAGAAAAAAAATTGAAATTCCAAAAACATCCTGTCCATTTTCTTCACATTTTTCCCCTACTTTAATATGATTAACACATGTGTCGTAAGAAACAAAAATTTAGGATATACAATAAGACATGTTGTCTACCAAACCGATAGATTTTCCCACATGGCTAAAAATCACAGTAATCTGAATTTTTTTGATTTTTTAATAAAAAATTGACAATGTAAGTCTTTGAATAATGTTTTGTAATAGTAGAAATCGATTCAACATCAATAAAAACCCCATCGGAAACTTTTCCCTTACCATAAAAAATTTCCACAAAGTGGTTTTTTCTTCAATAAGATCCAACAGGACGAATGTTGACACCTGATTGGCACCCAATATCATTAAAATTTAAACTTGTAACCTCAACTCACAAAAATTTACTGCCATATTTCTTGCCAAAATTTATTTTATTTTTCCGGTCAAATTTAAGCACTCGCAATAATATCCGTAATAGCTACAAATAGTAAAGGGTAAAAGGACATTAACAAATAAATATTATGCCAACACATATTTAGCTACTTTCTATGATAAATCAACTTGACAGTTGGTCCCACTACTTTATAAAACCAAACAAAATTTTATTTATGAATAACTTGACAAAGATATTTGTTGTAAAATTTGACTCACAATTACAATGCAATGGGAACCTTATTCAACACACCTAGATTTAAGTTTAAACTCTTTGATTTCTACATATGAAAAAATAATTTAATTATTGAATGTTGATATTTTAAACTTTGAGTCAGTTTCAATCAAATTTGAAGACTCGTAAAACTATCAATAATAGCCACAAATAGAAAAGTTACCTTCTATGAAGAATTGAATTGATAATTCTCCCCACTACTTTGAAAAACCAAACCAAATTTGATTTACAAGTGACTTGACGCACCCATTTATCACAAAGTTCGTCATGCATACAAATTTTAAACTCCTCTATTTTTGCGAGTGCGAAAATAATTTTATTATTGAAAACTAAAACTTTAATTTATAGTGTAAGAGGCATAACTAGAAAAAAAAAATTGTAAACTAGAAATAACACATATTTTATCGATTAAATACTTATTACTATTATGCCATATTATATTAAGTCTCCTTTTAATGGATCCCGACAAGTACTGCTCTATGAAAAAATGTAAGTGTAGAACAAATATGGGAAATGTTGATACCTTGTGTGTATCAGCACACACAATAAATTGAGTGTTTTCAATTAATAAGAGAAAAGACATTGGAAAGATTAAAAATAATTAAAAAACAACAACTTCGACTAAACTACACAAGTCAAGGAACGAAAACTAACATTATGTCATAAAGTTCCAACATAACACAAATGGATATATGATCAAATGCATCAAAACTGTTATAGACGACATGTTGAATAATTAGAAATTGAATAAAGTAAAGTGAATTATAATCTATTGATTTAGTATCAATGTTCTATGTGTCATAAGAAACATAAATTTACCATACAAAACAAGTTTGAACTAATTGTAACCATGATAATTATCTAAGAAAATTCCAAATGCAAACAAGAAAATGTCAAAAGTGAATTAGTCTAAAAGCTTGTAGTATCATAGAGCTTCTGTATTTTTGCACTACTATTATTTTCCACAATTTAATAGAAATTCCTTTGAAACACCGTTGAAGTTTCAAGCTCATCTTCGAAGATAACAATTTATGTAGGGAAAAAAAATCTCGAATAATACTCCAAGATCTTAAATTGAATTTGCAAAGATAAAATGCTACATGATCCGCTACTCGAAATATGTAAACAATTAGAAAAGGCTCCTATCAATATCAACAAATAGCTTCCTTCCTTGATCCGTCGACGATTTTGAAATGCTTATCTAATCATTTGCCTATATATCACCACCTGTATGATAGGAAGTCATTATATTGGACATAAAGTTGACATCCACGTCTCTCTATCATTCGAATGTTTATTATTACTACTATTAGTCCCTGTTGTTGTTATTATTATTATTATTAATTCAGAAATCTAAAAATTAGAATGAAGTCACTAGAAATAACATTTATCCCTAACTATACTAGTTATTTTGAATGTTTCCATACTTGTTTCCCTAGAAATCAACACCTCCCACTATTTTGAGTCTAAAAAATGATGCAAAGATAAAGCCACCATCCATATTATTTATCATGCCAATGTATGTCCTTGATTAATAGAAGATAGAATTTAGAATTGCAAGTCTTCTTAGCATTCAATTCACTAAGTACACACTTTCCCATGCATTCAAAAAAACACATAAGAATTAAAAGATCAAATATAGAAACATGATTTTCATATACTTTCAACATAACAAAAATGTGTGTGTGTGGAATTATAGAGAAAATCCATGTGTGCACAAAAATATCTCAATCTTTCATTGTACGAACCTTCGCACTTCTCACAATCTTTTACAAACATGATTTTTAAAGCATTAAAATGTTATTACTAATGTATACTTTCAAAATAGAAAAAATTCATATTTACTCTATAGATAAATAAGAAATCGAAACATCCCTTGAACTTCCCTCATTCTACTCAAACCCCACACATCTCTCATTCCACATATGCATTTGTTCTCCACATAACCATGACACCTGCACAACCACCTCCGTAAAACTTTGTTCATAAAAATACTTATGGATTCAAGAATATCCTTCCATAAGTTGTCGAAAATTGAAGTTGATATTAGTAAATGTGGGTTCTGTATATCAATGGATGAAAGCATTTATTATGAAACACATTCCTAAATAAGAATCAAACAAGAGATTTGTATATTTATTATTTTAATAAACATTGGATAAATTCTCCACATATGCTACCTTTGGACAACATATTCCATTGTGTGTACAAATCTCTCAACATTTCATTGTATGAGCTTGCACACTCTCTAGAATCTATTAATAATAAGATAGGAAATTCTCTTGTGCACAATCTACTAATATCAAAATGAATTACAATTAAAATATCCTTCTGCACTTCCCTCATTCCTTGAAAATTTTCCACGTGCATTTGTTCTCTACATAACCTCTAGACACGCACAACCACCTCCACACAACCTTTTCAACACAACTACTTTGATACTAAATAACACCGTTAATTATTTACATCCGAAACTAATATTAATTAATCATAATACGTTGTGAAATACATCCCTAAATAAGACTTAACAAAGAGATTTATATATTTATTGTTTTAATGAACTTTGTTAGGTCCCTATAATACTAGTGTAGACCCAATATTATTATTGTTGTGTCCCATTTATCCCCCATATTTTTATTGTTATAACCCATATAAGCCCACTATTGTTATTGTTGATTGCTTACACTATTATTGTTATGTAGGCCCTGATTATATTGTTACCCTGTAGACTCCTATATATACCAAAGAGGTATTTTCATTTGTATCATCCAAGAATTGCTCATTTATGTGATGTAAAATGAGGTTGCCACATTGAAAAGATGTATTTCCAATTCGTTGATCTATATTTTCTTTCTTTTTCGTGATCGGGCTGCATACCATTTGGCATATGAGCTTTGGATCCTAGTGTTTCACTGCTTCAAACGGGACATCTTATAATTTTCACTATAACTTTTTTTGAATGAGGCTTCAAGAGCTAAAATTTTGACATCGTGGATTTGAAATCATGGTGAACATCTTGAACAAATTTCAGAGCTTGGTTCACTATGTTCTGAGAGATATGATTCAAAGGAGTTAGTGTTTTTGTGTGCTCCATAATTCTATTTCAAATAAGAATCTCAAGGAAAATCATTATAACTTGCATTTCAGGTATGAAAATTCCATTTCATTAATAGTGACTAAATTTGGCAGACTCGAGCTTCTTACGTATATATTTCAAAGTTGAATGCTAAAATAGTGACATGTCGAATTATGTACAAGTTAGTTATATTGAACTAGTGTATAATCAGATCATTGTGGGATATTAGGAATAACTTCATCCTGAAGAATCCAATCAAATTATAACTTGCGTAATTAAAAACAATACATAGAGAGCGACTAAAGGAAAAAAATTTAGACCTTGGGGAGTCAAAATTATAGAGATACAATAGTTTCAGGGGCCAAGCTCCAAAAGCCAACGAAAAATGGGTAGCATTTTTTAAATTTTCATAAATTTTGTTTGAGAAATAATTTGAAGTGATTCAAAGGGAATATTGAAGCATACACACCATTACTTAGTTCCAATATTACTTACAACAACAAAAAATGGATACACCTATTGGGAATCATGATTGTCGTTTCACCAAAACTAGAGGTGTTAGTGAACGATCACATTGCTAGAGATAAGGATACTTGAGAGGTGGTTAGTTCATGTCACAAAAGCCACATGGAGTGCTATTTTATCTAATATATGACAATATGACCCTAATGTAACCTGGGTGTATATCGAACTCATGACCTACACTCTAATACCACTTCTTGGGAATAATGATTTCCATTACACCAAAAATTGTAGGTGTTAGTCAACGATCGCATCGCTAGAGATAAGAATCCTTGAGAGGAGGTCATTCCATGCATTAAACACATGGGTAGCATTGGTTTATCCAATGTCCAACAAAACCCAGTGAGCAACCATAAAGCTCTACTATGATGCATGAAGAATGGGAAGAAATGCAACATGATATATCGAAGTTACAAGACCAGGTAAGAGAAACCAAAAATGAATTGAGGGTGATGAATGTTAAGATCAATTGTTTATAAAAAAATATAAAATGGTACGTGGATGGTTTAAAAGTTGACATGGAAGGTTTGAAGGAAGTTTTGACACAGTCGCTGTAAGAAAGACTTCTGAATGGTGACAAGGTAGTCCATGAAAATCTTGAGAACAAAAGGAATATGAATCACAATTGTTGAGACTCTAACCTAGGATGAAGATCAACCATATTCTGAAGATTTATATGAGGAAGTTTGATGGTAGGGATTCAACGACATGGATACTACAGATGAAGTAGCTCTTTGATCTTCGTGATGTGCAATACACATAAAAGGTACATGTTGCATTTTATATTTAGAATCAAATCCGTTTGTGTGGTATCGATGAATTTGTTATCGTAAACCATTTGTCACTTCAATAATTCTTATTGAGGAATTTATATAACATTATGAGGACACAAAGAGAAATAAATTTTTTAGCCAATTGATAAATCCCAAAAAAAATGTTTTAATTGGGGAGCACATTAAGGACTTCCAAAGATTGAAATCAAGGTAACTAATATTCTAGAGGAGAATATGATTGATGCCTTCATAGGAAATTTAAAGTGTAACATCTATCATGGGGATCACTTTTGGGAAAATAAGTCATTAGAGAATGCATTTATTGGGGAAAGAAAAGTTGAAAGAAAATTTATACAAATAATTCTATCACTCATAACTCTGAATATGGAAGTTTTGTTACTCCTAGCCTCTCACAACCTACAAGATTGAAACCATAACAAATTGATGAAAAAGAAGAAAAAAATACATTATTATAGTTGTGATAGAAAATATAATAAAGGTCATAAGTGCACTAAGAAGAAATTAGTTTACATATATTGTGAAGAGGGGGGGAAGGAATAAGAAACATCAAAATAAGAAAATATGACTACAAGAAAAAAAGACATTGGTGAGGGTCGAAAATGTCACCATAAGCTCATTGGTGACAGTCAAAAGAGCCTCTATCACCAAAAACTAAATGTCACAAGAGGTGGTGTTGCCAAAAGTATAGGTGATGTTGTGGCATTCAAGGTTCGTTACCAATAATGATTTATAATGATGGATAGTGACCATAAAATTTCATATGAGTAATTGTAATGGAACTTAGCTTCTGTCACAAAAAAAATGAATGTTAGCGAAGGTGACGTCACCAAAAGTATAGGTGTTGTGGTGATATTCAAGGTCTGCCACGAATAATTATAATAATGATGGATAGTGACCATAACCATTTCATTTAAACAACAAATTTATGGAAATGGACCTTTAATGGTCATCACTATTGATGCATATATATTTTTACGGTCATTGGCTATCTCCATTTCATATTTTGATGAGGGTAAAAAAATTTCACCATAAGCGCATTAGTGAGGGTCGAAAAATATCACCATAAGTTCATTGGTGAGGGTCAAAAAATGTCACTATAATCTCTTTGGTGAGGGTCGAAAAATGTCAGCATAAGCTCATTAGTGACAGTCAAAATATCCTCTGTCACCAAAAACTAATAGTAATAATTCCATATGAATATTAGAGAACGATGGAATCGAACCACCAACCTCATACCTGAAAGGGAGGTGCTCTTGCATTGAGCTATAACATTGAAACTTTTTAAATTTAAACTATAAAACTTTCGATAAATTATAAAACTTTGTAAAGTCTTCGTAAATATTTTACTAAACAAGAAAAATAGCATCGAAGTTGCAAGTCCCTACCTAATGGTTATGGAAGTTATGAAAATTGGGTGGAGGAAAAAATAGTTATGTATAAGATACTCAATATGTTCAATTGAATACTCAATTAGAAGTGAAACTTTGAAGACATTTATAGCCTATAAATGAGCTATAATTATCAAACATAAAATGTGTAATTACACCAAAGTAAACTTGTGAATCATGTAAATTTATTATGGCAACATAAAAAAATGCCTCTAAAAAACTGATTTGTATGCCAAAAAGTAAAAAATTGTGATTCTCATTATTAATTAATTAAGATGTCAAAATAGAATGATCAATAACAATGATCATCAAATGTAACCCCTAAACATATGTTAAAATTGTAAGAACAATGTTTGGCGAATATCCGTTACACCAACAAAATATCTAAGGGGCATTCAAACACTTCCAAATCCACACCAAGCACAAGTATCCAAAGATGTAAATGCATGGATACAAAAAAACCACTCTCTACCTATTAATGATAAATATGTCTTCCCACAAGTACTTCAACAAGCAAAGGTGTGTGAAGACAATAACCTCAAAGTAAAAGGAACTACACAATACAAAAATACACTTCATCCCCTATCTACCTTTATAGAATAGATCCATAGATAATAGGATTATAGTGAGAAAAATAAATATCGTAAGCAGAATATAACCAACAAAAAAATATACTAACTTGAACATGATTGCTATACTAAAAGCATGATTGATTATACACTTAATAAAATGACATTTACTTCTTTAGTAAAAAGGAGAAAATGCCAACCTATTTTTTGTTATCCTATAGAATAAATCATCTATGTATGTTACTAGGTTTTTGTGCTACACTCAATGCTTTCTCTCCAACATTAAAAAAAGAGTGGTTGTAGAGGAAGCCATTCCTTGCCAACTTTATTTTGTAGGTCAGTATACTACATTGCTGGTGTTTTTTATACTTTGTCTTCAAAAGTCCTAATCAGGTAAAAGAAGAGGCTTTGAGGAAAAGGCATATGAAGAAAAAACGTTATCATCAACAACATAAAGGAAAACTAGAACTATATTCCATAGTCGTGTAAGCGCAATAAATGATCCAAAAATGGGTGCAAATCAAAATCCAATGAACCAAAATTAAGGCAGAACACATTGTATTGAAATTTGAAGTGAAATATTGCATTAGGAGCTACAGGACCACATCTCCATATTGTAATACTATTTATTTTCATTCCTCATTGACAATAGCTAAGGCGTTAATAACGTTGTTGATTTGTGTTATAATTCCCCACATTAGAGACAATTTAAATAAACACTTCTCAACTAGTTTTGTGGAGATTATAGAAAAACATAATCAACAACATTAATGAAATTCAAATAATATTCGGAGGTGGGATCGAAACGCTCTACAACTTGAAAAAAACTTGAAGTTGGTGCTAGTTTTGGTTTTAGGGTTTCATGGTGGGTCGCGCAGGAGGGAGCACTACTCCCTCCTACAGTCAAGCCATCACGGAGGGAGGTAGGGAGGTAGGAGGGAAACTGTTCAAAATACCAATGGAAAAGACTGTAGAAACAAGAGGAAAGGAAACAGTGGGATGCAATGAGATTCCAAATCAAGAAGAAGAACAATAAGACTCTGGTCTAGAAAGGGAGAAGGGAGGCAGTAGCAAGAAAATGCCTCAAATGAAAACTATGAGAGCTTGCAAGACCAAATCGAGTGTCATCCCTAGGGTCATATTAAGTGATCCTATGATTCAAGCACATAGGGACCATATGAGAGAACATGTGATCATCTACAATTTTATGGGAATATGGCCAACGAAGAGAGCTTTACACATCTGGATCAGGAGTCACTGGAATGCCAAAGGAGAGATACATTTGCATTTGGATTCAAAGGGCTTCTTCACGGTTGTGTTTGCGAGCCTAGAGGACAAGGATAGAGTGTTTGAAGGGGGGGCGTACTTCTATGCTGCAACAAGACTTTACATGCGGTCATGGACAATGAACTTTGTCCCGGAACGGGAAACATTCACATCTGTACCGGTTTGGATTAGACTGTACTCAGTACCTCTAGACTACTGAAACCAGAGTCACTAAAAATTATAGGGAACAAGCTGGGGCATTTTGTGAAAATATTAGAAGCAACTCTCAAAGGTAAATATACCTCCTTCGCTAGAATATGTGTGAAAATGGATCTATCTGGAGCCCTCCTGGATGTAATAATATTAGAGGTATATGATGAGGAATGGATGCAAATGGTAGACGATGAGCACATACCTTTGAGATGCCAAAAATTGCATGAACATGGCCATCTATTCAAAGATTTCCCCACAAAATATATGGAAAATAGTGGAAAGACCCCTATGGACAAAGATCATGAGGGTTTTACCAAGGTTGGAGGAAAAGGGAAAGGGGGAAAAAGATCAAATAAGAAGACAAGTGAAGACAAATAGACTAGACACCATAGCTTCAAAATCCTCAAGGAAGTGGAGAAGAACGTGGAAACAGACCGAGTCAAGGATAACATCCCTAAGGAGCAGGATATGGAAGTTGAAATGGAGGATATCCCAGTGAATGATTGGCAAATAGAGGGACTACAAAGCTGCATGGAGATCAACAAGGACAAGGAAATGACCCCAAGTGAGGCAGGCACGGAGGATCATGAACTGCAGGAGATACTATATAGAGAAAATCTAGTTCTAGAGCAATTTTTGGAACAAGGAAAGAACAAAGGGGTGGACTCACTACCTTAAGAAGATTATGATCGAGTCCAACAACTCTATCTATGGAGGGCACAATCAAAGGGAACTAGAGTCAAAAGAAACCACAAAAGCCAAGAATAGAGTGGGGTAAAAGTGATGGAGAACCCGTAGGCATCATCTACAAAAATCTCACGAAGGAAAAAAGGAAGGAAAAGATGGAATGAGCTGCTAACGAAGTGTGGGAAACTAATGATTAACTTAGGTAAGATGAAAGATTATTGCGGAGGCTAAGGTTATTGCCAAGGTTGCCCAGTTCCATCATCAGAAACTCAGGGAGGCTATTGAGATCGAAAGAAGGCCTAAAAATCTCAATAGAGATGACGGCTGGAAGATCAGTAGATGTTGGATCCCTGCCCTTTCTTCTTAGTCTCCCCCCCCCCTCTTTCATGTTTTTCGCTTTTGTCGTTCCCCTAGAGCCTTCCTATCTCCTATGGTTTATCCTTTTTGGCTTTGGACTCTTTCCAGGCCTTCTCCTGCTTATTTTGTGTCGCTCCTTTTTCCCGGATTGATATTGGTATCTATTATTATAGCTAATATTTATTTACTTATTATTATTATTATTGTTATTTATTATATATATATATATATATATATATATATATATATATATATATATATATATATTTGTATTTTAATTAATTAATTATTTATCTATTAACGAATATATTATTATTATTATTATTATTTTGCTTATTTTTATTGTTGAGTCGTCCCCTTTCCCTAATTATTATTGTTATAACAAATATTTATTTACTTATGTTTTTATTATTATTATTTTTATTTATTAGTTCTTCGTAACTAATTTATATATATATTATTATTATTTTATTATATACTAATTTTATTTATCTATTAAGGAATATATATTATTATTATTATTTTATTATTTTTCGTCACTAATTTATATATATTGTTAGTATTGGTAATTTATCTATTTATTAATGGATATATATCATTGTTATTTTCTTATTAGTATTTACTTTATTATTTCTTTCATAACTAATTTATAGATATTATTATTATTATTATTTATTTATTTATAAAAATATATATAAATATTTTTATTTATATATGTTATTATTATTTTATTATTTTTCGTCACTAATTTTTTTATATATTGTTAGTATTGGTAATTTTTCTATTTATTGACGGATATACATCATTGTTATTTTCTTATTAGTATTTACTTTATTATTTCTTTCATAACTAATTTATATATATTATTATTATTTTTATTTTTATATAGATTTTTATCTATTTATTTATTTATCTAGCGAATATATATTATTATTATTTATTTATTTGTTGATTTGTATTATTATTATTTATTTTATTTAATTACATTTACCTTATTTATAAATAAGTTAGGTCTTCAATTTAACTAATTCCCATTTAATAAAAAATTTTAATTATTAAATTATACATTTTAACTAATTATTAAAGTAAACCCCTTCTTAAATTATTTCATTTATATAATTATATATTTATATATAGGTATGGTCATTACTATCTTCCTTGAAATAATCAATTTGACTGTCCCTAAGTCAAAGCTAGCCGTTAATCTAGATAGCTGTTGGAGGCCCTGCTCATACTATTTAACACGCAAAGCTGGATCTGTTTCTTCAACTTGTCCTGACGATGAGCCACACTTGCTGGCTCGAAACGCATCGACAAAGGTCTTTCTATATGTGATTTACGTCGAAGCTCTTCTTATAACTATTATAGATCACAGAAGTCTCAATTCAACAATGAAAGATCTTACCAGCTACTCTTTTACTAACCTTTCTTAAAGAGCTCACAACCTGGAATATTAGAGGGTTAGGGAGTAGAAGAGAAAAGAGAAATCTCAACAATAGATTAAAAGAGGAAAAACCAAACATGGTATTTATTCGAGAAACAAAATGCTCAATGGAAAAAATAAGAGAAATCCATAATAAATGGTTAATTAAGTATGATTTTTTAGAGGTGAAAGCCATTAACTCTGTAGGAGGGATTCTCACACTATGAGATCTAGGGAAGCTGGGAATTTTGGATGCTGAAGCATCCAGGAACTCTCTTTCTCTGGTGCGCCAGCCTATAGGGGACAAGGAGACCTACATGATAACTAATGTGTATGGCCCTCAACAACATGCAGAGAAACTTAAACTTCTTAACTCCTTGGAAGGTCTCAAAGCACGTTATCCCAACATACCCTAGATTCTAGCAGGTGATTTCAACATGATAAGATCTCTCTCAAAGAAAAAAGGAGGTGCCAGACAGCTGGGTAGAGACTCTGAAGCCTTCCAAGATTTCCTCATGAACATGGGAACAGTGGAGACCAAAACTACAAATGAGACTTTCACTTGGAATAACAAAAGAGGTGTAGTTTCCCAAGTGACATCAAAACTGGATAGGTTTATTGTCTCTAAGGAGCTCATCCTCATAGGAGCAGCCATATCAGTGTCCATTCTACCCTTTTCTGGCTTAGATCATTGGCCTATACAGCTAGAAGCTTCCTTTATGGGCACACCGAGGAATAGGCCTTTTATATTAGAAAATGCTTGGCTCTCTGACCCCAACTTCACCAGAAACATTTCCAATTGGTGTAAGGAGGATTTGAACATCCAGGGTACTAATATGTTCATTGTCCAACAGAGATTAAAAATACATTAAATCCAAACTCAAAGATTGGAAAAAAAAAGAATTTGGTGATATCATCAAGACCAGAATGAGTACGGAACAAAAGCTCTAAGAGGTCAATATGATCAATATCACAGAGGGCTTCAATGATGAAAGACAAAAACTGACTGATTCTCTACAGGAAGAATGGGAGAAATGTTGTCTACAAGAAGAAACCTTTTGGAGACAGAAACCCCAGATCTAGTGGATCAAAGAGGGAGAAAGGAACACTAAGTTCTTTCACAAATATATTATGGCTCACAGAGCACATAATAGAATCAACAAGCTAAAGGACTCTCAAGGTTTTGAACTTGTCACCCACAAGGACATGGAGTCGACTCTAGTACAACACTTCTCGGACATTGCAAAGGAGCCAATGGAAGACAGATCTAGGTTCATTGCGAAGATCACTCAGTACATTCCCAGGTTGATCACCCATGAGGACAACCACAATCTCAATAGGCCAGTCTTGGAAGAAGAGGTTAGTGAGGTGATGAAGGAAATGCAAAATGGAAAAGAACCAGGACCAGATGGCTTCAATGTCGATTTCTTCAAAGCCTACTGGGATACAGTCAAACAGGACATACTCGAGGTAGTTGAAGACTCAAGGCAACGCAAAAAGGTTCTAAAAGCACTAAACACAACCTTTATAGCTTTAATCCCAAGAAAGAAAAATGTTGTCACCCCAGATGGGTTCAGACCCATAGCCTTATGTTATGTGGTTTACAAAATCATCTCCAAAGTGATAGCCAACACACTCAAGCCACTAATACCTTTGCTCATATCTGAGGAGCAAGCTGGCTATGTGGAGGGAAGGTAAATTCTTAACAACATTATCCAATCCCATGAGGTGGTACACTCTCTCAAACATAGCAAGCAAGTAGGTATGATCATCCGATTAGACGTCGTGAAGGCCTATGACAAACTCTACTGGTCTTACATCAGAGACATTCTTAAAGCATATGGCTTTAACCAAAACTAGATAAGATGGGTTATGGATTTAGTCACCTTGACCAGTTTCTCCATTATTCTTAATGGAGCTCCCCCCAATACTTTTACACCTTCGAGGGGTCTCAGACAAGGTGATCCGCTCTCTCCCTTCCTCTTTGTACTCATGATGGAAGGGCTTGGTAGAGCACTCAAAATGGAAAATGTTGAAGGTAGAATTTAGGGAATCAAGCTCACCCCAGATGGAGAGGCCAACACTCATCAATAATTTGTGGATGACACGATGCTGCAAGGTGTACCCACAGTTAGGGAGGAAAAAGCAATCAAAGATATCTTAAATGACTTCACTATGGTAGCAGGCACAAAGGTAAGCCAAAGCAAGTCCAAGGTTTTTTTTCTTTAACACTAATATTGAAGTATAGAGAAATATCACCAGAATTCTGGGTTTTCAAAGGGAACAGTTACCTTCCAAATATCTAGGCATTCCTCTTAGTGACAAACCCTTGTGTAAGCATATTTGGGAACCAATTTTAAACAAGCTTCAGGACAAAATCAGCAATTGGACATACAGAGCTTTAATCTTTGCAGGGAGTCTGGTGCTCACCAAGGCGGTATTGCAGGCCATTCCCATTTTTATGTTTGCATCTATCCTAGCTCCTTAGGGCATAAAGCAACAAATAAAAAACATTCAAAGGAATTTTCTGTGGGGCAGAGGGGAAAATAAAAATAAGTGGGCTCTAGTTGCCTGGGACAAGCTCTGCAAACCCAAAAGCCATGGTGGTTTTGTTCTGGAGGATTCGGAGACTCTGAGTCATGCTTTGGGAGCCAAGCTATGGTGGCGATGGATCAAGGAGTCGAGAGCACCATGGGCCAAGCTATGGACTCAAACATACGCCAAGAACTAGCAGGAACAGGATCACATTAGAATGATAGGACAAATCAGGGGCTCACACATCTGGAACCTTGCATGGGAGAACAAAAGCATTGTCCAGAAGCACTGTTTTTGGGAAATTAGAGCTGGGGACCAGGCTCACTTCTAGGAGGACAGCTGGAAACAGGAACCCATCCTGAACATGAATGAATTGGTATACCTCAAAAGGGACACAAACATCAAAGGTCTCTTATTAGTAAAAGACTTCTAGGATCAAGGGAGGAACAAGGATAAATGGAGGAAATGGAAGAATCTAAGTTACAATGAAGAAAGCCCTTTGAAGGGCATGGTAGAGGCTCTTGCTAAGGATGTAGAGCAAAAAAGGATTTTGGCCTCCTCTTCTCCTAACCAATTAAGATGGGGCAAGAACAATGAAGGTAACTACAATCTCAAAGAGGCTAATTAGGCAATCACTAGATTTAACTTGGTAAAAGCTGAGAAAGTTTGTCAGGAGCTATGGCAAACCTCTCAATGGATGAAAATAAAATTATTTATCTGGCTTGTTCATCAAAGGAAAATCCTAACTTGGGAAAACCTTATGAAGAAAGGTTTCATTGGCCCCTATAAATGTCAGCTTTGCGGCTTGCGGGAGGAAACGATTGAACATTTGCTTGATCTGTGTTCCTTTAATATCAAAATTTGGGATTGGATGGCCTCAAGCTTCAGATAGAACCACAGGGACAGGCTCAACATATCCAATACATTATCAAAATGGAGGAAAAACTTCTTAGAAAATGAAATCATCAACAAATCCTGGATGCTAACTCCAGGCTTTGTCATCTGGAATATTTGGAAAGAAAGAAACAGAAGAATCTTCAAAAACAAAGCAAGAGAACCCCAACTTATCATCAACAAGATTTTGAAATAGCTCAAGGAAATAGTTAGAAGCATTCTGAGAATGAAACCGATGAATCCTCCTCTGCCTAAGGAGATACAAATTCTTATTAATTTGGATCTTCAAGCCATCAACCTTGGGGAAGCTAGCTTTGGTGGAGCCATTAGGGATCCTGAGGGACATATAAAATACATCTTCCATGGACACCTGGAAAATGGCACCAACAACATGGCAGAACTTCTGGCATTAGATCAATGTATGGAGATCCTAGTGGAGGCAAACTCACAAAATTTCATAATCGAAGCTGACTCGGAATCGGTCGTCAAAGCAGCCAAGAAGATTCAAAATGGAACCTTGCTAGACAAAGTGTCAAAGCACTGGAGGCTGCTGTAGGTGTTTCACCGTGTCCAATTACACTTACAAATCCTTAAAACAATAATATTTGTGCACGTTAGAAGAAAGGCAAACATGGTTGCAAACAGGTTGGCTAATGAAGGGGTGGTCAACAAGGACAGGGATTCTCGGCAACCATGGGAGATTCTTCCTGTCGGGCAACTATGGGAGGACCGTTCCACTCTAGCAAAGGTAAACTAGGATTCATGGTTGAACAGTGCTAATACTAGAAATAGAGATGGGCAGGATAGTGCCCAATTTGTCATCGGTCTCTGTTCGTAAACTCTCATCTCTTTTCCTTGGGCATTAGAATGACAGAGGAAGGTTTCAAGGTGAGCGATAACACAGATTAGATGGCTGAGATTCTCTTCGCTCAATGGGTTTTTGTTAGCAACTCCCGAGGGCTAGTTTGGAAAGGAAGGAGGTGGACAGATTGGCAGTCTTGGATGGATGATCTCCACCCAGTGATACCACGGATGCAAAACCACAAGTGGTATATCACATGGGCTTCGGCTAGTTTCCAGCTTAATGGAAGAACCACATGATTCCATTCAAGAGATGATGCGTGGCATAGATATGAGAGAGAAAGCCACTCTCATCACACGGTTAACCTTCGTAAAACTCTGTCGCATGATATCTCTGTGGGGCGTTGGATTGGGGCATTTCTTTCAATAGTTGAGATCAATCGTGCTATTCACTTAAAGGTTCAGGACCCGACTTATTCAGGTGGACCCCATCTTGATAAGATTATGGGTAGGTCCACCAAGAGCCACATGGCCCTTGATGGGACCATCTAGGGGCTCGACACCCCACAAGACCAGGTTCAAAGATCGTATAGGCCTAATGGGTTTTTGAGCGGCACCAAGGTGGGTTCCACAAAACCCAAAAACCACAAGTGGTTTATTGTGTGGGACACAGGCGGTATCAGGTTTTGGAGCAATTGCATGCGATTCCATATAGAAGGCAACACATGGCAAGGAGAGGTGGTGGAAAACCGCTCTCATCATGCGGTTAACCCCCTTGCTTCTTGTCTACGTGATATCTAGGATGGTCGTCGGATCAGGACTCTGATTTCAACGGCTCGGATTGATCGATCTTATTGCTTATTGGTGAATAGTTTGGGGCTTGTACTAATCGACACTATGTGGTTCTTGTCAGTTATCTAAGGGCTTCATCCCTGTTTTGTTTAGGATCTACTGTTGTTGTAGGAGGGTCAGTTTATGGTCTTGAATTGTCAGGCAGCTATTAGCCGTGTTTATTGGTTGTGTTGCCCATACTGTCTCAGACCCTATGTAAATTATGTAATTTACTCTGATTAATAGAAGGTTTGTCTCTTGCTTATCAAAAAAATAAATTCAAATAATATTCATGAAAATCCCAACTACTTTCATGAACATATTAGTAGGAAGTTCAATGTAAAAGAAACATAGTCAATAAAGCATAGAATATAGGGAAAACATTTATCAAAAGAATGCATAGGAAAAACAAATGAAGTAAAGAATCTACCTTGTATAGAGAATTACAAAAATAGACCGACATGCATGGCTTACATAATGCAATTAAAAAAAAAAAACTTGAATCAAAGTAAGGCCTCCTCATATTATGCAATGTTTAGCATACCTCATAGGCATACAACTAGGCTTGTTCTCCAAGAACTACTTGCATAACGTAAAGGAATGTTGACTATAGAAGCCTCACCTCAATCGGTCTCATCTGGCTTCAGCTCCCATATGAGAGAAGCATAAACAGGAGACAAGAAGCCAAGCTAGACAAAAATTGAAGAGAAGAACATGCATCTAATCTAGACAATTGGTTAGCCACATGTAGCAGAGGGCTCAAGAAATTATGGTGAAACACATTTGGTTTGATCCATCATCGTAGGTAAATGCCACTTTCTATCATCAATTCATTGAGCCTCATTTACCTAACATACACTAGGCTAGAAATTAGCTATGTTGTTTGATATTTTTATGATTAACACAAGAACCAATGCTAAGTCACTAGAAACTATAAAATGAATTGAAAGAGATTCAGAGTTCTATGTAATATAGCTTAGAATATAGAAAAATTATTATTTATTCTTGATAGGATACATGAAATCAGATCTTTGAGGTTCCATTGATGACATGAAATCCACCTCTAGATTTGTTTTATTTTTAGGATCTAGTCCTGTGTCATGGGGGAACAAGAAGTGGAAATTTGTTTCTCAATCTTCCACTGAAGTAAAATATTTCACAATAGGAGGATTTTTTTTCAAAAGCAACTACATTGCATACTTGCAAGATTGGGTGTACCAAAAATACATCAGATAATCTTGTAGTTCGTTAATTAAGGTGTTTTATAACTTGTTTTCAATCTACTATTTCCTTAGCACAGAAAATACATCGAGGTTTAGTACTAATTCAAATGCTAACATGTTCAACAATACAACATGTAGCTCTAGTTTTCTTCCCTCAAGATTAGTTGCATATATCTTCACCAAGTCACTTGCACGTCAGAATATTGAGGAATTCCAAGTCTCTCTCTTGTACTTCTAAAAGTATGAATTAATTAAGGGGGATGTTAGAATAATTACATCATAGTATGTGTAAATAAACCAATGTAAATGAGGTGTTGGGCAGAAAAAAACTTAAAAATAGAATACATTTAGTCAATTCTATTAGAATTCTCAGAACAAGTTTGAGATCCTAATATATATGAACTAAGTTAGCTATTTTGTATAAAATATGCATATGCTACAATGAATAAAACAATACTACTAACTCTATCTTTTTGTTGTGAAGTTTTATATTCTACACCAATATGGAATATATTTTGTTAGCCAACTGCAAATTAATGTACATGTCAAACACGAAATCAACTAGAAGCCATTTATATGACTTTTGGGGCACAATTGCTACACTAGAAATATTTAAATTCCCCTTGTGTAAATATATTACTATCTTTAAAGATCTATCATATTATAGGACCAGAAGCATAGCCCCATAGTTAATGGAGATCTTATCTTCCATAGGTACTGAGAGAAGATTACCTTATGGATGTGTATTTTACTATTTTTATACCTACTTTTAGTGGCTTGCACCCCTAATTGGACTGATTAAGATCTGCACTACGCTGACATTTAAAAATTTACATAGCTATATAAATCATCTAGTAGGATAATGAGACACTATATTAAAACTCTTAGTCGGAACATTTATGGAGCATACCAAGAAGAAAAATTCAACATTTCATCGCTAATTCAATAACTTCGACAGTAGAGGGATTAACCTTATATGATAGTGAAAACATTCCATCTACCTACATCTTTTATGATATTTTTGAAGGCTATTTCTTGAGTTAGAGAAGCAAATCCTTGTGATCTTAGAGTCAATGTTGCAATGCAAATATTGTTTTAGGGAATCTATCACCGAGGGTCCAAAAATAAACTAATAAAAAATGTTGAGAAAGCTATTGGAAGTTTTTGACTTGTAGATATAAGCTATAAAATCATTAATGAGCCTATTTTCTTCAAAAACTAAATAAGAGTTGAAAACAAATGGGAGAATGCCAACAAACCACTGACAAACTAATTGGGATGGAATGGTCATTTTTCCAAACTTTTGAGATAAATTATGCCATATATAAACCACTCCACATCTGGTTACTCACTAGCAAAATAAAATTTCAAAGGTAATTTAGATTTCTTGTTTTACTAACTATTATGAACCTTAATGAACTCAACTTCTACGGGGCTTATGGTGTTTTTAGTATCTAATTTTCCCTTGTTAACACTTGAAAATTTTACTTCCATATACAACTTTGATATAAGGTAGTGTTCCATCTACAACTTTGATATAAGATAATGTGGTTTTGATTTTCAGTATGTTCGCTAGTCTTTACCTTCATGGTGTTTTTGAATTGTGAGATTCAAACATCCATTTCAACTATGTTATCTAATCTCCAAACATATAAGCTTTGATCTGTTGAAAGGTTGAAGGTTTCCTTGAGTAAAAGAATATCGAACCCTCTAAATGAAGTAAATCATATAAGGAAGATAATTACGTGGCTGATATGTTGCTAGATTAGGTTCAACACCAATTCAAATGCAAACATGTTCAACAATACAACATGCAACTCTAGTTTTCTGCACTCAATATCAGTGTGCAGATATTTTCATGAAGTCACTTCCATCTGAAAATCTTGAGGCATTCCAAATGTCTCTCTCTTGTACTTCTAAGAGTCTGAATTAATTGAGGGGGGTGCTATAATAATTACATCATGTTATATGTAAATAGACCAACATAAATGAGGTGTGGGGAAGTACTAAACGTACAAGTATAATACATTTATTCCATTCTATAAGAGTTCTCATAAGAAGTTTGAGATTGTAATCTATATGAACTAAGTTAACTATATTGTGTAAAATATTCATATGCTCCAATGAATAAATCAAGGCTGCTAAAAGTATATTTGTTCTATGGATATTTGTATCCTACACCAATATGGAATAGGTAGTGTTAGCCAACTGTAAAGTAATGTATATGTCAAATGAAAAATCAATGAGAGGAAGCTATTTATATGACTTTTGGGACACAATTGCTAAACTACCTATATTTGAATGTCCCTTGTGTAAATATATTACTATCTTTAAAGCTCTAGCATATTATAGGACCAGAACAATACTTCCCTATTTAGTCTCTTCCATAGGTAGAGAAGATGACCTTATGAATGATGTACTTTACTATTTTTCTACCTACTTTCAGTCACTTTCACCCCTAATTGGAATGATTAAGCTCTACACTATGTTGATATTAAAATATATACACATCTAAATAAATCATCTTCTACGAATATGAAATAATAGATCCAAACTCCTAGTAGGAACCTTTATGGAGCATGCCAAGAAGGATAATTCGACATTTCAACACCAGTTTCTTAATTGCCATAGTAAAGGATTGACCTTGGATGGTAGTAAAAACATTCCATCTACCTACATATTTTATGATATATTTATGGGCTATTGCCCGAGTTAAAGCAATAGATCCTTGTGATCTCAAAGTCAATGTTGAAAATATTGTTTCAAGGAATCTATCTTTAAGGATCCAAAAATAAACTAATCAAAAATGTTGGGGAAAATATTGGAAGTTATTGAAAATTATTAGTCAGCATAAACTTGGCCTCAAAACGTCAAAAAGTATTAGAAATGTTGGCAACCTAAAAAGCTTGGAAAAAAAAATAAATTATTGTGAGAAATCCAAGATATTTTGACAGAAATTCAAGATATTTGTAACATTTCTCAAAATCAATAGATTATTAGATGTAGCCCTTTGAATGGTCTCAACAAATTATATGGTTCTTGGTGAGCTAATCATATTCACTATTTCTCGACAACTATGGACATCTTAATCTAGATTGCACAACGTCAACACATATTTTTTTCAATTCCATCAAATCCAAAATGTTTTTTTCCAACTTGTAGGCAAGGAATGCCAGTTTCCCTTGTTATTTTGAGTGGTTGAACAACAAGTCAATTAACAAGTCATTTGGACTATAGGTCTAACCAAATTTTATTTAACAAATATTTTCCGGCGAGAAAATATTAAGAAATTATCTCTAATTCTGTAAGAAGACTTTTCTCCACCATCACCAAACTCCTTCGATATTCATTTAAACACGTATATTAATTTTAGGACTTTCATTATTTCCCCTATTTTATAGGACATATCTCTTTTATAAGTATGTTTTTATTTTTAACTATTGATTCTTAATTTCTTAATTTAGATTACCTTAAAACTAGGGTGCAGACATAACCACATAAAGAATGCTAGATTTAATAAGAAGGAAATTTAAGTTCTTCATGTTTATTTATATAAGACCATCTCCCTGCTTGTCCCTAGATGTAGCTCCCTAAATATCAAGGACTCAATTGGACTCGAGAGTGTACATGGGATGGCATAAGGGACATCAATCATTATCATAGGAATAACAAATATAAAGTTTAGGGTCTAGACAGTTAGATATCATCATTAGCTTGTAAATACCACAATGTTATAATGTCCCTTCCCTACTTTCAAACTCTAAGATGTCCCTCACTCATGAGTTTGAATTGTTCACTAGTTTAGTAGGTCACTACTCTTCAATACCAAAAAATTCAGTATAAGGACAGTTTACCTCTAGATATAATTTATAAAATTATTATTGAGCCTATTTTCTTCAAAAACTAAATAAGAGTTGAAAATTATTGGGGGATTCCAACACACCACTGACACAATGATTGGGGTGGAATGGTCATTTTTCTAAATTTTGAGCAAAATTATGTCAGATATAAACCACATTACCATTTTTCTTATAGGCTACATTTGGTTATTAAATAACAAAACAAAATTTTAAAGGTACATTATATTTCCTATTTTACTAAATATTGTAAACCTTAATGAACTCAACATAGAAGCAGAACTCAAAAAGAGATGGATATTTGTCTATGAATGAATTCTACAATCAAAGCACCTTGACAATAGAGGCAAACCAATAAAACAAGTGTTCATGAACCGAGGACCAAGGTCATAGAATTGTATCATATAACATCAACAAATTACATGTATCACATTTAATAATTTAAACATATTGACAACTATGTTACAAAGTGCAACATATTCAATTTATATTAATAGATATTAATGTATACGATATAATCTATTTTTATGTATTTATGTGTTTATATCTGTTACATGTCCTCAACAAATGTCATATATGTGTGACATGTCATCAACATGCATTGAAATTTTCATGTAGGAGGGCAGCGATGGTATCACACCTAGAGTTACATTTGATATGATGCATTCCTTTCTAGTAGGTTGACCCAACACCCAGGCGAGAGCCCAACTGAATCAACATGACTTTGTCGATTCTCAAAATGACTCTAACTTCTAGTCTGCACCTAGATTTGGAACTGTTCACTCTCAATCTTTATGTGCATCTGCATTTGTGTCCACGTCCACGGATTTCATTGTTTCTTTCCCTAGGCATTGGGGATATTACTTGGTGGTGGTAGCTATGCTATCTGCTTTGTTTTTTGCACCTCTCTCATTGCTCTAGCTGTTGGTACATCTAGCAAAGCAAGCACCATATTTTCCTCCATAGATACCAATTTTAGTTTACCCAATACCTATTGATTCATAAGGAAGAGGCTATTTTGGTCCTGATATAAGTTGAACAAGAAGAGCCATTTTCTAAGGAAGTAAGGCCTCGGATAGGGATAATAATCGCAGCTTATCCAAGCGGCTTACCATAGAACAAGGTGAGTTTTTTGTTTTTCTATCAAATTATATTATGGTACGATGATGTATTTATGCATACTCACTCAAGTGATGGTGACCTTAGTGTTACTGCTATGGTGCATAGATGTATTTTGAATCCCTGTTGTTCATAAATAATACATGCCCCTGCCTTCCTACCTTCCCTTAGGAGGGTTGTCGACTGAAATATTTAACAGGTATAGGGATAAAATGGCATTCAGTATCCACTTCTTGTCCCTCCATTCCATATATATGGGGCATACACGAAGTAGGGATACCTATAGTTCAAGGTATCTAAAGGATGGGACAATGAATTCTTCCTTATTATCAAATAACGTCATGTTGTTGGGTATTTATTGACCCTTAAACAAATTAACATTTATATTAAATTCATAAAGTGAAAGTAGCTTTCCCTTTGAGATCAAGAGAATGTCAATTTGACTTAAATTTTTAGCAATACCATTAATTGTTTCAAGATATTTGAGAGTTGTTCCATTCTCTTTATACTTTATATGGAGAAAGTAGAATTTAATATCTCATTTAGAATTCAGAAGACTTAACAGTTTTCGGGATTTCAGGATTGGTAAAGCTTGATTGTCGATATTTCTAGTTTCCATTACTACTTCTAAAATACTTGGAGTCACAACAAGGTCCTCTGCATTAAATTATTCCTTCCGAGTTTGCTCAAATTTTACATCATCCCGATAAAAGTGTGGTTTCCTTTAAAATTTGTATTTTCCAAATATAGAAGGCCATCCTACCAGTGAAACTCTTTAGAATTATATGTCAAATGTTCTTTTCATGAATATGTTCTTAGAATTCCAGTTCCATAAGGGCACATGAACTTTTCATTTTTCTTCTTTTTTCTTTAGTTCTCTCATTTCCGGTGGTGAATGTACCATTATTTTCTCCAACTACATCATGATCTAGTGTACAACATTATATATACCTTTCACTATCAATTATATCCTTAAGAAATTGGTGGCTATAAATATAGCGTGAAAAGATTATTTGTGGAATATTAGTGTTGTTGATAGTTTTGATCCCATTTTGAAAAGGCTTTCTCAACATGGAAGAGATTCCTATGGATGCCATTTCAAGAAGTAATGCTTGAACGAAAGCCATTAAACCATTGATGGAAATTATAGGTTCAGGATTTGAGAAAGAAAAAAATGGTGCAATTAATACAACTATCAAGTCATCAGTGGATATTATTCTGAGGCAACTACCATTGCAAATGTTGAAATTCATCTTATAGAACAAAATATTTTTAAAATGTCTTATTTTGGATTGGAGTTGGAAGAGTCTTGGAAGAAGTGGCTTGTTAAAATTGGCAGCTAGCACCAAACTTCATGTGGGTCATCTCATTCATGGCTGATAATATTTTTATTAGATTCCTCTCGTCGAGAGGTCTAGGATTGATATAAAGATTCATCTGATTCTGATAAGTATTCATGGAGATATGAATTTATTTCGATTATGGAATTATTATCGAGCTGACCTACAACTCATGTAGGCTCAGAAGCCCAATCGTTGAATCTATTCAAACATCATCAGTTGTGTATAAATACAAGAGGACTTTTCCTCATTTGCACTTACTCATCTCATCACATCTCTCTCTCTACTACGCAGAAAAGAGTCTCTTCTCTACTGTGTAGAAAAGGGTCTCTCCCTCACACATGTGAAGCCGGAAGCTACTGAATCAACTGTAGAAGTAAAGTTTGACCTACGTGTACCAGAAGATCTCCTCATATGAACTACATTGTAGGTTCGTTTGAACACCTCTGAAATATGCAACTTTTGGTGGTGGAATCAAGTCAGTCCAATGGACGGTTTGCAAGATATCGACTGCCCTAGTTTGAAGGAAACTGTTGAAACTGAAGCTACAACAGCAGAAGTAAAGTTTGACCAGCGTGGACTAGAATATCTCCTCATCTAAATTGTGTTGCAGGTTCATTTGTACCTCCTCTGGAAGCCACAACTTTTGTTGGTGGAATCAAACCAATCCGACGATCAGTTTGTGAGATATCGTCTGCCCTAGTTTGATGATGAAGCTACTAATGTTGATGCTGCTGATCTAGGGTTTGCTACTACTGATATAAATCAGATATATTGTACTATTTCTCTCCGTTGAATTATGGAAAATAAGAGAATATTTGACCAAAGGGTTTCCCCACACATTGTGGGGTTTGTCCCTGGCTAGCCGCCACATCTTGTGTCTCTTGTCTTGGCCTGTTTTCTATCGATCGTTTAATGTTCTATCTGCACTTTATTTTATGTACATGTGATTACTAATTTGTGGAATATAATAAGAAAAAGAAGTAAACTGTTATAAGCATATAACATACCATAACTTAACATGGTATCAGAGGTGATGTGATGACAAAGCCCGAGAAAGAGCAAGAGCCATCACCAAAGAGAAGATTGGCAAGGCTATCCTAAAAGAACTATGGGGTCCTCAACACTCTTTCCTGTCGAAGACAAGCTCCATGAGAAAGTTGAGTATCATGGATGGAAGATGTCTATCGATCGATCCGTAGAAGATCAAGGAGTGCTAGACCATGTAAGAGGCAATATTGTTGAGCCTCCATCAAATGCATCCACTGCTTCCAGGTACAAATGGAAAACTGGAGAAGTCAAAACAAAGAAGATCATATAGGACTCTATTAACAAGCACTTGGTGGCCTACATATCTGAACTAATCACCTCCAAGGAAATCTATGATAGACTGGTGAGTTTATTTAAAGTTAATGATGCAAATCAAGTTTTGATTCTTAGAAATAAGTTGAGGGAAATCAAGAAGGGTAAAGATGAGAGTATGCAAGCATACTTCTTAAGAATCACCCAGATCAAGAACGATCTCCTATCTATTGGGGAGACTATTACTGACAGAGAAATAGCACTCACGAATCTTGGGGGATTACCATACGAATGGTACTTGTTCAGGACTACTCTTCTGAACAATAATGTAATTCTTAGTTTCGAGAAATTAATGGCTAGATGCATTCTAGAAGAAACAAGAGTAGAAGAGCTAGAAATTCCCTTGCCTAAAGGTCCTCTTGCTACCTTTTCTTCTCATGCTAAGAAGAGAAATAATTCCAAGTCTAAATTGAAAAGAAAGGTTGGACGTAAGAGTGGAATAAAATGACAATGTTACATCTACGATAAATCAGGTCACTATGCAAGGGAGTGCCCTGATAAAAGGGACTCACACTGGGACGATGATCAAAATCCCTCTCATGGTAATCGAAGGGATGGAAAATTCAATAGCAATGGTAAAAGGAATGTTATAAATCCAGGAAGAGGACAACCATTCAAGAAGGCTAGAAATTCCAGGATGTATTAAATGCACTTAACCTCCGAAAGAACCTGGTGTCCATCTCGGCAATGGAAGACAAAGGCTACAAGGTAACCTTCAGTGATGGCAAGGTACGTATATGGAAAAATAATGTTAAAGATGTCTTTACTCTTGGGTTTCCTGTTTATTCATTATATCAAGTCGATGGAAGTCCGCTAGGTGTCATATCTTATGACACATCTCTTTAGTCCGAACTTTGGCAACGAAGGTTTGCCCACCTTCATTACAAAGCTCTACCTGATGTAAGACAGATGGTAACAGGGATGCCCGAATTCCAAGTAGAGGAAGAAGGTGTATGTTTGCGATGTGCAAAAGGAAAGCTCAAAAGGGGACCATTCCCCTCAAGTCAAAGCAAGACCTCTGATATATTACAGTTGGTTCACTTAGGCATACCTAAGGCTGACATTAAGAGGAGACTACTACACCACATACTCCTGAGCAGAATGGTGTGACGAAAAGGAAGAACCGTACGATTATGGAAGTTGTCTCTATGGATAAATGATGCCTAATGTGGAGGAACCCATGGATTTATTTATTCACCTGAGCCTCCCTCTTCTAGAAAGAGGCCTTCAAGGCTTATGGGGATACTTGATGATGTTGAAAGACATGTTTCACCCCGAGGAACCTTCCGTCATAGTAAGAAACCTAACAAGTATCAGGGATACCTGACCATCATGAGCACGATCATACAAAATGAGCCTTCATCATTCTTAGATGTCGTCAAGCATCAAGTATGGAAGGATTTTATGACCATAGAATATGAGTCTATTATGGAGAATGATGTCTGGGAAGTAGTTCCTAGACCCCAGGACAAGATAATTGTCACTTCTAAATGGCTTTACAAGATAAGGCATGTAGCAAATGGAAGTACGGAAAAGTATAAGGCTCATTTTGTTGCTTGTGGTTTCTCCCAGAATGAAGGTATAGACTATGATATTTGCACCTATTTCCAGATATATGACCATCCGCTTAATCATAGCCCTTGTGGCTTCACAAGAATGGAACCTACATCAGATGGATGTCAAGATCGTGTTCTTGCATGGTTCAATCAAAGAAGAGGTCTATGTGGAGCAACCCAAAGGATTTGAGATTTATGATTGAAAATCTCATGTATGCAGGTTGAAGAAGGCTCTCTATGGGCTAAAGCAAGCACCCTGAGCATGGTATGAAAGGATCGATAGCTACTTGATGAAGCTGGGATTGACTAGGAGTGAAGCTGATCCTATATTTTACTTTAAGGTTAAAGATGACAAGCCTCTCATACTGGTGTTGTATGTGGGTGACCTCTTTCTAACAGGTGCAGATCCTCTCATTCACAAATGTAAGAGGGAGTTGGCTTCTGAATTTGAAATGAAGGACCAAGGACTTGAAGTGTGGCAGAAGCCAAGGGAAATTTTTCTATCTCAAGGAAAATATGTGGTAAAGATATTGGAAAGATTCGGTATGATGGACTGCAAGCTTGTGACTACCTCGAGGATCTTAACTCTTAGAAGTTATATGGTAGTGATGTCAGACTAAATTTGGGAAATGCCTCTCAGTTTCATAAACTCATTCGCATTGATGTTCTTGGTGAACCTCCATCCGAACATATGTTTTGCAGTTAGCATTGTGAGCTCATATTTGGTTGAGCCTCACTGGATCAATGCCAAGAATCTTCTAAGATATCTTCGTGGCACAATTACTAATGGGTTAAGATACATTGTCGGAGATGTGAGACTACATGGATATACTTATGCTGATTGGACAGTCAGTGTGGTGGACTATAAGAGCACTTCTGGGTGTTGTTTCACCTTGGGATTTGCCTTGATATCTTGGATGAGAAGGAAGCAGAAGTCGGTGGCATTGAGCACCACTGAAGCAGAATATATAGCTGCTAGCATGGCCTCCTATGAGGCAGTCTAGTTGCGAAAGCTCCTCAGTGAGTTGTTTGGATTTACATTGAATACCACTATGATTCTCTGTAACAACTAGAGGTGGGATTCGATTATTGAGGAATCCCGTATTCCTCAATTGCTCCAGCGGATAGACATCATCTAGGATATGGTAAGTCAATGAGCAAGGAGGCTCCATCACATTAAGATGATGTACAGGTCGATACGCCTTGTCAAAGCCCGGAGGAAAGATCTAATATGTGATTTTCCCAAATGACTTGGAGTCATAAAGAAACCCTTGTACAAGGGTCCTGCATGTTGCATACATTTAGCTTTGGGAGCTCTGAGGACTTGTGGTTCTTACTCGAGTAACATACGACCACAAGGTGACTCACCTCCCCTAGTGGTGCACATTGGAACAAGATAATTTTCTCTTCTGTGGGACAAGATGGTTCGCTCTCTTGTGGAACAGGATGATTCGCTCTCCTGTGTAGCAGGATGATTAGTTCTCCTGTGAGGCCTGGATTGATGTGTTCTCCATGGCGAATGTAGCAGGCTTGATGTGTTCTCCATGGTGCTTGTAGCAGGATTGATGTTTTCTCCTATGAGTCCTAGATTGATGTGTTCTCCATGGCGACTGTAGTAGGATTGATGTGTTCTCCTGTGAGGCCTAGATTGATGTTTTGTCCATGGTGACCTAGATTGATGTGTTCTCCATGGCGATTGTAGTGGGATTGATGTGTTCTCTTGTGAGGATAGGATTGATTATTTCTCTTGTCGAGGCATCCTACCCATGCAGTCTGGTACTCATGGGAAGTACCTCTCACCTGATCAATGAGCAGGGAAATGAAGTTAGGGACCATAGTAGTACCGATGGATGCATCGTTGTATCTACCATACTCCCTATGCTAGGATGACCTCCATTAATCTAGGATCAATGATACTAGTCTGGGACTAGTGGTAGGAGTTGTACCATACTATGAAACTAACTTTGGGTCAGTTGAGACTAGTCTCGGACTAGTGGTACATACTCTAAGACTGACTTCATGTCAGTGTAGTACTGGTTTGGGACCAATGAGAGTGGTACATACTATGACGCTGACTTTGGGTCGATTGAGAGTGGTCTAGGACTAGTGGTACACTCTTTGAGAGTGCGATACTAGTCTAGGACCAGTGGTAGGAGTGGTAACTAATATGAAGCTGACTTCAGGTTGGTTGAGACTGGTCTGGCACTAGTGGTATGCACTCTGAGACTGACTTTGTGTCAGTGGAGGATGATACTGGTCTGGGACCAGTGGAGTTGTACACACTATGATGCTGACTTCGGTTTGGTTGAGGCTGGTGTGGGACCAGTGGTACATACTTTGAGACTGACTTTGAGTCAGTATGATACATCCTCGATCATTTCTTCTTCTTCATAATTCGGACAAAAGCATAGCAAATAGAACAACGCAAGAGAAGAGCAGAATAGAGTAGAACAATATGGATCGATACAGGGCAGAACAAGAAAAAGTATAACAAGTAGAATAGAGTAGAGTAGGGCAAGGGTTAGGCTATACAGGGCAGTGCATTTGATGGATGGATAGTAGCGACCATCAGACAGATTGCATGTGAAGTTCTCCCTAGTTGAGAGGGAGTGTTAAAATTGGTAACTAGGGCGAAACTTCATGTGGGTCATCTTATTCATGGCTAGTAATATTTTTATTAGATTCCTCTTGTTGAGAGGTGTAGGATTGATATAAAGATCATCCGATTCCGATAAGTATTCATGGAGATATGAATTTATTTTGATTATGGAATTATTATCAAGCTGACCTACAACTCCTGTAGGCTCAGAAGCCCAAAAGTAGCATCTATTCAAATATCATCAGTTGTTTATAAATACAAGAGGAACTTTACTCGTTTTCAATCACTCATCTCATGACATCTCTGTCTCTACTACACAGAAAAGAGTCTCTTCTCTACTGCGCAGAAAAAGGTCTCTCCCTCACACATGTGAAGCCAGAAGCTGCTGAATCTGAAGATGCAACTGCAGAATTAAAGTTTGACCTACGTGGACCAGAATATCTCCTCATATGAACTATGTTGTAGGTTCATCTAAACCTCCTCTGAAAGCTGCAACTTTTGGTGGTGGAATCAAGTCAATCCGATAGATGGTTTGCAAGATATCAACTGCCCTAGTTTGAAGGAAGTTGTTGAAATTAGAGCTGCAACTGCAGAAGTAAAGTTTGACCTACGTGGACTAGAATATATCCTCATCTGAACTGGGTTGTAGGTTCATCTGAACCTCCTTTGGAAGCTGCAACGCTTGGTGGTGGAATAAAGCCGATCCAATGGTCGGTTTGTGAGAGATTGTCTGCCCTAATTTGATGATGAAGCTGCTAATGCTGATGTTGTTGATATAGGGTTTTCTACTGCTGATATAAATCAGATATATTGTACTATTTCTCTCTATTGACTATTGAAGATAAAAGAAGATTTGATCAAATGGTTTCCCCACACATCGTGTGGTTTGTCCCTGGCTAGCCACCACATCTTGTGTCTCTTGTCTTGGCTTGTTTTCTGCCAATCATTTAATGTTCTATCTGCACTTTACTTTATGTACACGTGATTGCTAATCTGTGGAATATAATAAGAAAAAGAAGTAAATTGTTATAAGCATAGAACATACCATAACTTAACATGGCTATTATTTCAATTATATAAATTTCCGTCAACTATGTCTGTATTTTTAAATAGAAGACTACATTCGATGCATCCCAAGAAAATGGGGATTTGAGTTTGAATAAAGTGAATAAAGGAACAACACAACCCAATAAACATTTTTCTTTTATATAGTGTATGGGACATCATACATACATGACGAGATTAACATAATTCTTTCATTCAACTTAAAAGATTGGAATGAATTAATTCAAAGTGCATTTCAATCAAGTATGAAGTTATATTTCCAACTAGAATATTGTAGCATCACCATTGCTACATGTTGAACACTTTCTTGACTACTTTATATTTCAAGCTATAATATAAGCCCATGAAAATGCCAGATCTAATGAAATAAGATGAATAATGCTCCGATTGTGATGTTATATTGCATTAAAGTACAAAAATCTAGGATTTGTTTGTGAATATGGGAGAATTTCAACAATGCAAGTTCATCCATCAATCACCTATCATGATAACTATGATACATCTACTAGTAGTAGCTTCCTAGACTATATGAAGGTCAAGATTGTTGTTCACCATCTTTCATATTGGACTACCTTCAAATATAATGATGCATTTATCTATATAATTTCTATCTTAGGTGGACCAAGATATCAAGGGATTAGGAAGAAAATGTAAAACATGTCAACAATTATTGTGGTAGAAAGTCGTTGAAGTAATACTCAAGCAACTTACAACCACAATTTTGACAAAATGTTATATTTCTACGATTTGGATATTCATATTCATTTAGGAAACCAAATAATAAGCATGTAATGGGTGACAATTCCCTCCCAAATGGGGATGAATTAACCCCTTAATATACACATGATACAAAGAGGCCTATGATGGGATAGACTTCAAGAGTTCCAGTTACTATACATGCCTTCTGGTAATGTTAGATTATTTCCCAACTACATTACATACGAATGGACAGTCTTCTTAGAACTTTTTTATTGATGCAATGAAAAAGAAACAACTTATGTTATTAGTTGCTTGATTCAATACATGGATACGAAATGGGAGGGTCTCCCATGATTTCTACACATTTCATGATACAAATCTTGACACGTGGTTGGTTAGAGTTTGTAATGAATCTGGAAAGTGGAAAAGACTAATTAGAGATAGATTTTCACAAGCTATGGAAGAAGGGACTTAATAGATGCTCCATATTACATTATAAAAAATATATCATTCTTCATGAATAGAGATATTAAAGGCTTGTTTTCAATGGTCCAATTTGAAAAAAATCTTGGAATGATACCAAAAAAATGTCGAAGTGGGAAAACTTAAAATGGTTGTTTGTTCTCAAATTTTAAATTTTTTTTTTACCCACAATGTAATGCACAATGAAAATTGTTTTGGTAGTATTAAAAATTCTATGTTGTCTAGGCTAGCGATGAAACACATCAAAATAGTACATTAGCTTTAAGCTTACCACACTTGAAGTAGGAAAACAAATATGTCATCAAATATCAAACTAAAATAGGATGGAACAAGCTAGGAATAGAGAAAGTATCAAGAGACCATTTCATCTGCAGAAAATCATCACTTGTTCAAGAAATTTTAACATAGAAGGTATCCTTACAAGCCATGAGGCTTCTTAGATATTCAAAGAGATTTCGTGGATTTTACAAGGGGTTTCATGATTGGTAATGATGGAATTTGAAGCTATGCAATTAGGAAAGGTTGCTATAAAAGAACGGGGATAATAATTTGAGCTCTACCTACAAAATTTAAAATAAGCGAAAGATATGGGAATGGAAACCACTGGGGTAGCTAAAAAATTATTATATTCTACAGGTGTTGAGAGAAAAAATATAATGGTGATAAGATATGCTATAAAATTATGTCTAAGCTAGTGGTCAAGTCCTAGACCATAAGCAAAAGGTAACAAGGTCAAATGGAGAATGAGGAAAGTGGATCGAATTGGATCTTCGCCAAAATATCTTTGTAAATTTCATAACAAGCATTTCTTTTTTTTTAGAAAAGTTGAGGAAATGTCCATAATTCACATGGAATTTGAAAGGAGCCATTGTATCGGTTGGCCTTCAAAGGTATTCCATTAAAAATGAAGGCTCTAAAGAAGAAGGGCACTCAATAGATAGAAGAGATGACAAGGAAATGAAGAATCGTAGAGATAAGATAAGAATCAAATGAGCAGTATTATTGACGATCATATGAGGGGCGGAAATATTTCATCTCATGATGAGTGAAGATTATTTTTCGGTCATAGCCATTCATAAATTTCATGTCAGTGAGTAATAATACACTATATATATTTATAGCTCACCCTTTTGTAATTAATTTCCTCGATAAAATATTCAATAAATCAAATTTTCTTTCGAGTCAGTTTTCTTGGAATGTCTCTCCATATTTGTGTTTTAATGTTATGTACTCTATGTGAGATTATTGTTATCATTTATGGTTTATTTGTAGTGCCATTTGCACATATGGTTACGATAAAGAGTTTCATCCTATAATCTCCATTAGTATTTAATGAATTTCAACAACTCACTATTTTCCTCCATCCATTATTCTAAAATATTGAAGATGAACGGAAATCATATCAGAGTCATTTCACTTACATAGGAGGTTTCTAAACCAATTCACCTGAGCCTAGTGGACTTTTGGGCATATTTAGCATTGCTGGGTATTTTTAATGTTTCCTAGGTTGTTCCCCTCTACTCTTAACAATGTATTTTCTACTGGGAAAATTCAAGATTAGAGTTGGATGTCCATGAGCTTGTAGACATACACCAAATAAAATGTAATTTCTGAAGCTAGACCAAAATTGTATGCAGTGATATGCAAGCCACACAGACTTTACACACCTTGAGCGGTGTGTTATAAGCATCGCTTACAATAGCCCAATTATTGCTTTGTTGTTTTTTGGTCCATTACCTATATAATCAATGTGTCAATTCATTAAACCTCTTCGTGTTTCACTATAAAATAAATTATAAATGGATTATGGATAGTGATGAGGTAGACTTTTAATTTTATTCAAGTACCATTACCTAATTTTCCAAAGTGTTGCAAGTAGGGTTCACGCCAAATTGTATATCTTTCATACATGTTATATCTACATGCAACTACACAAGCATGGTGGTGAAAGGGAACTTGTAACATCTTGTTGGAATCTTAATTTCAAATTTACTAGAATCATAGGCAATGGTTATTAAAAAACATGGAGAAACGTGTTAGGCAAAGTAGGAGACAGATTCACAAAAACCATGGGAAGCCAGCTTATTGTAAACAAGTTTTCAATGAGGGTACGCTACTTCACATAAACGCTAGGCTAGATATATGAATGGGATTTGAATTTGATAGAGAATGCACCATTAGTGATAGTCTTCTGTTCAAAAAAAAGAAGACCCAGGGTCAAACCTTATGAAACTATGGTTGTGGTTGTTTTGCTTTTGTAGTGATGAAAATCTTGGAATGGAGTTTCTATGTATTTGAGTTTTTTTGTAACGTAAATAATATTGCATATTGACAAGGCCATCATTCAAAAATGAAGATATCATTATGCATTGTTATGATATGATTGATTGTAAAGTCATAATATTTTGAAAATTGTTATTAGTTCAAGGGTCAGAATTATCATGGAATTTGATAATGTGTCCCTTACCCTTAAGAATGCTAAGAATGAGAAATATGGAATTGACCAAAAGTATGGGTAGGATGGACACATTGCAACTAGAAATGTAGATGGGTTATCGGAGAATAAAAGCAAGAAGGGAGGCTTGTAACTTTATGTTATGGGATTTTATTACAAGATTAGGAAATGTTCCAATGCTCACTCTCTCTATGTGTAAAATATGGACTGCTATAGTTCTAGCACATTGTTATATTGGCTCTTTCTTAAGGATTTCCTAATGCAACTACTAGTTTGTTTGAAAAAATAAATAAGATGTGCAATCGATAAGAGAATGTTTCTATTGCCTTAGATGCAACATAAGTTTCTAGATGTTTCCTGGGTCAATTTGCATTGGTTCTAAGAGTCATTCCTTGGAAACTCATCAACAACTGTGTTGGCTTAGTGGGCCCTAACCCAGGCTCAGCGTTAATTTAGCCAAACAAATCCTTACACTACTGGCCCTTTCAGCATTAGTCCGCGAGGCGCGGACTGATATCTCACCTGAAGCAGTATGGGGGATGCTGGAACCAAGTTTTCTCACCCAAAGATGGTAGTGATGTCATTTTATGCCCTAACTCTACCTTTGTGCAAAGTGATAAGCCCCTTAGGGCTTATCAATAGACTTCTCTTAATCATCCTCTAGACCTTCACGAACGTCTATGACTATCATTCACGGACCCTAACCAGGAAAACCAACCACTTACATGCTTCTGTAATCACTCTTACTTCCTTATTTACCTAGACCAGCTTAAGTATCTAATAACTTCAATATGCATTAATATGTTCTTTGGGTAAACATATATTATTACTTGTATACATATAGCAATGTAAACCATATAGATTCAAGCATCAATACAACATTAAATCATGAAACCATTATTCATCATATCATAACTCCATTTATTCATAACAGAAGTAAGTATATCAAAAACAGTTATTTTTAGAGTAATCTTATTTATTAGTACTTCAGATCTTCTAACAGACTCTAACTACCCTGCACACTCAGCTGCAGGGGTCTACGCACTCAACTGTAGATGTTTACCCTAGGCCTCTGCACACACAACTACAAAGTCTTTCTCCTACTTCTAAAACTCTTCGATCTTAGCTCTTTCTGACCCACTAATGACTTCACCACCTTAGACTCTTCTAAGACTCTCCCTTTTATACACTACCATGGTCTGCAGACCATTAGTGGATCTTCTAAAGCCGACACGACTTACATAAAAGAAGGGAGGAAACCCTTTATCATACTTTACATCTATGTGCTTTGTGACCCCAAAATTGACCCTAGGGTTCCCTATCCCAATAGGTCCCCAATACAAATATGGTGACTCACCCCTGAGTCACTCTATTGGCACGAAGATCTTTCTATGAAGACCTCCAAGCTCCACTTGTACACTATGTAGCCGCCTGCTTGACCTTCTCCACTAGCTGCTTTGCTGCTGGTCCTGCACTCTCTACTTGGATCTTTCATTGTGTTGTCTACAGGCTGGCCAACTTCTCTCCACTGGTGGCAAAGAGTACATAGGTCTCCTCCATCCAAGGTACCAATTTGGTCTTGAGAAATGCCTCGTTTTGATGTGTTTCTTCTGCCTATTCTTTCGTTTCCTTTGCCTCCTACAGCTTGGCCAATCTCTATGTGATGGCGATGGTGTGCGCCATCACTTTGGCTTCATCATACTACTGCTGTAATTCCTTCATCTTAGTATTCAACCTCTGCAAGTTGGTATCTTCTTGTAAACTTGTGAGGACCTCCATCAATTACTCGAAGAGAGCATTGCATTCTGCTACCGCAGCATTTACTGGAGCGAGTACATTCTTAACAGCTGCCTCGTGCTGTTCTTTTGCCTCTCGTGGAGTTGAATGTTGTTCCCTCAACTCGAGCTCTGTAATCTTCAAATTTAGCTCAAACTCAACCTTGTCCATCTCGATCTGAGCATTATGCACACCTATAGCCAACTTTTGCATCTTTTCCTCCACAGGTGCCTCTTTGGGGATGTGCAGTTCCAGAATGGTTCTGCATTCTTCTGCTACCACTACTGTGGTGCACTCATTCTTCTCCTAGACCTTCTTCCTAGTGTCTACCACTATTTTTTTCTCAATGAACAATTTTTTTTTGTTAACCATCTACTCACTGGTCACACTCAACGTGTGCTTCTCTCAGGCCCTAAGTTCTGTGACCACACTTGCTTGCAGCGTGTGAAGGAATTTTCATGGGAGCGCCACCAAGTTGAGACCAATGTTCCTTAAATCAGCCTTGTCAACATCTGTCTCTATGCTTAGGGATCCATCAGGTAGCGCGACGGCCCGAGGATCCAAAGAGAAAACCATCTCGCTGCTTCAATGGTCCCTGGTACCAAACTAGTCGACACCGCACTTCTCTACCCTACACCTACCTGCAGTTGAGTAGTTTGGATCTATAGCTCATGCAGATCCATCTAAATGGCAATAAAGGCTTACTTCTACTGCTACTCGAACTGTTGCAGCAGTTCCGCCATCACATTCCTTACTTTATCCCCGATGTCATCCAAGTCGCCCTTTGTCAAGGTGACCAGATTTAGTTATGACTTGGTGGTCTTAGAATTTTTTCGCAGCCCTTCCTTCTACTGCTCCCTATTCCACTTCATCCGTAAGGGAGTGCTCTCCATATCTGCACCACCCTGCTCTCCTCATTCTTCTTCTTCTATCTGTGGTGAAGGGGATTTCTGACTTTTTTCAAAGTCATGTTATTCCTCTTTTTCCTTTGCAGCGCACTCTACTTTCGCACATGCCTTCTCGTAGCCTCCTTCTTTCTCTTTTTATCCAACTGTTGAATTTTCCACTCAACCTCTCCCTTCTTCTACTTTCCCGTGGACTTACTAGACTAGGTGGACAAATCTTAGGCCGTGCGCCACTCAACTCACCAATGATCGAGGACCATTGCTATGGCATCGTCCGTCACAAGCTATGGAAGATCATACCACTTCTATTCTAGGTCCTTCCCTGCCCAGGTGGAGATACAATGGAAGTCCACTTTAAACTTTGCATATCCCAACAGCTACTCAAAAATATTTGTTGATAACCTTGGCTTGCGGTTGATGGCCATACTGATTCTCATCTCCATCAATACCCAAAATACCTTACTCTTATGGACCCACTCAACATCCTTCATGGCCCATAGTGAATAAAACTTCACTGCTTCTGGCAATCTTTCGCGATCGGAGGAACTTGACTGTCCTCTAGCAACTACCGTGCGACCAACACAATGGAGAGTAACAACCATGAGTAATGGAACATTTTGCTGTGGTCTTGTGCCTCCCTGTAGCTCATGAGGAACTCGCTGTATAGGTAGCGCAACCAGTTGAATTGTACGCCCTCCACGCAGTGGGCCACTAAAGAAACAATTGGTGTCGGCACCTCATCTGTGTGACACTTCCTCATTACCTTCCTAGACAAGATATGGGTGGCCACCTTCACCGCTGGGTTTGTAATACTCGATATTGAATATCCGTACGACTTATTGAGAAGATTAAACTTGTCCTTCATTCTTTCGGTGAGGTCGTACTCACCCATCTTTCTACCAAATGCCTTGGCTGGATTTAGCCCTGAATGGGGTAGTTGGGTGATCCTGTGGAACACCATATCAGTTATAGGGATTGGCTCCTCCAACCACAGTCACTCATTGTGCACGAGGCACAACAACTATTTGATAACTACCAAATTTATGGGGGCACATTAATATTGTGGCACCTATATATTCAACAATCCTACATTTTCCACACATGAAGCCACTTTACCAGCTCCTGCGCAGTGACACCCGAGTCCTTGTAAAATACTCTCTGCATGAAATTATCAGTAGCCAAGTGGGGGAACCACTCTGTTTCTGCCAAGTCCCAACCTTCAAGCTTTAAATTGCGGACGCATGCCAAGCACAGTCCTTGAAATGTGATATTCTTTGGCAGCAGGGGTGTATGAATGTTATAGACATTTTTGTGCCTCGCATCATGGAGCATGGAATGTCAATAATTACAGGGATCCTCAGTCCCTAAACATGTTGTTCTTACCCCTAAAAGAACAAGGTCATCAAACAACAGCACTTCCAATCAGTTCTCCACCTGAAAACACTTCAAAACAGGCTTATTTTGGATCATGTCAGCTGCTTAACTGAGCTTCTGCGCTGGAATGCAACTGTCCCACTCTGTACCTGCGCTGGAAGTCAAAAGTAATGAAGGCTACCTGCGCTGGGCGAGATTGGCCAAGTGGCACAGTCATCCTGCAAGGTGTCAACTGCCCAGGAAGCTTCCAAACTGACACTTGGTTCATCAGATTCGCCTTGTGATGAGTAAGAGGTACTTGATCACCATGTGTAAGCAAGGATCTCCAAGTGGACTCAAGAACTGAAGATTAACTGAAGAGGGAGAGGACACTAGTCAGCTCTATGCCAGCCTCAAGCTGACTCATCCTCTCTTCTTCTCTCCTATATATAGAGCTCTTCTATGAGGTCTGAGGAGGCTGGAATTTTGTGTAAAGCAAGGAGGTGCTGTTGGATTACAGTTAGAGCTATTGGGTGATTGTTTTACTAGAGGTGAAGAGGAGAGTTCTTGCTGCTGGGGAGGTGCTGCTGGATTGGAGCCATCATTGGTTGTAACCTTCTCAGAACCCTGTTACTTCTATCAATAAAGTTTTGCATGTTCTCCTATATACTTGTATTGCATTGATGTATTGTATTTACATGTATATTTGATTCACTCTAATCCATGCATCAGTTATGAGTACTTGTATCTTGTAGTTTCCTCTCTCGTTTTGTGCAGGGCTTGTGTGTAGCTGGATCGGCAAAGAGAGCAAGGAGCTGGGAACAAGAGACAAAGAGAGAGGATCAAGATCGACTAAGCGAAGGATACCAGGTTGGTTGATCATTTCTTCCCCTCTCTGTACTTTCATAAAGGAAAACATCAAAGCTTTACTTTCAGTTGTTGCTAAAGACTGTCACCTTTAGAGTAGGGATAGGGTCATCCGCATCGGATACTTTTCCCCACAACAAACTGGCGACTCCGCTGGGGAGCCTAGTATCTTGTTGGTGTTTGTAGTATTTTCCTATTCATTTCTTGAAGAAAAGAGTACCAAATCGAAAAGCTTTTGACTATATCAAAAGCGAAGTAGAGGGACTGCTACTCTTGCTCATTTGCTGAGCAAATTCAAGATTTGAAGAGCTTATCTACAAAAGACTCTTTACTCTTTGTGATAGATCTTCATCCTCTTGATCATACCTTAGCCTGTACTTGACCTATAGCTTTTTATTTCATCAAAAACAGTGCATTTTTGAGCTTTTTATGACCCGGAATTCTTTGTAGACGAAACTCTCGTGAGTCAGTGCAGGCTGTACACAGGCAGACTGCATTACAGCGCAGGTACTCCCTTCGGGAACTGCGCTGAGAGTGAAATTGGCAGACTAGAACCTGCGCTGGTCCAGTTAGCCCTTGTCTTGCTCAGTCTTCCTATTGTGTCTTGGCCCTGTTTGCACTTGTTTTTGGCTGATTGCTTGCTGGTTATTGTACTTGCTGTAAACCATTCTCCTTGACATTATTCCACCTCAGTTGTGTGATGAAACTGTGAATGTTCTTTCAGTATTTCTTGTTTCAGTTACAGTTTCCCATTGTGAAAAGCGAACCAGTATAGTTGTGACCTCTTAGATCCTGAACTGTAAAAGTGTCTTTGTGATCTTAAGAGCTAGTTTTATTACTGTTCATGGCTGTTTGAGTTTGTTTGTTTTTCATCTTATGGTTTGAATTCGTATATTTTTTAGTGTTAAAACAAGTACCTGTAAGGTGTCTTTTCATGTTAGACGAAACTTGTTTGTTTACACTTCAAATTGAATTCGAAAATTATACAACAATTTCCTTTTGTCTACATCAACATTAAAGGGAAAGAAAAGAAATACATGCATCTTGCATTCGCATTTTGATAAGTTTGGGTGTCTGATCTAGGAGAAAGTACATTAGTTTGTGCTTGGTGCTCTGTGTGGAAAGATATTGTTTTTCTCTCCCCTCAGTAGTTAGGATTTTCAAAGCTAAAAAGATTGTGAAAGCTTGCTTATCATTTTAGCTGCATTTAGGAATTTGTACCAATACATCTCGTGGTGATCCTGAAAGACAAACTGATAAACAAGATCAACTTAAAATATATTGAATGAATCTAAAAACGCATTGTAACATAACGCTCACAATAGAGGTCTAGGTAGAGACGTGTTCCGGCGTCGTTAAACGTAGTGACTGTCGATCTCTACGAAGGTGGGTGATTCCTCCTGAGGGACGATAGCACTAATACGGACTTGTGCTCCTACGTACCGTCGCGTATATTGGGAGACCCCTATAGGCTTTTATCCTTTATCCTTAGGAAGCCGTGTCGACCGCCCTACTGATCGCGATGCAGTGAACACAGCATTCACGAAGATCGACCACCCGTACCGTAAAACGTATTCTGTGGTTTCGCGAAAGGTTTGGCACACCCTCTGCCTAGATCTCCAGAGCAGTTTCTTTTGGCCTTTTTCAAACTCTATAACTGAAAAAGTCCAACCGAGCATTTGTCACTTCGGGCTCATTAATACATCGAAGGCGACTAGAGTCATCTTTAGCTTTTTCTCGACTCTTAAAACATGAAAAAGCAAAGTTGTGTCTAAAAGCGTCTAATAAAATTCATTCAATACGGAAACATAATTCCCCTTTTTGTATTTTAGTTGATCAAGTAATCCGTAACCGTGGAGGAAAGTCAATTAAAACCCCGTCGTTCAGGGAGGCTCGCAAGTCAACCACCTTCGTCCCCGGAACCGAAAGTAGTACGGGCGAAGCGATCTCGCTGGACCAGGTCAAAATCTCCTTTTAGAGTTAGAACGGAAGTTCCAACAACATCTGAGATTCTGGTCACTCCCAATATTTCTGGAATCCCTGCCTCTATTGAAGAAGTTCAACAGCAACAGAGGGACAGTTGTACTGATCCTAGTCTGAAGACAAGTACTTGCATAACTGAACCAGTTCCATCTGAAACCGGTCCACAGAGTCTTGTTGTTCAAACAACTATCGCTGTCGAAGCAACCCCTTCTTCGGCACCAGAAATCTTTTACGGACCTGACGGTCTTCCTCTTCCTCCTGGTCTGATTGCGATAGAGGAAATCGTAGAGGACCAGCAAGCAAATACTCCAATTCATTTTGAAGTAGGTACCACTCTTTTTCCTTCTGCATCAGAAGTTTGTCTATCGCCACAAGAAGTTCCTGAAGAATCGTTAGGAAGTTTATTGGATAGACTTAAAATGTCTGAACAACCGTCGACATCTAGAACTGTGCCAAACGACACAGCGACAGCAGAAGCTCCTGCTGCCATTCCAACGATGTTTGCCGGCATACCAGCCGTCCCGACTAGCTCTCATCAGCTAGAAGGAGTCCACCCAGGGACTATTATGACAACTTGGTCTGTTCCAGTTTGTTCTTCCGGTATAATACCCGGTAATTCTTATGTTGAAACTAGACAAATTGATCCCTTTGGGAATCAGTTTGGGCCATCCAGTCCTCAAAGGCCATCTATACCCTTGAGCTCCGGATTGTTACCATATGGGGGGCAATATGCCCTTTCACTTCCCCTTCCGGGGGGATACCCATACGGCAGTTTTCAACAACATTCAGGTTTGACTGAAGTAACGACGAGTGGTTGGGTACCTATGTTACCCCAACAACCAAGAGTTGTATATTCCATACAACAGTGTGTACCTATGTCTAGTATCCCGACGACGCCAGCAATTGTAACCGTGTCGCAAGTTCAATCGATGCCTGTTGTATGTCAACCCCAAGTTGTAATGCAACAGCCTATTGACCCTGCAACACAACCACAATCGCCAATTGCCGGGACAACACAGATACAAACGGGAACTATAACCCCGCATCTTGGTCCGTCGGTTAGTGTCGCACAGCAAAACATGGCTTCACAACCATGGATGGTGCAATACCAACAACCTCAGTTTCAACAGGTGTACCAGGGATCTGAACAATAGATCTTTGCGAATAGTGGGCAACCCTATATTCAGAACGGGTTAAATCAACCACTTTACAGTGGCCAAGCCCACCAGCCGTATCAGTCATATCAACATCAGTTGCATTATGCTGGTATGCAAAGACCTACTGCTCAGGCGATTCCATCGTACCCTGGGTACGCCTCGCCAAACCTGAATCAGCAGTTGCCATTCGTGGCGACCCTAGAATTACCAGATTTACATCGATTAACGAACGATCCAATCGCCTATGCCTATTGGTGGCCAGCGATTCCTCACAAACTTCCTTCGGACATTCCTAAATTCAATGGAAATCCTGGCGAAGACCCGTCGAATCATGTGATGACATTCCATCTGTGGTGTTCATCGAATACCTTGAATGATGATTCGATAAGGCTTCGTCTTTTCCAGAGGACATTGACTGGTCCGGCGGCCAAATGGTATATTGAATTACCTAGAGCCTCGTTCGACAATTTTAGTTCCCTAGCCACGACTTTCTTAACACACTTTCAATTACCTATAAGGTACGAAACTGGAACAGAGATCTTGACCAATTTCAAGAAGACAACAACCACACATATATCTGATCATATACATGAGTGGCGTCGTCGTCGCAGAATGGTAAAAACCTATGTTCCAGATCAGCTATTAGCTGAGTGGTTTATAAAGTCGCTTCTGCCTACAATAACAGAAGATGTGGCCAAGGGAGGCGTCGTAACAGAGGAGCAGGTTATTGCTTGTGCTCAATATTTGGACTTAGTATATACTCAGTCGGGCACGCTCTATGATAAGATACCTGACGCCCCCAGACCGGAATTTTCAATCCCTCCTCCTCCCGGATCAAATAGTGACTCTCATGCCGGTGATGGCGTGATTGGAACTGCAAACGCTAAGTCGACAAGGGATTCAGATAAGAAAGCCTGTAAGACTTCGAATCAAAAAGAAAATCAAGAGATTCTTGCTTCGGAGGTAAATGCTGTATCTACGGATAAAGGCAAAAACTCCAATCAACCAGGAAGCAAGAAGAATCAAAACAAAGGGAAGAAGAAGAAACAAGGAGAGTCATCTCCTCGAAAAACTTCTTCAAGCCCTCCTCGAGATAGGAAACCACCTTATGGGTGTCAGATATGTGATGAGGATCACTGGACGAGAGAATGTCCATACAAAGCTGATCTAAAAAGATTCTTAAAGAGTTCGCAAACTCCAGCTGTGTTAACTGATCCGTTTCCCGATCGAGGAAAAAATCTGGTTGGTAATGGAAATGCTTCACCGTCGCAAGTGCTTATGTTATCGATATCGAAGCAACAGGATGATGCTTTAATTTCGACAAGGAACAAAGATTACGGGAATCCATAGGTGTCGAATGATAAAGGTAAAGATCAACCTAGCAGTTCGACAACAACTTCGGCAGAAGTTGTACCCCCCATCACACATGAATTAACAATAAAACCGCCAAAGGGAGTAGTACACAAGTCGACATTTAATCCTTGTGCCAGAATGGCACAACATTATAATATAGTGGAAGATTTGGCGCAATCGCCATCTGCTATGTCGACTCTTGAGGTACTACAACATTGCCCATCCCAAAGGCAGACATTGTTATCAGCAATTGGTGGGGTGGATCCTAAAGATTCCAATCTTGTATCCTTTGATCACAAAGGATATGATCCTCAGTTACCAGCTCAACTAGCTTTCCTCATCCAAGTGAAAGCCCTCAACAAAACTGTTCATCGAACAATTATTGATGAGGGGGCATCGACATGTATTATGTCGATGAGTTGCTGGAAAACTTTAGGATCTCCAACCTTGACGCGATCATCAACAACATTAAAAGCATTCGACGGAAGGACATATACCCCTTACGGTATCCTTAGTAACTTGAGAGTTGAACTAGGGGGCAAAACAGTAGAAATAGATGTTGAAGTCATCGATGGCAATCTTGACTATAACATCCTACTGGGAAGACCATGGATTTATGCCATGGAAGCTGTTGTGTCGACCTATTTTAGGAAAATCGCATTCCCCTTTCAAGGAGGGATTACGATCATTGACCAACAAAATTTCCTCCCTAATGGTTCACAAGTTACAGGAAGCGTTCCTCTGATCCATGGAAGCGACCATTCGTTTCAAAATATCGGAGTAGGTCTCCTAAAAGACCCTGCCTTAATGGGTACTTTCGCCCTACCGCCTCCAATTAATCCGGCGGGAGTGGCCACAGTGGAAACCTACAAAATGAAATCTAATCCAATCTTCTGGTTGGATTCGGAAGATTCCTAGATATTTGGTCGGCTTCGAGGATAGTTCCTATCTCAGGTCAACCTCGTTAAAAAATGAAAAACCATGAGGATAGTTCTTTTACTATGTCAACCTCATTAAAAAATGAAACAATCCCCTTTCCAGATCTCAATGGTAAACCTTCATTCCAATCAACAAAGTTGAATGCAATGAAGCTTGGGGGGCATGCACCTCGGTTGCATTATTATGCTGGGGGCATAACGAGCAGTTTTAGCACATAGTTCATGCTCGTTAAAAAATAAACGCAAGATCTGAGCAGTTTTAGCGCATAGTTCATGCTCGTTTAAAAATAAACATAAGTTGTGAGCAATCTTCCCTTAGAGTTCAAGCTCACCCAGAAAAAATGAACCGGTAAATAACCTTGGTAAATGTAACCTTTGACAACCATATTAAAGCCCTTGGTCGTGTTCTTGCAGTCTCACCTCCATCCGTTCATTTGGCCAATCGTTCATCTCCATATGTTTGTTTACCCATTTTGAGGAACAGCTGCAAAGAGTGATGCCACTAAGCCATCCTTGTGACACTGCCGTGATTGGAATATTCCAACCTGTACCTGGAATCTGCTGCTGCCCTATTAATCACTCGTTCCTCGAAAGACGAGTCGTCTTTAAGATCTTTTCACTGACTCGTAAAATATGAAAAGTTTGCCGAGTTTTGGCCTTCCAGCTCGTTAAACGACCGGAACGCTATCCCTCATTTAGACTTTAATATTTTTGGACCTGAGGGATTATTACACAAAAAGATCGAGCGCTTGTCTTGTTCGGCTCGTTAAAAGTACCGAACACTCATCCCTTCTGTATTGTTTTATACTTTTTCGAACTTAAGGGATTAGATGACGAAAAAGGAATTATGGAGTTAACTTTCTGTACCTTTTCAGACTCTCTAAAAATGAAAAGGACCGAGTTTTCTTTGTCGTTAGACTCGTTAAAATGATTAAATAGCGACAAACTTGTCTTTAGACGAGAACGAGTTTCCCTATCGCTAGGCTCGTTAAATCATAGCGATGGGCTTGCCCGAAGGGCAGGTTATAGAACAAGCATATGTTATCCTCCTCAAGCTTGACAAAAATAAAGAGGTATTGGTCAGAAATGACTGGGGAAAAATTGGGAGACATCAAAGTTTAAAGGTAGCAAGTCACTCTTGAACATGACACTTTTCCTCCGTACCACATCGGGTTGGGTTGTTTCATTCACCGGTCTCATCACCATGGTCCTCACCAAACCATCCACATTTGGGGTAATGCTACCGATCCATCGCATCAGTGTCGTTATATGTTCAAGAGGGGTCATTCTGAAAGTGTCAACCGTGTCCCATCCACTACCATACATTATCCTTCATCCATTCATGATCGCCACCCTGAATCATATGTCACAGTTTGTTTTCACCTCCACTAAAGTCATTAGCTCCGTTCCGTGTCATTGATGTGGGATTCATTAAGGCCCTCCTTTGACGGATCGCTTCTTGTCGACATCAGCTCATTATCCAAGAAGTTGATCTAGGAACACCCCCATCAGTACTTTGAATCTTGCATGCCTCAATGGCAAGTTTCTCACTTCCGGCGACAGGTATACATCAATGACCTTCGACCAGAAGATTTTGCGTGGCGTTCGACGCCAAGTCCTTTATTCACGCCACGTGAATTGTACTGCAGTACCTTGAGGGTCATCGTCATTATTGGTGATTCCTCTCGCGCTTGTTAACGGTTTACATTATTGACCGGTAATCAAGCGATGTCTTTCCATGTTCGACTTCAGCGCAATTCTCACATGGATCGACTTGTACTTAGAGTGAAGATCGAACGAGTTTGAAGACCCCGGATCTAGTTTCATCCATCCGGGCTGCGATATATATTCAGGAAATATAAAAGCATTTGCCATGTACATCATTGCAGCAGATGATCATCCTACTCAAAGGATGATAATTTCAGCAGAAAATTATCAGTCTATCTTCAGACGATTGTCTGTCATATGTACCAAAATGTATTTATAAAAAACTGAGCATGGGAATGCCCGCCTCAGCTAGATCATGAGAATAATGATGAATGAAAAATAATGTATTGTATTGTATTGTATTACAGGGCACTCTCCTCAGTACTGGAACGAACTTCGGATCCTCTAGATAAAGCATTTCACCCGATAAACGGCCTCATACTTTAGGGGGCAACTGTTATAGAAATTTTTGTGCCTCGCATCATGGAGCATGGAATGTCAATAATTACAGGGATCCTCAGTCCCTAAACATGTTGTTCTTACCCCTAAAAGAACAAGGTCATCAAACAACAGCACTTCCAATCAGTTCTCCACCTGAAAACACTTCAAAACAGGCTTATTTTGGATCATGTCAGCTGCTTAACTGAGCTTCTGCGCTGGAATGCAACTGTCCCACTCTGTACCTGCGCTGGAAGTCAAAAGTAATGAAGGCTACCTGCGCTGGGCGAGATTGGCCAAGTGGCACAGTCATCCTGCAAGGTGTCAACTGCCCAGGAAGCTTCCAAACTGACACTTGGTTCATCAGATTCGCCTTGTGATGAGTAAGAGGTACTTGATCACCATGTGTAAGCAAGGATCTCCAAGTGGACTCAAGAACTGAAGATTAACTGAAGAGGGAGAGGACACTAGTCAGCTCTATGCCAGCCTCAAGCTGACTCATCCTCTCTTCTTCTCTCCTATATATAGAGCTCTTCTATGAGGTCTGAGGAGGCTGGAATTTTGTGTAAAGCAAGGAGGTGCTGTTGGATTACAGTTAGAGCTATTGGGTGATTGTTTTACTAGAGGTGAAGAGGAGAGTTCTTGCTGCTGGGGAGGTGCTGCTGGATTGGAGCCATCATTGGTTGTAACCTTCTCAGAACCCTGTTACTTCTATCAATAAAGTTTTGCATGTTCTCCTATATACTTGTATTGCATTGATGTATTGTATTTACATGTATATTTGATTCACTCTAATCCATGCATCAGTTATGAGTACTTGTATCTTGTAGTTTCCTCTCTCGTTTTGTGCAGGGCTTGTGTGTAGCTGGACCGGCAAAGAGAGCAAGGAGCTGGGAACAAGAGACAAAGAGAGAGGATCAAGATCGACTAAGCGAAGGATACCAAGTTGGTTGATCATTTCTTCCCCCTCTCTGTACTTTCATAAAGGAAAACATCAAAGCTTTACTTTCAGTTATTGCTAAAGACTGTCACCTTTAGAGTAGGGATAGGGTCATCCGCATCGGATACTTTTCCCCACAACAATGAAGGAGAAACTTTCACTTATCGGGGTCCTTTGGGATATTTACCTTACCTCAACGTGGAGGGATTTATTCTGGTAGCTTTGAGATAGGGTCTAATCCCTCAATATCAATGTCTTCTACACCCATACTAGTTTCTTCTGTCCCCTTGTCGGATTCTATGTTTACCACCTTGTCTTTCTCCTACGCGGTGAGCTTCTCTTTCTTCTGGTGCTTCCTTGGTGACTTGCACACTGGTTGTGTTGCTTTCTGTTTGTCCTTCTTCATCTTGGAAGCCTCTCCTGCTGATATAGGATTTTACCTAGGCAACCTCAGTGATTTTGGCACCGCAAGGGGCACTTCCACACTAACGGCCTTAAGGGTAGCTCCCTTACAGGCCAAAGATCCTCCTTCACTTGCAGTTTCTATGGGCACTAACATGTGGCTATTCAGGAGCTCCTAGGTTTCCTTAGGTAGCCTGTCAAACACTAAACTGGCCACCAAATCCTCAAAAATCGCAAGATTCATGCGCAATCGATAGCACAACATGGAAGCTCTCAAAATGCAAAGTGTTTTACGTTGTAAGGTCATCTATAATTTATAGGAAAATTTGAATTCAAATTTGATTGTTACCCCCAAAATCTGCTCATAAATTCTATATTGGCGGCAGATTTTCAAAGATCTCGCTTTTAATTTCAGCTTTAAATGTCGCCACCCCCGCTCCTCTTAGTTGTTTTCTCACTATAAAATCATGAACAGTGACCACAGTGGTCACTTTATGTTTGCCCTACGTAGTCTCTCCTTCTATAGCACAACTCCCATCATGCTTCTGTTGATGCTGTGACATTCTTCCATCCCACACAGTCCCCCAGTTGTCCAGCTCTACAATCTAGGCAATGTAGTTTATATTCCCCTGCCTCCTTTCAATTGCCTATAGTGCTAAGAATGCACTTTCATCATATAGTCATCTGGCCTGATCCCCGATGTATGGCTTCAATCAATTTCCATTTACCTTTCTGGGAAATGGATCTCCATTCAATTTCACCAGTTAAATTGCTCCACCACTGGTAATCTCTTTGATGACATATGGACCCAGCCAATGCATCTGAAATTTTCCTAGAAATTTATCAAACTTGTTGTCATATAGTAAAACCAAATATTTTACCTTGAAGGTGCACAGTTTGATGTACCACTCGTGCCATGCCTTTTAGTGCTCCTTTTGAACTTGCTGATCGAATCCAGCCAAAAATCTATCTTATTCAATCTCTGTTAGCTGTGCGAGCCTCTCTTCCAAGGCTCTATGATCTGCCATTCCTATGAACAATGCTATCTGTAGACTAGGTACAATATACTCCATTGGCATCACAACTTCTATGCCATAGACTAGCCTGAAGGGTGCCTTTCGAGTCAGCTTCTTACAAGTAGTTCTATAAGCCTATAGCACCGTGGGTACACCCATGTACCAATAATTCCTTTGTGCGCTGCAAACCTTCATCAGCATGTTCTCCAATATCTTATTAAATGCTTTAACCATCCCATTAACTTCCTGGTGATATGGCATGCTCTTTTGATGATAAAATTGGAATTCCTTCGTCAACGCATTGATTGTTTCATGTACCTCGATCGCTCATTAAAATATTTGGGCAATCAAAACTAGTCAACACATATCCAAAGACGAACTTCGCTACTATTTTCCCTCTACAATCTTTTACAGGTTGCGCCTCTGCCCATCTGGTCAAATACTCCGTCGTGGTGATGATATACTACGCACCCATCTTCTTTCCTAGAGGCTGAATTGGGCCTACAAAATTAGTTTCCCATTTCTCGAATGATTGTAATGACACTTGCAGATTTAGAGGAAGCTCATCCCTCAGCGATGGCCTGCCCATCCTCTGACATGCATCACATGCCTTAAAATAAGCCTTGGAATCCTTATGCAGTGTCGGCCACCACAACCCAGTGCACAAAATCTTCTACGCTATTGCTTTTCTTGTATAGTGTCCTCTCGCAGCTCCTCCATGAGCTTCAGCAAGGATGTTGTTCCCTTAAAACTCAGGCACATAACGTCATAGAATTTCATCCGAGCCCATCTTATATAAATGTCCTGTAATGATAGAAAATTTTGCCACGCGCACCACCGGATCCTTCTTTTGTTGAATAGTGTACCCTTCTTGAGTTGTTTCTGTCGTCAGGAAGTGTATGATGTCTTCAAATTGATTGTCAGCTACGCGCACCACAATGAGTTTTGTGTCAGGTAGTCCTTCCTCCAAATTAGTGGGCTCCTCTCCTATTTCAACGTGCAACAGATGATCTAGTCCTACATTCAACCGTCCTGGCTTCAAGATGACTTGGAAATCATATCCCTGAAATAGCAGCATCCACTTGCATATTTCCCCCCCAACACAAGCTTGTTGAATCGACTACTTTAATGCAGAATGGTCTGTATACATCTTAAAGTGTTTGTGTAACAGCCCCGAAATAACAACACATAATTAATTAGATTAATCAAGTGATTTATAATCAACAAGCAATTTATCCGTTAGTTAACATTAAATTATAAAAATATGAGTGAAGAGAGACATATTACCTAGGGAACCCTTGTTGAACGCTAGTTGAATTTTACTACATGCAACAAAGTCTTGGGGATGACTCTCCACCCAACCGTAGGCTCAATTGCACAAAATATTGCTACAACTGGCCACCCCCGAGCCCTCAATCAATGTACTACTGCCAAGGTATCCTTTATCTCATAACACTATTCTCCCAAAAGAATGGATGATGGAATCATGGAATGATGGAATGTTGGAATGCCTCATCATCTATTAAATAGAGCAAACATTGGAATGGGAACCACATGCACACACTCCATGTGTCCACATGCAACTTCATTGCTTTCTTGTTTTATTTCTTTTGTTTTTACTTTTTGATAGCTTTACTGATTTTTACTGCTTCCTTGTTTTATTTCTATTTATATTTATTTAGAGCTTTAGTATTGTTATTTATTATTTTATTATTATTTATTATTACTATTTATTATTTTTTATTTATCATTTATTTTCTTGTATTTTTAATATCATATTATTTATTATTTATTATTTTTATTATTTATTATTTATTATTAAGGGACGTTAGATACTCTCCCATTTTAAGGAACTTCGTCCCGAAGTTAAGTTTAATTATTTAACACTTTATTTTGTTATTTATTACTTCATGTTTGCCCGACACCCTCTCCTGAACTAGTATAACCAGCAGGCATCGAATGTTTTCACAACACCCAGGAAATCTCAAGGAATCTTTATCCTTTTTCCCACTTTTGGAACCACGCATAAGCCTCCCCGGTTTGTATCCTAGTCCAAGGCTGGTGCCAATGCTTGTGCCTAACTCAAACCTCATCTACCCCAAGGCAGGCATCCGGTACGGTACTCAATGACTCTGAGCATCTCACAAGGTTGGGCCACTCCCTCCACAACTACTAAGGTGCATAGCCCCAGGCATCGATGTCCTTAGACCCCCACCAGACTTCGGCATCCCAATCCAATAACAGGCATCTAGCCTAGAACATCAAGCACTTGGCCTCCTCAAGATGGTCCCATAGCCCTTCAAGAGCTATCCATCAAGAGCTGCACGAGACAAACGAACCATGGCATATGTATTGTTGATTGAGTTTGTCCCCAGCCCATGTGGTGTTACTTATTCTCCCTCATGTCTATGGGCTCGCACGAGATCATCAAATAAATCGGCCCTCTCGGCCCATTTGTGGAGTCCTGTCAATCATCACACCTCAACATGCAACCAATGCATTAGTTATACCATCATAGTATCATAGAAAATAATCCACATGCCAAGTCCTGCATGTCATCATGAAAACATAACATCATTTTTAATCACAACATTCTAAATAATAACCAACTACATGCTCATGCACGCCCTAAACTTGAATGAAAATACCATAATCTTCACTTTATGAGATACCATCATAAGATATAACATCAAAGATATATCATGGCATCACAGAATAAATGAAATGCATGTCAATATACATCATATCATATGATCATGATCCATATGCATATCATATCCATCATGAGGATACATCATCACTATAAGAACCACATTTGCATCGTTATCCTCCTACCATTATATCATGAAACATCGTTAATATGAGAAATATCTCAATACTTATCAAATATAGAATAATAATTTATAAGCATTCTTATCATGATTCATCAGAAAAATCAATTTCATTTACTTGTATGAACATTGAATACCAATTATGAACTAAGATTATCCAACATCCATCTAGGATCTATGTTATCTCCTCAGTGTTATTAGTGTCATGTTTCCATCAAGATAGCAATTACTTTTAGATAATCTTTTCATGTTATTCATATTAGGGGTTGACTATTTACACCGTAGGTATACTCATTTAAGTACATCATTAAATTTCAAATGAGCCTCACCATCTTGAGTCTTAATCTCTCGTCACTTATTCTTCCTTCCCCAATGAAATTTTAGTGAAATTCATTGCTAAGATATTACCGTTTGTATAATCATTTAAATCATCAATATCAAGTTAAAATTCCATGATCACTATACATATTTTTCTTATCCCAAATGGCACACATACAAGAGGTTATCCTTATTTAAGTCTTATGTTATGCTTAATCTACCTGCATGAGGGCTTGTTGCCTCCTGGTAACAACCCTGAAATTACACCACCAATTTCTCACACCTTAGCCAAATAGCTATTGTCTCTTTAATTTAAATATTAACTAAACTAGTTTTTCATGTATGCCACTTCATATTTAATGGTATCTTTTACAAGTTCATTCCAAGCTTTTAATTGTACATTCTCAAGCACATAAGATGCATATTGATTTATTTGTGGACTCATCAATACTACCATAATTTTATTATCATCTTTGTGAAAATCAATGTGCTGCAAGGAGAATATAAAGAGGTGTCATCCTCCCATTATAGACTAATTATAAGTTGTTGTTGTTTTTTTTTCTTCCTTAACATATGAGATTTCTTAATGCTATGAATTACTTGTTATATCCTCTTTACCTAACCACAAAATTTACTTAAGGCTATAGTTTATGAAATATAAAAAGATATCAAAAGAATTCATTCCACTTTTTATTAATGGATGGGAAAGGAGATGCAAGCATAACTATAAACATACACAAAATTGGACAAGAAAAATAACCTTCACTAAGTGAAGATTCACATTAATGTCAAGGCCACCTAATAACCAACATAATTCTATGTTAAAACATGACTACAAGGAAAAAAGATTCCAATCGAAATAAAATTAAAACATGGTCAATATTTCAAAATAATTATACCATGAATATGGTCCATAATTTTCCATTTTCATATATAAATTCCCCTTTAATATATTGAAATGTTGCTATATAAATTCATTAATAACTTCTATTATTTTAATAGATTATACAATTCAGATACAAATACTAAACGTACAACTATAACAGTTCACCAATTTCATTTTTCCTAATCCATAATCATCCTTGATGTTTAAATTGACATTTCACCAATTTCATTTTTCCTAATCCACAATCATTTTTCATGTTTAAATTGATTTTGACACTATCCATGTAAAGTCTATCTCCATATAAAGTTTTTTTTGACTTCTATAATATTGATTATTTGTATATTGAATCTTTTAACTTCAACACTAAAATATGTGGAATTTAAGAAAATACAATAATAACCAATGTCACTTTCATTGTAAATGACTATAAAAAATAAATGGGTATTTTCAGAATAATATTTTAAATTCAGTTATACTTCAACTTTTTAATAAAAAGATTTATACTATACATATAAATGTATAAGGATAATTCTTAATGTTTCTTCATTTTCATTTTAGAATGCTAAATGCAAATTTCATATTCCAATTTATTTATTTCTCTTTAACTGTATTAAGTTTCATAATTGTTAGCTATTATAATTGAGATGAGATTACAGAATTTCAGAATCAAATTGAAGGGACTTCTCTTGAGAGGTGAATTTTTTTGAATTTGCAATAAAAGTCACATACAAAGATTTCTTCGCTACTATTGAACATGTTAACCATATCAAGTATTTAAAGTGTTTTTAAGATGACTCTGTTAGACAAATGGAGAACAATAGTGTCCACTGTCAAGATAAATTATACTCATCTTTGGTTTCTACAGCAAACTATTGATTAAACTTTTCTCTATGACTTCTAGGCAGATTACTTGTAATTTTGTGTTCCGAACAGAAGTTTAGTTGCTGATTGCTAAGTCAAGTTGTATCCTTACCTGAAAATATTTTGACTATAGTTTGCATTAGTATTTTGTCCACTCGCTTGTGGATCTAATACCCTTCTCTTTAGTTTAAGACACAAGTTTAATTGGAACATCAAAGAATAATAAGAATTAGCTCTCCTGACAGAGAGATGGTAGACTGCTTTGTGGCTTGCTACTCACTTTTTGTGATCAAAATCTAGAGTAGACAAGCTTAGACAACATGCCACTTTTGGCATCAAGTACCAGATGGGATTTCACTTTAAATGTTTGATCAACATGGATAAAAAATTGAACTAATCTGAAATATGTATATCTAGAGTCATTGATAATGTCTTCGAGGCCTCAAATGGAGCAAACAATTTCTGCAAAAAGTTGGAGGTGAGGGCATGAAATAAAATATTCTACCTACAACATAAAATTGTGCAATAGAGATTTTTTCACAAAGACTTTTAAAACATATAGAATTCCATAGAAAATTGAAAAATCAAAATCACTTACAGATGAAGTTTTACAAATGCAAGGCTTCGAATAATCCCTATATTCTTCAAATATAGGATGGCCAGAATGTGAATGAGGTTCAAAGACAATTTAAGCAATCAATTTAGCATCATTGTTTAGGTAAATTTTCCAAACTGAATTCCGGGTATTTCTCAAAGAAAATAACTGAAAAAAAAAAAAAATGTTGTGGATTGTTCAAGAAGACTAATCAATATTGTAATGGTGATTTGAAAATTTGATCCAGAGAAAATTCAATAAAAGAGTCGACTTAGAAAGAAACTAAAACGCAGATGGCAACAACCAAACATAAATGAAATGAACAAATTTCATGCATGTGTACAGAAAACCCAACCCCCAATCAGCATTTCACACGCAGTTATCAGTGAGAATAGAACACAGATAATTAAATAAGGTAATAAAAATATGAATACTCAGTAGGAACAGAATTAGAGGAGGCCAAATCAAAAAAACATAAAGCACTGATGAAATAAAATCATATGACCCTTGTAGTTTGCTGTGAAAATAAACCCACAAGAATGATACTATTTTAGAACACCACCAAATAAACTTCATATGACAGTTCAAATGTAAACCCTAATCCCTAAAACGTAAAACACAGAAATCAAAATGAAGACCCAAAACCTGCATGCAACTTAGCTTCTTTCCTGCCCTCAAAAAGCAATAGGAAAACCAGTAAATTTGTAAATTGTAGCTTAATACTTTTCTTGGCATATTTTATTTCGACAACTTTATAAGCAATCTTATTGAGAATTGTGATTAAGTTTTTTTCTTAAATCTTTATCTAGAGGTCACCCAGAGTTGAACCCCGCTCTGATACCATATGTAATATCCCCGAAATAACAACACATAATTAATTAGATTAATGAAGCGATTTATAATCAACAAGCAATTTATCCACTAGTTAACATTAAATTACAAAAATATGAGTGAAGAGAGACGTATTACCTAGGGAACGCTAGTTGAACAGTAGTTGAATTTGACTACCTGCAACAAAGTCTTGGGGACGACTCTCCACCCAACTGTAGCCTCAATCGCACAAAATCTTACTACAATTGGCCACCCTCGAGCCCTCAATCAATGTACTACTGCCAGGGTATCCTTTGTCTCATTACACTATTCTCCCAAGAGAATGGATGATGGAATGATGGAATGATGGAATGCTGGAATGCCTCATCATCTATTAAATAGAGCAAACAATGGAAGGGGAACCACATGCACACACTCCATGTGTCCAGATGCAACTTTATTTCTTTCTTGTTTTATTTCTTTTGTTTTTACTTTTTGATAACTTTACTAATTTTTACTGCTTTCTTGTTTTATTTCTATTTATACTTATTTAGAGTTTTAGTATTGTTATTTATTATTTTATTATTATTGATTATTACTATTTTTTATTTATTGTTTATTATTTATTTTCTTGTATTTTTAATGTTATATTATTTATTATTAAGGGACATTATAGTCTACCTGTCAAGTAGTGTCTGAACTTCTATAGCATGTACACCATATCCAAACCTTCGCGCTCTATCATTGAATAGTTCTTCTCAGCTTTAGACAACTTCCGACTTGAAAACACTATAGGATGATCCAAATCTCCCTCATCGGCCCGTGTCAGTATTGTTCCAAGCACAATACATGACGCGTCCACATGCACATGAAATTCCTTCTTCCAATCCAGGAAGACTAGGATCAGTGCGGTGATCATCTTTTCCCTTAACACATCGAGGCTCCGCTGACATTCTTCATTCCAACAGAAAATAGCATCCTTCTTTAGCAGCTTCTCCATTAGCGTGGTAATCTAGGCATAACTCTTAATGAACTTCATATAGTATCATGTATTCCCCAACATTACGCACAACTATTTCACACTTCTTGGTGCCTCTAAATTAATTATAACTACTATCTTTGGTGGGTCCACCATTAATCCATTTCTGCATACCACATGGCCCAGCAGGATTCTGAAAGGAACATAGAACAAATATTTCTTCAAATTGAGCATGATCTAATACTGCTAACATGTATCCAGCATCAAGCGTAAGCTAGCTACATGGCGTTTGACTAGCCCAAACACCGTCCAATCGTCCAAATATACCTCTATAAACTTGTGAGTGAAGTCCTTGAACGCTTCCATGACCACGGGCAAAACGATCGTCGGCATGTTCTTCAGCCCGGAAGGCATTACAGTATAATGAAATCATCCCCACTCGGTTGCGAAGGTCATCTTACTTCTATCCTCCTGTGCGATCTTGACTGGATGGTACCCCGAGAACCCATCAGTGAACAAATATGCTTCATGTCCTCTTAGATTATACAACACTTCATCGGTGAATGGAGTCAGAAAAGGATCATGCACGCAAGCGTCATTTAGCTTCTTGAGATCTATGCATATCCTTATCCCATCATTTTGCTTCTTTTCCTGAACTACTATTGGGCTCACCCAATCTGATTCTTCCACTGGTTAAATAATACCTACTGCAAGCATTTTATCCAACTCTAAGAAGAACTTTTCTTTATACTTTGGATTGAGGTGGTAAGGCCTTTGCTTGATCGACTTCACGTTTGGTTTCAATGTAATTTTCATAACTCCCAAGTACCCTATTATACCCTTTAATTATGAGAGCTGCATAGGGAACAAGTCCTTGTATTCACGGAGCAACTCAACTACCTTATCCGTGGTAGCATCATCCCAGTAGTCCCCCACATTCGCAAACTTCGGCTTTGCCTCTGTCCTAATGTTCACTTGTCTTGTTTTTAGTGACGTGGTGATATCTAGATTTTTTATCTGCGGCCCCTCAACTTCACAGTGTCCTTCTGTTTCCAGGATATTAATGTTCCTTGGATTCTCTTCTTCCTCTTCAGTGGTCACATTGTAGCACTCCAACACATGGCGCAACTTGGTGGTCCAATCCGGTTGAATCAAAACCAAGGGATCCTGCGGTATTCAGAAGATCATTGCTTTGACCTCCTGTAGCACTTCATCAATGCACTCAAATCCATCTTCAAAGTTGAATGTCATCAAGAATCCCTGTCTCAAAATATCCCATTCACCCGCGCCATGGTAGAGCTCTGTCTCCAAGTACCAATTCTTAGGTATTACATCCAAGTTGTGAAAGAACAGATGCACCCACTCCAGTTGTAGTTCTACTCCATAAGCATCGGTCCATTTGGATAACTGATCATGTGGGTCACTCCTTCCATCATATTTCTCTATCAATTGTACCTTTGGGCGAGAAAACTAGACCCTCATCATTCTTCTTTATTCGCGCCATCCATTGAAGTTGTCTTTATGTGCACCTCGCCATCTTGCAGGCATAGCATGCAATGCCAAGCCCAAGGCCTGGAAGTGATGCTTCTTCGAAATTTCCCTTCCAAATACATCCATAAATTTATCAACATCAGTTAAACCATAATAATAAGGTAGAATTCTAACCTTCGATGATACATAGTGCAGTGATTTGGTCATCGTGTTACAACGTAGCATAGACACATCATGCAATCTATTCTACCACTCTTTCAATTCCTCATCTAAATTTGATATGCAAGAGTTTTCATGGTCCCATGCAATACGTCCATCAGCTATCGGATTCATCTAATCTTGATCTCACATTGTTATCTTATAAATTTTGTCCAAATCATCATCACTTTCGTAATCACAAGTTGGCTCAGTGTAGCATGGTCCTTCTGTAGGGTCCAACGGTACTACTACGCGGAGAAATTTTCTTTCAAATGACATCGTTCCCTTCCTCAAATTGATCACACCATTCATGTCGATAGCCCAGTTGATCCCAAGGAGCAGAAGGTAGGGATTGCTATCATCCACAATCTTTATCACTTCAAAATCGGCCAACGCACTCGTGCCTTCAATATCAAATATCACTCCTTGTAACCTTCCCATGTGGATAATATTTTGTTGATTCGCCATCCTCAATTGAATAGGAGACCATTGCAGTGTAGGTCTCCCCATTATCTCCCATGTCTGCTTAGGCAAAAAATTCATGTCTGACCCTAGATCCAGAATAACTTGGCCCATTTCATATTCTCCTATTTATGCGGTGAGTCTCATCTCACGCCCTGTTCTCACCTTATGCTTACCAATTTTTCTGACCACGCGCTGTTTGTCAAGAGTATTACCAACACATTTATTGGTCAACTCCTGCAATCTCCTTATGATGTTGCTATCTCGAAGCACCTTCATACAGGTCTCCAAAAATGTAGCAAGCATGGATGGGTCCATTTCTTCAAACTACTTATCCTGACTTCCTGAGGTAGAAACCTCAGCGAATCTTTTCTTTTCTTCCATAAATTTTTCCCTCGTGCGCTCCAGATCAAACCCGACCTCCTTTTCTAGAGATCTTCGGACCCATTCACCTTCTTCAGGCTACTTTCCCTTGTCTACCCCAGTCACCATTCTACTTCGCAGCATGATGTTCACATTAGGATCATCTTCATAGGGTTCAACCCTCATCATCTTCATATTCTGGATAGGCTGATGAGGTTGCGCCCCCTTTCCATGTATCTTAGCTAGTAATACAGGGTAGTCTTTTGTCGTGCAGTCAAACTTAGTGTAGTATCTACATGACAAGCACATTAGGTTTGTGCATTCTGATGTGCAGTGTCCTGGTCCCTCATAGCTATAGCAAATCACCTATCCTCAACCTCTACCAGGTCCTCCTCCAGCTCAACCTCGCCCATTCCCCTGAAATCCTCCTCATGCTCTACTAGAGCCTTGATCTGGAGGCCAAGTTTCCGCTTGCACTCTATATGTAGGATTTCTATCCATTATTAGCTCATAGCTATGTTGGTTACACTCATCACGACCCAACGATTGACAAAAGTTACAGAAGAGATGTTGTAGTGTCTGTACAAATTTCTGCAGCAGGTGACAATTGTCTGTCACATGTTTTCCAGCTACCTAACAAATAGCACACCATAGTGTGGGCCCTCTACTTGGCCCTGCTTGAGATTTCAGCGTCAGAGGCATCGACCCACCTGCTACAACATAATTCGTGAAGACTGGATAGTGATTTTTGTCATGCCCCTGACTTTTTCATTTCTGGAACCAAACTTCTTCATGCACCTCTAGCCAAACTGCTCTATCCTTCTTCAAAATCTAGAACTCTAGCCAAAGGTTCTACAACTACAAATGAATCTGTCAAACTCCCAAGTTAGCATCTTGCATCGGTGTCTCATGCAATCTAATTGCAATCTCTAGGGCTTCCACCTAGGTCCCAATCTTTTTCTATGATAAAGGAACCCTCAAATGAGGCAAGAGTGAAGCCACAAACCATTCTTGGTGCTACCCATTCGTAAGATTCATGTTAGCTTCGCGGATCGTGCACTTCAATCTTTGATCCATATCCCAGGGTGTCTTTCCAGGCTTCATCATGATCTCATTGAATCTGACAATTCATTGTGGTTCAGACTTAGGCCTACTGAACTCCTTATTCAATGCAGTCTGAATATCTACTAATGAAGCCATCGGGTTATCAGTGCAGTACTTGATGTACCATGTCAGCGTGCATTCCTGAAAAGTAGTGACCAATGTTTCTTTCTTAATTTGATCATCAGTTATACCCTGAGCCTCCCATACGGCCTTCGTGACGAACTAAAACTGGTCCAGGTCCTCATTTCTTGAACCCTTGAGAATGGGAAACTTTACTGCATTCGCCATATTGAACGGTGGCGGAGGTGGTGGCAGTGTGGGCGAAGGTGTATGTTGTGGAGGTGAATGCGGAGGTGGGGTGGTTGGATGGGGTATTCACGAAAACCCTCATTTTATTATATGAACAATGCTCTGTAGTGAAGCCTGTGCTATTTCCCCATCATCACTTAGAGGAAGTTAGATCAATAGCTATATTCAAGGCATGTTCTCCCTCTATCCTTGAATATCTTTCCACTTTACGTAGCTCCAAACATCAAGGTAACTACAGAACCTGCTTTTTACACAAGATCATCTTAATCAAAGTATTTAAAGACCATAAATACTTACCTCTTGGTCCCTTGGAGAAGCAGTGCTCTGCTTTGCTGTAACTGATCGAAGTATTGACCATGGAATTTGTCATGAATCCTCCTATGATATGATCAAGCCAATGATTGAAAGTGTGTGTGATATTATCTTTTGAGGGTTCCAATCTCCCCACTAACTCTGAGGTCCACATTATCAGACCATCAAGCCTCCACCTTCCTTGGTCGTCTTCCAAATTAGCGATCCACTTGTATAATTCAACTAGGAAGGAACATAAGAAGATTTCGTGTATCTCTGTGTACAGATATATGTCCAACCACTGTTATTTCATTAATCGTAGATTTCGATTTTCTTGCACCATGAATTCGTGGATCTCCCTATCCAACTAGTCTTCAATTTCCTTCTTAGTCGAATTCTAGTGATGCGACATCACACTTCTCTTTATGTAGATCTCGGTCCTGGAAACGAAACCATTTGTTGGCTTAGTGGGCCTTGACCTAGGTTCAACATTAATTTAGCCAAACAAATCCCTACACTACTGGCCCTTTCAACATCAGCCCACAGAGCGTGGACCAAACTCTCACCTGAAGTAGTATCGAAGGATGTTGGAACCAAGTTTTCGCACTCAGATATGGTAGTGATGTAGTTTTATGCCCTAAATCTACCTTCGTGCAGAGCGATAAACCACTTAGGGCTTATCAATATACTTCTCTTAATCGGCCTCTAGACCTTCATGAAGGTCTACGACTGTTGTTCATGGACCCTAACGAGGCAAATAAACCACTTACACACTTTTGTAATCGCTCTTACTTCTATATTTACCCAGATCGGCTTAAGTATCTAATAACTTCAATATGCACTAATATGTTTCCTGTAAACATATATTATCACTTGCATATAGATAACAATGTAAAACATATAGATTCGCACATCAACACAACATTAAATCATGAAACCATTATTCAGCATATCATAACCACATTTATTCATAATAGAAGTAAATAGATCAAACACAATTATTTCCAGAGTAATCTTCTTTTCTTGAATTGAGGCTTCTGTGATCCATATCAGGTTTATGAGAAATTCTTCGGCGCAAATCACAGGATAAATCATTTGTCGACGTGTTTTGAACCAACAAGTGTGGTTCATCGTCAGGACAAGTTGAAGAAACAGATCCAACTTAGCATGTTAAATAGTGTGAGTAGAGAGTCCAACGGCTATCTTGACTAACGGCTAATTTTGACTTTAGGACCAGAGTCAAGATTTAATTGAAGTTAGTTAAATTAAGTGAATAAATAAAATATAAAATAATTTGAAATTGTTAAAGGTTAGTTAGAAAGTTATTAAAAAATTATAATTTGTTTCTTAATGGGACTTAAATAACAAGTATAAATATATATAAAAGAAATGTATAAAAAAAAAAATTAAAAAAATTGAAATATACATCAAAAAATAATAATGAATAAAATTTTTAATTACGAAAGTAATAAAAGGTAAAAAAGAATTTATTTCATTTTAAATAAATAAATGAATTCAAAATAAAAAAAATAAAACAAATAAATAAATAATTAAAAATAAATAAAAATAAAATACAAAAAATAAAAAAATAAAAAAAAAAAAAAAAATAAAATAAATAAATAAATAAAAATAATAAAAAAATAAAAAATAAAATAAAATAAAATAAAATAAAATAATAAAATAAAATAAAAATAAAAAAAAATAAAAATAAAAATAAAAAAAATAAAAAATAAAATAAAAAAAAAAAAAAAAATAAAATAAAAATAATAATAATAAAAATAATAATAATAAATAAAAATAAATAAATAATAATAATAATAATAATAATAATATAATAATAAATAAATAAATAAATAATAAATAATAAATAATAATAATAATAAATAATAATAATAATAATAAGAATGAAGAATAAAATAAAAAATAAATTAAATAAATCAAGCGAGCGAAAAATAAAATAAAATAAAATAAATGAATAAATTAATTAAAATAAATAAAACAAACGAGCGAAAAGTCAAATAAAATGAAATAAAATAATAATAAATAAATAAATAATAATAATTGAATAAAATAAGCGAGCGAGAGGAAGGAAAAAACAAGGTGCCCAGGAAAAATGGCGAAATAAAGGGGAACCAATGAAAGCAAGAAAGGGTAAGACTAGGAAGAAAGGGCCGGGATCCAGCAGCTACTGATCTTACAGCCGTCATCTCTATTGAGATTGCTCGGCCTTATTTCAATTTCAATAGCTTCTCTAAATTTACGGTGATGGAACTGAGCAACCTTGTCAATAACCTTGGCCTCCTCAATACACACTTGATGCTTGGTCTTTTCCGCATGCTCTGCCAACGCTGAAGACTTGGTTCTTCCATGTCTTAGGTCCGCTGCATGTTCGCTAATCCTTTGATGGATGGAGCGCCCTGTTTCCCCAATATAGGGGGTCCCACAAGAACAGGGGATCAAGTAGACACCCTCCATATCCTTAGGATCAATGGGATCTTTCATAAATCTGAGGGATTTGTGAATAGTTTTGAGGGGCCTGAAGGTTGAGGGAATACCATACTTCTTAAGAATCCGAGCAATCTTGTCCATGGTTCCTTGGACATGGGGAAGATGGACCCCTAGCCGGCGCTCTTTATGTTCTTTTTTGATTAACGAGCTTTTAGAGGCTTTCAAGAACGCCTTCTGACCCAGGCGCCTACTATAGCCATTCTCCATAAAGACATGAAGGAGATGGGATTTCTCTTTATCGAAGCTCTCCTTATCAGAAATCCTCAGGGCTCGCGTAGCGAGTGTGTTAAGAACACCCAACTTTTGAGCAGGGAAATGATGGGAATCGGCATGAAGATACTGCTCAGTATGCGTTTTTTTCCGGAATACTGAGTGGGAGAGAGAACCATCATTATTCTTCGATATAAGGATATCCAAGAAAGGGAGGCAACCGTTGACCTCTTTTTCCATAGTGAACTTAATGGCAGAGGACTGACAGTTGAGGTGGTTGAAGAAGAGATCTAACTCCTTCGAGCCATGGGACCAGATGACATTAGTGTCATCTACATACCTTTTCCACAGCTTGGGAAGGAGACGAGCTGAGGCTAAAGCTCTAGTTTCGAAATCTTCCATAAAAAGATTCGCAACAATAGGGGATAGGGGTGAGCCCATGGCAACACCATAGGTTTGTTCATAGAACTCACCCTCAAAACAGAAGAAAGTGGAAGTGAGAAAGATCTCAACAAGATACGCCGTATCGGGATCTGTTAGGCGATAGATCACTGCCATGGCTTCCTTTATAGGGATACACGTATAAAGGGAGACCACATCAAAGCTCACGAGAATGTCTTCTGGGTCAAGATTTATGTCCTTAAGCTCTTTAACAAAGGAAGCAGAGTCTTTAACGAAGGGCTCTGTACGGCCAACCAGGGGTTTGAGCTTAAGGGCAAGGAACTTGGCTAGAAGGCAGGTCGGCCCACCAATGGTGTTGACAATAGGCCTCAGGGGGGTCCCTTCTTTATGAATCTTAGGCAGCCCATAAATCCTAGGGGTAATTGGACTGCTTTCAATGAGCTTATGGTAAAGAGAACTCGTAGAGCTACAGGATTTGATGGCAAGAGCCACCGATTTGGAAATCTTCTTAAGAGGGTTCTTGGACAGTTTTCTATAACTGCCACTATTGTGAAGATGATCCAACATCTTCTGGCGGTAATCATCTTTGTTAAGGATGACCATAGCCCCTCCTTTGTCAGCCCTCAGAACTACAATATCATTGTTCTGGTTTAAGGATTTAAGGGCGATGAATTCCTCATTGCTGAGGTTCTTCCTAGGGGGCTTAGCCTTTCTTAAGACCACCGCACAATCTTGTTGATAGTGTCCTTAATCTTATCAAGTAAACCTCTGATCCCAAACTCAACATCACAGATGATATCATCAACATGAATCTTCTTAGGGGCTAAGGCAAAGTTTAAACCTTTCCCCAAGACTTTAAAAACCGCAGAGGGGAAAACAAAACTAGAGAGGTTAATAACTTTATTATTACCATGAGCAGAAGGGGGAATTATACTAGAACAAGGATTATTTACCTTACTATTATTATCATTACTAATTTCTACTATGCTACTATTATCATTATTATTAAGAATATCATTATTACTACTATTATTAGTAATACCATTATGGCTATTAAACAGATTATTGTTATTAAAGTCTCTACCTGAATTATTAAGATTGTTAAATAAATTGTTACCATTATTAATGCCATCATATTTATGAGTATCATTAGAATCATAATTATTATGATTCTAACTACCATGTGCACTCAGGTGCAAGGGTACATGCACTCAACTGCGGACTTCTACCCTAGGCCTCTGCACAAACAGCTGCAGAGCCTTTCTCCTACTTCTAAAACTCTTCAATCTTAGCTCTTACTGACCCACTAATGACTTCACCAGCTTAGACTCTTCTAAGACTCTACTTTTTATACAATCCCATGCTCTGCGGACCATGGGTGGATCTTCTAAAGCCGAAACAAATTACATAAAAGAAGGATGGAAACCATGTATGATACCTTACATCTACATGCTTCACGACCAAAAATTGCAAAGATTTTACACTTTACATACAAAAACTTTGGCTTTCTGCCCAAAACATGGGCTTTTAACCCCAAAATTGACCCCAGGGGACCCTGTCCCAACAAATTGTAACCTGTGTGATGCTTCTCCATTAAGATAAAGTCCTCAGTGTATAATTTTTTGAATATTTCTCTATGAAAATTGTAAACCACCATAAAGTGGTTGAAATGCATAATAGTCTAGATATATGGCCCGGTGGTGAAAACATAAAGGTTATCATGGATGCTGAATATGGCAAAGTAGGAATGTCTAGTGAACTGGATACTTGCATTGAAATATGAACAAGAGTTAAAATCATAACAATGTCAATGCAACAATATTGCTTGCAGAAGGATATTGAATACTATGGGGATCATGAAAACTGTGTTTATTTAAATAAATTCTCAATATCAAGTCAGTTATAGTAGCAATACTTCTGTAGAATCCCAAGATCTTGCGGGATTCTATACATGTAAACTAGAAATTAGAAAAAGGAAGAAAAAATGTGCCAATTGGGAATCGAAGAAAGTTTAGCTAAAGCCCTTGAGGCATTTACTTCCAGACAAGGTAAAATTCTAGGTTTTTTAGCACTAAATGTTACAACCTAGGCTCTATTGTGGTTTATTGGAAACAATGATTAAATTATGAATAGTGCATATGACATTGGAAAACTTAGCTACATGATTGAATACATATAATGAACAAACAAAATATGTATAAGGTTATCAAAAAACATAGTGTGCATCTTAAAACTGTAACATAACATTTTAGGAAGTGAGCTAAGAACAATATGTTTAGAATTACAACATTCCTGTAAGCCCAATTTGACCTATGATTTAATAATGCACACAAAGGCTTTCCTTTCACATGAAAATTACGGTAGTTGTAACTGAGATATAACCTTGAGTTGGCCCATCTTGCTAGTATATTAGTTTGATGACAATACATTTGCTATATTTGGTGGCAAGTTTAAATCAGACTCAACTGTAATATGATCTATCTTCTCACTTAATTCATGGACAAGATAGGATCCAATGTAGGACTACTAGCTAGAAAATCAATAGAAGAAGATTGAAAATCAATATTTTTCCACAATGCTTAGTTCTCAAGCATGTAGGTTCTTTATGGAAGATGATCTCATACTAGAGGGATTCCTTGATTTACAAGAAAGTTCAATGGTTTTTTGTCTTGGATCAAAGAAATGGAAGTGTGGCTCTATATTGCAAGGATAGCTTCAGATTACCATGGTAAATAAATATATTATAATTGAGACTATCCAGTGAGAGAATATCATGTCCATCGCATCTCTACTAAAACCAAGCTCAAATTATCGAAGGTGTTCAAAGGTTAAGGACAAGAGAGATATTTCTTTCTTCATCTTTCGAGAGTAATCTAATGTTGTTAATATTTGGATACGTTCCAAACATTGGGTATGTAATTTCACCTAAAACCAACCAACCCTAATAAATTGAGTTTGATATTTCTTCTAAGGTTTGTATTCTACTCTCCTAACCTTGATCATGCTCCTAGGGGTTGTCCTCTACTCCTTCATAAGAAATTAATATAACAAGCTCTATGTTATAATGTAAATAGAGTTCACATGATCTATAAGTAGAGTTTTAAGATTTCATAGCTTGTATTATGAGATAAGTGTAATATAAACTATAGAAACAAAGATAAATGAAAATAACATCCAGATATTGAGTATAAAGTAATAAAAATAATAAATGCAATTGTAATGGTAACCAAAATAATATACCTTGATTATTAGGAGAACAATGTTCACTTGCCTCTTAAGGGAGGGAACCTCTAGTAGAGTAAATATTAGTTACAATAATAATCTAGGGCTTCTTTTGCCATGTTTCTACCTCTATATACACTACTTTATAACCTTCTAAAAAATTCTAGAGGAGGAAAGCCTTCTATCAAGTCCTCTCATAATAGTTTTGGTCGCACTATTTCCATCGTTGTCTAATAATGATGGTCGTTCTTACATAACCATATATTAATATATTTGTTAAGGGTTAGGGAGGCTAGGACCCTAACATGTCCTATCCTCCCCCTTAGATAACAACCTTATCTTCGAGTGTTGAGATGTGAAAAATGGTAGAGAATGTTAGAAAGCTAGAAGGCACCACCTCAAGTGATATTTCCTTCCATTCTATTAAAAATTCTTGAATGGTGTGATGGTATAGATCTCTCTCATAGTGCTTTAGGACTATTTCTATCTGCAACCAAATGGAGCCTTCTAAATCCATTTCCAATAGACTAGTTATAACAATGCAATTGGTTCCAATCACTTTCTATGTCAGGCTTGTTTCAGTTGATTACTGCACATGTAGCTTGAAAAACCCATGATTTATGTATTTTTGATTGGTTAATGGTAGAGAACTTTATTTTATTTCGCCATTGGTTACATTAGTGGACTTCCCTTGCAATATTAGTTGAACATTTATTTATAAATAAAGATGCATTTCCTCATTGGTACTCATTTTTTGAGAGGGGGTGAAATACCTAAGCATTATCATATTTTGGAGACTTTTATATTTAGGAAGAAAAACTGGACCCCATTCTTTTAACTACACCTATGGATTCGGGTCAACCTAATAACCACCTCCATTGGGTTAGGATGTAAGGGGGTGTGTTACAATATTTTGGTTGTTATTAACTGCTGGGTAGTGTATCCAAGCTCCATTTTGTTTGGTCAAGGAAAGATAGGGCAGAAGAAATGCTTCTTGAGGTTACAAACCCTAACTAGTATAGCAAGGAACTTACTCATTACGAAGAATACGATATGTGAATATTCTAAGGTTTGTTTGAGGACAACAAAGGTATAATTGAGGCTCATTCTAGGCATAGTATGTAGACAACAAGGACCAAAGTTAGTACTTGATTTCTTAGAAGGAAACAACCTTATAATCTTCCCTCCTAGGGCTGTGGGTAACAACATTAGGGAAACCACATCCTACAACAAACATACTCTCCATTCCAACAGTCATTCTATGACTATATATTGTACATATTTGATCTACGGATAAACGAAATTTCCCTAAGTGGGTAGCTACACTTAGAACAATAGATTTAAAGAGTTTATCCCCTCTCTATAGAAGATAAATAAGACAAGGGACCCACTTGTAATCTTTGGCTTCCCTTTGTCTCATTTGAATAGCTATCGTCGCTCATTCTCGACCTGAATCCACTCAATAAGTACCTGCAATCATAAATAGAGGAAAAAAACTAATCAAAGCAAGAGATCTATCTACTATAATAAAATGGAATAGAAAACATTTACACATATAATCATCATACATAAAGACAAGAATATGGGAAAAGGTGTAAACAACTTTATTAAGTAGCAGGAAGAGTTACAACCAAGAAGTCTGATCCCACAATGCTCATCTAGCTTGAGTTCCATCCTTCATCAAACCAAATGCACAACACTCTGATAGCATAATAATACTTTCTTACAATCTCAAACCTCACACCAACAGTATCTCCTTACAAATTCTCAAAGTCCATCCCCTGATCACTATGATCAGTGCACAATTTATAGGGAAATGGAGGTGGTTTTGTCATAAATTGGGCATTGAATGGCTTTCCAATTTGGGAGTTAGTTTCCATGGAGGAAGGGACAAGAGGATAGGAGGTTATTTGATTCATTCCCTATCCAATTTCGAGCTCATAGGAGATGATAAGAGGTGGGAATCTTCTAGAATGAAGGAATATTCCCAAAACCCTATGAAGATTTCGCTCAATCTCACCCAGCACAGGTCAAAGTGGGCCTAGGTGCTCTATAGAGCAAGCTTGAATGGGCCTAAGTGCTACGCAGAGTAGTTAACCCTAACCAAGGCTGCTCTGATCCCTCAAGGAGTCAGTTAAGGATGTCTTTAGGCAAGGAAAATCTCATGAATGATGGCATTCAATGTGGTTACTTGTCTAGGGCATGTAACAATTGAATTAGGGTTTGATGAGCCCTAATAGTACTGATCTAAATGTTGGGAGTGATTTGCCCAAATAGACCTATAAAAGTCCCCCCCTAAAGCATGAAATCAATGATAATGTCAAGTGATATGCTTTACGATGTGATGAGGAGGTTCTGAAGTGGATGGTTACTTGCATCAATTACAATATATAATATCATGATATTTTTTCTTTTTCATGAATCGCTAAGGGAAGGCATACCCATGCTCAGCATATAAACTTTCATTACATGTACATAGATAGTCGTCTACAGATATGGACCCTTGATGGGATGGCCATTAGTCTAAATCCATTGTATATATGATTTAGTACTCTCTTGAAATCGCAACCCAGATGGATGAAACTACATCCAGGGTCTTTTATCTCGTTCAATCGTTCACTCAAATACGAGTCTAACCATGTGAATATGTGATCTGAAGTCGAACACAGGAAGACATCGTCTAATTACTAGCTAATGACATAAATTGTTAACAGACACAAGAGAAATCACTGATAATGATAATGATCCTCAAGGTACTGTAGTATATTCTGCATGGTGTGAATAAATGTTTTGATGTCAAACACCATACAAAGTCTTTCGATCAAAGGTCAGTGATGTCAACTTATCGTTGAAAGTGAGAAACTTGCCATTGATGTATGCAAACGCCAAGGTACTGAAAGGGTGTTTCTAAGTCAACTTCTTAGATAATGTGTTGATGTCAACAAGAAGTGACTCATGATAGGAGATCCTTGATGTATCCCACATCAACGACACGGAACGAGTGTAATGATTTTTGGAGACAGAATGTGACTGACGACACAAGGTTCAGGAATGGCGGTCATGAAAATTAAGGTTTATGAGTATTACAAAGGATGAATTTTAACTCAGTGACTTCTCTTGAACATGTCGGCAACACTGAATGAATTGGCAGCATTGACCCAAAACCAAAGTAATGGATGGTATGATAGACCATAGATGTGATAACCATCAAGCAGATAACCCAACCCAAGTACTCATAGAGATGAAGTGAAAGTGTCATGTTCGAGAGCGAACTGCTACCATAAAGTGGTTTACCCCTTTTCCCATTTTCCCCAGTCATTCTAACCAGTACCTCTTTATTTTTATCAAGCTTGAAGAGGATAACATATGCTTGTTGTATAATTCCACCCTTCGGGTGAATCCATCACTATGCGATGTTTTAATGAGTCTACCGAAGGTGAAACTCGATCTTGTCATGATGGACAAGTTTTTTGCTATTTGATGTTTTAACGAGTTCAACGACAATGATAACTCGGTCCTTTTCATGTTTAGAGAGTCTGAAAAGGGACAAAAAGAAAACTCTACAAGTTCTTTTTCGTAAGTTTGTCTCTCAAGTCTAAAATACAATAAAATAATACGAGAGAGAACCTACTGACCATGTTCAATCAACGTATTCTTTTTTCATAAATAACCTATCTTAGTCCGGAAAAGGGTTAAACTTATACTGAGTAGATGTCCTTTCCAATCTGTTAATGAGCTGAAAAGAACAAGCGCTCGACAATCTTTTCATATTTCAAGAGTCTGAAAAGAGCTTAAAGAGGACTCCACTTTGAGGAACGAATGGTGTCTAGGATATAAAATGGTTTGAGTGATATTGGAACTTCTCGAAACATGTTGATTTATGTGAATATGTTGGCTAATAAGACCACTCATTGGAACTGTTACTCAAAAAGGGTAAAACAACCAAGTGAAAGTGTATGATCGTCCAAGCAGATAGTGCCGATGGAAGGAGAAAAACCAAGGCTCATTTGACGGAAGAAGCTGAGAGAATGGAAATCACAAGGGTTAAAATGGAGATGGGTTCATTTTTACAGAAGCTTGAACCATAGGGAACTATGCTTGGATTTAGTTTCGTGTTTACACAAGCTCGAAATCAAAAACTATGCTTGGATTCAGCTTCATTTTTACACAATCTTAAACAAAAAACTATGCTTGGATTCAGTTTCATGTTTACATAAGCTTGAAACAAAAACTTATGCTTGAAATTAGTTTACATGCCCCCTGCATGATCACTCGATTCTAGGTGCGTGCCCCCCAAGCTTCATTGCCTTCACCTAAATAGACTACTCGTGGCTATCAGGTGGATGGAATGAAGGTTCATTTACAAGATCAAGTGAAAGACTTGACTAGGATTTTATGAGATCTAATCAAAGACTCAAATTGGAGCTTTTCTCCTGGGACCTTTTTTCATTTTTTAATGAGGTTGACATGGTAAAAGAACTATCCCCATATTCCTTGTTTCATTTTTTAACGAGCTTCACACAAGACAAGGAACTATGCTCATATTCCTTGTTTCTTTTTTTAATGAGTTTGACACAAGACAAGGAACTATGATCATATTCCTAGTTTAATTCTTTAATGAGGTTGACATAAGACCAGGAACTATCCACATATTCCTTGTTTCATTTTTTAACAAGGTTGACACAAGACAAGGAACTATCCTCATATTCCTTGTTTCATTTTTTAACAAGCTTGAAAAAAAACAAGGAACTCTACTCATATTCCTTGTTTCATTTTTTAATGAGCTTGACACAAGATAATGAACTTTGCTCATATTCCTTGCTCATTTTTTAATGAGGTTGGCACAAAACAAGGAACTATCCTCGTACCCTTTGTTTCATTTTTTAAGGAGGTTGACACAAGATAGGGAACAGTCCTCATATTCCTTTCTTGATGACCCATAAGAGGTCATGACTTGTAAGAGGTTCTCATCAAATGGGAGAACATTAGAGAGATTTGGTTCCAATGCCCCCAGTACATACTGCACAACATCACGAAATTGATTGTTAGTTGATTTAGGCATGGAACAGGTCGCCACATAATTAACTCATGGTGGCGAAGATACCATGGGGATAAAAGGACCATTTAGGGAAGATGATTGACTGGAAGCCATATTTGGACCGAGAAATGAAAGCTGGTCAATGGTGACAATTTTTCCTTCATGTGGGAAACACATCACTCGAAAGAGTGTTGAAATTTTAGCTCCCATGTCATAAACATAGTCGCACCCAAGAAGTAAATTGTAATCAAAAGGGCCTGGGACTACCATCAAATTGAGATAAACAATTTTTCCTCCCAAAGTAATAGGAAACTGAGGAAGGATCCCTAAGGGTTGAATTGTTCCTATATTAAAAGCCAACAGATTCTTGGTAACAGGCACAAGTGGTGGCAAACCAAGCACTTGCCAAGCAGTGGAGGAAGGATACTCATTGATGCACCTTCATCTATAATAGTGTTAGGTACAACCATATTACAAACTTGTACTATGATCTAAAAAGGCACCTAAGAAGGAAGATTACATCTTGCTAGTCAATTCCAATTAAAGGAAGTGACTGGACTACTTGGAGGGGGTACCGTAATAACGGGATAATTACCCCCTTGAGTTATGAGAACGGGAGGATTTCCCTCCTGTCTTGATGGAACAGGAGGATTTCCCTCCTGTCTTGATGGAACAGGAGGGTTTCCTCCAAGCTCATTAGAATTTGAAGAAACCAAAAGAACCTGAGTGGTATCATATTCACTCTCTTCGAGAAAGGTACGATTAATTGAAGGTGAAATTGGGTCAACTATTTCCTCAACCTGTGATTGGTCAGGTATAGACTGATGGGATTCATGTTCAGAGAGAATGGGTTTGACCAATGGTTGATTTGGGTCAGTCGCTTTATCAACTAGTGAAGGATTAAGGGAGAGTCTCCTATAACCAGATGGAAGTCGCTACGGAGAAGCAGGATGGTTATCCAACACTTTTTTGGCTTCATCCAAATAGGGAAAAAGGTGAACGGGGTTATTCCCTTCACATAACCTACAGGGAAACTTAACTTTACCCTTCTTTCCACCCACTTACTACCACTATTTGATGGTGTGTCACCAGAATGATCTCCAGAAATTGATGACACAGGATGATGTGAACGAGAAGACCATTCTTCTAAGATCTGAGGAATACCAGAACAATTTCAAAGAAGATGGTCTCCCGTACAAAGTTTGCATGGATATTGAACTTTGTGAGGCTTATCGGATGGTTTCTCATCAGAAGTATTATTCAAAGTAATGGTTGCTTCGTTGCCCCCTATTTATTTTTCTTCTTCTTCTTCTTCTTCTTCTTCTTCTTATTCTTCTTCCCCTTCTTCTTCTTCTTAGCCACCTAGTTACTAGTGCCAATACCTTCACCAGGTGAAGAGGAAGAAGGGGAGGAAGAAAAAACTGAGGAAGAAGGCAAAGGGTCAACTTTAGGATCAACTAGAGGTTGACTTTGTCCAATTGGAGGAGTACTCGATTGTGGATAAATCACGATATTTTGAACCAAGGAGGTTGAAAACAACCATACTGGCAAGCCAAAGGTAAATCCCGGAAGGAACAATGTAGCCATATAAGGAGCACTAATAGTTTTGAAAGGAGGAAAAGGAATAGGATTCCCATCAAAAGGAATTCCTTGATCGGTGGACTCTAGAGTTGTTGCCATATGTCTCAACCTAAGATCAAGTAAGGAGTGAGTGTGGAGGATGTTATCCATGTTCAATTAATTTTATTTTAATCAAAATAATATAACAAAACAAAAGAGGGATAATCTAGGCAAAAGGATTACCAAGCAACTATGAACTCCAATATACTTCCTCAATAAACTAAGGACTTAACATATGTGCAGGAAATCTCCCTAAATGTTGTGTTCGGTGTATCACAGTGTACAAGGCGGCTAACTCAGCTACCTAAGTATGGATAGAAACATAACGTAGTCCTCCCATATATACCCGAAAGTACGTGGAGGCTCAATCCATGTTATCATTGTCCAATGCGAAACCGCATAATGAGAGCATTCATTTATACTTTACATACTGTAACACCGCCCTATATACCTGAAGGTACATGGACGAGCTATGATATACTTACATACATGGAATGAGGTATCAAACTTGGAATGTATCATAGACAAGTTAGCGACAGCTGCTATGTTTAACAACGCTAGAACATGACTCTAGTCTAGACGTCTAAATGTTATGCGTTAAGTTACAATGCTCCATTAGGTTAATTGAGATAACTTTTAAGTTTATCTTCTTAAATATTTTCCTTTCAAGGTTCACCATATGATGTATGTTTGCAATTCCTAGAATGAAACTAACATGATAAACATTATTTCATTCGATTAACAATGAAAACTATAGCTAGTAAGGGATAGAGCAATCAGATCTCTGACAAAGAGAAAAGAGCACACCTAATGAAATTTCCCTAGCTATTCCTATCAAGCATGCACAAACTACAATATGAAAAATGCAAGTTTTTCTTTTTAGTCCCTTAATTTTTAGATGAACAAAAGGAAACTAATGCACATACAATCAATTAATCTTTTTGCAAGAACGAAGACTTTACAACAGTTCCTTTTCGAAAGAAATGAAGACTTTTACGACACTTTCTTTTGAGAAAATATTAATCGACTAAAGCTAAATTTGACAATGAAATGATAATGATAAATAAATCATTTAAGAAACACTAAGCAATCAAGGCCAAAGTAGGGCTAGGAGAAGAGATACAAGTTGATTTTAGAACCATAGAAACATTGATATTTAAACAGACAAATTCAGAAGTAATATTGGAAAACATCCAAGCCAAAGATGGGTTTTAAGCTTAAGGAGTATTAGCACAAGTCAGAGTGGGAGTAACTGCATTACAGAGCACTATCCCTTGACCAAGGGTGCTCTGGGACCAGCACATTCCTAGAGTAGGAATTCTAGTGCAAATTTTGACCAGAAAAGCTTCAAAATGAGTGAAAATAGATCAATGAAGTCAATTAAAGTCTACTAGGGTATACTATGATGAGGTTAAACTACCCAGAATCATGGTCAATCCCCAGTATGGTCACCAATTTGTTATGTGCAATTTTGCATCTATGGATAAACACAATTTCCCTAAGTGGGTAGCTACACTTAGAACAATAGATTTAAAGAGTTTAACCTTTTTCTATAGAAGATAAATAAGACAATGGACCTACTCGTTATCTTTCGCTTCCCTTTGTCTCCTTTTAAGAGCTCATGTCACTCCTTCTTGAATTGAATCTGCTTGATAAGTACCTGCAATCATAAACAGAGTTCAAAAACTAATCAAAGCAAGAGATCTATCTACTATAAGCGAATGGAATCAAAATAATTTACACATATAATCATCATACATAAAGACAAGAATATGGGAAAATGTGTAAACAACTTTATTAAGTAGAAGGAAGAGTTACAACCAAGAAGTTCGATCACATGTTACTCATCCAGCTTGAGTTCCATCCTTTATCACACCAAAAGAACAACACTCTGGCAGCATAACAATACTTACTTACAATCTCAAAGCTCATACCAACAATATCTCCTTAAAAATTCTCAAATTCCAGCCCTTGATCACTATGATGAGTGCTTAATTTATAGGGAAATGGAGGTGGTTTTGTCATAAATTGGGCATTGAATGACTTTCCAATTTGGGAGTTAGTTTCCATCAAGGAAGGGATGAGAGGGTAGGAGGTTATTTTATTCATTCCCTATCCAATTTTGAGCTCATAGGAGAGGATAAGAGGTGGGAATATTCTAGAATGATCTAGAATGAAGGAATATTCCCAGAACTCTATGAAGATTTCACTCAATATCACCCAGCACAAGTCAAAGTGGGTCTAGGTTCTTTGCAAAGCAGGCTTGAATGGACCTAAGTGCTCTACAGAGCAGTTATCCTTGACCAAGGATGCCCTGGTTCCTCAAGGAGTCATTTCAAGATGTCTTCAGGCCAGGAAACTCTCAAGAATGGTGGCATTCAATGTGGTGACTTGTCTAGGGAATGTAGCAACTAAATTAGGGTTTAATGAGACCTAATAGCACTAATACAAATGTTGGGAGTGATGTGCCCAAATAGACCTGTAACAATATACCCACAAGAAAGGAAGTCGGGATCCTATTCTCTAAGCCTACAAATTATCATTAGTATAGTCAGACTCCTATATAGTAATCTAGAATAGAAAATTAGATATTATATTAATATAGATCACCTAGTTTCATTAACATATCATAAATGCATTTGGATCTAGTTTCCTAAATTAATGATATTGGAAACATTTCTATACCATTGGACTTCTTACATGGTTTCATTTATCAATTCGCCCTACTTATTGTGGTTTTATGAAGAATTATATTGTTGATGTCATTCCTTATATTATTCATGCATATATATTGTTTATGAATATGTAACACTAATTTATTCAAGAAACCTAGACATAATAGAAACCGTAAGCGAAAATTTTCCCTAGAAAATTACAGTTTGGACTAGATGTGGCTCATTAGCAAGGAAAATATATTGCAAATACTTAATGTTCTACTTTTTAGAGAATTAATTCATTGTAAATTTTACGTTATTTACTTGATTTCTTAGATATGATGAGTTACTTAATGGATTTATTAGATTTCTTAGATAATCTAGCACGTAACACCCTTCCAACCAACTATGTTGGTAGTACTCCTACAGTAAACAACCTTGCACATGAAAAAATATTGTTTATAGAAACTATAGGTCAAACTATGAAATGAGGTGTATTATACATTTAAGCTATCAGGGTGTCAAATGTTAACCATGGCTAAAACCCATTAGCAACAAAGCAACATGTAGGTATATTGACTAGGAAAAAAATCTTTTATTTTTTTTCCTTATTCAATTGAAATTTGAATTGGTACTGTGGAAAGTGGTAATTGCCAATATTCCAGTATCATTTTAAAATTGCAGAACTTCCAAGTTCTAGTGAGTGTGTGGGTTCATAATAATAAGAATTTATATTTTAGCCCTCAGCTCTAATGGTCCAAACTTAAAAATTCGTCCATCCATATCATTGCATGTTCAACCAAGTATGTAAAAGAGTAAGACACTAATTTTAAATGCATGCCCCTATCTTATTCATTGGCCCATATTTGAGCGAAGATCAAGAATACACACTCATTCTTCCCCAATAAAGCCACCCTAAAATGTCAAGGTCATTTGATCTAATCAATTTGCTATATTATAATGAGAACAATGTGTATCATTAAGATCTATTAAAACTCCATTTAGTCCAGCTTCTAACTAGCTAGATATGAACTTCATGTAGAAGACTCTAGCGGATTGACAAGAAATTGGTCATACAAAATAGTTGAATTTAAATAAAGGAGTACAACATTTATCCTAGGTCCCAAAATGCTTTGAATCTAGGTTTCCTGTATCTATGATATTCAACATTGAGATGAAAATGTCACTACATCATTGACACATCGAGTAATTGAAGAGAAAATCTACAAAACCTTGAGAAAGCCCTAAAAAACACTTGGAAAAATTAAGGATAGCTAATCCAGACCTTTTTTCTACACCAATTTCTGCAACTTGGGAAGCTCTTCATGTAATGTGGCCTTGGTGTGTTTAATTTTAGCATTCACGATCATTACCACTACCCTATTATTCTACTTTGTGATATCATCGACTTTCTGGTAACAAAAAAAGCCACAAAATTGAGAAGTTTTTCCCAACATTTTAAAAATTGAGCAAGAGGAAAATCTTGACGAAGGTGTCATTGTTGGACATCTGATTCTCCCTCTATTTTTCAATATCACACTTTTATACTTGTTGCATATGGTGTCCACCCGTGTGATAATGTTGATGATGCTCATCTTCATAATGATTAGATATGATGTGCTTGATGCTTGGTCTTTCAAATCTGCATTTTCCTGTAGAATTCCTTCCACATAAAAAAAAAGGATGCCAATAGAAGCCCTTGATTTGAAATCTCTTGTAATCGATCTTAAATGAAGGATTTATTAAACAAGTTTGACTAAAACATTGACTAAACAACTAGATGTATATTTCTAGACTGTTATCCTTCAAAATTTGTGAGTGGCCCAATTTGGAAGTGAAATTGAGATGGTTCAAATTTCAACTCTGCATAAAATTAGTAGTTGTTTATAGGAATTTGGCATTTTAGGTTGAATAAAGTTGTGGTTGGCCACAAAAAAAATTGTGTTCATTCATGGACTCATAAATTTGGCCTGTTTTATGTAACATTAAAAAATTATTTAATGTCATGTTAGAAATGAAGAGAAATTCATGTGACCTCAAAATGTAAGGTTGTCTTAGTATTGTTTCTAATGTTCTTAGAAATGAATAAAAATTAGTGGTGTGGACATTTAACATGTCATTATGTTATGATGTTATTATTGTTGGGTTAATTCATCTTTTATCTATAATTTTTTTCTTATTACTTTTTCACTATTGTGGTTGATGTGTGTAACTATAGGCTCATTATTTCTTTTCAATTGTGAGTGGACTAGGTTTTTCTAGCCTGTGATGAATGAATGGATTGAATTCCTGACTTGTATTTCCTCATGTGGGATTATTATCAAATACAAAATGTTTATTGTTCCCATTGCATGGCAATCCATTCTCCTATACATGGTGGTTAGGTTATTAACTTGCTCAATATTCATAAGTTGTGCTTGAGGAACTCCAACTTAGCACCTCATATGTCCTCTTCAAGGTCAAACATAGGGACATCAAGCAACTAGCATTATACTCAACATGCCCTTTTCTTTGTAGAGTGGTAAGTACTTTACTTATTTCTTTTCTTGTCCCTACATTCTTCACCAATTATTATGCTCGATGCTCAGTGTAGATATTTTCCTTGATCATCACTAAGCACAATGCTTCATCTTGTCATTAGGCACATTCACCAAGTAAAGTTGCTTTGCTCACTAGGTCTACATTTCGGAAAATTTATTCCCTTTAATTCCCTTTTCTTGATAATGCACCTTTATTTTCTTAGTTATATTGTACTTAATTATAATTATCTCGTCATTATGCAACAAAATTCACAATAGGATGAAATATGTGGTTGACATACTCCATTACACGCAATATATTTTACATTGATGAATAAATGAAATAATCATTGTTGATCCATTTATTGAATAGGATGATGTATTAGTGCTTGAATTTGTCTCCTACTTTTTAAAGCCTCAATTTCAACATGATTCATTTTCCATTGGTATTTTCCCCATTAACAACATATGAAAAAAAGGAATCTTTAATGACTTTTGACATTGTTAGTTTCAATGGACCCTAAAGTGGTATCAAATTCTTGTGATGATAAAATCCTTAATGGAAAAAACATTAATGAGTTATTTCCCCCCATATATGTGGTTAAATCCCCTAGGTTCAAGTAAATCATAAATAAAGGTGTGAACCCCAAGAAAGCGTTCGAAGAAAAGCAAAGGAAAGTGGAAAGTATAAGGCATGAAGTAAAGGTTATCTATTTAGTCCCCTTACTCACCAAGTACACAAAATGTGTGCTTAGTGGGTGAGGAAGAATGGGTTTTTTAGTACATAGATTATTAAACTCCCAAGCAAGGGGAAGACAAGCACCAAGAAAAAAATTACAACAATAGGTAGGAATTAATTATTCCACTGAGCAAAGAGTTCATTGCTCATGGCTATTATTTAACAACAAGTAGGTGGGTTGTGGTTGAAAAATTGAAGAGAAATATGATATATAATGCAACATGAACAAGACAAGAAGGAGGGTCAAAAACCTAAATGAAGGAACCCAAAAGTAATCATAGTCAAACAAAAAGAAAGATCATTGATTCAAGATCAAAGTAAGAGGAATGGCTACTGAGAATTTAACAAGTAAATGCATAAAATGGATGAATCAATCATGGAGTGGGGGAAGTGCAATATTTGAGCACACGGGAGAAAAAGGAAAATATATAATCTGTTTACGTACATGAATGTCAAGAAAAGGGGCATATACTTAGTGGTCATGCGCTCAAGAAAAAGTGTCTTGAGGGATCATTCAACTACATTGGGGAAAGGAACTCCACATCAACAAAGAAGGCATGGTTGGTTTTCCTAACAAAGTGGAATGGACACAAAGGAAAGGAATGGAGAAAACTAAACCAATGAAAGGCCCACTTTCTTAATGAGCCTATTTTGAATGAATATGAAACAATGGGTATCATTTAGGCCCTAAGAAAAATGAAAGACTAATCCCCTAGTAAGAGGAGAAATCATGCATTGAGAAAACAAGGGACATGAGAACAAAGTGCATATTGTGGGTACGGTGGTGTTAGAAAAGCATATGAATGTGTGGATGTTTGATTCCATTAAATCAATGATGCACATAGAAGCAAGTTGAAAAAATGGGGAGACTAAGGAAACACCACTAATACATATGTGGACTAACTAACCACTATCATGTAGTAATGGGGACCATGTCTTGAAAGTGCATGTTGACACCTTTTTTACATCTTAATTTAAATTGATAAAGCAAGGCTCCTTGATCCAATCATATTCACTAGAAGGAGTGCAGGGGATTGAATGAGCACAACCTAAGACAATCATTTATATGTCTCATATGCTCAATATGTCTAACAATGTTCTTGCCCACCTTCAAGATGTCCATACTTTCAACAATGTATTTTAGATGTTCTGATTAAAATTATTCTCCTTTAATAGCTCCTACATTCCTTACAAGGGAAATAACTTTTTCGATCATCTAAAGCCTCAAGTGTAGATCTCACATCTCCCTTCCCTCTTGGAGGAATGTTATATGACATGTTTCCTTACCCAATTTTCATTGATGTTTATCTTAAAAAATAAACTTCAATAGTGTTCAACTATTTGTAATTCAAATAAGAAAATAAAATATTTTTGTATTATGACCAAAAAAATAGCCATTTTCTTGGACTTTTGATGGTTTTTGACGAAAGAGACATTGTCCAACTTGAAACATATTGACTTTGTCAAATGTTAGTATTCCAATAAATATATAATTGACCAAATCAAATGTCGATATCTAAAAAACATTCAATTTTCTTCCCATATCTGATGAGAAAAAATATCATCAAATATTTGACTAACATATTGTCAGATATTCAACAATAACTGTATTTGTGATATATCTAAAAAATTTTAGGGCTTTTTCTAAAAAATTACAAAAATATTTGCAAGTAAAATATGACAATATGACCAAACTATTGGAGTACAATATAAAATTTTCCACCCATATATATTAGTGGGGGTTAGGGGTTAGGGGTTAAGGGTCATAGGTTAAGAGGATAATGGCTTAGGGCTTAGGGGGGTCATGGAATTTAGGTTGGTGTTTAGTGGCTTAAGTTTTAATGGGTCAAAGGGTTAATGGGTTATGAGTTACAAGTGTAGGGGTTAAGGGGATAGGGAATTTATTGGTTCCCCTTATTGCCACTATTGGGGTTCCCCTTTTAATTTCTCTTGCTTTCTCCCCTCTAGGCCCCTTAGCCCATACGACATTAGGTCCTAAGTCACTTTCTCATTCTCTAATTCTAGGATTATATATTTTACTAAACCATTCTTGGACCTTCCCTTACCCCATTCAATACACAATAGGATACCCCTCCCACATTTTTGGTCATACCATTTAATTTCTCCTAATGTTATGAACCCCCAAATTTGGTCCCAATGCTCCTAAAACTACACCCTTCAGCCCCCTTGGCTAAGGGCTTAAATGCATTAGGGTTTTTCAGTTGTGATAAGGGAGCCCCTAATATCCTTATCACAACTATTGGGGGTTCCCCAATCAACTTCATTTGCATGATACATGAGAGAAATTGAGAGAAAAATACAACGAACTTGGAAATTTGAAAGAAATTTTTGAAGAATTAATGGAATGAAAATATACCATGGGGGTGGGGAAATAAAATTGAGTTAATAAAAAACAATCCAACAATGTAAGAATCACATGTGTAGACTATATATCTTTTTATATATGTTTGACCTATGTTTGACAATAAGGGTGATCTATACTTATGTTTTCTCCTCTTAATGTATCTTCTAGCCCCACAGATGTTGAGATTATTAGTGTAATTATGTTTAGAAGCAAGCCTTTCCTAAACAACCAAACAATATTCTAACCATATGCAAAAGGAAGATCCAATTGTAAGATGAACTTGGTTAGATTTGTACTGAAGGCATACAAAAATGGGTCAAAAGGGGATGAACCTAGATATGGATAACCCAAATATTGCACCATTCATGTAGTTGAGGAATACTTGTGTTAGTTTCGAATAGAACTAGAGAAAACTAAGGGAATTTGAATATTTTTTGAGCATGTTATGGAAAAACTTTTGAGAAATATTGTAGAATTTTATGGAGCTGTTACCCATAAATTTGGTAAGAGAATGTACTATTGTTAAAGGATCATGACAACTGCAGGGACATCCTTATATCCTCTTTTTTTGTTGAGTAGAGATGAATTATGTTTGGGCCATGAGTGGAAATGAAGCTTACTTTATTCCTATGAACTTAGATGCATTTTTCGACATTACAAGACCGTATTGTTTCCTTTTGAAATAAAATATGTGGAGGATATTTCGGGGAATGTGACTTTCCATAAAATGTATATCATATTTGGGGACCTTGTGGCTCCTTTCCTTGGACCGTATTAGTCCTTGGAGGTTTTATTTGGAGGGTTAGCGGACAAAAACATAATATGACCAAGAATATTAGTGTTGGAGCATCAATGGTTTGGGAGAAAGGATTAGGGGTTCTAGGAGTTAAGGGGTTTAGGAGTCACGGGTAAATGGTAAAGGGTTAGGGCTTAGTGGGTTTAGGGGTTAGGGGGTTCACGGCTAGAGGGTTAAGGTCTATTGGGCTGAGGGGTTAGAGGTTAATTTATTAGTGGTTAAGGGCTTTAGGGGTTAAGGTTTAAGCACCAAGGTCTTAGGGGTCATGGAATTTATGAGTTAAGTGCTTAAGGGTTGTGATTTATGTGTCAGTGGGTTAAGGGATTAGGGGTTAGGTGCTAATGGGTTAAGGGTTAAGGGTTAGGGTATAAGAGGATATGGTGTTAAGGCTTATGGGGTTCAAGGATTCTATGTTAGGGTTATGGGTTAAGGGGTTATTGGCTTAGGGCTTAACAGATCACGGGGTTAATGGGTTATGAGTTATGATTGTAGCGATTAAGGGATTATGACTTTAGGGTTAAGGGCACAACGAATTTAGTGGTTTTGGGTTAAGGGCTTATGGGTTGTGATAATGGGGCCCCTAATCCCATTATCACAACTATTGGGGGTTCCCCTATCAATTTCTCTTGTTGCCTTCCCTCTAGCCCCCCTAGCACCCAGGTCATGAGGTCCTAAGGCCCCTTCTCATTCTCTGATGCTAGGATTATAGATCTCAACAAACCATGCTCGATCCTCTCACTTCTACCAATACATGCTTGCTTATGTCCCCTTTCCCTATTCGATATCCAAAAATATCCCCCTCCACCAAAATTCGTGAGAGTTGAACATTTAGAGGTGATAATTTAACAATTGCCTCTAAAATTTAATTCTAAGAAATTTTGGAGGGGTGTCCGAAATTGCCTCCAAATGTTACATTGTTTTGACTTTTAATGGTGGTTATAGGATTCGAAGATAGGGGTTAGGGGTTAAGGGGTTAGTGGCTTAGGATTTAAGGGATCAAGGGGTTAATAAAATTATGAGTTATGAGTGTAGGGGTTAAGGGATTATGGCTTAGGGGTGGAGGGGATAGGAATTTAGTGGTTATGGGTGAAGGGCTTATCGGTTGTGATAATGGGGCAATTGATCCGCTTATCACAACGATTGGGTGTTCCCCATCAATTTCTCCTGTTACCTTCCCTCTAGGTCCCATAACCCCTATGCCATGAGGTCTTAAGGTCACTTCTCAATATGTAATCCTAGAATTATAGATCTAAATAAATCATGCATGGACCTCTCACTTCTACCCTTCCATGCTAACCTTGTATCATCTTTACCTGTTCAGTACACCAAAATATTCCTCTCCCCAAAATTCATGAGAATTGAAAATTTGGAGGCAATCATTTAACAACCAGCTATAAAAGTATAATTATAATAACTTTTTTTTTTTTTTGGGGGGAGGGGGGGGGGGGGTGTAGCACCCTCCTCTCGCATCTACCCAAGTAACTAACTAATTGGGGTAAACATGCGACGAGAGGCCACTATGATATGATTTGACCCCCTAAATCACATTAATGAAGTGAAACCGATGGAAACACACGACACAAACCTTCAACATCAAAATTAGCACCCTCAGGAATTATCCCAACCTTTTTGCCAACCAGCCCTTAGGTTCCACTGACATTTCGGACCAATTGACCCCCAAACAGTCCCATCCTATAGGCCTGCCATAATCTAGGAGGCTTTGGACACTCTCATGACCATGCATACCAGAGTTTAGGGACTATTTTTCATAGTGTTGCGCTAGCATCCTTAGGATTTGAGCCACCTTTTTAGTCACAAAGCCTAGGTCACTGCCCAAAATTCAATCACACCTTCATAATAGTAACATAACAAGGAAATGACAGTACACATGTTGTTATTTGAATAATACCTTGACTGAACCCCTAGTATCCATGACAAGCATTGCGTCAAACATATCACGAATATGTAATCTACAGGGGTGAATAACATATCTGAGCATAGGGGTCTCATACTTGCCTGAGAATCGCTAAGAGGTATTGATGCGTCAACACATTAGTTTCCATTTCATCCATTAGGTTATAAATACATTCTTCATTCATTTACAAGTAAAAACATGATGAGATCCATACATAGCTATTGTCATAAAACATATAGATAGCCAACATAATAGAAATAGAAATACCAAGGAAATCAAAACTATATAACCCACGTATAAACCATTATATTACTCATATAAATACAAGGATAAATGACCTCATATTTATGATACAAAGTCCAAACCTGAGATGTGATTTCCATGTTCCACCTGACCATCGAATGGTTGAGCCAAATCTCTCTTTATCCATTCACCCTCGTGAAATATTCCAAGCAGAATGTGGGATCTCATAGAACGCATCAACCCATAACCATCCAGGGCTTCCAAAGGCCAACCATCTCAAATCCTCAAACAATGATTCCACCTCACTCAAATATCACAAAACTATCATCAGATGGGTCTATATCCAAGACTTATAGTGCTCTAGAGGTATTGTTCCAACCAAGTCTATAAGACTAGTAACTCGACCCAAGATGATACAGGGCTCCAGAGCGTTTCTCCAACCAAGGCTCCAGGAACTAGTAACTCAACCCAAGTTAAGGAAACATGAGAACCAACCAGAAAAATAAAGAAATGAACCCACAACACCATGGCTATCCATGAAATGGTACGGCTAGGAAAATCCACTGTCAAACTCAGTCATCCTCCATGCCAATGACAGATAATGACCAAAAAACCACATGCATATACCATGAATGCCAAAACTAGTGAGGAAACCATACATGCAACTCACAACCTACAAGAAAAACCTATTCTAATTGTTGATTCAGAGTTCTCTTGCACTTTCCTACTCTTCCTTTGCCTTCTTTCTCCAAAAATCCAAGTATGCCATACTCTCCAAGAGAACTCCAATAGACTCTAAGTATCCAAGAGTATGAGAGAGGGATAGAATAGAGAGAGAACTTAAAAACTGAACTCACCAATCCTACACTAACCAAGTTTACCCACTGATGCTCAGAAGTATTTTTACGAATGAGGCCTCTATTTTCTTCAATTTCCAATATTTTTCTTCATTTTCCTCCTCACATGCAACTTTTGACCTTTCACCGTCCTTTTCTCCTAATTTCCATTATTTTCATAAATAAGATGCCAATTAATGCCTCATGCCTTTCAAAATCCTTTTCCATTGCATTTTCCAATTTCCTTAGCTATAATAACCGAAGTAAAGACCCCCTAGGATGCTTTTCCCAACATTCATCTTGGAATATGTGTCCCATGACCTTGCTCTTATATAATTTTACATGAATTTTTAACTAGGGTTGTTACATAACCCTGCCCCTTGGGGGAACATTGTCATCGGTTTTCGATGACACATATAACCAATAAGGCTATTGAAAACAAAACATATTGCCAATGGAGCTTTATAACACATCACATTGTAGTATTTACAATGAACATATGTTAAAACATGATAAACATATCTTTTACTAGAGCTTTATAACACAACTCATTACGGTATTTACAATAATAACCACATATACACACATATACATTTGCTTCACCCAACAAATAATCATACTATTTATGGAGATTTATAAATCCATCTCAATATAGTATTTACAATAATACACACATATACATATATGCACATTTTCTCAACCAGCAAATAAAAGGATACGATGCCTGCATCTATAACAAGGGAGTCCAAAGGCTCACACTTCTACCCTCAAAGTAATACTAGGATTCACCTCCATCCGAGGAAGTCCATAATCCACTATCAAAGTCAAAGTTTCATCCAATATCCAATGCTATAATCCTACACCACTTTTCCTCTTAGTGAATATTTATTGGCTCATTGTTCTGGAGAACACTCCCAATTTGAATTTAATTCCATATTGTAATGCTAATGACCAAAACAAATCCATCCTTGGCCTTCCCTTCCCCGCTACACAATCCCTCAAGCAATTCAGTCACCCCCTTCTATGCAGTCACACGCCTTCTGATTTTCACTGGCACCCCCATCCCAGATAGTCCATCCCTTGGAAAGGCTTCCTCACATTGAAAGATACAAAAACCAAGGCATATATGTTCCTCAAACCATAATATCAGTCATAGCATGCTCATGGAAATCAATGGACACTCTTGGGTACTAATGTCGCATGATGGCCTTGCTCCTAAATACTTTAGCAGCATACTGCTGCATTTTCCAATTCCTTTTCTTGTTGAAAATTCTTGCAGTGAATTTCAACAACCCAACCAAGCATGCCCATGCATTCCTATACCAAGCACATAATTTTCATTAGATTTAAAATAAATTGAAATAAATTCACATCATACCTCATTGGTAGCTTGCCAATAAAGTACACTTGCAATCATGTTTACTTCCTATCACAACAAGCCAAACTAGAATCTTTGACAAAATCAACATGTATAAAAATATCACATCAGGTTAGGTCAAAGCACAACCATCATAGATCAAAATCATAAATCACGTGTAACCATCATAAAGCATAATCATAGATCACATGTAATCATCATGGACTAGATTCATAAATCACATGCATAATAAAACTAAAACAAAATATTGATACTTATCCTTTAATCAATCCTTAGCTTCTACCTTTGTCATTATTTTGTATGCACTCTCGATTGGTTTCCAATCCCGCCAAACACCAAACGCCTTCTCCTCAACAATGTGCACATACACATAGCGTGCATCACACACATACAACACCATGCAATACATGCACCTACACCTGAAATACCACACATACACCTACACCTAGTGTACAACACGACACAATACATACACCTAAAACCAATGTGCAACACAATACATACATCTATACCCAACGTACAATGCCACACAATAAATGTACTTACACCTGGTGTACAACACAACACAATAAATATATACCCAATGTAGAACACCACACAATACATATACCTACACATGGAATACAACACAACGGAATACATCTACTACACAGAGTACAACACAACAAGTACACATGTCATGATAACATGACTACACAATGCACATACATAGTACCACATGTACACAACACAACATGTATGACATGCACATAATACCACATGTACACCAGTACTACATGTACAACATGTACACAGTACCACCTATACACGACACCACCTACACAACATGTACACAACATCGCATGTACACGAGATCACTTATACAACGTGTACAGAGCACCACATGTACACCACACCACCTGTACAATGTGTACACAATACCAGACGTATACATTACCACATGCATGACATGTACACAACACCACATGTACACAACACCATATGTGTGACATGTACACAACACCATCTACACACAACACCATATGTACAACATGTACATCGCACTAGATGCCCACAACACAACTTGTACAATCATGCCCACAAAACCACTTGTACAACCATGCACACGACACCATGTGGACACAACACTGTATATCCATCATGCACATAGTCCAAAATGTACGCAACATTGCATATCCAACATGCACAACATATATAACAAGTGCATAACATTAGTACCACACATCTAAACCACATTGTCTCTACCAAGCAACCTTGCTTCTAGTGTCTCTCTGCCATCCATGCTTATCCTAGCACGCTCCAAAGCACATTGTTTTCATTTTGCTGAAGTATCCTTCAACGTTACCTATCATTACATAAACATAGGCATAATACAAGCATATAATATCCATTCATAGGCACATGATATTGAACTCATATATTTGTCATGACTACTCTTCCTACTTGATTCCCCATAAGACCATGAACCTCGTTATGGCATTCACCTGCATAAGAAACCATTCCTCCAGAAGAACGATTCCTAATGACCTTGTCAGACAACGACATACATATATACATGCATATATATAAAAATTAGCATAAATAATCATGATCCTTTCAGACAACATCATACATAAATACATAAATGTATACATCTATAGACATGAGCACAATAATGGTGACAACATAATTACCATATATCATAAGGTCAAGGTTAAGGGAACTCCCTTTATCCACACACAACATGCACAACATTGAGAACAACCATTCCCAACATAGCCAAGGCATCTGATGCCTCAGATCCATTTACTTCACCTTTCATTTTACCTTTCTCATGACTATACTTTCACTGTCCATTTCCACTAATAGACTGAACCAATCCAACCAATGGTCATATTCTTATCTTCAACTTCCCTACTCATGCACTGATTTCATCTCAGTCTTACATTACCTACTAGGATTCATTCAGCTCTCCCTGAGCTCCATTAAGTTTCCTCTTTCCCAACCAATTCCCAAGACTCTCAAAACAATAAAGACAAGACCAAGAAGCAAACAAGAAGAAAACCATGGAAATCCAACAACAATATGACACCACAAACGAAGTGGTATGACCATGGGAAAGAAATAAACAAAATCACAATAAAGCACAAAAAATCACCAAAATAATAAAAGCACAAGACTAACAACAGACACTATGACTCAATCCCCATGGTTCCCAGTTCTTCCAAGGGAAATCTCAACCTAAGCCTCCTTTAAGATTTCCATGGCAATTTCTTTTCAATCCAATCCCTTGCATCATACTTCCATCAACACATAATTGTCAGTGCTTAAATAAACATAACAATATACTAGTTACCTTACCTTGTTGTCCCAAGCATGTTGCTTGAAACTGAGTACATCCATGCCATCTCTCAAGGGACTGCAATTCCCTTGATAGATCCACCTGTAACTAGAGACTAGCTAATATACCTGTTAAATACAAGTTCATGAATATAGAAGATATCCGCATATTGTCAGACAAGAGTAAGGTTAAGAATACTTCCTATATGCAATTCTCACATTCATTTGGAATTATGGTTTCCAAACATTGCCAAAGGAATTTTCATCCAATTCCTTTCTCTTACCTTTTCCTTGTTGAAATTGAGTCTTATTATGCACTCTCACATCACCCAACTATTAGTTATATAAATACATCAATTTTTACCTTGTTGTGCTAATACCAAGCATGTTTCCTACAATTGTTTACACATGTCAACCACATGTTCCAAATATCAAAATAGTCATATCTATCAATTTGAAATCAACCTTTACCAAGACTAACAATCATGTCATCATCCATAGTCAACTCATAGTCATCATACATAATGCTACAACTATTAGCTACTTACACTCGAGTACATATCAGCTATCTCAACACATGTTTTAGTTAGTACAATCATCTTAAAACACGATCATTCATCCAAGAAATATTACAAAGACATACTCATCTCATGCAAGTACTCAAACATTCAGACAACATATATGCACGATAATAGACACCAACACTCAAACACTAATTAAATGACATAATAAAACATTCGAGAACAAAGTAGATGACACAAGCAAGCTCATACCTTAATGTATCTGTGGGGGAGGTTATCTTGTCTTCAAAATCAATCTAGATTAGAATCATATGACTTCATGACATATTAGATCAAAAGTAAATAAGGTCATGATATCCATAATAGTCACTAGGTAACATTTGTCATTTATGCATAACAATCACATATGTACGATTAATATATATTAGTACAACACAATGTTACAAATAAGTTGACCCATACCTGAATGTAATAACGCTAACCATCTGCATAGGCCAATCCAATTTAGCATCATACATATAACATCAATATCTTAATGTAATAACCGTAATCATTAAGTTACTAGCATATAATGACAAGAAGTTGTATATCATGCTCATCAACAACATATAACATAATCATCAAGCTAACTATCATATAACAACAACAAGTTAACCTATAACATACATATCAACAACATATAACATAATCATCAAGATAACTATCATATAACAACAACAACTTAACCTATAACATACTCATCAACCACATATAACATAACCATCAAGTTATATAACAACAATAATGATGCAGATAACCATAAGTTACTATCATTCATGACTATCCGACACATGTGCATATAACTACACTCATCAACTAGCATCTATCATGTATGTAACCATGATCTCAATAGAATCAAAATGCAAACACAAAACCATAATGCATATAACAATCCTTAACCTACATACCTGCATGCCCAACATACAAACGTGTATCACGACATGCTCTTGGATCGAGGTCTAATGTTCCAACTTCACTTTAATGCTCTATGTCTCCTGCTCTATCGTAACCAACACATTAACATCAGAACATACCAATACCATCACTATGACCTAATTTCATATGATAACCTCAAAATACATGTCTAGCCTACCATACATGCATAACCATAACCATGACAATGCATGCATAACAACATATAGACACCAACATGCATAACAAATGCATATACAACCATACACTCATGATAAAACATTCCACAACAGAACCGTCAACCTTCACATGGTGACATGACTACGACCATGAACAACACCATGCAAATGAAACAAGAACATGGACTACAACCATAAGGAAGACATATGAAATTGACATGAATGCATGACCAACACATTGCTCATCCAGGTTGAGGGGTGAACCATGCTCTGATACTACTCTGTAATAGCCTCCTCCCACATCTACCCAAGTAACTGTCCAACCAGGGTAAACATGCAACAAGAGGCCAATATGATATGATTCGACCCCTTAAGTCATTTTAAGGAAGTGGAACCAACAAAAAAACACCATACAGACCTTCAGTATCAACATTAGCACCCTCAAAAACCATCCCAGCATTTCTGCCAACCATTTCCTTGGTCCCACAAATATTTAGGACCATTTGACCCCCAGACGCTCTGATGCTATAGGTCTTCCAGTGTTCAGGAGGCTCTGGATTCTGTCATGACAAGGCATGCCAGTGTTGAGGGACTATTTTTCTCATTGTTGTGTCATCATCCCCTGGATATGAGCCACTTTTTGAGTCCCAAACCCCAGGTCATTGCCCATAATTGAATGAAACCTTAAGAACAATAAGATAACAAGGAAATGACACTACACATGTAATTATTTGAATAAGACCTTGAATGGACCCCTACTAGCCATGACATGTATTTCATTAAAGATATATTGAATATGTTATCTATAGGTGTAAATAACAGATCTAAGCACAGGGTTCTCATACTTAGCTGAGAATCGCTAAGAGGCATTCATGCTTCAACACTTTATCTACCATTTCATCCATTATGTCATAGATACATTATTCATTCATTTACAAGTAAAAACATGATGAGATCCATACATAGCTATTGTCATAAACCATATACATAACCAACGTAATAGCAATAGAAATATGAAGGAAATCATAGCCATATAACCCATGTATAAACTAGTATAATACTCATAGAAATACAAGGATAAATAACCTCATATTGATGATGCAAAATCCAAACACGGGATGGGACTTCCATGTTCCACCCAACCCTAGAATGGCTGATCCAAATCTCTATTCAACCATTCACCCATGTGCCATATTCCAAGCATGAATGTGGGATCTCATAGAGGACATCAATCCAGAACCATCCACGGCTTCCAGAGGCCAACCACCTCAACTCATCAAACAGTGATTCCACCTCATGGCCAAACATCACAAAACCATCATTAGATTTGTCTGTATCCAAGCCTTCTAGAGATCCAAAGCATTTTTTCCAACGAACTCTCCATGACTAGTAACTCAACCCAAAACTTATACCAGGCTCAATAGCATTTCTCCAACAAAGGCTCCAAGACTAGTAACTAAACCCACTAAGGGCTCTAGAGTGTTTTTCAAAACAAGGATCCAGGAGTAGTTACTCAACCCAAACAGATACAGGGCTCTAGAGCATTTTTCCAATCAAGGCTCCAGGAACTAGTAACTCAACCCAAGCTAAGGAAATATGAAAACAAACAAGAAAAAGAAAGAAATAAGCCCGCAACACCATGGCTATCCAAGAAATGGAAAGTTTATGAAAATACACTATCAATCCTCACCATCCTCAATGAAAATGTCAAATCATGACCAATAAACCACATACATATGCCATGCATGCCAAAACTAGTGAGGAAAACATACATGCAAATCGGTACCTGCAAGAAAAATGGTTGTAGTTGCTAATCCCAATGTCCTCTTGCACTTTCCTTCTCTTCCTTTGCCTTCTTGTTCCAAGAGTGCTCCAAGAAACTCTAAGTATACAAGAGTATGAGAGAGGGAGATAATATAGAGAGAACTCCAAAACTGAACTGACCAAGCCTATGCTAACCAAGTCTACCCATTGATCCTCATAAGCCTTTTTATTAATGATGCTTGTCAGGTGGTATAAATCCAAGATTTACACCAACATTTAATTTGTCAATCCGGGTAAGTAAACTTAGAGGCGTAGCACAATATATGCTTGAATATGACCTCAGGAATTTGTTAAATAAGAACCAAGCTCTTGCAAGAAATTCAAAAGGAGCATCATTCAAGAAAAATAACAAGGGTCTTCAAAGCAAAGTAAACACACTTCGGGAATATACTTTTGGCTCCTCTTCTGCATTGAGTCAACTCCTGCAGTAAGTCTTCCTCAGTTTTCCAGGGGACAAGAGAATGTAGGTCCCATTCAAAAGAATGCAATTCAAGAAATAAAGAATGTGAAACTTCTTAAAACATTATTGTTATGTTGCAAACACAAAATTAAACAAGAAATCACACAAAAAATTCATTCCAACTAATCTAAGGCAATAATTGAATGGTTTTAGAAGAATCAAGATAATAATGCACTGCTTCTCTTAAAGACAATTCAATACTTTAACTGTTAGAGAAATATGCAATAAGAACCAATATATAATTCATGTTATTTAGCCTGATCTTATTAAATACTTCCTTATAATATATGCAACATTTAATTACAATGAAGAATTATATGAGTGTTTTGTCAACAAGATTCACAATCTTTCCTTATGTTGATCCTGACATCTGCTTTCAAAAGTGCAGGAATAAAGATTTTAGGAATAAAGTTTTTCTGCAAAAATATAGGAATCTGTCTCATATAATATTCAAAGGCAATCATGAATACATGTTAAGTTAAGTTAACCATAATTCTTGATCAATAATTATTTCACCATTACATTCTAGAAATAAACATTGTTATGCAGCAATGAGATCAGGGTAAATCTTTGTAAGAATAAATAAGAGATGAAGTTAAAACATTCACCATTTACTTTAGTTCAACCTTTATCAAAATACATCCAAAAGCATTGATATTAAACTTGAATAACCAAAGTAGTAAAATACATCTTTTGGAATGAAATTGAAAATGAAATGACTAAAAGAAGAGCTATGAATTGAAATTGAGAAATTATCTAAGATCACACTCACACCAAGAAAACTAAAATGTAGCAAAAGAAAGTTAAGAGGTTTGGGGCAATGGACTGGCTGGTGGGCCCAACCATCTAGCTTGTTGCCCTTGCAGTGATTAAGTCACAATATTTAGAACGATATGGAGAAACAAAATTACTCAGAAGTGATTGCCAAATAAACTCATTTCAGAGTAGAAACCAGAATTTAGAATTTAATGCCAAAGAAATTCATTTCAGAAGCCTTGTTACAGATTCATTAAATAATGCAGCGCTGGCTCCAATGGTACCCTCCAAGGATCATCCCACTAGTGCGCAGCTCCTCCTTCCCTACACAACAAGATCTAATTCCCTTTTTTGCAAATGAAATACAACTTACAAAATACAAATTGCCATCCCCTCACACCTACATAGCTCCTTCCTTTTATATTGATTTTTACATGATAATTTCTTTAGAAAATAATTAGGGATTGAATCCCAACTGATATTCATAAATAGAATACCAGTACAACCATTTACCCATTGAAGAAATGAAGATCTGGCACAAATTTCCTAGGTCTGGTCGTTTCCTACAGTTCTGGAAAAATCAGTTTTTTTTAACAAAATGCCTCCAAAGAACTCTGTGTATCTCCTTAACCATTACAAATTTCAGAAAACTGTTTGGAGGAATATAGACTGTTATATTTTCAACAATAACCTCTCTCAAAATTTTCTGCTTCAGATCCATTGCCTCAGAAATCATTCCTGAAAATGACTGTTTGAAATCTGAGATGCTAAAATTTTGGAAAAATAGTCCATTTTTAGAAAACTTCCTCAAAGAATGTTATGTAACTTTAAAACCATTGCAAATTTTAGAAATCCACTTGAGGCTTTATCAACCTGCTATACTGAGACCAAAAACCATGTTCTAGAATTTCTCCATTCACCTTCACCTGCACAGACAACGAGGTGGAAGTTGGCAATTTGGAAACTGCTGCGAATTTGGGGCTAAGGCATTAATTATTGCCTAAAGATAAATCCGTATGACCTGGGCATATCTTAGCTTATGTGGAAGTGTTAAAACACCATTTTCAACAAAAACCTCTTTCATATTTCCCTAGAGATGTGTCAATGTATGAAAGCCCCAAATTAGTGCAAGCATGTTGTTGGAGGCATGTTGGCGCAGGCAGAGCTCGTGCAGGCACAACTGGTATAGGAAATGCTACTATAGGAATGTTAGCACCTGCCACAAAGATCATGACATTAATGACATTTTCACATTAAATTAAAAAAACAAGAAGAGTTCATAGATCAACAATGATTAGCTCTAAATGCCTCTAGATAATAACTTAATAATGCACAAAACGAATAATAATGATTATAGACAGTACATGCATAAAATTATTCAGTTAAATCATGAAAACTTGGACAAAATAGAGGATCAACGCTCCCCCATGCTAACCTTCTTTCATTTCCTCATACAAGCCAAACCATAGGATTATAAAATCATGGAAGAAGGTAGGGGGAATGTTTAAAGATCATACTATGCTTCCCGATAAAAGTGTCAGCAAAGATCTCCACTAGGAAATATTAAGATATCATGGTATGTCATCATTTTTAAAGAATTCATTAAGTCTGCAACATCACTATTATAGTGCCAACTAAAACCATGTTACATCCCTAATGAAAGTATCGAGTGCGGGAATGATAAGATTACAACAAGATCAAGTATAGGAAAGCAATGCTTTGTACCATACATTATGGAAAAATAATGCTACACCTTTATGATAAACATCACATACATGTTGTCCTGTTTCAATTGAATTCCCTGCTTGTCATAGATTTTAGAGCTCTTATTTTTGTCCAGAGTCTTATTAGCACTTATGATAAAAAAATCAAATCTTTGTTGAAAAGGTGCAATTTTATGAAAATTACCATAGGATTCTTGCACCTAATACAACAATCCTGTACCTAGGTCATGTAGTGCTCATTTAGTGGCAGCCACAATCAACACACATTGTTTTCCATCAACGCCTAGTGAGTAAAAATCATTGAGCAATTCAACACTCTAAATACCATAAAATATTAAGTGAGTTATGATAATAGAAAAGGGAAATAAAAATAGAACAAAATGACACCTTTCTGGACTAATCAGTGAATTAAACACTCTAAATATGTTTCATGCAGATCTGAAAGTCAATTTCTCCTTAATCTAGTACAAAGAATTACCTGCACTAAGGGTACCACATCATTAAAGATTCGTAATTTTTGAAAGATAGAACTCAATGCATCATGCTCAAATCATCTTAAAACCATTATCCAAGAAATAAAATGATGATTTTTAGGGAAAGAGAAAGATAACCGAGTAAGCCATAATATGCAATTAACTTTAATACCACAGACATGGCCCTGTTGCTCTCAGGTGTCTATAACCTCGACAGGGATATATTTTAACCTAAAGAAATGCCTGTGTCCCACTTACTAGATATAGATTCAGAGTAATATTATTTAATTTTAAAAATTAGATGAAGGCCACTATCTTGGCTTAGTAACCAGCTGATGGCAGTGCCACTCACAAGAAGTAACATGGATGAACAGGTTGGCTCATGATGAGACCTCCTTTCTTCCAGCTTTTTGGCTGAAAGCCATTACTCTGGCTTGGTAACCAGCAACAATAATGTCATGCATGTTAGGTCTCATGATCATGGTAGGTCGGCTCATTATGAGACCTCCTATATTCCCCGAAATATTTTGTAAAGTCTGATTGTGATTAACCTTAAAGGTTACTTAATAAGTGGGGAGACAAATCTATTCCTTAAGATTATGGGATGGCGTGAAAAGTTTTTAATTACTAATCATTACTGGTTAGTTCCTCTACCCTAAAGACTTATTAAAAATATCCTAGATAATGACTAAAAGATTCTTTAAGTTAATAATGATAACATTCTCATGAATAGCTTATTATGATCTTTACAAGAGTGGTCCACCATAGGGTGCTCTCCAATAGTACCTTCTCAGGGAAACTAAAAATATATATCTCATATGACAACTTCAATAGAGTGGTTAATCATGGTTACTTTTGAAAAAATCATGAGGTATTAGAGTGAACCATGCTCAACAAGATTTGTCATAGATGTGTGTGTTAAAAGCTGATGTGGATTAAAAGCAGTTTCAGTAGCTATGCTTTGAAATTAAAAACCCCAACTGCATTGTTGTAACAACTTTATTCGTGGAATTTATTTATTATTCTACCCTACTCTACCCTAAGAAGCAAAAGACTCTCTTTTAAGTATAGGAGGACTTCCAATGAAACCAAGTGCGCAACAAGAGGATAATCATATTCATGTTCAAATTTAGAAAGTATATGCGAGAAAATACCATAACATGAGGTACCAGCTGCATTAACTGATGTGATGCTACAAATTTTTGAATGATAAGGGAGGGATGAACACTAACAGTCATCTGAAACCAAGATTCTATGGGATCCATATACTCTTGGTTATTTGATTCATGGGCAACATCTGGTGCATCATGCAAATCCTCCAATTTTCTTTGTTCATCCTGTAAACTACAAGCTAGATCAGGTTGGTGTTCTTCAATCTCTGCTTCTGATAGATTCTCCTCATCAAGCATGATCCATAGCTTCTTGGTCTCCCTAGGAATATCTTTTGGTTCTTCATGATTCTCTTCTTCCAGAGGAGTATACTGATTTCTAATTGATGCCAAGATGTGTTCTTTCTGTGAAGAAGACACACCAACCTCTGCCAGAACTTGAGATAGTTCTTTGAATAGCATCAAACTTCCTGACATTTTCATGCTAGCTAGAAACTCTTGTCAGCACCTCTATTGAGAGCGGGGGGTTCTTTTAGCACCTGAAAAAATCAAAAGATCAATTTCAGTAAAAAGGACAAACCAAGATTGTAAACTAAGGAAATCACACTTGTGGAAATTAAATAATCTCTATTGCATAAAAAAGTAACATACTTTGTAGTAAAAGAAATTGTTCAAAAAATCAATTGCAGTAAATCAGGCATCACGCTTTGTAAAAAGAAAAATTATTCATAAAAGCTAAATTGCAATAAAAGAAACAAATCAAGGATCACGCTTTGTAGTAAAGGAAATCACTCATTTGCAGAAAGGAAAACTTGGCTTATGAGCTCTCTGGGAATGTCATCTAGTATGCTTCGCCAAGCAGGGGGAATCTCGTTAATCTAGAAATTCAATTGTGAAGGAAAGGAAAAAGCATGACAAATCATGAGGCCTTATCTTACAATGCCTCCCCGACAATGGCGCCAAAATGTCAGGTGGTATAAATGCAATATTTACACCAACATTTAATTTGTCAATCCGGGTAAGTAAACTTAGAGGCGTAGAAAAATATATATGCCAGAATATGACCTTAGGGATCTGTTAAATAAAACCGAGCTCTTGCAAGAAATTCAAAAGGAGCATCATTCAAGAAAAATAAACAAGACTCTTCAAAGAAAAGTAAATAGACTCTGACAATCTACTTATGGCTCCCCTTTTCGGTTGAGTTAACTCCTGTAGTAAGTCTTCCTCAGTTGTCTAGGGGACAGAGGAACGTAGCCCCCTCTCAGAAGAATGTGATTCAAGAAATAAAGAATGTGAAACCTTTTAAAACATTATTTCTATGTTGCAAACACGAAATTCAACTAGAAATCACACAACAACTTCATTCCAAAAAATCTAAGGAAATAATTGGATGCTTTAAGAAGAATCAAGATAATAATGCACTACTTCTCTTAAAGACAATTCACTACTTTAACTGTTAGAGAAATATGCAATAAGAACCAATATATAATTCATGTTATTTGACCCAACTTTTAATTACAATGAAGAATCCTATGAGTGTTTTGTCAACAAAATTCACAATCTTTCCTTATGATGATCCTGACATCTACTTGCAAAAGTGCAGGAATAAATGTTTTTCTGCAAAAGTACAAGAATCCATCTCATATAATATTCAAATGCAATCATGAATACATGTTAAGTTAAGTTAACCAAAATTCTTGATCAAAAATTAATTCATCATTACATTCTGGAAATAAACTTTGTTATGCAGCAACGAGATCAGGGTAAATCTTTGTAAGGATAAATAAGAGATGTAGTTAAAACACTTACTGTTTACTTTAGTTCAGACTTTATCAAAATACATCCAAAAGCATTGATATTAAACTTGAATAACCAAAGAAGTAGAATAAAGCTTTTGGAATGAAATTGAAAATGAAATGACTGAAAGAAGAGCTATGAAATGAAATTGTTAAATTATCTAATATCACACTCACACCAAGCAAACTAAAATGCAGCAAAAGACAATTACGAGGTTTGGGGCAACGGACTGGCTGGTGGGCCCAAGCATATAGCTCATTTCCCTTGCAGTGATTAAGTCACAATATTCAGAACAATATGGAGAAACAAAATTACTCAGAAGTGATTGCCAAATAAACTCATTTCATTGTAGAAACCAAAATTTAGAATTTAATGCCAAAGAAATTCATTTCAGAAGTCTTGTTACAGATTCATTAAATAATGCAGCGCTGGATCCAATGGTCCCCTCCAAGGATCATCCCACTCGTGCACATCTCCTCCTTCCCTGCACAACAAGGTCTAATTCCCTTTTCTGCAAATGAAATACAACTTACAAAATACAAATCGCCACCCCTCACACCTACATAGCTCCTTTCTTTTATATTGATTTTTACATGATATTTTCTTTAGAAAATAACATCAAGATTGAATCCCAACTGACATTCATCAATATAATATCAGTACAACCATTTAACCATTGAAGCAATGAAGATCTGGCATGAATTTCGCAAGTCTGGTCGTTTTCTACAATTCTGGAAAAATAAGTTTTTTTAACAAAATGCCTCCAAAGAACTTTGCGTATCTCCTTAACCATTATGAATTTCAGAAAACTGTTTGGAGGCAATATACATTGTTATATTCTCAACAACAACCTCTCTCATAATTTTCTGGTTCAGATCCATTGCCTCGGAAATCATGCCCGAAAATTACTGTTTGAAATCTAAGATGCTAAAATTCTGGAAAAATAGTCTATTTTAAGAAAATTCCCTCAAAGACCATTATGTAACTTTTATATGATTACAAATTTTACTAGAACCAAAACCCATGTTCTATACTTTCTCCATTCACCTTCACTTGCATGGAAAATGAGGCAAAAGTTGGAAGTTTGGAAATTGCTACGCATTCGGCGCTGAGGCATTAATTATTGCCTAAACTTGAATCTGTATGACCTGGGTGTATCTTAGCTTATTTGGAAGTGTTCAAACACCATTTTTTAACAAAAACCTCTTTCATATTTCCCTAAATACGTGTCAATGTATGAAAGCCCCAAATTAGTGCAGGCATGTTGGTGGAGGTGTGTTGGTGCAAGAAGAGATGGTGTAGGCACAACTGGTATAGGAACTGCTACTATAGCAATGTTAGCACCTGCCACAAAAGAGCGTGACATTAATGACATTTTCACATTGAATTAACAAAACAAGAAGAGTTCATAGATTAATAATTGTCAGGTCTAAATCCCTTTAGATAATAACTTAATAATGCACAAAATGAATAATAATGATTATAGACACTTATTACAGGCATAAAATTATTCAGTTAAATCACAAAAATTTGGACAAAATGGAGGCTCAAAAATGCCTCTATTTTCTTCAATTTCAATTATTTTCCTTCATTTTCCTCCTCTCATGCAACTTGTGACCTTTCACCTTCCTTTTCTCCTAACTTCCATTATTTTCATAAATAAAATTCCAATTAATACCTCATGCCTTTCCAAATCCTTTTCCATTGCCATTTGCCAATTTCCTTAGACATAATAACCAAAGTGAACACCCACTAGGATGTTTTTCCTGACATTCAGCTTTGAATACATGTCCCATGACCGTGGTATTATATATTTTTACGCAATTTTTTAACCAGGGATGTTATACGATGAGGGAGGGTTAGATTTCCAAAACTACCTCCAAAAGTTACATTTTCGTGACTTTTGGAGGTGTTTTTGGACACCCCTCCAAAAAAAAAAAAGTCATGAGAATTGAACTTTTAGAGACGGTTGTTAGAAGAACACCTCCAAATGTTCAATTCTTGTGACTATTTTTTTGGGAGAGGGGGAGGGGGGTTCAAAAAATGCCTCCAAATGTTAAACTCTCATGAATGTTAGGGGGCTTGTCAAAAAATCACCATGAAAAATATAGTCATTTAACACCTCCCCCCCGCCCTCCCTTCCCCCAAAGTTCAATTGTCATGACCTTCTAGGGAGGTTTTTGAAAAAATGCCATGAACAATATATTTAGGGGAAATAATTTAAAAACCCTCTCCAAAAATCATGAGAAAACATTTTTAGAGGCAGTTGTTAGAAAACCGGCCAAAACAATTCAATTTTTCACAACTTTTGGGGACTTTTCAAAAACTACCCTAAATCCACAAAACCACTACAAGACAAACCACCCCTAAAGGCCTTTTTTGTAGTAGTGTAGGTTTCATTATGTGCTAGGTGTTAAGTGCTAGTGCATCCTAAGTGTGAAAGCTTCCTTAGTCACTTCTATCCTACTTTCCACTAATTTATGTCAAATAAATTTAATCTTAAACCATGCAAAATCATGCCAAAGCAGACCAAGGTATCTCAACACATGCCAATCATGTTAAAACTTTCCAATGGCCAACATGTGCCAAGTGTTAATGTGTGTCAAGGAGTGTTATACATGCTATGGAGTGGAAGGGCATGTTGAAGAGTGCTAAGGTGTGCTAGAGAGTGTCAATGCATACCAAGGAGTGTTAGGGAAAACTAAGGCAAGAAAAAGTAGCACTAGGTCAAAAATCATGGAAATGAATATGAGGGTGTGTCAGGGAGTATCAACGAATCCTAAGTATGTCAAGAAGGGTGTGAGAAGGTATTCTAGGTAGTGGTAAGGTGTGCTAGGGAATATGAGCACATATCAAGAAGTGTTAAATTGTGGTAAGGAATTCCAGTGTGCGCTAACATGTGCCAAATAGTGCCAAGGAATACCAAGACATGTCAAATTCTAAGGCATGCCAGGGTGTGTAGGGTGATAGGGTATAGTAACATGTGTCAAGGAGTGTTAAGGAAAAAAAAGGGAAAACCAAGCTAAAATGTAAGGAAATGAACACATAACATGGTTAATAACTTAGGGATTTTCTCGTTTCAAAAGGGGCATGCTAGGCACACTAACAATATGCTCCAATACATGCCAAGTTCTAATATGTGCCAAGTGCTAATGTATTTCAATGAATCCCAAGGTATTACAATGCATGTTAGGGACTACAAGGTATAACAACACATGCTTAGTCATCCTAGTCATGGAAACATGTTCTAGGTACAAAGATGTTCCAAAAAATGAGAGGTGGCAAGGAATGTTAGTGTGTGCAAAAGAGTGTTAAGGTGTGCCAAGAGTGTTTGTAGAAATTCCTTGTAGATTCCAATGGAAAATTGTAATATGCTAAAACAATTGAATCGAATCTACTATACTCATGAGCAGAAATAATAAACGATCCATGAAATCATGAAGCATATAAGACAAATAATCCATTGACTCAGTTACCGGAGAATCCACAGTATGAACATTTTTATGCCAACGTTTCAAATCCCAACTGGGATCCATCATCAGGACTTATGAATGATGATAAAAGAAGAGCTGCGTAGAAGGAAATAAATAATAATGAGGATAGTAAATTTTAGGATCAGCACAATGTCGGCTGAATATTTATTTTTAATTAATTAATTTATTAATTATTCATTAATTTATTTATTTTTAATAAATTATTTCTATTTTATTGTTGAGTTTTATATATTAATTTTTACAGGTGAGTTAATATATTAATTTAAAATTCATAACCTTAATGGTAATAATAATTAAATATTTAATATATGTTAATATAATAATTTTTATTTTATTTTATTTAATTTTTATTTAATTTTTTTATTTATTTATTAATTTACTTATAATTTTTGTTGAGAAATGTTTATTTATTTATATATATATATATTAGTATTTAAAGAATAGAGAAATAAGTATATTGTATTAATATTTAAAGTTATTTGATTTAAAATTATATTAATATTAATAATAATTAATATAATAATTAATTGCTATAAATTAATTAATATTAATAAATGTTAATAAATCAATACTAATAATGATAATAGATATTAATAGGGTTAAAATATTAATAATACTTAATTAATAATGTTAATATAAATAATATTAAATTAGTAATCACTTAATAATTAATTAACAGTAATTAATGTTAATAATAAATAATATATTAATTAATTGGTATATAAATTAATTAATATATTAAACTAATTAATATTAATAAATGATAATAATGATAATAAATCAATATTATTAATGATAATGGATATTAATAGCGTTAATAAATATTAATAATACTTTAATTAATCACTTAATAATTAATGAACAATAGTTAATATTAATACTTTATAATCAATATTAATTAATATTACGACATCATTAATAATTAATATCAATAAATAAAATAGTAACTTTTTATTAAGATTTATTTATTCATTTATTATGATTTATTTATTTATTATATATTTATTTGTTTATTTATTATTATTATTATTATTATTTATTTTTAAGTTAAGAATAATTTTTTTTAATAGATAATGATAAAGGTAGAAGATATGCTATACCTGGTACGTGTTGGCGATCTTGATTTCCCTCATCAAGGGAAGCCAGCTCCCGCTAATCTCCATACCATTGTCTCTGTTCAAATTATGAGGATGTTTGATAATTTCAAGTGCTTCTTTGATCTTTCGTCTATGATGCTGATCTTCCCTTGCGACAATTGAGGCGCTTTCCAAGCAGATATGGTGCTTAGTTTTTGAGGAGTTCTCTGCCAAGGCTAAAGTACGAGACTTTTCATTCCTAATATCAACGCCATGTTCCTTGAGCCTCGTCTGTAGGGAGCGACCTGTTTCACCAATGTAGCTTTTTCCACATGAACAATCTATTTTATAGACTCCTTTAAGCTGATGTTTGTCAATATCATCTTTTACAGACCTCATACCTTGCCTAATAGTTCCAGGTGCTGAGAAATGCGTGATTATGTTTTTCTTCCTTAGGATTTTAGCGATTTTGTCTGTAACTCCATGGATATAAGGTAGAAAAACCTTACCACACTGAGGTTGGTCTTGAGCCTTAGGTTCATGAGATAAGAACCTTCTCTCAGCTTTCTCTATGGCTCTTTTAATCTCTTTTTCTTTGTAGCCTATACTCTTAAAGGTTAAAACTAAATGCTTCTTTTCTTCATTCATATGCTCAGAGTCAGAAATTCGAAGGGCTCTGATAGCAAGAGTGTTTAGAACACCAAACTTCTGGGCTGGGTGATGGTGGGAATCAACATGGAGGTAACTTTCTGTGTGGGTTGACTTCCTGAACACCTTATGCCCTAAAGAGCCATCCTCTTTTTTGATGATGAGAACATCTAAAAATGGGATGCTCATGTTTTCTTCAAGTTCCATAGTAAATTTTATTTCTCGAGAGATAGAATTTAGGTGAATGAAAAACTTGTCAAGTTCATTCATTTTGCATACATAGTCTTCTTTATCCAAGATGACTGCTGCTCCTCCTATTTATTATCATTATTAACATTTATTAATATTAATTAGTTTAATATATTAACTAATTTATATAGCAATTAATTAATATATTATTTATTATTAATATTAATTACTGTTAATTAATTATTAAGTGATTACTAATTTAATATTATTTATATTAACATTATTAATTAAGTATTATTAATATTTTTAACACTATTAATATCTATTAACATTATTAACTTTGATTTATTAACATTATTAACATTTATTTGTATATTAATTATCTTAATATATTAATTAATATAACAATTAATTAATATATTAATTATTATTAATGTTAATTAATGTTAACTCATTATTAAATGATTATTAATTAAGTATTAATATTTATTAGCTTTATTAATTAAGTATTATTAATATTTTTACCCTATTAATATCTATTATCATTATTAGTATTGATTTATTAACATTTATTAATATTAATTAATTTAATATATTAATTAATTTATAGCAATTAATTATTATATTAATTATTATTAATATTAATATAATTTTAAATCAAATAACTTTAAATATTAATACAATATACTTATTTCTCTATTCTTTAAATACTAATATATATAAAAATAAATAAACATTTCTCAACAAAAATTATAAATAAATAAATAAATAAATAAAATAAAATAAAATAAAAATTATTATATTAACATATATTAAATATTTAATTATTATTACCATTAAGGTTATGAATTTTAAATTAATATATTAACTCACCTGTAAAAATTAATATATAAAACTCAACAATAAAATAAAAATAATTTATTAAAAATAAATAAATGAATGAATAATTAATAAATAAATAAATTAAAAATAAATATTCAGCCGACATTCTGCTGATCCTAAAATTTATTATCCTCATTATTATTTATTTCCTTCTAAGCATCTCTTCTTTTATCATCATTCATAAGTCGTGATGATGGATCTCAGTTGGGATTTGAAACGTTGGCATAAAAATGTTCATATTGTGGATTCTCCGGTAACTGAGTCAAAAGATACAAACCACAGATCTCTTAAATCCAGAAATAATCCAATCACCCATAACACAATGATTTCCTAAGGAAAGCCATAGATAAAAACCCCTGCATATGTATATTGCATTAATTAGAAAATATGGGAAGATTATAATGCTTTTGACAATCTTGAGAAACCTCTGCACTATCTCTATATATCTCACTACTTCCTCGACAAGCTCAAGCCAATACTTAGCCAAATTCTTGCTTGCCCAAGTCCTTATTTCCTTGCATTGTTTGCTTAATAATTATCCCTTATTTAATTGTGAAATTCCATAATTATGAATTTCACAATCCTCATAGGCCTTCCTCTGATTTCCTGCACCATATGTTTAATTTAGACGATTTTACAACTAATAATACATTGTCCGCAAAATCCAATTTACTATTTGATCACTTCATGCAACACCACACTTGACCATAGGAATCACCACACTATATTGTAGGTAGCACCACATTGTACTGTAGGAAGCACCACACAGCATTTCAGGCAGCACCCCACTATACTACAGGAAGCACCACATTTCATTTCAGCAACCACCCCGTTTTACTTCTGGAAGCACCACATTTCATTTCATAAAGCACCCCGTTTTACTTCAATAAGCACCCCACTACTGTAGGAAACACCCCACTACTACAATTAGCACCACAGTACTAGACCTCCCACTAATTCCTCCATGAGTTGGAACTAGTTTCACTAACTTTAACTCAGTTAGAGTGAATTAAATAATTACAACTCAAAAGAAACTCAACTAGTGCTCCTAATTATAGGAAACACTCTACATGACTCTAGTTAGACCCTCAACTCGAATTAAATGAGTCAACTAAGTAAAAATAAATTAGTTAACTATTACAAGTTGTAATGAGATGTGGAATTAGAATTTTATTCCCAATTTAATTCGAGGACAAATTAAATTAGGATTTTTCTTGATGCTATTTTAAACATTTATTGTTGCTATTTTCAACACTTCCTCTCAACAAGAAAGGAATTCAACTCTATCCTGATCTGATACCTTTGGAATGTTATACATGAAACTCTTTTTGTTGTCATTGTTTCTACTGCAACATCTGCAGCCGAAAAGCATCCAAACAAAATAAACAAAATAAATTGAATCCACTGTTTCTCCAACTGTCTACTAGGAAAACGATGGTGCTGCTGACTTTGCTACTAAGCCTCCTGCTCTTCTGTCAAGAATGCTTTGCTCTCCTCAGTATCTTATAGACACCGATCCTCATGTTGCTGAATACCATGGGCCGTGGTAGAAAGGTAATGATCCATGAGACAAAAAACACCTCAATGGATCCTCCCCAATTTCTGAAACTCTTAGACTAAGGTTTCATGTTGCCCCACCTCACACCTGGAGGTATGGATGCATGTGCTCCTTATGCTCACTTGGCTCGACATTCCTCCCTAATGAAGGTCTCTGCTTGAGTGGATGTCTCCACTCAGTCTCATCTCTTCTTCTCCAATTGTGGCTGCTCCACAACTTGTTGACGCTACTTCTGAGGCCGCTTCTAAGGCTACATGTGAGCCTGCATGTTGAGAGGTAATTCATGCTCCCTTTCAACCACCAGGTCTCAAACCTTTGCCTTGATCCTCAAGGCATTTCATGCATCTTATACCTCAAGTGCATACAGGTTGACTCACACTACGATAACTTTCACCTATCTCGTGGCATTGTGTCTAAGGAAAACCTTTCCTTTGCTAAAATCACATCATAGCCACAATATTCCAATACCGTGATGGAAACAAGATTTTTCTTTTGTCCTGGAAGAAAAATCACATTAGTGAGTCTAAGATGGGCTTTAGACTCCCTTTAAAAAGTAGTTGTATCAATATCAGTCGTGCTATACCTCCCATCATCTTCAAACTCTATGTTTTTCTTGAGGTATTTCTCCTCCAAGTCATTGAACATAACTATATTCCTTGTCATATGGAACGAGGCACCATTGTTGAGATACCACATGCTTCCCATTATAGTGCTTTCCATGCTTGAAATGAGAGTAAAATCAAGTTCGAAATTTGAAGCTAGAGCTTCACCTGTTGTTGTTACTATAGGTTCCTTATTTCATGTTATCTTTTGTTGACATTTCGTGGCATAATGCCTGCACTTGTGACAGTGAAAACACTTGCTGTTAGATAATGTTTCTTCTTACCCTCATAGCCTTGGGACTGATTTCCCTTGGATTTATTTTCTTTGTTGACTAATGGAAAATCCTCTTCCACTTCTTTGGATGAGGTCTCATCTCAGGTGGTCCCTCGAATCTCTTCTTGCACCAAGTCAAACCACAAATTCTCCCACTTTGGTAGCTTCTCCCTCTTATTAAATGAGTCCTGGTAACTATGCCATCTCTTGGGAAGGTCTAGAAGTGCTAGGCTCACCAGATCGTCTTCAAAACCTATAACACTCACACTTCCAAGCTCATCTTAAAATTGGGTGAACTCGGTGAACTACTTCAGTATTGTGTTGCCCCTCTCCATCTTGATCTTTCTGACCTTGTCCTTCAGTGCCAGCTTCCTATGATCACTATTTTTTTGAAACAGGTCTATTAAGTTCTTCCACATTGCAAATGGATTCTTCTTATCATGGAGGTTCGAGACAATATGATATAGAACTCCTTCTATGATAATGCTTCTCACCTTTGCCACACATTTTCTCCACTCTACCAGATCATGAGCATCAACTAGCTTAGGAATATCTTTTTTTTATCAACTCCTTAACACTGTTGTCTTCTAACACTACCTCCATATTGTCCTTCCAAGCAATATAGTTTGAACTACCCTCAAGGGCATATTCAATCCTCAATCCATAGAACGACATATTTTTGTCTCTGAAGTATGATACTACAAATTTGATTTCTCCTGCAAAATATAAACATATATTCTCCACTTCTATAGTGCTTTTAGCTCTGATACCATGTAGAACATCCTTGTAAATTCAAACTGCAAATTGTAATATGCTAAAACAATTGACTTGAATCTACTCTACTCATCAGTGGAAACAATAAGAGAAATAATTCAATCACACATAACACAATGATTTATTGGGGAAAGCCACAACCAAAAACCCTTTCTATATGTATATTGTATTAATAAGAAAATATGAGAAGCATGCAATGCTTTTATCAAGCCCGAGGAAGCTCTACACTATCTCTATCTATCTCACTTCTTCCTCCACAAACTCAAGCCAATACTTAGAAAAACTATTGCTTTCCCAAGTCCTTATTTCCTTGTGTTGTTCCCTTGGGAATTAGCCCCTATTTAATTGGGAAATTCCACAATTATGAAATGTGAAATCCTGCAAGGCCTTCCTCTGATTGCATTCACCATCGGTTTAACTTAGATGATTTTAAAACTAATAGTACATTGTCCCTGAATTCCAATCTCATTTGGGTCTTTCTTTGATCTAACATGCATGAGTTAATTACGAATCTTTAGTTTACTGGTTCATCACTTCAGGAAGAACCACACTAAACTATAGGCAACACCACATTGTACTATTGGCAGCACCACACTGTACTGTAGGCAACACCCAATTATACTACTTGCAGTACCACACTACACTTCCAGCAGCGCCCCACTGTACTTCAGGCATCACCCCACTACTGTAGAGAACACCCCACTACCACGGCATTACCCCAATACTATATCTCCTACTAATTACTCCATTAGTTGGAACTAGTTTAACTGATTCTAACTCAATTAGACTAGATTGAATAATTGCAACTCAAAATAAACTCAATTAATACTCCTAATTGTAGGAGAGACTCTGCATGACTCTATTAAGACCATCAACCTTAATTAAGTGAGCCAAATAAGTAAAATTAACTTAGTTATCTTTTACACGCTGTCGTGAGATGTGTAATTACGATTTTATTCCCAATTTAATTCAAGGGAAAATTAAATTTGGATTTTTCTTGATGCTATTTTTAACATTTCTTGTTGTTATTTTCAACATTTTTGAGGAGCGTTAGGTCTCTCTCATTCATAGAATTGACCAAACTTGATTATGTATTAAATAACATGGTTCCTACACACACTAGTGGAACTTCATCTGAAGGGAATTTGCTAGATAGTAAACCTAGCAGATATGAATCATGAGTTGACTCATAGGAAAACTATATTCTTATTACTTGAGGGAAATAATACACACTAATTACATCTTAACAAATTGATTGACTCTAACCTTTATGGCCTTGGAAACAATGAAAAGTTTCTCCATAACAATGTTCTTAAATCGTTATCTTTTTAAAAAATATATAGAAATAATCACATTGTGTCATAAAAAACGCATTGGAATGATCAATGGTGATGAAATTTTTTTGACCATCACCAAAAGTAACCAACAAAAGTATTGGTGAGGGCCAATAAAAGATCATCGTTAGAAGTGACACCAAAGAGATAATTCACGATGGGCCTTGAACAGTCCTCACCAAAAGTGTCATTGAAAATGACTTTGGTGACAAACCTTAAAGGTCTGTCATAATCATGACCCTCACCAACGACCCTTTTTGTTGTACTGTATACACCAAGAACCAACCCTAAGGTCTAAAAAATAAGAAATGAATTTGACCAAATCTTCTAATGCATTCGTAGGAATTACCACTCATCAAACTCTCAAGATAGAGGGATATATCAAGAAGAGTTGTAATCAATCTTATTGATCATGGAAGTACACATAATTTTTTTCATTTTATAATAGCCAAGGAGTTAAATTACATTCTATATCCAACACTAGAGTGTCAAGTGATGGTTGCAAATAGAGTATCCATAAATTGCTTAGGGAAATTCCATAATATCAATCTAACCATGGGGGAATATGTATTAAATAGTCTGATACTTTCCATTCCAATGGGAGGTGTTGATGTTGTATTAGGAGTAAAATGGTTACAATCTTTGGGGATGATAGATTTTAATTTTCAAGAAGTTTTCTTGAAACGTTTGAGGGAAGGAAAGGAAATTGAATTCAGGGTTATCATATAGAAACCTGGAATGGTAATTAGATATAATGGCATGACAAAGCTTTTGAAGAAGGAACAATGAGGGGTAATTTCACAATTATTCTCACTAAATGTTCAAACATTCAAGTCATTTTCTTCTCTAGATCTCCAACGATTCCATGATAATCATTCCAAGGTATTTGAGACTCCTAAAATACTTCCACCTAATCACATTCATGAGCATGTAATTCACTTGATTCCTGGAAGTTTTCATCCAAACATTAAACCTTACACATATCCCTATGCCCATAAGAGTGAAACTAAAAATATGGTTGCATAAATGCTAGAGGCGGGTATAATTCGACCTAGCAAAGGTTCCTTCTCTTCTCTAATTATATTGGTTCACAAGAAGGATGTCTCATGGTGTATGTGTCTAGATTATTTAGAGCTCAAAATGCTCACTATTAAAGATAAATTTCCCATTCCTGTCAATAGTGAATTGTTGGACGATAAACATGGAGGATTCACTTCACCAAGCTATATATTCCCTCAGGATATCATCAAATTAAAATGAAGATAGAAGACATTCTGAAATCAATATTTAGAACTCATGAAGGTCAATATGAATTTTTGGTCATGTCTTTTGGTCTTACTAATGCACCTTCCACATTTTAAGGTTTTATGAATTCTATTTTCAATTCCTTCGTTAGAAATTTTTTGCTAGTATTTTTTGATGATATACTAATCTATAGCATGTCTTAGAAATATCATCTTCAACATGTTGACAGGGTGCTCAAACTACTAGAGGAGAAATAGTTGTATGCAAAACCCTCCAAATGTTTCTTTGGGGTAAAGGAAGTCATTAGAGAAATTTTCAACATAAAAGTACCCATGAAATTTTCATGTCATAATATGTAAACCAACCAAAATCTGTTAAATTTAAAAAGAGGTACATGTACGCATTTTGGAGGGAAAAGAAGAAAAAATACTTTTTTTTTAATTGTATTTTTGGCTTATCTCCTTATAGGTTTACTGAAATTTCAAGTGTAGACACTCATTGGATGTGGAATTAAATTCCACATCCAACGAGTACCCATTATGTACACTTTTGAGAAGACCCACATTGATAAAAATTGAAGATACATTAAAAAAGAGTGTTTAACACTTTTTTCACACCTTTTTAATGTATCTTCTTTTTTTATCAATGTGGGTCTTCTCAAAAGTGTACATAATGGGTACTCATTGCATTCAGAATTTAATTCATAATCCAACGTGTGTCTACATGTTGAGTGCAGTATAGGGTCTATAAATGTAGCAACATTTAATTTGTCAATCTGTACAGTTTGTGAACTTTGAGATGCAACATTGGAAATGCCAGAGAGAGTCCCTGGCAACCTGAAAAATAAATTCTAGTCTATCTTGTGCATTAATCTCAACAATAAATGAAATCTTGCACTAAAAGAAAATTCGAGAAACACCATTCCAAACAGTTAAAATCATGCAGGAAATAAAAGGCAATCCTCTACTATTTAACAATGCCAAAGGAAATTCTAAGTATGAGAAACAAAAGGGAAATCAGAACTGGAAACCAAGCATGCCGACACAATATAAAAAAGATTGTAAATGTTGGAATAAATTCAAGAGAAAATCAAAAACCTTTCTTCGTGCAATAATGCTACTGCATTTACCTCTCCATAAAATTAACCTGAAAGCATTGGCAATATTTACTGTGTAAATAAACTTATGAAAGAAATGGATTCAATATAGGTTCTCTCATCTTCCTTGTCCCTAGAAATAAATCTAAAAATTGTCCAGAAGTTTAAAGGAAACTATAATGAAAAATAAGCATTATCATTTTTTAAACGAGGCAATTTCCTTTTCATAAATGTCGGCTCTGCAACCATCATGATTTAAAATGATAGAAATATATGTGATCTCTACTTCCGAGTAATAAGTAGCTTCATATATTGAATGAATGCATTTATATCTTGAAACCGTGAACACTCAAGTCAATCTCAGGTTATGGAATATAAATTAAACGGATCTGAATCAATTCAATGGTTTCAATTTACACATTACAACTCATAAAGGTAGAGTGTCAATGCATTAGGTGATCTTGTAAATTTAGATGTTCTAAAGGGACACAATCTTTATTTGACGTAAATAAATATTTTGGGTGCAAGCACAATTATTAATGCAACAAATCAAATTAACTTTGCAGTTGAAAGGAAAATATTGCAGCAAATTTAATTGACACCAATTTGTAGAAGGAAAGAGACTGAAAACAATTAAATCTCGTGATCTGAATTTCACACACAATAAATAATAATTTAAAAAAAAATTAATCTACAAAGATGCAAAGCGGTTTCGAGCTGATTTGGTGGCCAACCCAGCTAGCTCGCACCCTCTATCAGCGATTTGGTTCACACAGAGGTTAAAACCATGAGATGCACAAAATAAATAAACAGAGCATGGCTATAAATTCTTTAATTAATTCTTGAAAACATAGTCTTTACATCATGAGGCAACACTTAACTCTAGGGAATAAGAGGAGTGATACATAGGTTATAACTGCGTGATGCTACATTGGCACTGACTCCTCCCTTCCAAACACTCCTTCTGTGCCTCTGCGTGTCCCTACCTCTATGTGTGTATATCTATCGACTGATCTATTAAATTCCCTGCTCCATGTAGTCACTTAAACTTATATAGGCATGCAATTACAAATTGGGGCTTTTAATAGCCAATCGAAATACAAGAGTGGTAGATTGTGAATCTTAAAAATTTTCCAGGAATAAAATGGAGTTTGTAACTAAATGTCAAAATAGGAATTGTTTCTAGCAATTCATTCCTCTTTTCCTGGAATGATGTTGTGGGTGGACCAACCTCTTCCTTGAGTTGCCAAAAATACTGTCATCCAACATTGTATGTTTCGCAGTTTCCAAAATGCTATGTGAAAAGTGATCTCCTTTCGATCCAGGATAATCATGCATTTGGGTATAGAATTTAAAGCTCACAATGTACTCTGGATGAATATGAGTATTCATGTGTGTGCTTCAAATAATAAATTTTTTTGGATTTTTTATATCATTAACACAACTGTCACAGTGTTCATTCTTAGGATGAAATTGTTGAGAGCCATGTTGAACCTTCTCCTTGTTCCCCATTATTATTCGGCATAATACCGTGTGTCCTAAGCCATTTCCATCAACATCTAAATAGCCAACACTGACATGTGAACAATCTTCTATAGAATGATAAACACCGATGCCATAAGATGCCCCATTGTTGGGTGTATTGGTTTGGTAAAAACCATGTAATACGATGCCAGCTACACCGTTATGAGAAGTACCATGCGAGGCACATATGAAATTAGCTTTGCCACAAAATTTTCTAATAATCTCAACGTGATTTTGAAATGCCTAAAATCGAGCCTTTTCCGAAGAACTTGATGGCACACATCAATAAATACAAACAATGCTACTAAATGTTGCAAGTGCACTAAGACCATCCAGAAACTTGTTCCTCATAGCTACATAATCATGATTACCATTCTCTAACTTAATTAGCTTGTCAGCTAACTCACCATATCCAAAATTTTCATAACTATTATTACAAAGGACAGATTGTGATTCACACACACCCATTCCATAATCTGCATTTGTTGGATTTGTTTCTTTCGACAGAAAACCCTTGCTCAGGTTCCCAATGTCACTGGAGTCTTGTTTTAATTCGCTGGACTCTGTATCCAAAGATTGGGACCGAGATTCCTCTGATTGGAAATTAGTACTGGATACCAAACAGCTGTAGGAAGTAATTCACAATAGAATAACATAATGTATTCAACTAAAGTCAACATTTGGTCCTGCTTCCAATGGTTACGACCTTAGTTATTTTTATAATAGATCAAAAGACCACATTCGAAAACTATTGCAGCTTGTCGCATCATTGTATGATTGACCACAATCATGAACAATGCATGCTAAAAAGGGTGGTATTACTTTTGGAGGAAGCATAACAAGTGGATACAATAGATCATCTCTTCTATATCACCAATAAACTCCAACCACATGTAACACCAATATGATTCTGATGAGAACTGGAAATGAGTGTAGCCCAGAAGCTCTTCAGAGTGCAGGAAGCCCACTGTAACTAGTGTAGGAATTTGTTGCATGGTGCAGGAATCTAATACATGGTGCAAGAATCTGTTGCATGGTGTAGGATTCTGCTACACTATCCAAGAAGGTAAATGAAGGACCAAATATTGTATAAAGGCATGATCGAACTAGTTTTAAACCTGCAACATACAAACCTTTATTAATAATGTTTTGATCTTGATAAAACAAGGGAAGTAACAAATATTGTCGAAAATATTCATTTAACCAAACAACAGCATGAGAGATTCCAAGTAAGAATAGGAAAAAACAAAGGTCCAAAATCCCCCCATGCTGACCATCTTTCATGTTCTCATGCAAGGAAGTATGGTACGACCACTCCCTTGCAAAAAAAATTAGAAACATTTGTAGGCATTCAAAATGATGTTCCTGCAATACATTTTGTGCACTAGATAAATCTTGCACTAAAAACATAGAATTTGTTGGAATATTTATTTTCTTAGACTGAAAAATCTAAATTGAAGGTTGTCATGGAAAAATTAAATTGCAAGGATGATGTTATTACTTGAATGAAAATAGCCATCTTTTAACATTTCCAAAAAAATATCTCAGAGGCATCCCTAATCAGAAGTTACACTTTAAAATCCTCATTGTAATTATGAGTGACATGATTTAAATTCCATGGTGTTAAACGTAGACATAGTAATACCTTCCCACAGTGACCATTTTACCATTATCCATGTACAGTTGAAGCTCCTCTTGTATTGGCACAGTGAATTACCTGCACTAAGGGTCCCACGTCCATAAAAATCATCCCAAGGAGATAGAACTCCAAGGTATAACAACAGAATTGCTTTAAAGCCATTCTCAAAGAGATTGATAATGAATTAAGGGAAAGCAAAAACAACCAAGTAAATTATAGTGTAGAATTAGTTTTAATACCACAGGCATGGCCCTGCTGCCAGCACGCGTTTATAGCCTCGACAGGGATACCTTTTAACCTCATGAAATGGTCGTGTCCCACCTATTAGATATAGACTTAGAGTTATTTAAGAGAATTTATTTTTTCTCTTTTTAGAAGTTAATTTATGGGCAATATCCTGGCTTGGTAACCAGCTAACGACAGTGCCATTCACAAGAACTAACAAGAATGAACAAGCCGGCTCATGATGAGACCTCCCGTCTTCCAACTTCTTCAACTGAAAGCCATTACCCTGGCTTGGTGACCAGTGTGGTAATGTAATTCTACTTAGGACCCATGATCATAGTAGGTCGACTCATAATGAGACCTCCTATCCCTCAATTAATTCGCTTATGTTTCAAAACAAAAACTCTGATTATGATTAACCTCAAATAGGTTACTTAATAGGTGGGGAACCAAATCTACTCCTTAAGAGTGCAGGATGGCGTGAAATTTTTTTAATTACTATTCTTTACTGGTTGGTCATGCTACCCTAAAGACTTATTTAAAGAACATTTGAGATAATGACTAAAAAGATTCCTTGAGTTGGTCATGTCATGGTTCTTTATGAAAGCTTATTAGAGTTTTGTAGGCATGGTCCACCATAGAAGGTTTTTCACTAGTCCCTTCGAAGAGGAACTTGAAAATATTTTATGGATGATAGTTTGTTAGTATAGGAGACAAGTAATATATGTAACTTATAACAATATGCTTCACCGGCATATCGATCAACAATCAAAGTCACTTTCAAATATGAGTCACTAAGTGTAAAGATTTATTCTTACAAGTTTTACCATGAGAGTGTATAATAATAGAAATTTCAAAAGCTGTGTTTTTATGGAATCACAATTTCAAGAGTGTTGTTATACATATTTATTAATTATTCTCATATTGCCTTACCCCGTTTTTAAAGAAAGAAATATCACCTTTAAGTGTAGGCGTACTTCCAATGAAGCCATGTGCGTAACAAAATGTTGATTATACTCACACTTCGTTTTAAAGAGTAGAGTTCAAGACATACAAAAGTGTGAGAAACCAATTGCTTCAATTCACATGGTACCAAGAATTTCCAAATGATGAGGAAACAAGGTGGCTTGATGACTGCTGGAAACTAGGATTCAATGGAATCCACATATTTATGATTCTCCAACTGATACAAGTCTTCCACAATTTTATAGTCACTCTCCTTGAGGCACAAAGAATCCGGTGAAAGAAAAAAGATAAATCCCTCAAGTTCAAGCTCAAATATTTGATTTTCAAATTGACAAGAATGGTTGAGAGATCCTAGGGTTTTCAGCTTCAACAACATTTTTAGAAGAAGTTCCAATGAAAGATTTCTCCTATGGTGGACTTTGAATTATATCATCCTTGGGTAAATGTTCTGCAGTAATGGGGGAAGTTTCCAAATTCATTCCCTTTCCCAACATGGAAGATGTGACATTTTGTTCAATAGTGGGAAGAATAGCTGTTTCAAACTGTTGTGCAAACTGAAGGTTTAGATTAGGGTTTAAGGTATGGTTTGGGCTACGGTTTTGGTTAAGGCTTGGAGTAAACTTTGGATTTGGATTGGGGTTAGGCTTTGAACCAAGGTTAGATCTAGGTTTTGGATTAAGACTAAGGTTAGGTATTGGGTATGGATTAGGGTTTGGGTTAGGACTAGGGTATGGATTAGGGTTATGGTAAGTATTAGGGTTAGGTATAGGGTATGGACTAGGGTTATGTCAACGATTAGGGTAAGGTTACCCATGCAGCTAGGACCATGGAGGGGGATAAATTAATGGTGCATTGGAAAGACATTGTTATGAAACTAGCTCAAGAAAAGATAGAAAAGATAGATCAACGCCTTAGAATTCAGCCTCTTCGAGGGGGCAACCTCCTTTACATTACCTAAATGAACAATTCTTTGATGATTCAAATGACAAAACCTCCTTTCTATATATAGGAGTCTAAGGAGTCACAATATAATCCAGCCGACCTAACAATAATAATATAAAGCCACAGAAATAACAATAGAGGGATTCCATGGGGCACAGAAATAACAACATGGGGGTAATAGGGGCACAACAATATAAATAAGGGGTATAACTACAATAGTAATGGGGTAATCACTAGTATTATAGGGACCCAACATGCCCCTCTCCTTCAAAAAAGTGTTGTCCTCAATGCTTGAGTAGTTCTGGATACTTCTGCATAAAATTCTCATCCTCCCATGTGGAATCATTAGTGGATAACTTCTTCCACTTGATAAGATACTCTGAAATTGATCGATTTCGTAGCTGTTGAGTTCTTGTTTCTGTGACTGCTTCCGATTCCAATATAATTTTTCCTTCCTCGTCAAGTTCTGGCAATATTGTTTGAACTGGGAGCTTGTCGCCTATAACCTTCTTTAAACATGAAACATGGAAAACTGGGTGCAATCGAGAAGCTGCAGGAAGCTCCAATTTGTATGCCATAGTACCAATCTTTTGCAACACCTTGTATGGACCATAATACTTTGGTGATAATTTATTATCCTTCTTAGCTTGCTTTAGGGACATTTGCTTGTATGGTTGTAGCTGTAGGAATACCCAATCACCTACATCAAAACTTCTTTCACTGCGATGTTGATCTGCCTGTTGTTTCATTCTATTTTGTGCCAACACGAGGTTATCCTTTAAGAGTTGGAGGACTTGTTGTTGATGTTCGATGTGATGTTCCACTACCTAAACCTTAGAATTTTCTTTTAAATATGATGTGATGGATGGTGGTTGATACCCATAAAGTGCCATAAATGGGGTCATTTTTGTTGCAGTATGGAAGGAAGTGTTATACCACCATTCAGCCAGAGGCAACCATTTGACCCATTGTGTCTGTTTATCAGATACAAAGCAACGAAGATATCCTTCCAAACATTTGTTTACTATCTCAGTTTGCCCATTAGATTGAGGATGATAAGATGAGCTATGAGCTAACTGAGTACCAAGACAAGAAAATAATTCTGTCCAAAAATTTCCAGTGAAAATGGGATCTCTGTCACTTACAATAATCTTTGGGTTTCCATGTAGCTTTTGAATTGTTTCCATAAATGCAGTAGAAACTGTACTGGCTTTAAATGGATGTGATAATGCACAAAAGTGTGCATACTTGGTAAGTCTGTCAACTACCACCATGATTACACTCTTTCCCTCAGACTTGGGTAAACCTGTGATAAAATCCATTGAAACCTCCTCCCAACGTTGGCTTGGAATGGATAAAGGTTGTAATAGACCCGGTGTCTTAATTGTTTCAACTTTATTTTGTTGGCAAACCAAACATTCCACCACAAACTTTTGAATATCTGATTTAAGGCCATCCCAAAAAAATTCCTTCTTAACCCTGTGGTAGGCTTTTAAAAATCCTAAGTGCCCTCCTAAGGGAGAAGTGTGCAATTCCATAAGAATCTTTTGTTTTAGCTGGGAATTATTACAGAGGTATAAGCGATCTTTGTACCATAACGAATCATTTTTCCAGCTAAATGTATCAGATGTACTGGAATCTTGTTGTAGCTTTCGAATAAGTGCCCACACTTCTTCATCATTCTTCCTTTCCTCCCTTGCTTCGTTTATCCAATCTGGTTGGATAATAGAAATGGCGCACAATAATGCTTCCACATCCTCATCCTTTCTTGAGAGTGCATCTGCCACCACATTTTGCTTCCCTTTTTTGTAGATGATTTCAAAGTCATAACCCAACATCTTTGTGACCCACTTTTGTTGCTATTCAGAGGATAATATTTGTTCTAAAAAGTATTTAAGGCTATCATGATCCATTTTTACCTTGAAGTGTCTTCCCATTAGGTAGGGTCACCATTTCTTAAGTGCATGGAGAATTGCCAACATTTCCTTCTCATAAATAGCTTTGCTTAAAAACTTTCCCTTGATTGGACGACTTTCAAAAGCAATGGGTCTTTCATCTTGCATTAGAACAACACCAATTCCATTTCCTGAAGCATCACATTCCACAATAAAGGTTTTTTTGAAGTCTGGTGTAGCTAAGACCGGTGCTTGGCACATTGCCTCTTTAAGATGTTCAAAGGCCTTTGTTGCTTCCGAAGTCCATGAAAATGCATCTTTCTTCAATAATGTTGTTAGAGGTGCTGCTATTCTCCCATAATTCTTCAAAAATTTACGATAATACCCTGTCAACCCAAGAAATCCTCATAGATGCTTTATGGATGTGGGAATTTTCCATTCCTTAATGGCTTTAATTTTGCTAGGGTCAACCTTAACTCCTTCATGGGATACAATATGACCCAAATATTCCACCTCCTGGACTCCAAAGAAACATTTGGATCTTTTTGCATATAATTGTTTCTCCTCCAATAGTTGTAGCACCTTGTCAACATGTTCAACATGATCCTTCCAAGACTTGCTGTAGATTAGTATATCATCAAAAAATACTAACACAAATTTTCTAAGGAATGGTTTGAAAATTGAATTCATCAAACCTTGAAATGTTGAAGCTGCATTGGTAAGGCCAAAAGGCATGACCAAAAATTCATAATGACCCTCATGAGTTCTAAATGCCATTTTCAGAATGTCTTCAATCTTCATTCTGATTTGATGATATCCCGAACAAAGATCCAACTTGGCGAAGTAAATTGATCCATGCAATTCATCCAGTAATTCATCAATGATAGGAATGGGGAACTTATCTTTAATAGTGAGCTTTTTGAGCTCCCTATAATCCGGACACATGCGCCATGATCCATCCTTCTTGTGCACCAATACTACTGGAGCAGAGAAAGAACTTTGACTTGGTTGAATTATACCAGCCTCTAGCATTTCTGCAGCCACACGTTCAATTTCACTTTTTTGGACATAGGGATATCTGTACGGCCTGATGTTTGGAGGAACACTTCCTGAAATCAGATGGATAGCATGATCATGATCACGCATAGGTGGGAGACCTTTGGGAGTCTCAAATACCTTGGAATGATTGTCCAGGACTTTTTGGAGATCTGGAGAAATAGATGATTCCGATGTGGAAACATCTAGCGAACATAATTGTGAAATTACACCTCTTTGCTCCTTTTTTAGAAGCTTTGTCATACCATTAGAGCTGATTATCTTTCCTGGTTTCTCTGCAATACCCCTTAATTCAACTTCCTTTCTTTCTGTAGAAATTTTGATGAAAAGTTCTTGAAAATTAAAAGCTATTGTACCCAAGGATTGTAGCCATTGGACTCCTAGTACAACATCAACACCTCCCATTGGAATGGCAAGCATTGGGCTAGTCGATACATATTCTCCCATCGATAGCTTGATATTATGGCACCTTCCAGAGCAATTTATTTTTCCTCCATTTGCAATCATCACTTGACACTCTAGTGCTGGATATAGGAAGCAATTCAATTCTTTTGCTACCCTATAATGAATAAAATTGTGGGTGCTTCCTGAATCAATCAACACTATTACCTTTTTCTTCTTGATTTGTCCTTCTATCTTGATGGTTTGAGGAGTGGTAATTCCTACCAATGCATTAAAAGATATGGTTGGATTTATTTGTTCTTCATCTAGGCTTTGTTCCTGGAGTATATCTTCTTCTTTTGACATTTCTTGCTCCTTTTCTTCTTCCTCTTCACAATCTATGTAGAATAATTTCTTCTCAGCACACTTATGACCTTTAGTGTATTTGCTATCACAACTGTAACAAAGCCCTTTTTCTCTTTTTTCTTCCAATTGTTGTGGTGTCAACCTTATAGGTTGTGGAAGACTAGGGGCAACAACACTTCCGTCATTATAGTTGTGAGCGGTATGCTTCCTGGTTGCCATAATTTTGCTTTCCATTTTTCTTGCTAACCTGAATGCCTTCTCTAACGAATCAGGTTCCCAAAGGCGAACATCATGTTGGATATTATCCTTTAAAGACCCTATGAACACATCAATCCTATGCTCCTCTGGAATATCTTTTACCCTTATGTTCAATTTTTGGAACTCCTCAATGTGCTCCATTACTAAACCCTTTTGTTTGAGACTTATCAATTGGCTAAAAAAAGTGTTGCTTTTTGTATCTTCATAATGTGCTATCAATTCTTCCGTAAAAATTGCCCAAGTGATAAATTGTTTACGAGAGCAAAGCCATTGATACCATAAAAACTTATTTGGTTCCAAATATACAGTTTCCATACGTACCTTCTGTGTGTTTTTCACATTATTGAGATCAAAGAACTGCTCCATCTGTAATATCCAAGTGGCAGGATCCTTGCCATCAAACTTCCTCATATCGATTTTTGGAATATGGTGAGTCTTCAATCCAACATTAGCGTCTATGGAATCATGATTAAAATTTATTTTGTTCTCATCATGAGTTTCCTTTAGTACCCTTTCACCCTTAGGGACTATTTCTTGTAGCAACTTATTCATATTTATCTTCAATTCGTCCATGTCTATCTTCAAATCTATCTTCAAATCATCCATCTTAGCTTCCACGTCAATCATCTTATCTTCTACGCTTTTATTTAAACAATCCATCTTAGCTTCTACACCTTTCTTTAAACCATCCATCTTAGCTTCTACATCTTTCTTTAAACCATCCATCTTAGATTCTGTTCTTTTTTGTGCAAGGGACAATTGTTGCACTTGGTCTTGTAAATTTGATATATCATGTTGAATTTCTTCTTCTTCTTCATGAGTTATGCTAGAGCTTTTAGGTTCCTTACTAGGTGTTTGCCTTTTCTTTCCTCGGGGCATCAGTTACCAATAATAATTCTCTACTATTCCCTTTGAATTCCTTCAAAATAAATTTTCAAACCAAGCTTAAGCAAAAATTTAAGAAAATCTACACACCTTTTTTCACTTTGTAGGAGCTCGATATTGCCTCTGAAGTATCTTTGTACTTTCCAATCATCTACTTCTAAATTTCTAATCTGTAGTAGCCCTTTGTTTCCTCTTTCTAATGCCACAAGTCTGACCCAAATTGGATTCTCCAAGGAAGAGTTATGTGAAATCGCCCACAGTGACTTGCTTATAGACTAGTTCAGTAGAGCGAACTTGTAGGACGTGCCACGAGTCACTGTTTCGACCTTTGGATCTGAAACATCCATACAAGAAACTACAGTCTGTCCTCTTTCTTTGCCATTTTACGAAATTTCAATCCGATCCTCAGAGAGAAAGTTATGACGATTTTCCCCAGGTCACCTGTTTTGAATGTAATTCAGTAGTCTGCAAAGAGACCAACTTCCTCAGATCATATCTCCGAAAATATCGTGCAAATAGCTCTGAAATTCGGACCCAAGGTTCAGCACCAATTCTTCTCAAATGGGTTTTTTCTCTGCGACTTCTGAAACATCACAAAAACAAAGTTATAGCGAAAATTCCACGATGACTTGTTTGGAGCAGCGAAACCCTAGAATCCAAAGCTCTGATACCAAATGTTATGAAACCAGCTCAAGAAAAGATAGAAAATATAGATCAACGCCTTAGAATTCAGCCTCTTCGAGGGGGCAACCTCCTTTACATTACCTAAATGAACAATTCTTTTATGATTCAAATGACAAAACCTCCTTTCTATATATAGGAGTCTAAGGAGTCACAATATAATCCAACCGACCTAACAATAATAATATAAAGCCACAGAAATAACAATAGAGGGACTCCATGGGGCACAAAAATAACAACATGGGGGTAATAGGGGCACAATAATATAAATAAGGGGTATAACTACAATAGTAATGGGGTAATCACTAGTATTATAGGGACCCAACAGACATTGTGGTTGTTGTTGATGTTTAGGTGATTGAATTTGCATCGGAGATTGACCTAGAGAGAAGGATCCAAATGATTCTTGAGGCTATGGAGATATCTGGCTTGAGGGTGAGGGCCAAGGAGAGGGCCACTATGGCCATGAAGTAGGATATTCAATTGGAGGAGGATTAAAAGTTTTCCATGAAACTACAGGATTATAAACATGTTGAGGAACCTGCTTAGGATAATAAACATTTTTCCAAGTATCAAATGGTTATGGGTTTTGAGATATACCTGGTAGTCGATTTGATTACTTACTTGATTTCCTCATTCCTTTAGTAATCCTGGTAGTGATGGGCAACGTTCTGTTGAATGTTCCTCTTCACAAATTTTACAAACTTTAAGGCTATTAAGTGGACACTTTCCAGGGAAGTTCTACTTTCTATAGTTGGTGCAAAAGATAAGAAGTGGTTTGTCATCCTTCTTTTGCTCTTCTTCCAAATCATCCAATTTTGAAATCAAAGATTTAATAATATCATTTTTATGTTCAATCAAAATATTAAATTTTTCACTTGTTAATTCTTCATTGGATGAATTGAATGTCCATGTAGCAACATAAAAACTCCTCATTGGATCCTCAAAATACCATTTTCCTATTTTTAGCAAGCCAACTGGTACATTCGTTACCACATGAATAGTGGATATATATATATATATATATATATATATATATATGTGTGTGTGTATATATATGTGTATATATATGTGTATATATATATATATGTGTATATATATATATATATATATATATATATATATATATATATATATATATATATATATATAGGGTGGGGATTTCTTACAACATCAAAGAAAATTAGAAACTTTAAAGCAACAGTGCAGGAAAGAAATAAATTCAAAGAACATAAAATTGCCAGAGAAACTAGGTGAAGAAAAGAAAAATGCATCAGGTCACCAAGGTCAATCCCCTAAGTTTCTCCCTAGCAACGACGCAAAAATATTGAGTGCAGTATAGGGTCTATAAATATACCAACTTTTGATTTTTCAATCCGAATAGTTCATGAACTTCGAGGCATAACACTAGAAATGCGAGGGAGAGTCCCTGGCCACCTACAAAACAAATTCTAGTCTATATTGCACATTAATCTCAACAATAATTGAAATATTGCACTAAAAGAGAATTCAAGAAACACCAATCCAAACAATTAAAATCACGTGGGAAATAAAAGGCAATCTTGTACTATTTAACAATGCAAAAGGAAATTCCAAGTATGAGCAACATAACAGAAATTAGAAGTGGAAACCAAGCATGCCAACACAATATCAAAAAGACTATAAATGTTGGAATAAACTCAAGAGAAAGTGAAAAACATTTCCACCTGCACTAATTCTACTGCATCTAACTCTGCATAAAATTAAGCTGAAAGCATTGTAAATATTCACTGTGTAAATAAACTTATGAAAGAAATGCATTCAATATAGATTCCCTCACCTTCCTTGTCCCTAGAAATAAATCTAAAACCTATACAAAAGTTTAAAGGAAACTATAATGGAAAATAAACATTACTGTTTTTTAAACATGAGGCAGTTTTCTTTTCATAAATGTTGGTTCTGCAACAATCATGATTTGAAATGACAAAAATATATGTGATCTCTACTTCCAAGTAATATATTGTTTCATATATTGAATGAATGCATTAATACCTTGAAACTTTGAATACTCAAGTCAATCCCAGGTTCTAGAATATAAATTAAATAGATCTGAATCAATTCAATGGTTTCAAGTTGCACATTATAGCTCATAAAGGCAGAGTGTCAATGCATTAGCTGATCTTGTAAATTCGGACGTTCTAAAGGGACACAATCTTTATTTGATTTAAAGAAATGTCCTGAGTGCAAGCACAATTCTTAATGCAGAAAATCAAATTAACTTTGTTGTTGGAAGGAAAATATTGTAGCAGATTTAATAAACGCCAATTTTTAGAAGGAAAGATACTGAAAATAGTTAAATCCTGCGATCTGAATTTCACACACAACAAATAATAATTTAAATAAAATTTAAACTAAAAGATACAGAGTGGTGTCAAGTTGATCTACAGGCCAACCCAGCCAGTTAGTACCCTTTATAAGCGACCTGGTTCATACAGAGGTTAAAACCATTACATGAAAAAAATAAATAAACAAAGCATGGCTATAAATGCTTTAATTAATTCTTGAAAACATAGTCTTTCCATCATGAGGCAACACTTAACTCTAGTGAATAAGAGGAGTGATCCACGGGTTATAACTACATGATGCTACATTGGGACCAACCCTTCCCTTCCACGCATTCCTTTTGTGCCTGTGTGTGTCCCTACATCTATGTGTGTATATCTATTGACTGATCTATTAAATTCCCTCCTCCAAGCAGTCACTTAAACATATATAGGCATCAAACTACAAATTGGGGCTTTTAACAGCTAATCGAAATACACGAGGGGTAGATTGTGAATCTTAACAATTTTTCAGGAATAAAATGGAGTTTGCAACTAAATGTCAAAATAGGAATTGTTTCTGGAAAGTCGTTCCTCTTTTCCTGGAATGATGTTGTGGGTGGACCGACTTCTTCCTCAAGTTTCCGAAAACATTGTCATGTAGCGTTATATATTTCGCAATTGCCAAAATGCTATGTGCAAAGTGATCTTCTTTCAATCTAGGATAATCATGCATTTGGGTAGAGACTGCAAATCTCACAACGTACTCTTGATGAATATGAGTATTCATTTGTGTGCTCCAAATAACAAAATGTTTTGGATTCTTTATATCATCAACACCATTGTCACAATGTCCATCGCTAGGATGAAATTTTTGAGAGCCATGTTGAACCTGCTCCATGTTTCCCATTATTACTTGGCATAACACCATGTGTCATAAGCCATTTCTGTCAACATCTAAATAGCTAGCACTAACATGTGAAAAATATTCTGGAGAAAGATAAACACCAATGCCATAAGCTGCCCCATTGTTGGGTGTTTTGGTTTGGCCACAACCATGTAATACGATGCCAACTACACCCTTCTGAGAAGTAACATGCCAGGCATATATGATATTAGCTTTGCCACAGGATTTTCTAATAATCTCAACATGATTTTGAAATGCCTACAATTGAGCCTATGCCGAAGAACTTGATGGCACACATCGATAAATACCAACAATTCTGCTAAATTTTATAAGTGTACTAAGACCGGATAGAAACTTGTTCCTCACAACTACATACTCATGATTACCATTCTCTAATTTAATTAGTTTGTCAGCTAACTCACCATATCCAAAAGTTTTAGAACTATTAATACAAAGGACAAAATGTGATTCACGCACACCCATTCCATAATCTGCATTTGTTGCATTTCTTTAGTTAGACAGAAAACCATTTCTCGGGTTCCTAGTGTCATTGCGGTCCTGCTCCAATTCACTAGACTGTGTATCCAAATATTAGGAGTGAGATTCCTCTGATTGGCAATTAGTACTGGATACCAAACAAGTGTAGGAAGCAATGCACCATAGAGTAACATAATGTATTCAACTAATGTCAAAATTTTTCCTTGCTTCCAATAGTTACGGCCTCGGCATTCTTATTATATATCAAAAGACCAAATTTCAAAACCATTGTAGCTTGTCGTACCATTGTATCATTGACCACAATGATGGGAAGTGCATGCCAAAAAGGGTGGTATTATTTTTGGAGGAAGCATAACAAGTGGATATAGTAGATCATCTCTTATATACCACCAATAAACTCCAACAACATGTAACCCCAATATGATGCCAATGAGAACTGGAAATGAGTGTAGTCTAGAAACTCTTCAGAGTGCAGGAATCCCACTGTAATTAGTGCAGGAATCTGTTGCATGGTGCAGGAATTTGCTACATGGTGCAAGAATCTATTGCATGGTGCAGGAATATGCTACACTATCCAAGAAGGTAACTGCAGGACCGAAGCCTGTATAAAGTCATAAGTGAACCAATTTTAAACCTGAAACATAAAAACCTTTATTAATAATGTTTTAATCATGATAAAACAAGGGAAGTAACAAATATTTTGGAAAATAATCATTTATCCAAACAACAACATGAAAGATTCTGAGTAAGAATAGGAAAAAACAGAGGCCCAACACTATACTTGAAATTTTAGTAAATCTATAAGGATATGAGCCAAAAATACTAGTAGAAAAAGTAGATTTTTGTTTTCACTCACAAATTTATAACTTTTATTTTACTATTTTAATTATCATTTTATTATTTTTCCTTGGGAGGTAATTTTTAGGCTGAAATTTCCTGTAATGGGAGTATTTTGGTTATATTGTATCTCATGAGGGTATTGAGGTAGACCCTAACAAAATCAATTCCATAAAGGAATGGAAAAACTCAACAACCTTAAGGCATATTCCAGGATTTCTTAGGTTGAGAGAGTGTTATCATAAGTTTGTTTAAGAATTACGGGAAAATAACAACATCACTAAGAACATTACTGAAGGAAGATGCATTTTTTTGGACTCCATAAGAAACTAATGGCGTTGAACATCTTAAAGAGGAAATGTGTCGATCTCCGCTCTTAACTACACTATACTTCACAAAAAATTCTATTGTGGAATGTGATGCCTTAGGAAATGGAATTGATGTGGTTTTAATGCAAGAATGAAGACTCGTTTCTTTTGAAAGTCATCAAATCAAGGAAAAGTATTTTCACATTCCTATTTATGAGAAGGAAATGTTAGCAATACTACATGCTATGAAGAAACAATGTTCTTACCTAATGGGAAGACAATTCAAGCTAAAAACACATCACGATAGTCTTAAATACTTCTTGGAAAAATGATTATATTCAGAAGAGGAACAGAACTCAGTCACAAAATTGTTGGTATGACTTTGAAATCGTTTAGAAAAAAGGGAAGTAGAAGATTTTTGGAAATGCACACTCAAGAAGAGATGAGGATGTGGAAGCATTGCTCTGTGCTATTTCTATTATCCAACCTGATTGAATAACTGAAGCAAGGGATGAATGGAAGAAGGAAAAAGAGGTTTCGAAACTCATTCAAAAATTGAACCAAGATCCTAGTGCATCTAATAAATTTATATGGAAAAATGATTCATTATGGTACAATGATCGCTTAAATCTATGTAAGAACTCCCAACTCAAACAAAAGTTTCTTTTGGACTTTCATACCTCTCCTATAGTAGGGAACTTATGATTTCCATAACCTTACCATGGGATAAATTTTTCCTTTTCCTTTTTTTGGGAAGGCCTTATATATGATATCTAGAATATTGTGGCAAATTGTTTGGTTTTCCAACAAAATAAAGTTGATACAATTAAGACACAGGATATTTTACAACCATTAGCCATTCCAAGTCAAATTTTGGAGGAAGACTCAATGAATTTTATCATAGCTTTACCCAAGTCGAAAGGAAAGAGTGTCATTATGGTAGCAGTTGATAGACTCACCAAGTATGCACACTTTTGTGCACTATCTCATCCTTTCAGATCCAATGCCTTCACTACTGCATTTTTTGAAACAATTCAAAAGCTACATGAAAACCAAAAGATTCTTGTAGGTGACAAAGATCCCATTTTTACTGGAAAGTTTTGGGAAATTATATTTTGCCTTGGTACTCAATTAGCTCAGAGTTCATCTTATCATCCTCAATCAGATGGGAAAACTGAGATAGTGAACGAATGTTTGAAAGGATATATTTGTTGCTTTTTATGTGATATACAAACAAAATGGGTCAGGTGGTTACCTTTGGGAGAATGGTGGTATAATGGTTCCTTCCATACCACAACAAAAATGACCCCATTTATGGTGCTTTATGGATATCATCCACCTTCCATCACATCATCTTTAAGAGACAATTATAAGGTTCAAGAAATGGAAGATCACATCAATCTTAAACAACAAGTTCTCAAACTCTTAAAGGATAAATTTACTTTGGTGCTTAATCAAATGAAACAACAGTATGATCAACATCACAATGAAAGAAGTTTTGATGTAGGCCATTGGGTATTTTTACTGCGACAACCATACAAAAAAATGTCCCTCAAGAAAGATAAGAAGGATAGTAAATTATCACCAAAGTACTATGGTCCCTACAAGGTGTTTCAAAATATTGGTACAATGGCATAAGAATTGGAATTTCCTACATCTTCCCGAGTATACCTAGTTTTCCATGTTTCATGCTTCAAGAAGGTCCTAGGTGTCAAGCTCCCAGTTCAGACAATATTTCCATAAGTTGATGAGTAGGGAAAAATTATATTAGAGCCTAAATAAATCATGGAAATAACAACCCAACAACTATGAAATTCGTCAATTTCAGAATATTTCATTAAGTGCAAGAACTTACCCATCAAAGTTTCCACATGGGAGGATGATAAATTTATACAGAAGCATCCAAAACTACTGAATCATTGAGGAAAACATGTTTTTTGGATGTGAGGAGAATGTTAGGTCCCTATAATACTAGTCTAGCCCCCAAAATATTATTGTTGTGTCCCATGTAGCCCCCATATTATTATTGTTGTGCCCCATAGAAGCCCATCATTATTTTTGTTGAGCCCTTACATTATTATTGTTATATAGGCCTTGATTACATTGTGACCCTTTAGACTCCAATATATATCGAGGAGGTATTATCATTTGTATCATTCAATAATTGTTCATTTGTGTGATGTAAAAGAAGGATTCCCCCTCAAATATGCTTATTTTCAAGTTTTTGATATATCTTTTGTTATTTTTTATTGATTTGGTTTAATAAAAAGCTTAGCACAAAACGTTCACATATCATATGCACACGCATAACGGCCTTCGCATAACTTCATCTACACAACTACTTTCATTCTCAATAATTCTCTTCCTGCAATCATTGACATTCAAAAGTCATATTAATTAATGATCATACTTTGTGAATAAGGTTACTAAATAAGAATTAAAAAAAAAGAAGAAGAAATTTTTGTATTTATTATTTTAATAAAATTTGCACAAAAATTCCAGCATAACAAATATCAGTGCACATGCATTTGTACTCAGCACATGCTACCTCTGAATAACCAACTCCCCACATCCACCCTTGTATAACTACTTCCACACAGCTAATTTTGTATTTGTGAAAAACATTCCCAAATAATAATTAAAAAAGAGTGTTGTATATTTATTATTTTAATAAAAAATGAATAAAGCTTTCTACAGTTTCTTTTTACAACACAACACTTCTTTAGATGGATTGAAAACATATTTTATTTAGCACCCTCGTCTATGAAAAAGAGCCCTGTTTCTCTTGCACATACTCCTTAATAATATTAATTAGAGATTTTCTCATCCCCCAAACCTATGTAGAAAACTTTCAAGCACGTTAATTCTCGCATAATTGAGTAGAGCCCTAATATAAAAATGCCCTGTAACTGCATGTTGGAGATATCAAAAACATGGTTTATTTAATATTACATAATAAAACTAGTTTTTATAGCCCAAAGATTGTGATAATTAAAAAAAAAATGATACTATCTCCCTCTCCACCCCCATGAATTCGAGAGAACCCCTGTTTATGCAAAGGACTCCAATTCTCTTGCACATACTTTGTCCTTTGCACAGTAAAAGTTTCGTACAATGAAAATATATTAAATACCACATCTTTTATCAGTGTCGCAACACTCATTATGCAAAATACCCTATTTCACTGACACATACTTCAACCTATGCACAAGGAAACAAAATAATACTATTTTGACATTAGTTTAGCCACGCCCCCTCATGGGGCTATGAAAACAACATGTCATCACCCCAATTCTTGCATCATTTAACATAACACTAACATAACAACATATTGCAACTACATCAATTCTTGCATCACTGATTAGAGGCTAACATAACAATGTCAGTGTGAGGGCACTAACCAATGCAATGGCCGCTCACAAAATCATTTTTATTTTTATTTTAAAATGAATTGTCAAGCAGTGGAAAAAAAAATGCCCTCCACAAGGGGAATTATGTCCCATAAAATCTTCCTTAGCCAATGAAAAATTAGAAATAACATTTACTGAAAATTTGAAAATTAATTTTGAATTTGTGCGAAAATAGAAATATTAAGCGTCTTCCTAAAACTTTGGTTAAAATTACAAAAACATAAGAAAACAATCCTTAATAAACATAACTTGACCATAGAGTGAATTATATAGTTCTTGTCAAGGCACGGAGTAATACAAATGTAACATCACATTTTTAGCTTTATTAGCTTTGGATTACATTATCTTCACTCATCAATACTAAGATTTTAATTATTTGTACCTTGACAACTATAGGAGGATCAACATATATTTTATATGCTCTAAGTAAGTGTCTTATTATATGTGTTGAAGGCATGGGTATATAGCGATGGACACCGCTTTGAGTGAGTGTTAGTATAATATGATTTCATTTCATATCCCCGTTTAGTTTATTTTAAGAATTATTATTTAAAATTATTTATTACATATTATATTGATTACTATAGGTTAGACAAGAATATGAAATTTGGCATACATTCAAGAAGATAAATGTATTACATTAATAGGCATACCCACCTCATTTTGTGAAATGGGTTGTAGAAATTTGAATTTTTATCAAAATATGAACAAGATTTCATATTTAATGAAAAATAACACATTAAATTTAATAATTATTATTTATTTTTCCACTTGTTATTCTAACTAAGCCACTTCCATTCTCTTCCACCTCCTCATTACATCTTCATCATGTTGATCAACCAATTATGCTGATTGGAACAAGAGTTTTTGGCTAAGTTTCCAAGTATACTTTGTTTTGAGTTTGTTGTAATGGTTTTATTATTCAATGTTTGCTTGTAGGAGATTATGTAAATATGCATCATGTTGATCCCATAGCTGAAATTTAGACTAGAGAGGTGCGAAATTTGTATCATAATAAAGTTGGGGGAAAGTGGATATAGATTTAGTGGTAAGTTCCTATGTTATTTTAAATGTTAGTACTACATCGAAATGATATGAAATCCTATGATTAAAAAGGTTTCAAGGTCCTGCATTTCAACTATTATCAATCTCAAGACCTCCTTGTTGCACCTTGATGTTAATGCAATTAATTTTTGGAGCATTCTCACCTATAAAATGAAATGTATCTCAAGTTCTCGATTGATTTTTTTCCATACTCTAAATCTATTCGTAAATGTAATTTGGATTTTGAATTTTAACCTGAAGCCTGAAGTATTGTCAATGTCACGAAGAGATTCTTTTTCCCTGAAACCCTAAGTCTTATAAACAATTATATCTCTGTAAGTACTAAATCAATTAGTTTTAATTACTTATCTCAAGAATAAAGGGTCTTTCTCTGTCTCCAATAAATATCTCAGTGCTTTCAGAGTCATTATAAAAATCATATAAAATCTATATCTATAAAATTGAGTCATATAAAATTATATATCTCTCTGTAAAGACAATCAATTTTTTTTCATTATTTATCTCATTCATAAAGTGTTTTTCTTTGTCTCCCACAAAATATGTTAGTTTTTCTAGACTCGTTGTAATTACCTTCCTCACAATAATGAATACGATAGCTATTCCTAACCTATGTAACTCTTATCAACACATTAATGACTATCTTAGAGATTGAAAAAACTCATAGAGATAATTTTTTTCTAGTACCTCATGAAGGAGTTTTGTTGTCACAACATGTATACATATCCTACTATAGATGCCATTTTTTATTTACCTCAAAATTTTATGAACTCTAAAAACATAGTTTCAGAATGCCCCTCTCTTTGTAGTGAAGAAAGAAGTGTAACATTGTTTCAATGATTATATCATGTTCATTTTATCTAAACATAAGAAGATTAAGGACATTTGTATCTATGGGTTACCTTGCTTGGTATCCAAAGATCCTTCAATAAAATGAATTGTAGTGAGATTGTGAATAGTTTCCTGGTTGTATCTTGTGAACTGGTCAAAGCTAGACTAATTATAGTATCAAATAATATCATTATCAAAGGTTGAACTAAATATAATTGATATTCCTTTCATGTATACAAGTGTCTTTAAATATCTAGGGAGGTATAAAGCACATGTTAATCAATTGGTGTTAGATTCTAATCCATTCTTAGATCTTTGTATTTGAATTTGAATAATTTTCTCACCACATTAGATAACATGGTTGGTTTGAGAACTATGGGAACTTACAAACCTATATAATATATAATCTTCAATATAAAAAAATATATATAATCTTCAACATATAAAAATAAAGAAGGTCCAATAAAACTTGTCATAATAACTCAGATCCTTTCTTGTAAAACTCCAATATGTGAAATCATGCTAAAATTATTACATATCTTTACCACTCAAATTCCTTGTCAAACCATATCATAGATTAATTTTATTTGTAGCAAAATAGAAATATATATAAATTTTTATAAGGTGAATATTTATAATCGGTCAAATTATTGCAATAATAACCATATTGGAAAATAGGTGTATATGTAACTAACAACATAGTTATTATATTCAACTCCTATTCAAATCACTTTTTATATGTCTATTGGTGTATATCAACCACATTAAATAATATGGTTTGGCTAGTGGTAAGTTTTCTTTTCATATATTTTCATATTACATTCTTTAAGTCAACATTTTCACTTAGCTATATGTAGAGTGTTAGTTTTATGAGACTTCCTCGCCACTGCTTACACCACCTCCCCACTACTTCTCTAACTCATCTTTTCTTATCTAACTATATTTTATTTATTCTTGTAATAATCTCATCCTATAAAAATATTCCACTTGTGTCCATTCTTCTATTTCTACATACATTGTCATCATCTCCTATCTTAGTTTGTTCTCTGCTAAGGCCTTCTATCTATTTCTCCCTTCAAAATTGAGATGAGGAGAAACTAAAAAAAAAGATTTAACAACATATATACATATTTCTTTTTTTATTATTCTTTTTGGTTATCATTCCTTCAATATAGAAACAAATTCATATTTCCTTCCTAAACTAAAATAGAATCTCTCTTAAATGGAACATATTTCGAATCAGTTTTCAACAAAAAACACTTATTTCTTCTTGTGTATTCAAAGGAACATCTTGAATTTTTATGTAGGGAATTATACTATATGTGTTAATCCACTCCATTTCATTTTGCACACCTATCCCTTTTCAATGGTTTGATAATTATATTTGAGGCAAGAAAAACACATGCTAAGGAATGCAAGTTCAATAAGTAATTATTAAAACATATACATACAAGAAATGTTGTAGTTTTTGACATTATTTTGTAGCAATTGTGAAAAAAAATACGTATAGGAAATGTAGTAGTCGTTTGCATTAGGAAACATGTACATACAAGAAATGCAGTAGTTGTTTACATTAGCCTTTATTTTCAAAGAACATTTTTTTTTGGTTGAATAGTATTATATTCATTGGAATTTGTTTCGTGTCATGTTGACTTGATCATATTAAAATGGAGGATTTTGTCACTGGAAACAAGTTTCAACCAGTGACTCTAAATAAATCTTAAGGGAAGCATAAATAAATCTTATGGGAATCATATGACATTGAATCTATAAATCTTAAGAGCATCATACAACTAGTTCAAGTTCACCAGCAACATTTTTGTATTGGGGAATGTGAATAAATCTTAGGGGCATCATAAGAGTAGTTAAGGTTCTATCCATTTAAGCGGCAAGCAACCACAACCATATAACTAAACCAATGGACACAGGGAATGCTCACTCCCTCTTGGTTGAGAGACTGCAAGTTGGGAAAAATTACAACAAATCTCAAAACCTTAAGATACTGAAAAATGATGCTAAGAATTAATTCTACTATAGTAACATTTGTGACTCTTTTGAATTAATTATGTTACAATTGGTAGAATTTTTAGTTCAAGTTGTACATATACATTCTAAAAATAAATTTAGTGTTGGAACCACACATTGGAAAAGAATTAAAATATATTATTAAGATTGATATAAAGAGTGATGTACATAGTACATATAAATACAACAGGTAAATTTTTGGTTCTTTTCCTAACTTTCTTGAATTCCAATAACTAATCACCATAAACCACACTAACCCAAACTATAATCCTAAGGATTAGGTATCTAACAATCCTTGCTTAATTCGAAGGGATGTATCAAATTCCAAGAATGAGAGCCAAAAGTGCAAAAATGCATCCAAGCTAAGAGTTGAATGTCCCTTAGAAATGGTTTTCAACGATGACCAAAAAACAAGGATGGCGGTTTTTAGGAGTAAACCACAAAAAATACCAAAAGGTGGGAGAACTCAAAGGTCCCAACCAAGAATGGTTCAAAGACGACCACCAACCCTGGAAGTATCATAGCAGTTCCTTAAACAAACCAACTTTGGAACTATCAAAGTAGTTCATGGAACAATTCCTATTATGACATCTTCTGCTAGTGGAAGTGCTCCTTCACAAATATCAGCATGCCAAAAACACACAATCATTATCATAGAGAAAAACAACTTTTTCTACAACTCTAAATATGATTCATAAACTTAGACTCTAGGCTATAGCAGTAAAATTTGATTATCTTGACTCAAGCTCGCTTGACAAATCTTCGAACCTGTAACAAACCATCAATTCCATCAAGTCCCTCCTTCGCATATATAGAGTGAGAATATGAAGTACTACTCTTCACTATAAGTTTGGTTAATACTCTAGAACATAACTTGTAGTATGACCTTTAGATTTTCTTGGTAGTTTTATACCAATCCCAAGAAGCAATCCATCCAAAATCAATTTTCTCTCTTGCAATAATATTATGCTTGAAAAATTTGTTTGAATGATTATTCTTATTTCCACAATTTTCATAATGATGAAGATCATAACAATGATCTTTCCCATCTCTAACTCTATTGAAATGTTGACATTTAACAACAAAATCATCCCAAAGAAAACCACCACTACATAATTGTATGGGCTTTGAAAAATCAGGATCATGAAAAGAAACATCGTTATTATGTCCGACATCGATTATAATTTTGTTGCACCTGATTTCTTCCAAGGTCTAACAAATGTCTTAGGAATTGCAGGTTTCACATCTATACATAAATGACCCTTACATACCCTTGGCTTCTTGGAGCACTTAACATGACTTTTAGCTTCGTCCAAATTTTCTCCTAAAATGGTTTGATCCATTAACTACTGATGGAAAACAAGTTTTGATTTACATGACAAGGCTTCAAGATCAGTAATAGATAATGGGTCTATGAAAAGGAGAACAACTCCATCGAAATACGATTCCATCATATACATCAACAAGCTCATGGTACCCCAAACGTCAATGTCTCATCCGATAATGGACAACGAATGTATAACGATGAGAAAAACTCTATTGAATAATAGGGAATATGATAGGTATTCTAGCAAATGTGGTAACGAAGATTTAACATTACCCCAAGCTGAGGTTGAATCCACAAAAAATGAGATAACAAACAATGTTTCTGAGAATGGGACAACATTATCGTATGCTAAGAAAGTAGGTAAGCATATCATAAATCTATCCAGCACTCTGATTGACCAAGTCACTTTAGGTTTGCTTGAAAGAGGCTTGAATTTTGACATTTCTCCACATAACATCCCCAAAGAAGACATTTTGTGCAATATTGAGTATGGGATTAAGGATTTACTGGACAACATTAAAGAAATTGTTAGATAGGATTGCTCCATCATCCTCCAGAGAGCCAAACCTCCCAAAAGCAATACTTCCAAACTTGAATATCTTGCTCTTAAGACCTTTAAACAAAACCATAACATTGTAGTCTCGAGAGCTGACAAAGGTTGTCCGACTGTTATAATGAACACAAAGGATTACAATGATAAGATGCTAGACCACCTGAATAATAGCGGATGTTACATAAAATTAAAAAGGAATCCCATAAGAAGGATATCCAAGGTCGTTAGTAACTTAATAAAATCTAGCAAAGAACACAACATTAAGAATCTTATTGAAACCAATCCCTACACATCTAGGATTTCTAAAGCCCCCAAAATTCACAAAGAAGGTATCCCCTTAATACCCATTTTCAACACCATTGGAGGTCGCACTTACCATCTCGCCAAATATCTTGCTAAAAAACTTAAACCCTTGGTGGGGAATACTAGTTCCTTTGTCAAAGATTCCAATCACTTCATCAATGAAATCAAGCAGATAAAACTTGACCAAAATGACATCTTGGTGAGTTTTGATGTGAAATAAATTTATACTAATATTCACATAGGTGAAGCCATGGAGGTAATCCAAAAATTCATTTATCCTGACACAACCAAATTAGTAGAAGTTTTCTTGAGATCAACCTTATTCAATTATAAAGATGATATATGAGCAACCTGTAGTGTGGCTATCGGATCACCTCTATCTCCCATCATTGGCAATCTATTTATGGAACATTTTGAAACTAAAGCCATTGATTCCTCAGCATTGAAACCTAAACTTTGGAAAATATTTGTTGATCACACCTATATTCTTTGGCCTCATGGAAAAGAAAAACTATTCATTTTCCTAAAACACCTTAACAGTCAATCTAATTCTATCCAATTTACTATCGAAGTGGAAGAGAATGGAAACCTTCCCTTTCTTGACATCCTAATCAAAAGAAACCAAGATGGCTCAATATCTCAGTAGGTCTATCATAAGAAAACCCACATAGAGCATTACCTTCACGCTAACTCACACCATCATCCTGCTCAAAAACTACGAGTTCTCAACACTCTAGCTACCAAGGTTGTTCACATTTCGAATCAGGATCATTTTGAACAAGATAAAATCCATCTTATGGATGTTTTTGAAAAGAATGGATATAGAACACACCAAGGAATCAAAGCTTTCAAGAAGGCTGAGAATCCTAAAAACAAACAACCTATGGATGAGTATGTTGGTAAGGTCAACCTCACCTATATATTTGGCACCACAGATAAAATCTCATATATTTTAAAGAATAACAATATAAAAACCACCTTTAAACATGTGAGCACCATTAGCAGATGCCTAAAATACGTTAAAGATCCCATTGACCCAAAATGCCACAAAGGGGTTTGTTTGGTCCCTTGTTCTTGTGGCAAATCCTACATTGGTGAGACCAATTGAACAATATCAACTAGGATTTAAGAGTATGCAGCTGACATTAAGCATAACCATTCCAAAACCTCAGCTTTGGCCAAGCACTCCAATAAAATCAATCATCATATTTGTATTGAAAACTCTTGTGTTGTGGCCAAAATTGACCATTATCACCATAGGAAATTCAGAGAAGCTATCGAAATAGGTAAACACCCTAATAACCTTAACCACGATGATGGTTGGAAAATTAGTGATAATTGGATCCCGACTCTTACCTCTAATCCCTCATTCTCCTAAATGTTCCCTGCCTTCTCATCCCTCGACTTGACCTCCATGATCTTCCTCTTTATGACACTAGCCCTAAATTCATTAAACCTTTTTCTTTAAATCATCAAGAATAAACTCTTTTTATAATCATTAATTTCTAAAAGTAAAAATAAAAAATTAATCTAATAACTTTAGTTTAATTTAATTATTATCAATAGTGCATAAAATAATTAAGTTTACAATCATTTAATCTTCATTCACAAAAATATTAAAGGATATATTTTTTTAATTTCAAAATATTAAATTCATTTTTGGAATTAATAATAAAAATTAATTTAGTGTGCATAACAATCACTAGGTATTGATTATGATTTTATTTTATTTTATTTTTAATCATTAAATAATAACTTAAAATTAAAATAATTCATATATAATTCATATGTATATCATATCATTAATATTCATTTCAAACATATAATTAATAAAAATTAATTAAATATATAGATAATTATTATTTAGTTGATAATCACTAATTAATATTTATAATTCTAATCCTAATTTTAGATCTAAAAAGAAAATTAGATATTAAATTATGAATTAAAAACCAATAACTAAAATAATTATTGAATTAATAATAAAATTAAAATAAACAAATTATAACAAGACGAAATTACATCATCTAACATGTTGGCTAATATTCATTCCCATCCCAACCCTAGCCTTATTTAAACCTCATTGAGTTCTGACTTATTTCTCTCATGGATCTAATCCTAATGATGAACCACATAGGTTGGTTTGAAGCGTCGATTCCAACAAACATGAATGCGATGACTCCAGAAGATAACACTACACAGAATATAGTCCGCAGAATCCTCAAATGAGTGACTCATCTTTAGTTCACGTAATTCCTCTTTTTGAATTGTGACTCTATTTGGAGAAATTCAATCATCTCTTACACATTTTGCAGCTAGGTTTTAATGTGAGAAAGGGTGTCCTTGTTAATTTGAATTGAACGATAGATATCATTAGACTATTCAATAACTCTATGAAATCATTAATTCTCACCATTTTCTCCAACTCACTATCAGAAAACAATCAACTTTGAAAAGGTGTCCACCCCCACTTATAATACGATATAAATGATAATAGAGAGTCAATTTGACAAATAAAATTACCAGCCTTCAAAATAAAGCACCACCCTTAGATACTTAATTGAATAATTTTCACAGAGGAAAAAAAAGAATTACTCTTCAATAGACCTGAGTGCAACTCATCAACGGATCAAACTCTGACCTCTTTGCAATGTTTCTTCCTTTCTTCAACAATTTTCGCATGGTCGAAATATAAAAACAGAGGTGACATCAACAATTTAGATGATGTGGATGTTGTAGTCATCTAACTAATGAGTCAATTACACCACAGAAACAAAAATCGTGAATCTATAGGTTAAAAAATATCATGTCTATAGCTCAATAAACATTGCATTCAATGACTAGTAGAGGATGCAACTTGTGCAGTAGATCCTAGTGTCAAGGAAGTTTCCATGCAAGTTGGCTCCAATCTGGCCAAGAAGGCGCATTGTGTGAATCGATCTAGAGACCTTGACCATTTTAAATGTTGATAAAGAGAATCTTATGGATTTCAATATTCCACTGCAACTCAACGAAAATGAGAATCCTCAATGGATCAGTTCTGTTACTCTAAACTTCTAGAAAAAACCACCGATCTATGTTGACAATAAACTATAATTGATCATCGAGAGAATAAAGAGAAGGATTTTCATATCTCATTTTTTTTTTTTTAGTTTATCTCCTTAGGTACGTACAACAAACAAAGCTCCTGCTATGCGAATCTCACTAAGCACAAATCAAATCATATTCAAAAATTTTGCAAGAGTGATCATTGGTGTGGCCTTCTTAGGTATCGAACCATATTTAGGAAATTCAAACATTGTTAAATATTCAATCAATGAATTTAAAATGAATTGAATAATTAACAAACCAACTAATTCTAATGAAAAAAATTGAAGAGAACAAAATGTGGCATAGAGGACTTGCTCTTCTCACTATTACAAATCACTTAAACAATATTACATTGGAAACATCACTAATAAATGACTGGAGTTAAACTCAACTAACTCAAACGGAACTAGGACAGTTGGATGGATGGTTTTGACACCTAACAGGTGGTTGGAATTAGATTCTCCAACACTCCCCCTTAACTATAACCACATAAAAATTCAATTAAGATACATGTTGGTCTATGTCTCGGTTAGGTTTACAATTTAAAAATTGACTTCAACTTTTCTTCTTCTCCTTTTCCAGATCCTATAGCATCTAAATCTTTTCAAATTTTTATCATTGTTGTATCGTTCAAACCTCAGTTTCTTCATTTGCTGGTGCAGGTCTTCCATTCTTCTAGGCTTTCTAAGCATACCCTGGACTTCTTCAAAAACTGACTTGTATGTGGTGTTAGAAAATTATATACTACAAAGCAATGGAACACATAAAAAAATATTACAGAAATATAAACACATAAAACAAGAGAGACATAGATATATGTGGTTCACCCAATTTGGGCTACGTCCATAGAGAAAAAGCCAGTCCTTCCTTTTATATTATCTAGCAAACTAAAGAGATACAACCTATAGCAGATCCGCTGTAATACCCTCTTCACTCTCACACAATCTCCTCTCTTTTTCTCACTCAGAATACAGATCTACATAGGCGCAATACAATTCCCTAATATATAGCGAGGGGTTGCCTTCTAGGGCAAAAAAAACTAAATTAAACATAACTTCTACAGGTATATCTACACCTAATGAACAACCCAAATTGAAAACGGAATTACAACATTTTACAAGGCAATTTTACATTTATTTTTAGCTTCAGGGGCACTGCTCTTGATCCCCCGCAAGGGGGGGGCTCCCAAAGATCGCAGTCGCCCTCCCATGGACCTCCCTTGCAGCGCAGATATTACGGGCGGCGTTGCCACCACATTACGAACTGGAGTCCAATGCAGTGATACCTCTTAACAAAGAAGATAATCAGGCTCCACACCCAACATGTGGGTTGCTGTCACATATTATCTTCTGTAGCATTCTTTTCACCATCAATGTGCTACAACATAATATTATAATAAAACAATATTTCTTTAGATCTCCAAAACCTAAAAATTTCATTGATTTCCTTGTCATTGATGTTGTCTTCAACATTGATTTCTTCATCTTCTATGTAGACCTCATCTAGACATGGTGTTGAAAACCATGCCTCAAGTAAATTTAACTCTTCTTCATAGTCATTTTGTGTACCTGCACACTGGAAATCAACATTAGAATTAAAAATATTTGGAGAGCCACATTGGTTATGTTCCTTCTACTCTGCAATGAGAGTTCTTTGTTGTTGAACTTCTTTCTCAGCTGTTGTTTCTGCATTTGTCTTTGTTTTCTCTTTCTGAGCTTCCTTCTTTGCTTTTGCCTCTATCTCTGTGTTTGTCTTTTAGACTTCTGTACTAACGTGTTCTATTCCAAACAGATTGACTTCCACTGTCTCACCAAATAGCATCATGTCAACATGATTTTTTTATTGCATCACCTGTAACCATTCATCATTAGCCGACAATCCTTCATCAAATTTTACATCAGCAATATGAATTGTTGGATTTACCATATCATTGACTTCTCTAACGACAATTTAATTTTCATCAGCAAGCTCTGTTGTTGGATTCACCAAATTTTCATCAGCAATCTCTATTGCTTGATTCACCAAACTTTCATCAGCAAGCTCCATTGTTGGAATCATCATATTATCATCATCAACAAGCTTTGTTGCTGGAATTACCAAATTTTCATCCACTTGTGGTTGTGCACAGTGGCATTCGTGAGCATTTACGTCCTCCTTCTCTTTTGCTTATGTGACTTCTTCACAGACATCATCTACTTGTGACTGAGCACAGTGGGATTCAATAATACTTTCATCCTGATGTAGATCCATCTTCATCTTCAACTTTAGTGCTCCCCCTTGCACCAAAACATCTCTCAAGAATATCACAAGCCCCCTTGGTTGTTTTGGATTTTGAAATCAGGGGAAGAATGTTGTTATTGACAAATTATTTTATGCATTTCAATGCAAAGGCATCGTTTTGCCTCTTCACTTCCAGATCTAAAAATATCTCAAACATATTATCTTGTCGCTTTGACCTTCTTAGCCTCTTGGCTTTTCCCATTTGATCATTCACAAAATACGACTCAACAAAAAATTAAACTTTAAACATAGCGATAGACTTCTTTGGTACACAACTTAAGAAACATTGGATCTATAAATTACTTACAAATACAATACTTTCTCAAATTTTTTCACAATTTTTTTTTTTTTTAAATCCTTTTTTTTTTTTTTAACTATAAACAAATCCCTTTTAAAAAAATATGCACAATTCCCTTTTTAAACAATACATGCACCTCCCTTTTTTTTTTAAATCCTTTTCGTACTCTTTAAAATCCCTTTTCAATACTCCTATTCGTACCTTTTAAAAGAATTATAAAGCACACCTTTCTAAAAAAAATGAAGCTTTCGCATAAGGTGGATTTTATACGGATGCCATGAATCTTTCAAACCGTTCAAACCTTTACTTTAGTTCACGTGATTTGCTGTTGCTGTCTTCGTGGGCTTCACGTACTTTTTTGCTTGATCATGAGACGCAGCCGCCATTACCTTAACTTTTCCAGCGAATCGCACTCCCAATCCGCTTCTTGCCTCACCTTTGTCCTCTCGTGCCTCGTGGACCTATTTTTAAATATCACGGGTAACGCTAACGCTCTATGGGATGAGCAGAGGTCGCGTGCTAACTCTTCTATCGACCGTGAAGGGTAGCATTAGTGCTCTAATGCACTGTCCATCACAACTAACCAGCGCCAATTGAAAATCGTGCAAGGAACCTTCTGTTAACGTGCTTGCTCCTCTGACTGCTCAACGTTAGTGGTTGTTGAGATTTTCTATTTTAAATAAAATAGGCAAAAATCCTAGTGTGTGACAACAATAGAAATTTGTTGCTAGATTAGCTCCAGGTTGTTGGGAGAGAGTTAATGCATCCTAAATTTGATGTGAGAGGCAGTTAGATTCTCCTTGCTATAAAATAGGTATCCATATGGATGGTTTGGTGTGGTGAGAGTTTGTGAGGATTTGATTAATTATGTAATCTCCTGTTTGATTAATAAATATTGTCGATGCCTATGTTTGGTGGACGTAGCCCAGAATGGTTGGGTGAACCACGTTAAACCTTGTGTCTCTTTTATGATGTGTATCTACTGTTGTTTGTTTTTGGTTTAGCTGTATGATCCAACAATTGGTATCAGAGCATGTTGGAGGCATCGTGTGAGCCTGCCTGGTGGTGCGTATCAGGTTGATTGATGCCACGAGAAGCTGTATACCTGTGTGTGAATGCGTGAGGGTGCTGGCGGTGCCTGTACATTGCTGCGTAGAGGTTTTCATGTTATGTGATAGCGCAGGAGAGCACAGCTGTTGGTGCGTTGAGCGTTAACCAAAACGTGCGTGGGATTACATTTTATTGTCTTTTAAATTGCGCTGGCTGAATGTATATAAAGAACCACGTTTTATATATATATATATATATAATTGCTGCGGAAGCGTTAAATGGTGGAATAACTTGTTGCAACAGCGTGAAGTAAAACCCCATAACGGCACAACGTGGATATTAACCCTGCGTATTGTAATAAAGACTGTTATATCATTTGGGATTTGTTATGATATATATGACTGCGTGGCTGTGGAATCCTCGGTGGTGTTGTAGAAGTTCCTCGGTGGTGCTGTAGAAGTTCCGGCGTGGTGGGAGTAGTGTTAAGCATTGCTGCGTGGGAGTTTGGCTGTCATCGGTGCGGAACAGTGTTGATAGAGCATTATGAAAACTAGATCGGCGTGGGACTGAAAATGGTGTGGACCTGCGTGTCAATATTTCCACGGACCTGAGCTGCATGGTAAGCATTGTCTCCATGAACCTGTCTGGATATGTAGGTAATTAACAAACCGTGTACCCATTGGAATATGCGTAGTAAATATGGTGTGCTGCGGATTCGCACGGGATTTGTTAATACAGTCGCGCCAAAACACTGAAATGGCGCGGATCCTATTCAATTAAGCGCGCCAGTGCGCTAATTTTCTGATCAACACGTACTTTAGAGGTATACACGCACCATTTTGTCAACACTTAGAGCGTTTTTTAAATGGCGCAGTTCTTGTGGTCATCAGTAAGCGCCAATTTTTTAATTTACATGGTTTTAAATTGAAATTTGAGATTCAAACAGCAAAGCAAAGGGGGTTTTTTTTGTTTTTATAAAGGCAAAGGTAAACTAAGGCATAGGCATTTATTGAGATTAATTTTTTTTTTTAAATTGGAATTTGAGATCCTTTGATTTTTTAAACGAGATGGCAAAAACTCAGAGTGCCCGATTTGAAATCGAGAAATTTAATGGAAAAAATAATTTCGAGATCTGTAAGGTAAAGATGCATGATCTGCTGGAACAACAAGGCATGGCGAAGGCGCTGTTGGGCAGATCCAAACTGCCTTACCCCGTGACAGATGATGAGTGGAATGAATTGGATGGAAGAGCCTTGAGCGGAATTCGATTGTGTTTGGCTGATGATGTTTTATTTAACATCATGTCAGAGAAGACTGCAGCTGGTTTGTGGACGAAGTTGGAGAAGCTGTATATCACGAAATCCTTGACAAACCGGATTCTCCTGAAGCGGCAGCTATACAGTCTGCGAATGAAGGAAGGTACTTCCATTACTGACCATTTGAATATTTTTAGTACTTTAATGGTGCAATTAGAAAGCATAGAAGTAAAAATTGAATCCAAGGATAAAGCCATAACTTTATTGTGCTCGTTGCCTGAGTCGTGGGATCATTTTGTGACGTCTATAAGTCTTAGTTCATCCGAAACCATTGAATTTGATGATGTCGTCGGAGCTTTGTTGTTCGAGGAGAACAGGAAGCGGTCGAATGCTGACACCTCTACATCAGAGGCAATGATGGCTAGAGGTCGTTCTAGAGAAAGACGCTCTGGTAAATGTAGCGATTCGCGTTCAAAGTCCAAAGGGAAGAAGAGTAAAGTAAAGTACTGGTTCTGCGGCAAATCAGGGCATTTGAAGAAGGATTGCTGGAAGCGACAACAAACTTCTAAAGAAGCTTCATCGACAGAAAAGAAGGAAGCGAACATGACTGATACAGGTTTAGCATCTGGTTCAGGTATGAGTGACGAAGTCTTATCAGTTAATTTGTCAAATCATGATCAACATTGGTTGTTAGATTTTGATGCATCAAACCACATGTGTAATCATAGAGACTGGTTTAAGACATATAGATCAGTGAATGATGGAGTCGTGTACATGGGTAATGATGTCACATATAATATTGTGGGAATAGGCAGTATACAACTGAAAATGTTTGATGGGACAACCAAAATGTTAACTGATGTACGACATGTACTAGATTTAAGGAAAAATCTAATTTCACTGGGGGAACTTGATACAAATGGATATAAAACTGTCATTCAAGGTGGAGTAATGAAAATTTACAAAGGTATTTTACTAGTAATGAAATCTAAGAAAGTAGGAAATATGATTCAGTTAGAAGGAAGAACAGGGTCAGTTCATGTGTGTACCGTGTCTGAACATGACAGTAGTTCCATTCGCCTATCGCATCAGAGGTTGGGCCATATGAGCGAAAGAGGGTTAAAGATTTTGGCTGATAGCAAGTTACTTCCTAATCTAAGATCTGGAAAGTTACATCTCTGTAAACATTGTCTGTTTGGCAAACAAAGTAAACAAAAGTTTAAAACAGGCAAACATACTAGTAAAGGAATACTTGATTATATCCATTCAGATGTTTGGGGTCCAGCACCTACAACCTCGTATGGTGGCTCGTCGTATTTTGTGTCATTTATTGATGACTTTTCTAGGAAAGAATGGGTCTACATGTTGAAGAGGAAGTCTGATGTTTTTACAGTTTTCAAGCAGTTTAGAGCATTGGTAGAAAACAACACTGGTAGAACTATAAAATATTTAAGAACTTATAATGGTGGTGAGTTTACTTCCAAGGAGTTTGACAACTATTGCAAGGATGCAGGGATCGAGAGACATAAGACTACTGTGTATACTCCTCAGCAAAATGGAGTTGCTAAACGCATGAACAGGACTCTTTTCGAGAGAGCAAGGAGTATGCTAAGTAACACTGGTTTGCAGAAGGAGTTGTGGATAGAAGCAGTGGCTACAACTTGTTATGTGATAAATCGGTTGCCATCGACAGCGATAGGTTGCAAGATTCCTCAAGAGGTATGGAAAGGTCACCCTTGTGATTATTCTAATCTCAGAGTGTTTGATTGTGATGCATATGCTCTAGTGCCTAAACATCAGCGAACTAAATTAGATCCGAATTCGAAAAGGTATGTCTTTGTTGGGTATGGTGATGGAACAAAGGGATTTAGATTGTGGGATCCTACTACCCGCAAAATCATCATCAACAGAGATGTAAAGTTTGATGAACCCTCTCTTGTACAGTTAGATGTAGATAATAAATTGAAACAAGATGATGTATCTGATTTTCAGCACATTCAGTTTGACAGCACTTCTGATGATAGTCATGATGACCATAGTTCAGATTCTAGTCATGAACAGGTTTCAAAGTCAGATTATGAACAGGGTTCAGATGGAGGTCATGAATAGGTATCAGATGGCGATCATGAAGAAGTTCCTACAGATGGTAGACAGCCAATTGTGGAAGCACCAGAAACATCCTTAAGGAGGTCTACAAGGATCAAACGTCCTCCAAGAAGGTATGACGATTATGTTACTTCAGTTGCTTTGACCGCTAACGATGATGAACCTTTGTGTTATCAGGAAGCTGTAGAAGGTTCAATGAGTGACAAATGGAAAGCAGCCATGAAGGAAGAAATGATGGCCTTAGGTAAGAATGGCACATGGGATCTTGTTGAACTTCCCAAAGGCAGGAAAACTGTGGGATGTAAATGGGTTTTCAAGGTAAAACGGGGTGTGAATGATTCAGAAGACATATACAAAGCAACGCTGGTTGCAAAAGGGTTTTCTCAGAAAGATGGCATTTACTTTCATGAGATTTTTTCACCAGTTGTTAAAATAGTTTCAATTAGAATTGTGTTAGCATTAGTGGCTTTGCTTGATTTAGAGCTGCAGCAATTAGATGTTAAGACTGCATTTCTACATGGAGACTTAGATGAAGGAAATTTATATGGAACAACCGGAAGGGTTTGTTCAGCATCGCAATGAGAAATTTGTCTGCAGGCTCAAGAAGTCATTATATGGCTTGAAGCAGTTGCCTCGGCAGTGGTATAAGAAGTTTGATTCTTTCATGTTGAGTCAGAAATATGTAAGAAGTGAATATGATCATTGTGTTTACTTTAAGCAGTTAAGTAATGGCATGTTCATTATCTTAGTGTTGTATGCTGACGATATGTTTTTAGCAAGCAAAAGCATTGAAGAAATCAACAGGTTGAAGACTCAGATGGCAAGGACGTTTGATATGAAAGATCTAGGAGCAGCAAGACAGATTTTGGGCATGGAGATTTTCAGAGATAGGGGCAATGGTAAGTTGTGGCTATCACAACAGAAGTATGTTGAGAAAATACTTTTGAGGTTTGGTATGAACAATGTGAAGCCTGTGTCAGTCCCTTTAGCTTCCCATTTCAAGCTTTCTTCGAGTTTATGTCCTAATTCAGATGAAGAAAAGGAATTTATTTCTCGAATTCCGTATGCTAATGTAGTAGGGTGTTTAATGTATGTGATGGTGTGTACGTGACCAGATATTTCACATGCAGTTGGGGTTGTCAGCAGGTATATGGAAAATCTGGGTAAAGAACACTGGTCAGCAGTGAAATGGGTGCTTCAGTATTTGAGAGGCACAAGTAGTTATTATATTACTTACAATAAGAGTAGTGAATCTGTTTGCGGATATGTTGATTCTGATTTTGCAGGTGATTTGGATAAGAGAAGGTCAACTTCAGGGTATGTCTTTACTCTTGCAGGTGGAGCTATTAGCTGGATGTCAAAGCTACAAAACATTGTTGCCTTATCCACTACTGAAGCAGAATACATTGCTGCTTTGCATGCTTGCAAAGAGGCGGTTTGGTTGAAAGGTTTGTTTGGTGAGTTCGGTAGGTTACAAGACAACATCAGGTTACTTTGTGATAGTCAAAGTGTAATACATTTGGCTAAGAATCCGGCCTATCATAGTAAATCAAAACATATTCCAATTAAGTACCATTTTGTAAGACAGGTTATCACTGAAAGGGGAGTCTCTCTTGAAAAGGTGCATACAAAGGAAAATTGTGCAGACATGTTCACGAAACCAGTTTTGTTAGAGAAGCTATGTTGGTGTTTGGCTTCTCTTGGCTTGCAGAAAAGATAAAATAATAAACAAACAGGGCATCAGGCTAATTGTTGTCAAGGTGGAGATTGTTGAGATTTTCTGTTTTAAATAAAATAGGCAAAAATCCCAGTGTGTGACAACAATAGAAATTTGTTGCTAGATTAGCTCCAGGTTGTTGGGAGAGAGTTAATGCATCCTAAATTTGATGTGAGAGGCAGTTAGATTCTCCTTGCTATAAAATAGGTATCCATATGGATGGTCTGGTGTGGTGAGAGTTTGTGAGGATTTGATTAATTATGTAATCTCCTGTTTGATTAATAAAGATTGCCGATGCCTATGTTTGGTGGACGTAGCCCAGAATGGTTGGGTGAACCACGTTAAACCCTGTGTCTCTTTTATGATGTGTATCTGCTGTTGTTTGTTTTTGGTTTAGGTGTATGATCCAACAGTGGTGTTACTAACGCACTGGTTTAACACATGGAAAGCTTTATTCTCCCAAAAAAACAAAAAAAAAAATATCTTCAATCTGTTTCGCTTTAGCCTTGCTATCGCTAGCTTCTTGTTTCTTTTGTTGTTTCGCTTTTGCCTTGCTATAACTAGCTTCTTGGTTTTTTTCCGCTTTTTCGCAGGCTTTTTCAAACTTCCGCTGCTCTCTCAAAGAGGCTTACACTTTCTCTTCATTCATGTTGCTTTTATCTCACAGAGTCTTATGCAAACTCATCTTTCTCCGTTGCTCTCAAGGAGTCTTATGTATGCTGAGCTCTGATACCATGACAAAAATTGAAGAGAACAAAATGTGGGGCAGAGGACTTGCTCTTCTCACTATTACAAATCACTTAAATAAAATTACATTGGAAACATCACTAATAAATCACTTGAGTCACAAACTGAATGGAAGGGCGATTTTGACACCTAACAAGTGGTTGGAATTAGATTCTCCAACATCTAATTCCTATTTTTTATGTCCAAAAATAAAAGATCTAATTCCTATTCTTTAAGTCCAAAAATAAAACATACAACCCCAAAGTTTGGATTTGTTGTGTTCAATTGGATAGGATGTTTTTATTAAATCAAGATCATTGGCGTACATAGGAGGCGTAGAAATCATAGAAAATCAACTAATTCAATCTAAAGTGGTTTGTGAAAAGCATGATGAGGGTTTCATACCTTTACAGTGAGAAAAAAAAATAGATAATGTTCGATTATGAAGATTTCATGGAAGTATTTGTTACGTTTATTACAGAGTTGAACAAATTCGCGAATCCTTTGACTCCAAATATATACACGATCCCATCACACATTCCACACCTATACACAGATCCGCCACAATCTTGATCAAATTCTTGATACCCAAGAACAGTCATTTACGCACGTACTTCCCACGCAGACCATTGACCAATACCATTATCAACGAGAAATCCAAAATACTAGTCTAACCTCAACACATTTGATTAAGTCAACCCTTCATTCATTCCTCGACCACTACATATTGCGAGTTCTTTTTCCACCCTCACTCAATAAATATTACGCACACAAAGGATTAATACAGAATAACAATTTTTAGATTCACAATACCGACTACCTTAATAGCGTTTTACAGAGACATCGATTGGGTATTCCTAACACTGATCCGTTGCATACTCTCCCAAGAGGTGCTAACCCTGTTCATAGGAACATGCTACAGTTTCGACTATTAGCCTCATATTCAACAAAAGCATGCAACCTTGGCCCTCTGTACATTAAATCTCATTCAAGAAGCGTGGTGTCTACATCGAGAAATCTTCAATCTATAGCAACCTATGAGACTTCACCGATGACCTTCACAAGGTCCAGAACTTCACTAGCACTCAACTAGCACTTTAATATTCCTCGCGCAAATTTACCAATGCTTAAAAGAATGCCACACAACCGTGGCTCATTCTATTTGACAGAGCATATGTTATCTGATACTCCTCAAACCAATGCTCTTATACCACCGTTGGAATCACAAATTGTAAATGACTTCAACTATATTATTAAGAATGATATAAAAAATGATGTACATAGTAAATATAAATATAATCAGTAAATAGTTGATTCAGTTTTCTATGTTTTTTTTAACTATAATAACTAATCACCATAAAAACACACTAACCCAAAATATAATCTCGAGAATTAGGTATCTAATATTCAACTTCCGTGTAGCGACTTTAATAAAATAGTGTGGTAACCCAAAATATAATCTCGAGAATTAGGAATCTAATATTTAATTTCCATGTAGCGACTTTAATAAAATAGTGTGGTAAAGCATTAATTTGAAAATGAGTATTGTATGTATATCTACATCTATATGTACTAGATACAATAGCATATTAGTAGTGCATATATTGAAAAGTTCAGGATTACCATGATTAATGGGAAGGGTGCAACTATATGGACGGGAGAAAAGAGTCGAGGTACAAGTGTCACTTTAGTGTTGTAGTCAACATTTCCATATTTTTTCATATTGTTCCCCATTAGAATAGAGCACCTGGTCTGAATCCAATAAACCTTCCCTGAAATGTAGATTCTCATAATACTGGTTGTCAAAAGTTACTGGAGTCTCCATATTTAGTGTTTTTATTAACAAAGGTTATACAGTAGCTATTCCGTACATCTTAATTGGAGTATAACTAAATTAAAGTAATTACATTTGCTAAATTTATTCACTTTTTGTTATTTAGAACAGTAAGCTCTAAATCATCTCTTGATTATAATGGATCTAAATTAGTAAGCTCTTAATCATCTTCTGTTGTCTGTCTACAATGGATCAATCATCTCTTGACTACGATGGAGATTACTTCGAACAATGATTCAAGGGCGCACAGTGTACATATTTAAATTCTCTCGCAGAGACAACTGAAATGGAGCTTACTTTGAATAATGATTAAAGCGTGCATGATTTCCAGCTGTTGACTCGCTTGCATATACAATCAAACTGTTACCTAGTGAAGATCTGAGTCATTTGTTACAAACCTGATTTTCTGATCCATGTACGTTTGAGACATAACAAACATAGATCATTTTCGGAACAATAAATATGAGAATATTGATGCTTATACTAACATGAAAGGTTTCTTTTTAAGTCATTTTTGTGACCGAAATCTATAATAGTAGAAGCACTATCCAATGCTATTAAATAGACTAACATTTGATTCAAGAAAATCCCTTAAGGAATGTTTTTATTGAACAGTGAAATTTGTGTTCTGGGTGTACATATGTAAGGCTTGGACTCTTACTTGAAATCAGTTGAGCATCAGCTCAGACTGAGAATGAGTTGGAACAATCTGATTTCAATTATTTGGTTTACTATAGAGTACACAAAATATTTAAAATTTTAATGAAAAAAATATTTAAAAAAAAAAAATTAAAAATTGTAAATCGTTGGAAACTAAATATGTAATCTTTTTAATCGTACATACAATGTAAGGGTAAATATAAAAAAAAACACTAGAGTCCAATACAAATCAACAAGAAAATAAGTAATGAGGTACTAAATAGGCACTAAATTAAAAAAAAAAAAAACATGCTACAATATATTTTCCTACAACATGGTTCAAATCATTGATAAACATAATATAGATACGAGTCTATTTACAGAGCTATTTCTATTTTAAGAAACGGCAGAACATTTAAGAAACGGAAGAACCTTATTTTTGTAGTGTCATCACCATGGTTATGCCAAATAATTTGTGCATCAATTGTACTGCCTTGAGTCAAGAAGTTTTCAAATCACAAAGTTGATGTCCAATTTCCCAAACGAATCTTTGTTGAGTAACATCGAAGGAATCCAACTCAAATTTTTGGGCCTGGTTAAATTGATGTTAGTCCTCTATTCCTTAGCTTGAGAGTTTCATTTTCACCTTCCAATAGAAAACTTGATACTCCCTAGAATGACTTTCCACTATAATATCAAACCTAGGGTGTTAGTCAGCGTACGGACAAGATTTCACTTGAGTGACAACTTCAATGCATACCTAACGCTCTAGAAGTAAAACCTTAAGTTTATAGGGAAACGTGGAGACAAAAATGGATGTCATTCAATTGAGAAGACTGTTGAAACCAACAAAAATCATTAACGGAAACAAACCAACAATATTTATTGGTAAAGGTGACATTTTGTAAGTTTGCATAAATTTATTCACCTGCTAACCTGTTTACACATTTTTTTTAATCATTCACAGTCATCTTGTTTCATTTCATGTATAACAACTATGTCCTAGGGCTTAGTTCCATTAGATCTTAGGGTTTGTCAATCATGCTCAAATAAAGAGGTCAGCAAGCACATGAAGGTTCATAATGTCATAAGTTTACTTCTGATATGCTCAATAAATCTTTTTCACCTCAAAGCAGTTAAAACAGAGTTTTTCCATTTTTGTAAAAATTTCATGTAATTTAATTGTTTCTATATGTAATAAGCACTCAGTAGCTATTCCTGGTCACCTTGCCAATTCCTGTCACTACAAAAGCAAAAGCATCAAGACATCAGTTCATCAAATTGCCAAGAAAAAGAGTCAAACTTCAAACTGAAAAATAGAGTTTTATAAAAGTGACTAAGACTTTAGAAAAGTGGGTTGCAAATGAACAAAAATTAAAATGTATGGTATGTAAAGCAAATTCATGCTAGCAAGTCATTCCATTGTGCAAAAGTCAAGTGGAGAGCCAAAATCGCGTTTTGAGGGAAGACTGAGCAAAAGAGGAAGAAAACCCGAAATTTGCAGCAAGTTTGCCTAGCGCCATGCATCAGAGGGTCGGCGCTGCGCATCAGAGGGGCGCTGCGCATAAGGTAGCTTTTTCCTGTGTAAAAATACATTGGCGCTACGCATTAGGCAGGTGTTGCACATTGGCTAGTGAGGCTTCAAAATCATACAAATTCATGTCAAATCCTCCGAAATGCTGCATTCACCTCCTAACAAGTAAGTGTTCATATATCCTAAGCTTAAATAGTGTTTTCCATGTTTGGTTCATGATTTTTGCTTCCTAAAGGCCAAACCCTAGCTTGCCTCCATACTCTATTTCACATCATTTCAAAACCAACATCCTTTGTCCCTTTTCCCAACTTCATTGCACTAAAACTACCCCTTGATTCTATTTTCCCTTTCCCTATTCCCCTAAGAAACTAGTCCCCTTTATTAAACCCTAATTCCCTCGTAAATCAAAACCCTAGCTCCCCAAATCCTTCCCTTCATTCCCCTACCTCTTCTCATTACTATTGTTCCATTTACAAAATCTCTTCATACTCACCTTCTGTTCCCACCTATTATCCATTATTCACCACATTATCTCATAGAGACAAGCATGGAAAGAGGCAGTGAGTATGATTTTGAAGAAGACACTCCTAGTGATAGCTCCAGAGAGAGAAATGTGCAGTCCAGGAAGCCTCACGAAGGTTGAAAAATCATCAGGGAGGAACCTATCAGCATGAGTGAACTCCTTACTTGCCCACTAGCCACCACATGTTTCAGATATCAGTCATGTTTTGAGATTTGTGAAATGGTTGAGAGGGGCAAATTTCACCATGAGTTAGCAAGGCAGATTGTGATAAACATGGATAACAATATGGTACATCTTGCTGGGGTAAAATTCATTCTTTCACCAACCATCATTACAGAGTCCACAAGAATTCCAGATGTAGGGAAAAAGTGGAACAAAAGGCAAAATATTAGTAAGCAACATTATGAACCTTATATCAAGGCCAAGTACCATGGAAAACTCAGTAGGGTGTTTCCTTTTAAATTCTTGGAGGACCGGTATGTTCCACTCATGAAACTTATCATTAAATACTTTACATGTGAGGGTAGGTTCTCCAAACTTTTTGCCTATCACATCAAATTTCTCATGCACTTCACCAGGGTTAGAATGATGAGCATCCCTTATTTTATATGCAAAAACATAGAGAGGATGACAGTGATTGCAAAGAGAAAACCATATCCACATCGACTCAATAGCATTTATCATTTTTCTGTCATCAAATTTATTGCTTTGCATCAGCTCACTCAATTTGGAATGCCATGGGAAACTTTCATTGCCCATGAGTGCTTCCAGGGGCCTCAAATATTTTCAAATCCCCAAGAGGAAGGTGAACCTTCTCGGAACAAAAGGAGCCTGAAAATAAAATAGAGGAGGTTTCTGTGTTTGTCACCCATGAGAGAGGCACAAGGAAGCTTTTTGCTGCTGCCAGGCGAGTACTATCTCCAACGGGGGTGGAAGGGGTCTCGTTTTCTTCACCAGACCATAGGAAAAATGCTATCTTCACTGGGGTGGAAGGGGCTTTGCCTTCTTCTCCAGCTATACAGGTTGGCCAACGGTCAAAGAGCAGAGACAAAGGGAAGCAAAAGATGCATGAGGAGAACCCTACTGAATGGAAAGACAAAGAGTTTACTTTGATTGAGGAGGATGTCATTGACTTGGGCTCTCAAGGCTCAAGAATCAAGGACATGATTATCAAAGAGAAGGAGGCAGAAATACAGGCCTTATCACTTAACCTTGAGAAGGCCAAATGGATCATTAACTATCTTTAGCAGGAAAACAAACAATTGACAGATAAGCAAGCTATTATGGAGCTGCAGATGATTAGGGAAGATATGCAAGAGACAAAGAAAACAAAGATCAAGATGACCTCCCTTGAGAAAGAAATTGAGAATGACCGAGAGACAAGGTTGGAAAGGGTGAACATTCACCTTGAGAAGTTGCTTGAGAAAGCCAACAAAGAGAAGAGAATGTTGCGCCATATGGCTAACATTACTTAACTTGGAACAAAATCTGCAATGCAAGGACAAAGAGGCTAAAAGCTAAGTTAAGGAGAGCCTTGAGGGCCAAGAAAAAACATGATAAACTCAAAATATTGGCTGAAGATTCATTAGCTCAGTAAAGCACTTAATGAGGTTGTTCCTTACCAAATTTGAGGAAATTTTGGAAAATTTTTGTCATTTTGCATTTTTGAAAATAGAAACACAGGAAATTCTGGCTGATGCGCAGCACCATCGGCACTGTGCATTGAATTGGTGCATCCCCTTGGAAAATGGCTTATAGATTTGTATTCAGCATAAAAAAATAAACAAACCTAGAAAGTTTCATCAATTTTGGAGAAGATCTGGGTCACCAAAAGGGCAAAAAACACTCAAAGAATTCCCTCTCTACCACTTTTTGGACCCACAGGAAGCATCTTTGGGAGAATTGATGTTTGAAAGAGAAAATCAACTACAAATTAGAAAATACAAAGTGTTCCAGAAACTAGACAGGCAAAGCATTCCGACAAGCTATCTTGTGCCTGATTTGGATGAGTGGAAGGCCTCCAAAAGCTTCCCTCAAGCAGCGATGCGCATCAGGTAGATTTTGTCAATTTTGCCTAAAACTGAAAATTTCGCCCAGTTTCTTCAGTGGTTGACTTTTCTTCTTATTTAGGTAAATGTATGCATGGTAAATGATGTAAGTATAGATGAAAATCACCTCACAGGGTAGATACATGAAGTTCCAAATGTTTTTGACTTGTACTGAATTGGTTCCCTAAGTTTTAGAGGCAAGTTGTTCCACTACCTACTTTTGTGTTCCTAATTTAGATATGGTTGAAACCACACCTTTTCTCATGGATTCGACCCTGATAGCTAGCATGAGTGGTTTCCTTGCCTATATTATGTAATTTCTTAGTCATTTGTAAAGGTTGGAATTTGGTAGAAGTGGTGGCACTCATTGAATATTTGTATCAGAAGTTTGGCAAGGAATATAACCAGGTTTCACGGCTATTTTTGTGGGATTCTTGTGACAGTGAGTTTATGTATTGTTTCTTCTTTGTAATAAGTTTTTCTTATGTTTTATATGTATCCAAGTCCATCTTTCTCTTCTAAAACTAAATGAATCAAGGTGAATGGACAAAATACGCTGATGTTCTTTGTCTTGGGAATGCATTTGGTTTTCAATGTTTTCAACTTTTTGAAGAGGATTCATAGTTTCTTTATGCCCTCCTCAACTCCTCAGCTTTCTTAATCTACCATCTTAATCCATTTCAAGAACATAAACCCTTGTCTACCTCGCCCCATAAAACATGTCTGTATCCCCGAGTTGATTTCCGAGACCTATCTGCCTTCTCTAATTGATCCAACAACCAAAACCTGAAAATCAAACCAGAAACCCTGAGTAACTATACCTAGCTTAAAATCTAAATTAAATTCAGTCATATCAAGCCCTAATTACTAATATCCTAATTGGCATTGACAAGGAGAGAGCCCTCTCCCGACCTGGTAGGGCTAGCTACCAGGTTAAGCGTCGTTTGATGTTACACTAGACTTACCTTCCTTCAGCCTAAGGTAGATCCAAGCCATAACATAGTGGCGACCATTCTGGGGAAGAACTGAAATATATTACCGCAATACTTTTAAAACAAAATTCTAGACTTTTGGATGATAGGTTTAGAATTCATTAGGCTGAAACAATTGTAATGTCCATTTGAATTTTGGGGAAAAATCAAACACACTAGCTTCAAGAAGAAACACGAGGGCCAACCCTGATCCTGATCCTCCTCTCGTGTTTGAAAATCCTAATCTCATTCCAAGAATACTCATGTAAGAAAGTTCATTGAGTCTTAGATTGGTTTTCAGATCTCGTTCCTGCCTAGTCAAGTTTCAATATCTTGAAGATCTCCCTTTTGACGAATACTTTTATCTTTCTTTATTTGAAACCAAATCTGAAAGTGCGATTGATGATACTATTTTAAATCCACAATTTGTTGAAGACCTTGAAAACGAAAGGGCGAATAGATCAATTGATGATTATATCTTAAATTCTCTTCAATCATCCATTGTAGCTACCAATATCCCTGAGCTTCTAGAATCAACATCTACTACTCCTGGTCCATCTGCTTTCTCATCTAGTTCTGAGGTTCATTCACAACCTCAGTTTGTCCCTACCCTTCCCGTTCAGCCAAGCATATCTGATCAGAGATTTGTCACCTATACTCCTCTTTCAACCCCTCAAACACCCATCACATCGACTTCCCTTGTTGTTATAAATCTTCCTGTTTCCCCAAGGCCAGTTTCCAATCCACCTCACGTAATGGTTGCCAGATATACACCTCTCATTTTGCCACAGAACTTGGATGCTATGCCTGCTGATTACCAAAGTAAGATACCATTGTTTGATGCTACTCAAGGTATCGCAATGCAGTAGCATGTTGACAAGATGAACGACTTCTTTGATCTTCATGAGATAGATGAAGAGAATGTAACCATGCGATTATTTGTGCAAAGTTTTGGAGGTGAGGTTTAGAAGTGGTTCAGAGCACTACCCACGGGGACTATCAATACATTGCTGGTTCTCCACAGACAATTCCTGGATCGTTGGGAGATAAAGAAAAATCCACTCCAAATTCTTTCCGAGTACGAGAATATAAAGAAGAATGATGGTGAAAGTGTTTAGGATTATTGTGTGAGATTCAATACTGTCTATAATGCTATTCCAACTGATATCAAGCCACCGATGGGGTTGGCTTGGATAAAATTTCCCGATGGTTTTGATCCCGACATGGCATACCAATTGAAAGAATGAGATCCTGCTACATTTGAGGATATGTAGAAAAATGATGTGAGTGTGGAGGCAAATCTGCTAGCTAAAATAGCTAGGATGAAGACTGAAAAGAAAGTAACCATAAAGGAAGAGGCTTCTTCCTCAGATGTAAAGGCTGATAATATGATTCGTAAAATTGAGAAAATTTTTGACAGATTGACAATTGCATATAAGCCCGATTCACCAATCATAAATCCAAATTTCCACGGTCAGCAGCAACCATAGTTCAGGATCAAACAACGGGAGCAAAGAGCACAAGATCAATTAGCACAGCAGCAAGTCAAAACACCTCTACAACAAAATTATGTGCATGGCCCAGAGTTAGAGGATGATGAAGATCCAATAGGAGAGGAAAATCACTTTTTTATAGCAAATGGTTTGCCTATCTATATCACAGAGGATGAGGAATATTCAGAGATCCCGGCTGTACAGAAAGATGAGGATTTTATACTAGCCAATGAAACAGTCCTAGAAGAAGAATTAGATGAATATCAGAGGGGATATATGAATGCACTGACAGTGCAGCAAAGACAGTATTCACTCAGGAGCAAGGATGTACCAATCAATTCTGTCCAAAAGCGAAAGGAAGCAGCAAAACCTAAGAACAATTCTTCAAATGTTCAGAAAAAAGGAAAGGAGATAGCAGATCCTACTTCCAGCAAAGCACAATCTGCAAATTAGATGACAAATCAACCAAGTAAAACAAAGTAAAAGCCTGAAAATAAGGATTCTCCAGTCAAAGAGGTAGATAAAATTACAGCCTTTAGCTTAGAGAATGAGATTGCTAAGTTAAAAGTGTCGATACCTTTGACAGAATTAATGAAGAATAAGAGTTATAAGAGTCAAGTGTCAAAGATTTTGAATATAGATCCTCTATCTGATATGGTTAATGTGGAGGATGACCAAACCGAGCTTATTTTTGATCCTGCATTAGAAGGCCAATCTGAGGATAGTGAAGTACCCCCGTTTTACATCATCCTTAGATTGCATGAGTATGTCTTGCACAATGCCATCTTTGATTTAGGAGCATCCCACAATCTGATGCCAAAGGAAATTATGGAAAAATTGGGTCTTGACATCACTCGTAAATGTCATGATTTTTATTCTTTTGATTCTGGTAGGGTCAGATGTATTGGTCTCGTCAAGGATTTGGTTGTGACTTTAGATCAGATTCTAGTAAAGAATGTTCTCATGGATGTAGTTGTGGCAAACATTCCCCCTAGATTTGGCATGCTTTTATCTAGGTTGTGGGGTGCAAAATTGAAAGGGACATCGCAATTAGACTTCTCCTATGCCACTATTCCCGTGTTTGGTCAACTAAGAAAATTATATAGGGAGAAGAAGATGAAGTATATGATCACAAGCAAGGAGAAACCTTTGAATCATTCAATTAACTCTGTACATATAGATTTAGAATTTTTTGTTCTTTATTCAGATGGTGGTTTTAATGATGTAAATAGCCCATTAGTTGAAGTGGAAGATGTTCCAGAGATAACATAAAATTTTAGGTCAGTACTTGATCAAGAGAGACAAAAGCTTGCAAGTACCGCTGAGTAGTCTACGCTCCGCCAAGAACAGAAAATTGATGGACAACAGCCAAAGGTAGAAGAGCAGATAGAATTCCAACACTTGGAGGAAGAGGCCGGTTTATGGAGTATGTATTTCAACAAAGCAGTAGGTAAGGATGGTGCAGGTATTGGGATTTTGATACGCAACCCTGTTTTCCTACCAAATAAAGTCCCGAGCAATGTAAGAATTTGTTCAAATAAATTGGCTTTCGATTGTTCTAACAACGAAGCCGAGTATGAGGCACTGATTGTAGGGTTGAAGATACTCAAGAAGTTGAATGCAAAGATAATCGCAGTTTATGGATATTCATAGTTAGTAATCAAACAAGTCAAGGGTGAATACCAAGCCAAACATCCACGAATGAGGGCTTACCGTAATGCAGTTTTAGATATTTTGAGGTTGTTTCCAGATTATTCCTTGACATGTGTCCCTCCTACACAAAATGTCATTGCAGATTCTCTTGCTACAACTGCAAGTAATTTTAAGATCCCAATGAATTCGAACAATAAGTTTGAAATGCATGTGAAGCATCGCCCAACTGTGCCTAATAATCTGAGATATTGGCAGGTGTTTTAGGATGACAAAGAAATTGATGATTTATGCAAAATGAAAGCAAGTATAAAGACACCTCTATAGATGTTGAGCGAGATGATGGTGAACTAGAAATAGAGGTAAATTAGATGTAAGTCTTACAGTTGAAAGATATTGTTATTCCTAAAGGTCTTATACCTTTAGAGGAACTATTTGCTCAAGATGATGTAGCTCGAAAGGCAAGCTTAGTGCTGACCGAGAAGGGCATTGAAGATGTAAATATTGGAACAGCTGAGAATCCAAAGATGGTGAAGCTGTCAAAGGAATTATCTCCGTAGGTAAAAGCTAACTAAATTAGTTTACTATCTTCATTTTCTGATATATTTGCTTGGGATTATACAGACTTAAAGGAGTATGAAAAAACTATAATTCAGCATATAATTCCTATTAAGCCAAATTAGAAGTCGTTCCACCAAAAGCTGAGAAGGATAAATTTGAAGTTGTTGTCGTCAATAGAAAAAGAGGTAAATCGATTGTACAAGGCTGGTATAATCGTTCTGATCATATTTCTATATTGGATCTCCAATTTGGTTCCGGTGAGGAAGAAGACATGTGAGATTAGATTGTGCATAGATTTCAGAAATTTGAATAAAGTGTCATTAAATGATAACTACCCACTGCCGAAGATGGACCACATTCTCCAAAGAGTAGTTGGAGCATCTCGTATGTCGCTACTCGATGGATATTTGGGTTACAATCAAATTTTGGTACATGAAGATGACAGGGACAAGACCTCATTCACCACTCCTTAGGGAACATTCCACTATGCTAAGATGTTGTTCGGTTTACAGAATGCTAGAGTGACATTTCAGTGTGCCATGGAAATTGCCTTTGCAGCTGAAAAAGATGTGTTTTTAGTAGTATATCTTGATGATTTGACTATCTTTTCAAATTCAGATGAAGAGCATCTTTACCATTTGAAAAAAAAAAAAATCAGCATTGTAAAAAATATGGAATATCACTCAATCCCAAAAAGAGCCTATTTGCTATGGATGAAGGGAAGCTACTCGGTCACATAATATCAAAGGAAGGAATCTACATCGATCCTACAAGGGTGGAAGCTATACAGAAGATAGATTTTCCTCATAATAAGAAAGAGATCCAATCGTTTAATGGTAAGATGAATTTCTTACATCAATTTGTGCCTAATCTAGCTGAACACTTGAGGGAAATTACTAATATGTTGAAGAAGGATAGTGTGGTCAAGTGGATTGAGGATGCTATGAAGTCTTTTAACCTAGTAAAGTTGGCTCTATCTTCAGCCCCGATTTTGATCAGTCTGGATTATTCACAAGATTTCATATTATTTTCATTCACTTATGAACATACTATGGCAGCAGTTCTAATGCAAAAAAGAGATCAACTAGAAAATCCAATTGCCCTTTTCAGTAGGACAATTAGGGATGCAGCATTGAAATACATAATCATTGAGAAGCAAGCTCTTGCTTTAGTTAAAGCTTTGAAAGACTTTTGGGTATATATTCTGCACTCTCATATCCTTGCTTACGTCCCTAACACAACAGTTAAAGATGTTTTGGTACAAACAGATCCAGAAGGAAGGCAGGGAAAATGGATCACAGCGTTGCTAGAATATGACTTGGAGATAAAGCCTACAAGGCTAATCAAGGGGTAGGGTCTAGCAAAGTTAATGGTGGAGTCCGATCTACATGCATTAGATATTAATCTTATTGTAGCCATGTCTGAAGAAGAAGAAGATAGTTCATTGATTCAGGTATCTGAAATTTTTCTCCGATCTCCTTGGTATTTAAATATTGTGTACGTGCTTCAGCATCTTTCACCACCACCGGGGATGGCTAAAAATAAAGGTAGAACTCTAAAACTTAAGGTTGCTAGATTTTTCATTCTGAAAAATACACTTTATTGGAAGGATCTCGGAGGCATTTTGCTAAATTTCTTAACTAAAGATGAAGCCCAGTAGGTCATGGGTGATTTTCGTAAGGGAGACTATGGTGGTCACTTATTTTGGAAGACGACGGCTAACAAAATCTTGAGAGCAGGGTACTACTGGCCTACCTTGTTTGCCGATGTTTACAAAACTGTCACAAGTTTTCATGAATGCCAGATTTTTCAGGGAAGAAGAAAGTTGCAGCCTCTACCTCTCAAGCCAGTCGAAGTTAGTGCACCGTTTCAGCAATGGGGCCTGGATTTCATCAGAGAGATTCATCCCGCATCCTCAGCTCAGCACAAGTGGATTTTGATAGCGACAGATTATTTCACAAAGTAGATTGAGGCAATCCCCACTTGGCAAGCCATAGGCTTAGTAATAATTCAGTTTCTTGAAACAAATATTTTGTCACATTTTGGCTATCCTAACAAACTTATTATACATAACGCGGCCACTTTCAAGTCCAAAAAGATGATTGAATTTTGCAGCAAATACAAAATTACCTTAGGACATTCTATTGCATATTATCAACAAGGTAACGAATTGGCCGAATCCTCAAACAAGTCATTGGTCAACATCATTAAAAAGCTGCTGGAAACCAATAAGAAGAGCTGGCATAAAAAATTGGTTAATCCACTATGGGCTGATAGGGTGAGCCAAAAGAAGTCAATAGGAATGTCTCCGTTCGAGATTGTATACAGCATTGACACGGTATTCCTGACATCTCTTGTAGTCCCAGTTGTAAAACTTTTGCAAGAGGCTGGTAGCGAGGAAGATCATTTTCAACGGAGAATAAGTCAAATGATCCATTTATAGCAGACGAGAGAGGAAGTTTTTCAGAATACCTTTAGGCTGCAGGAGAGAATTAAAAAGATTTATCATCGGAAGGCAAAGGCGGACAAATTTCAGATTGAAAACAGAGTGTTACGGTGGCATGCTAGAAATGAGGATAAAGGCAAGCATGGCAAGTTCGAGAACCTGTGGAAGGGACCATACAGAATTGTTGCATATAGAGGGAAAAATGATTTTCTACTCAAAGAAATGAACAAGGAAGATTTTCCAGGAGGACCAGTAAATGGTCAGCTTCTGAAATGGTACAATCTCTGAGGAGTTTTCTGCTATCACATTTTTTCATTGTACATACCATTTTGTTCCTTTCATTGCAAAGTTTGCACTGTCACCATTCATTTAGCTTGGGGCCCGAAGTGAAGGCTATAAAGCTGAATGCTTGGCTTCATTTTTTGAGTATTTAGTGTCAGTTGTTTGAGTTAGTCTCAATTGAGTCAGTTTAGCTATGAGTCTTGAGTCAAGGTATTTTTTTGGTGTTCTGAAGTTATTTACTCCATATTGCCTAATGGATGAAGGCACTTGTCTGCTTTTCCAAAGATCTATGGTTCTTGGCACCTCCCAGGAGCTACCATCCCCATTGGAGCCAATGTTAGTGTCAGTGTCTTCACACTTCCACCGATGATCAAATTGCTTTTTCTCATGCATATTAGGTGTCTGATTCGATCAGCTGCATTCCACTAGGTCATGGATCAACTGATGGTAGTGGTTTCATGTCATTTTCCCTCATAATATCCACCTGCTGACCTATTTACACATTTTTTTTAGTCATTCACAGTCATCCTATTTCATTTCATGTATAACAACTATGTCCTAGGATTTAGTTCCATTAAGTCTTAGGGTTTGGCAATCATGCTCAAATAAATAGGTCAGCGGGAACATGAAGATTCATAAAGTCATAAGTTTACTTCTGATATGCTCAATAAATCTGTTTCACCTTAAGACTCTGTTTTGAGGTGAAAATAGAGTTTTCCCATTTTTGTAAAAAATTCATGTAATGTAATTGTTTCTATATGTAATAAGCACTCAGTTGCTATTCCTGGTCACCTTGCCAATTCTTGCCACTGCAAAAGAAAAATCATCAAGACATCAGTTCATCAAATTGCCAAGAAAAATAGTCAAACTTCAAACTGAAAAACAAAGTTTTTATAAAAGTGACTAAGACTTTATAAAAGTGGGTTGGAAATGAAAAAAAATTAAAGTGTATGGTATATAAAGCAAATTCATGCTAGTAAGTCATTCCATTGTGCAAAAAGTCAAGTAGAGAGCCAAAATCGTGTTTTGAGGGAAGATTGAGAAAAAAAGGATGAAAACTTGAAATTTGCATCAAGTTTGCTTGGCGTTGTGCATCAGAGGGTCGGCACTATGCATTGGAGGGGCGCTGCGCATCAGGAAGCCTTTTCCTATGTAAAAATACACTGGCACTGTGCATCAGGCAGGCACTGCGCATTGGGCTCAGTGCACTGCGCATTGGCCAGTGAGGCTTCAAAATCGCACAAATTCATCTCAAATATTCCAAATGCTGCATTCACCTCCTAACAAGTAAGTGTTCATATATCCTAAGCTTAAATAGGGTTTTCCATGTTTGGTTCATGATTTTTGCTTCCTAAAGGTCAAACCCTAGCTTGCCTCCATACTCTATTTCACATTATTGCAAAACCTTCACATCATTGCAAAACCAACATCCTTTGTCCCTTTTACCAACTTCATTGCACTAGAACTACCCCTTGATTCTATTTTCCCTTTCCCTATTCCCCTAAGAAACTAATCCCCTTTATTAAACCCTAAGTCCCTCATAAATCAAAACACTAGCTCCCCAAATCCTTCCCTTCATTCCCCTACCTCATCTCATTACTATTGTTCCATTTACAAAATATCTTCATACTTACCTTTTGTTCCCACCTATTATCCATTAGTCACCATATCATCACTACATTATCCCATAGAGACAAGCATGGAAAGAGGCAGTGAGTATGATTTTTAAGAAGACACTCCTAGTGATAGCTCTAGAGAGAGAAATGTGTAGTCTAGGAAGCCTCACAAAGGTGGAAAAATCATCAGGGAGGAACGTATCAGCATGAGTGAACTCCTTGCTTACCCACTAGCCACCACATGTTTCAGATATCAGTCCTGTTTTGAGTTTTGTGAAATGGTTGAGAGGGTCAAATTTCACAATGAGTTAGCAACGAAGTTTGTGATAAACATGGATAACAATATGGTACATCTTGCTGGGGTAAAATTCACTCTTTCACCAACCATCATTGTAGAGGCTACAAGAATTCCAAATGTAGGGGAAAAGTGGAACAAAAGGCAAAATATTAGTAAGAAACATTATGAGCCTTATATCAAGGCCAAGTACCATGGCAAACTTAGCAGGGTGTTTCCTTTCAAATTCCTGGAGGACCACTATGTTCCACTCATGAAACTTATCATTAAATACTTTACATGTGAGGGTAGGTTCTCTAGACTTTATGCCTACTGTTAGCTCTGCTACATAATCCAACATTTGAGGATCAAATGTAGTCCTGATTGGGTTGTTTGCGCATAGAAGGATGCCCAAAAATGGATGCAAAGTGCCCCAAAAGCCTTCAAAAATCCTCTTAAGGCCTCCACCGAATGAAAAATTTGCAAGAGGAAAGCCCTTGAGAAGGCGGGAACACTCTATCGGGAGGCACAAGCGCGTTGAAATCATGCGAAAAACCAAAGTTGCAGACTTAAAGGTCCAAAATCATATTTGTCGTTGGATTTGGCCGATCAACGGTCCAGATCGCGTCAACATTTCGCTATTGGCAATTACAAGGGGCAGGCTTTAACATAAGTTATGTGCCGATGCGATGGGCCGGACCCGATGGCGCTTCAACATTCTGTTTTATATTATTTCGGGTCCACAGCAATATTGCATTGGAATTATCAAAGAAATCGGGGCTTTTATGTTTGCGATGAGCGATCGTTGATATCGCTATCGGCGTATCACTATCGGCGATAAAAAAGGGGGCGGGCTTTACCATGAGTTATGTTGCGACCCGATGGGCCGGACCCGACGACAGTACAACACTCCATTTCATAATATTTCAGGTCCACGCCCTTCGCGTTTTTAAATGTTTTTCATGTATTTTCTTTGTATAAAGAAAATACAAAGGATGCCTGGTGGGTGCCGATAGCGATGAAGCCCGGACCCGATGGGGTCCGGGAAGCAAAGTATATATATGTTTTCAAGTCTGCCAAAGGAAAATTTCCCGTGTTTTGTAGCATTTTTCAATGTGTTTTCAAATAGAGGATTGGCTGGCTATCATGTGCGATTGCGACCCGAAAGGCAACCCGATAGAGAAGTTATGCATGTATGGACCATTCATGTTTAAAAATGGCAAGAGGGGCGGTATTTTTCAGTGGCGGGGAGCTGTTTAAAACAGTACAGGTAACCGCATTCAACTAAGAGAGTGGCCGAAGATTGAAAAGGACAGCCTCGAGCAGATCACTGCATTTATCAGTCATGGGGCGTCTTTCAATTAATGCTCCAGCTGCCACAAAAAGACAATAGAATATCAGAGAAGATCAATTTTGTTTACTGACACAATCACACTATAGCAGAGATCCATGCTAAGTAGTCAGAGTGGTTGGTGATTCATTATGGGCTCTTCCACGCATGTGTAGCAGAGATATTTCGTATTGTAACACTATATATACTTAGAACTCAGATGTAATGGGAGAGGAGTGTTTGATGAATGAGAGCTTATGTAACATTTTAACTTCTGGAGATTGTTAATACCTGCAGCTTCTGGTCTTGATTTCCATTAATATAAGCTTCTTTTGCTGTCACCTTCTCACTTTCCACTTCTTCTTCTATGTTCTAGGCTGTGCCTGCTTGCATTTATTTGATGTGCTATGGATTTTTAATATCATAGGGGCTGTCATCCCACCTCTGTGTTAAAGTTTAGTGGTTCACTGAAAATTGCTTGCAGATTTCTATTGTTCGGTATCAGGGAGCTGTCATCCTCACTATCCATTGAATAATAGTATTGCAGATCCTCTAACTGGTTACAACTGGCCATCACAGAGCTCTGTGTATCTGCTGCTGCAATTAGTCTTCTCCATTGTCACTTTTACCTTAAACCGTGAGTAGTTGGTGGTTGAAAGCCTTGTAGTTTGGGGGTCTTCACCCATGTCTGGGGTAAATCATAGTAGGAGTGGTTATCTGGCTTAAAGGTGTTGCATATCTGCCATTGATCCAACATTTTATCCAACAAAATTGTTGAATTTTTAATGTTCCAGAGCATCAACGATTTACAACCTAGGTGAGTTTCTTTGGGTGATAACATTAATTGGCGCCATTGCCGGGGAGAGGAGAATCGAACCTCATCTTCCCTGGGAGACGACACAGCTTCAAGCTTTGGTGACACACAAGGCTTGAACACAGATTTTGGTTGTAATCATCTGTCTGGCGACTCCACTGGAGGAAGGCCATCCTTTGGCGACTCCACATTGAAGTTCTGGCGCAGTTCGTGAAGCTTGCTCGGAGAAATCTTCAGAAATCACTAGCTAGCCAGTGCCTGATCCTGAGAAGATCGTTAATCGAAGAAAATATTGTAGAAGGAGCATCAGGGTCAGGTAAGCCTTAAAGAAGTTTATTTATCTTTGCTGACTGAAGTATTTCCTTCAGAGATTCATTCAGCTCCTTCCCCCATTCATTTCCCTTTCGGACCTCAGTTGAAAGAAGCATCCATGTTGTCTATCGTTTTCCTCTATCTCTCCTATCCTCTTTATTGATTCATATCACTCAGTTTACCAATATCTTTTTACCTTACCTCGGTCATGGCAGGCCAGCAAGCCCTTTCAAAGATAGAACGAATAGTTGCTGCTAGGTATGCACCTTTGGTCTTGCCTACCCCTTTGAATGCCATGCCTGTAGGAGATTATATGGAATATATGCCTAGTTTTACTGTAACTGAGGGAGTGACAGCAGAAGAACATCTTGAAGCTTTTTATAGTTATGCTGACAATTTAGATATCAATGAAGAGGATGTTTGGATGAGGGTTTTTGTTCAAAGCCTAGATGGGGAGGCTAGAAAATGGTTTAGAGATTTACCCCCTAGGTCCATTGCAGACATTGATGCTTTAGATGATGTATTTTTAAAGCACTAGGGAAATAATAAAGATCTGCTCTTCTATCATGATGAATTTGGGAACTTGCAGAGAGAATATGGTGAGCTGCTGTCTGATTTCGATATCAGATATGATCATTTATACAACAGAATGCCAGTAGAAATAAAACCTACCCCTTCTTCTGCCATGCTCACATATGCCAATGCCTTCGATTCTCAGTTCTACCTGTTGTTAAGAGAATGAAGATGTACTTCTTTGGCTGATATGTAAGCTGCAGCCTTTGAAGTAGAAGCCAATATTATGGCTGCAGGAAGAGTTGAAGGTGATGATGAATGCAGAAGTCAGGGAGGTGAATCCTCATCATCCTCAGAACTTGAGATTGATAAATTAGGTAGGATGATCAAGCTTTTGACCTCTGAAGTTTCCAAGTTGAGAGCTGAGCAACATTTTGAAGAAGCAGGAGCTCATTGTTCTATTTCTTTTCCAACTCCAGATCCATGTAGACGAACACATGAGCATGCGCAATTTTGCAGAGAAGCAGAGAGGTAAACAAAGATCAAAGGGTGAAAACCCTTTGTCAAAATATAGTCATGGAAGAAGAGCATCCCGAAGAGGAGGAGGTCCATGTTTTGGAAGGTGCTCCTTTCTTAACAAGGGCTGCTTATGAGGAAGCAATATCCAAAGTCGTTGTTCAAAATTTGTCATAACTGCAGAAGAACATGTTGACCAGCAGTGGAAGCTAGCGGCAGATCCCTTCCCCCTCGAAGAATTTGTGCCTGAAGCCAGCTCATCTTTACATGGCTATGCAGATCTGCAAATTTTCTAGCCTGCTATTGTCCCCAGTTCAGTGATTAAAAAAGGGGAGGAAAACTCCCCATCATCTTTTGCTTCTCTGTCTGCTCAAGTGAAAATCCCTCTTAGTTGCCCCTTAAACACTGAGGCATGAAATAGTTCAATGATCGAGGCTGAAGCTGATCATCTCAGTCTTGATATTATGAAACATGCTCAGATGGCCTCCACACAGACTGAAAAGGAAGCTTATAAATTAACAGAGGAAGAGGGTGTACAGTTTCGGGATTCCTCCTTGGATGAGGACTGTTCTAAGCAAGATGAACAAGCAGAAAATGTCTCTGTGTCCCCTGCACAAGGATACAATGGTGCATCTTTTATATTAGTGGAGCAGGCCGTAAAAGACACAGACTCGTACACTGCAGCCATGATTATCCAGCAGCTGTACAAAGGCTCCTCTGAAAAATGTCCAAGGAGGAAAACACACAGAAAGGGAATGAAGCACTGATCATCTCTACCTATTAAGCTCAAGTGTCCTAAACTGTTTGAAGTGGATGATCAAATAAATTGTGTCCTGCTGATATATGATGAACCAGGCTGAGAACAGGAGAAACAATTTTGGTGGCCTAGCAAGTGGGCAAATTTTGAAGTTTAAATTTTCAGGCTTTTATGTTTGTAAATAGTTTCTTGTTCAATTTTTATGTTGTATGCTTAGTTGACTCCATGCCCAATGGACACTAGGCAAGTGTTTTTATAGCTGTTTTTGTATGAAGGCATTGGTCTGCAGGTTCTTGAGACCTCACAGGGAGGATCTCATCCCCAGAAGGAGCTAGTGTTAGCTCTGCTACATAATCCAACATTTAAGGATCAAATGTCGTCCTGATTGGGTTGTTTGCGCACAGAAGGATGCCCAAAAATGGATGAAAAGTGCCCCAAAAGCCTTCAAAAATCCTCTTAAGGCCTCCACTGAATGAAAAAGTTGCAAGAGGAAAGCCCTTGAGAAGGTGGGAACACTCTATCGGGAGGCACAAGCGCATTGAAATCATGCGAAAAAACCAAAGTTGCAGACTTAAGGGTCCAAAATCATATCTACCGTTGGATCTAGCTGATCAACGGTCCAGATCGCGTCAGCATTTTGCTATTGGCAATTACAAGGGGCAGGCTTTAACATAAGTTATGTGCCGATGCGATAGGCCGGACCCGATGGCCCTTCAACATTCCGTTTTATATTATTTCGGGTCCACAACAATATTGCATCGGCATTATCAAAGAAATCGGGGCTTTTATGTTTGCGATGAGCGATAGTCGATATCGCTATCGGCGATAACAAAGGGGGCGGGCTTTACCATGAGTTATGTTGCGACCCGATGGGCCGGACCCGACGACAGTACAACACTCCATTTCATAATATTTCAGGTTCGCGCTCTTCGCGTTTTTAAATGTTTTTCATTTATTTTCTTTGTATAAAGAAAATACAAAGGATGCCTGGGGGGTGCCGATAGCGATGAAGCCCGGACCCGATGGGGTCCGGGAAGCAAAGTATATATATGTTTTCAAGTCTGCCAAAGGCAACTTTCCCGTGTTTTGTAGCATTTTCAATGTGTTTTCAAACAGAGGATTGGCCAGATATCATGTGCGATTGCAACCCGAAAGGAAACCCGATAGAGAAGTTATGCATGTATGGACCATTCATGTTTAAAAATGGCAAGAGGGGCGGTATTTTTTAGTGGCGGGGAGCTGTTTAAAATAGTACAGGTAACCGCATTCAACTAAGAGAGTGGCCGAAGATTGAAAAGGACAGCCTCGAGCAGATCACTGCATTTATCAGTCATGGGGCGTCTTTCAGTTAATGCTCCAGCTGCCACAGAAGGACAATAGAATATCAGAGAAGATCAATTTTGTTTACTGACACAATCACACTATAGCAGAGACCCATGCTAAGCAGTCAGAGCGGTTGGTGATTCATTATGGGCTCCTCCATGCATGTGTAGCAGAGATATTTTGTATTGTAACACTATATATACTTAGAACTCAGATGTAATGGGAGAGGAGTGTTTGATGAATGAGAGCTTATGTAACATTTTAACTTCTAGAGACTGTTAATACCATGAGACCTGCAGCTTCTGGTCTTGATTTCCATTAATATAAGCTTCTTTTTTTGTCACCTGCTCACTTTCCACTTCTTCTTCTATGTTCTAGGCTGTGCCTGCTTGGATTTATTTGATGTGCTATGGATTTTTAATATCAGAGGGGTTGTCATCCCACCTCTATGTTAAAGTTTAGTGGTTCACTGAAAATTGCTTGCAGATTGCTATTGTTCGGTATCAGGGAGCTGTCATCCTCACTATCCATTGAATAATAGTATTGCAGATCCTCTAAATGGTTACAGTTGGCCATCACAGAGCTCTGTGTATCTGCTGGTGCAATCAGTCTTCTCCATTGTAACTTTTACCTTAAACCGTGAGTAGTTGGTGGTTAAAAGCCTTGTAGTTTGGGGGTCTTCACCCATGTCTGGGGTAAATCATAGTAGGAGTGGTTATCTGGCTTAAAGGTGTTTCATATCTTCCATTGATCCAACATTTTATCCAACAAAATTATTGAATTTTTAATGTTCCTGAGCATCACCGATTTACAACCTAGGTGAGTTTCTTGGGGTGATAACATTAATTGGCGCCATTGCCGGGGACAGGAGAATCAAAGCTCATCTTCCCTGGGAGATGACACAGCTTCAAGCTTTGATGACAGACAAGGCTTGAACACAGATTTTGGTTGTAATCATCTGTCTGGCGACTCCACTGGAGGAAGGCCATCCTTTGGCGACTCCACATTGAAGTTCTAGTGCAGTTCGTGAAGCTTGCTCAGAGAAATCTTCAGAAATCACTAGCTGGCCAGTGCCTGATCCTGAGAAGATCGTTAATCGAAGAAAATATTGTAGAAGGAGCATCAGGGTCAGGTAAGCCTTAAAGAAGTTTATGTATCTTTGTTGATTGAAGTATTTCCTTCAGAGATTCATTCAGCTCCTTCCCCCATTCATTTCCCTTTCAGACCTCAGTTGAAAGAAGCATCCATGTTGTCTATCGTTTTCCTCTGTCTCTCCTATCCTCTTTATTGATTCATATCACTCAGTTTACCAATATCTTTTTACCTTACCTCGGTCATGGCAGGCCAGCAAGCCCTTTCAAAGATAGAACAAATAGTTGCTGCTAGGTATGCTCCTTTGGTCTTGCCTACCCCTTTGAATGCCATGCCTGTAGGAGATTATATGGAATATATGCCTAGATTTACTGGAACTGAGGGAGTGACAGCAGAAGAACATCTTGAAGCTTTTTATAGTTATGCTGACAATTTAGATACCAATGAAGAGGATGTTTGGATGAGGGTTTTTGTTCAAAGCCTAAATGGGGAGGCTTGAAAATGGTTTAGAGATTTACCCCCTAGGTCCATTGCAGACATTGATGCTTTAGATGATGTATTTTTAAAGCACTAGGGAAATAATAAAGATCTGCTCTTCTATCATGATGAATTTGGGAACTTGCTGAGAGAATATGGTGAGCTGCTGTCTGATTTCGATACCAGATTTAATCATTTGTACAACAGAATGCCAGTAGAAATAAAACCTACCCCTTCTTCTGCCATGCTCACATATGCCAATGCCTTCGATTCTCAGTTCTTCCTGTTGTTAAGAGAACGAAGATGTACTTCTTTGGCTGATATGCAAGCTGCAGCCTTTGAAGTAGAAGCCAATATTATGGCTGCAGGAAGACTTGAAGGTGATGATGAATGCAGATGTCAGGGAGGTGAATCCTCATCATCCTCAGAGCTTGAGATTGATAAATTAGCTAGGATGATCAAGCTTTTGACCTCTGAAGTTTCCAAGTTGAGAGTTGAGCAGCATTTTGAAGAAGCAGGAGCTCATTGTTCTATTTCTTTTCCAACTCCAGATCCATGTAGACGAACACATGAGCATGTGCAGATTTTGCAGAGAAGCAGAGAGGTAAACGAAGATCAAAGGGTGAAAACCCTTTGTCAAAATATAGTCATGGAAGACGAGCATCCCGAAGAGGAGGAGGTCCATGTTTTGGAAGGTGCTCCTTTCTTAACAAGGGCTGCTTATGAGGAAGCAATATCCAAAGTCACTGTTCAACAATTTGTTGTAACTGCAGAAGAACAAGTTGACCAGCAGTGGCAGCCAGTAGCAGATCCCTTCCCCCTCGAAGAATTTGTGCCTGAAGCCAGCTCATCTTTACATGGCTATGCAAATCTGCAAATTTTCTAGCCTGCTATTGTCCCCAGTTCAGTGATTAAAAATGGGGAGGAAAGCTCCCCATCATCTTTTGCTTCTCTGTCTGCTCAAGTGAAAATCCCTCCTAGTTGCCCCTTAAATACTGAGGCATGAAATAGTTCAATGATCGAGGCTGAAGCTGATCATCTCAGTCTTGATATTATGAAACCTGCTCATATGGCCTCCACACAGACTGAAAAGGCAGCTTATCAATTAACAGAGGAAGAGGGTGTACAGTTTTGGGATTCCTCCTTGGATGAGGACTGTTCTAAGCAAGATGAATGAGTAGAAAATGTCTCTGTGTCCCCTGCACAAGGATACAATGGTGCATCTTTTATATTAGTGGAGCAGGCCGCAAAATACACAGACTCGTACACTGCAGCCATGATTATCCAGCAGCTGTACAAAGGCTCCTCTGAAAAACATCCAAGGAGGAAAACACACAGAAAGGGAATGAAGCACCGATCATCTCTACCTATTAAGCTAAAGTGTCCTAAACTATTTGAAGTGGATGATCAAATAAATCCTGTCCTGCTGATATATGATGAACCAGGCTAAGAACAGGAGAAACAATTTTGGTGGCCCAGCAAATGGGCAAATTTTGAAGTTTAAATTTTTAGGCTTTTATGTTTGTAAATAGTTTCTTGTTCAATTTTTATGTTGTATGCTTAGTTGACTCCATGCCCAATTGACACTAGGCAAGTGTTTTTATAGCTTTTTTTGTATGAAGGCATTGGTCTGCAGGTTCTTGAGACCTCACAGGGAGGATCTCATCCCCAGAAGGAGCCAGTGTTAGCTTTGCTACATAATCCAACATTTAAGGATCAAATGTAGTCCTAATTCGGTTGTTTGCGCACAGAAGGATGCCCAAAAATGGATGCAAAGTGCCCCAAAAGCCTTCAAAAATCCTCCTAAGGCCTCCACCGAATGAAAAAGTTGCAAGAGGAAAGCCCTTGAGAAGGCGGGAACACTTTATCGGGAGGCACAAGCATGTTGAAATCATGCGAAAAAACCAAAGTTGCAGACTTAAGGGTCCAAAATCATATCTTCCGTTGGATCTGGCCGATCAACGGTCTAGATCGCGTCAGCATTTTGCTATTGGCAATTACAAGGGGCAGGCTTTAACATAAGTTATGTGCCGATGCGATGGGCCGGACCCGATGGCCCTTCAACATTCCACTTTATATTATTTCGGGTCCACAGCAATATTGCATCGACATTATCAAAGAAATTGGGGCTTTTATGTTTGCGATGAGCGATCGTCGATATCGCTATCGGCGATAACAAAGGGGGCGGGATTTACCATGACTTATGTTGCGACCCGATGGGCCGGACCCGACGACAGTACAACACTCCATTTCATAATATTTCAGGTCCGCGCCCTTCGCATTTTTAAATGTTTTTCATGTATTTTCTTTGTATAAAGAAAATACAAAGGATGCCTGGCGGGTGTCGATAGCGATGAAGCCCGGACCCGATGGGGTCCGAGAAGCAAAGTATATATATGTTTTCAAGTCTTCCAAAGGAAAATTTCCCGTGTTTTGCAGCATTTTTCAATGTGTTTTCAAACAGAGGATTGGCCGGCTATCATGTGCGATAGCGACCCGAAAGGCAACCCGATAGAGAAGCTATGCATGTATGGACCATTCATGTTTAAAAATGGCCAGAGGGGTGGTATTTTTCAATGGCGTGGAGCTATTTAAAACAGTACAGGTAACCGCATTCAACTAAGAGAGTGGCCGAAGATTGAAAAGGACAGCCTCGAACAGATCACTGCATTTATCAGTCATGGGGCATCTTTCAGTTAATGCTCCAGCTGCCACAGAAGGACAATAGAATATCAGATAAGATCAATTTTGTTTATGGACACAATCACACTATAGCAGAGACCCATGCTAAGCAGTCAGAGCGGTTGGTGATTCATTATGGGCTCCTCCACGCATGTGTAGCAGAGATATTTTGTATTGTAACACTATATATACTTAGAACTCAGATGTAATGGGACAGGAGTGTTTGATGAATGAGAGCTTATGTAACATTTTAACTTCTGGAGACTGTTAATACCATGAGACCTGCAGCTTCTGGTCTTGATTTCCATTAATATAAGCTTCTTTTGCTGTCACCTGCTCACTTTCCACTTCTTCTTCTATGTTCTAGGTTGTGACTGCTTGCATTTATTTGATGTGCTATGGATTTTTAATATCAGAGGGGCTTTCATCCCACCTCTATGTTAAGGTTTAGTGGTTCACTGAAAATTGCTTGCAGATTGCTATTGTTCAGTATCAGGGAGCTGTCATCCTCACTGTCCATTGAATAATAGTATTGCAGATCCTCTAACTAGTTGCAGCTGGCCATCACAGAGCTCTGTGTATCTGCTAGTGCAATCAGTCTTCTCCATTGTCACTTTTACCTTAAACCATGAGTAGTTGGTGGTTGAAAGCCTTGTAGTTTGGGGGTATTCACCCATGTCTGGGGTAAATCATAGTAGGAGTGGTTATCTGGCTTAAAGGTGCTGCATATCTTCCATTGATTCAGGATTTTATCCAACAAAATTGTTGAATTTTTAATGTTCCCGAGCATCACCGATTTACAACCTAGGTGAGTTTCTTGGGGTGATAACACCTACCACATTAGATTGCTCATGCACTTCATCAGGGTGAGAATGATGAGCATTCCTTATTTTATATGCAAAAACATAGAGAGGATGACAGTGATTGCAAAGAGAAAACCATATCCACAACAATTCAATAGCATTTATCATTTTTCTGTCATCAAAATTATTGTTTTGCATCAGCTCACTCAGTTTGGAATGCCATGGGAAACTTTCATTTCCCATGAGTGCTTCAAGGGGCCTCAAATATTTTCAGATCCCCAAGAGGAAGGTGAACCTTCCGGGCAACAAAATGAGCTTGAAAATAAAATAGAGGAGGTTCATGTGTTTGTCACATATGAGAGAGGCACAAGGTATCTTTTCACTGTTTGCAAGCGAGTACTATCTCCACTAGGGGTGGAAGGGGTCTCGTTCTCTTCACCAGACCATAGGCAAATGCTCTCTTCACCAGGGGTTGAAGGGGATTTTCCTTCTTCTCTAGCTATACAGGTTGGCTAGTAGTCAAAGAGTAGAGACAAAGGGAAGCAAAAGCTGCATGAGGAGAGCCCTGCTGAAGGGCAAGATAGAGAGTTTACTTTCATTGAGGAGGATATCACTGAATTGGGCTCTCAAAGCTCAAGAATCAAGAACATGATTATCAAAGAGAAGGAGGCTAAAATAAAAACCTTATCACTTAACCTTGAGAGGGCCAAATGGATCATTAACTATCTTGAGCAGGAAAACAAACAATTGACAGATAAGCAAGCTATTATGGAGTTGCAGATGATTAGGGAAGATAGGCAAGAGGCAAAGAAAACAAAGATCAAGATGACCTCTCTTGAGAAAGAAATTGAGAATGACCGAGAGACATGGTTGGAAAGGGTGAACATTCACCTTGAGAAGTTTCTTGAGAAGGCCAAAAAAGAGAAGAGAATGCTGTGCCATATGGCCTATCATTACTTAACTCGGAACAAAATCTGCAATGCAAGGACAAAGAGGCTAAAAGCTAAGTTGAGGAGAGCCTTGAGGGCCAAGAAAGAACATGATAAACTCAAAATCTTGGCTGAAGCTTCATTAGCTCAGCAAAGCACTTAATGAGGTTGCCTCTTACCAAATTTGAGGAAATTTTGGAAACTTTTTGTCATTTTGCATTTTTGAAAAAAGAAGCACAAGAAATTCCAGCTGATGCGCAGCGCCACCAACGTTGTGCATTGAATTGGTGCATTATCTTGGAAAATGGCTTATAGATTTGGATTCAAAATCAAAAGGTAAACAAACCCAAAAATTTTCATCAATTTTGGAGAGGGTCTGGGTCACTAGAAGGGCAAAAAACACTCAAAAAATGCCCTCTCTGCCACTTTCTGGACCCACAAGAAGCAGTCTTGAGAGAATTGATGTTTGAAGAGGGAAATGAACTCCAAATCAGAAAATTCAAAGTGTTCCAGAAACTAGACAGGCAGAGAATTCCAACAAACTATCTATTGTGCTCTACAACAAACCCCCATTTCATATCATTTTTATTCACAAAACTATCACATGGAATGGGTCCCTTTAGATTTTGATTGGTATCAATATTGTATTATTTAAAAAGGTCCGAAAATCAAATGAAAAAATTATAAAAAACCTTTTGAAAAACCCATTTTGATCATATTTATGCAAATAAATCAATCTTTTATCATTGCGATAAAGCGATCGCAAGATCGCATATCGTAATGACATAAGGAACATAGCTAAATGGCACAATGGGTTCCGCCGATGCGATATCGCTATCGGCTATCGGCAATGTTCCATGCACATTCTTAAAGTGCCCCCAGGCCATTCACCCCGATGCGATGCGATATCGCTATCGGCAATCGGCGATATACTATCCATGTCTCATATAATGTCAATACTCCCGATGCGATGCGATATCGCTATCGGCGATCGGGGTTTCAAAAGGTGTCAATATAAGAGGTTAAGCTTTCCCCGATGGCCGATTGCGATAAAGCGCAGATTTCAAAAAAGCCGTTAAAATGGAGGGATATTACGATCAATTCATATTAAAAGCTTGATCTATCCAACAATGATTCACCTGCGCTCAACCGCCAAAACATCTACAACACGCTTAAACGAATCATTCGGCCGATTAATGATATAATGGGCATTTAAGGATTGGCAGGTTTTAAACGGCCATTTAATGTAATTGTAAGTCCTAAAATCTTCCCATGGATTGTATCCGCGGCCATTTTAAAAGTTAATCTCTCACCATGCATTGATCAATATATCTCACCATATTGGAGTTTTCATTGCCAATTCTCTGTGTTACGTTTATTTTCACTTCTGTGCAGAATTCATCCAAAGAAGGAAACTCAAGCAAAATGGGGAAGAAATCTAAGAAAACCACAGCTGCTTTTGTTGCGCCAGCCACAGGACAAGTTGTCGCTGATCCCTCAAACAGAAAGAAAGGATTGATTTCGGATACTACATGTTCTGGTCTTGGCAAAACTACTTGGCAAAGTACCTACAACTTGATTGAAGCCAAAGAACCTGAAGTGACAACAGTACAAGCTACTGCAGATTCAACTCGGAAATCTGATGGTACTCTAAAGGACTTAGCTAACTCCTTCCTTCATCGGATAGCAGCTAGGGAACAAATTATCCCATATACAGATGTAGTGCGGTGGGCAATTGAGGAAATCCCAATCATGGATAGAACCTTCAGCATCAGAGACGGGAGAATTTTCGGGTCATTCAAGGCTGATGATTTAAGGGAAATGTATCATTTGCCTGAGCCAGAGAAGAAATACAATAAGGCGTTCCTGGAGAAATTCCGAAATGAGAACGAAGTTGAATCCGAACCCATCCGAGATTGGAGACAAAATCCGGCAAAGCAAAAACATGAATCTTCCGGTAAGTACTCGGTTGATTCCCTGGCTTCTCCTTATTGCTACGCTGGAATAATGATGTGTAGATTGTAGGGACTGCACGACTCTTCTAATTTCACTATAGAAATGGTTCCCTTAATGGAAACGGCATGCAACAGTATAATAATGGATTGGGCCACTATTCTCTCAGATAAACTAGCCACAGCTGTTCTTCAGTTTAGGAAAAAGACCTGCATTACTGAAAGGCTAATTCCCCCATTCTATTACAGTGCCTATATTTTAGATACCTTGTGTTTTAATTCTGAATTTCCCGTGCTCGGGTGAAGGTGGACGCCACAAGACCCCATGCCTATTCACATATACCATCAGAAATTATGGAAATCCTCTTATAAGCACCATTTGTACCAAGTCTGCAATGGCTTTATGTTGCTTATTTATTATTCTATTTTTGATAAACCTGTTCCCAAGATTTCCTACCAAGCTGGGATTGATTTAACAGCAGTAGGGAGATGGTTCGGGGAGGAGAAGTTCACTTATATAAGAGTTTTCAGTAGCCAAGCCGAACCTCATGTCCTCCCTTTATACATAACTGATAAACTGCTGGCAAGGGAAATCGCTTACCAGATCATTGCTGAGAGTGTTACACAGACTCTCAAGAAAAATAAGAAGCAGGGCTGGCCCTCTTTTCCTTTGAGATGCGGTGTCTATACCTTGCATGATCTCAAACATGCAGAAAAGGAATCTACAAAGATTAAATCATAAACTCTAGCAACTCTCGCTAATAGGCAATTTGATCCAAGCAAAGTTGCCTATAATGCACTAGAACAGGCCAAATTGTCAAAATTTGATCATAAAGAAGATATGTTTGATGACCTGTTCTCCTCCGCTGAGTCAATAATGCAGGTTAAGGCATTTTCTAGAATGAAATATCAAGATGAAGGGTTGGTTGAATTTAACAGACTTAGAGAACATAGGTTGCAAACTCTACCTCTAGATCTATTAGCAACAACCCCAACAACATCGACAAGCGAGCCTGAACGACAACAGTCAAAGGAGCCTCCAGTTACAACAATAGAACCAGAAAAGCCACAAGAGGAAACTCAGACTATAGAGCAGGAGAAAGTACAGGAAGAGACCCAGATGAAAGAGCAGAAACAGACCACCACTGAAGTAAATGTGGATACTCATATCGATCCTAAATTGCTCCAGGAATGGCGGCAATTTGATTCTATTATCAGTGGTCTGGAGTGTTCCAAGAACACTGAAACTTCAAAAACAGCAGATACACAGGAAACCACTTCACAACAGGTTCAAAGTGGAACCAGCGGCCCACCCATTTCAAAAGAATTAGAAGTAATACCAAAGGATCCCTCCGATCAAATCATTTTGCAGATAGAAGGGATTCCTCCCTTGGATGTCTTCTACAGCCCAAGACATAAAGCTGTAGTAAAACGACAGAGGAAGAGAAGAAGGACCGATCAACCTTCCCTTCTCCCAGAACAAACGGTCACGGGCAATGTGGTTTGGAAGGAGGAATTTTACCCCTCCGATGACCTGACAAAACGGTCACAATATGCTGGAGCCTATTCGGTAGAAACAATAGATAAGGCATCAGAGGTGAGTCTTTTACTGAAAACAAAGGATCAGGAAATTTTCTTGTTACAGGCACAGCTGACTGAAGAAAAGCAGAAAGCGGAGCAGGCAGAGCAGCAATTTTTGACACAACAGCAATTAAACAGTCAACTAACTCAACAATTGCAGGCATAAAAACAAAGGATTGACCACAACGCAATCCAAAAGCAGAAAGAATTGTCAGAGGCCTTGGCGCAATTGAAGGCAACGAATGAGAAAATACTGAAATCAAAAGATGAGCAAATCGCTCAACTATCAGCACAGATTGAAAAGACAAAGGGCGTTCCACAAGTAGCTGAATTCAGAGTAGAAGCACTACAGATAAATACTGCATTGATAGCCCAAATTAAGCTTCTATGTCAACAAATCGCCCAGGCAGAGCCACTATGCGAATTAACGGCATCCATAAGTAATAAAGTTGACAAGGCTAGGACTGAATTGGATCAAGCTGAAGAAACGATAGCTGCATTTCTCGACTGGCAAGATACTGATCAAGGACAAGCGACGAATTTACCAAGAATCTTAGAGTCACATAAAGATATACTCTTTACAGAATGGCAGTCCCAGTTAATGAAAGCAGAGAGGGCAGTTTCAAGATGCAAATCAACTTCAAGCAATTTAGTTGAATTAGTCAATAACACTCTCTACTTATCAAACATGATTTCCCAATGCACACCAGGAAAATTGACAACGATGAAAACATTGGAGCAATCATGTTATCCAGATCTAGAGGAAAAGGAGAGATTAATTGCTTGGATTAACAGTTTAACCTGGGACACCTATTGGTTCTTCTTGGTAAAACCACACACACAGAGAGCCGCCCTCAAGTTCCTTACGGATGCAATCGGGTATATTATCCCCGATATTCATGATGCCACCTATGCCGCCCAGCTCAGCTCTCGCCTCAACAAACCACCCGAAGTGGAGCCGATGCTTGCGATAAGTCAGCTCAGATTTAAAGGCAAACAGCCTACTTGATGATTCACGCCGCCGACTGCCAGATTGCTGAAGAAAATAGGATCAAAATCAATTGATACCAATTAAGTAGGATTTCAGTTTCTTAAATAGTTAGATTAATTAAGTATTTATAGACACTTTCATTGTTTTGGAAAGGGTCGTAAAGTTTTGTACTTGACTTAAATACTGAAGTTGCACTATTGTTCTTCAGCCATATTCTTTTATGAAACTGGACCAGTTATTCTAAATTTGACAAGGAAGCTTTTATGCACTTGTGCACTATTGTCTTTGTTTGAAAGTGTTTCTGCGTTGAAGGAAGAATCTCAAGTAGCGATTGATATTGGGAGTGTCTAGCAGCTCATATGGTACTTTTATCTATGTCTGAATTCATTCTTTTCATATGAATTGTTATTTGATTATCTTTGCTATTATCGAATATATGTATGTGCTTTAACAGCAGTTCTGTATTCCTTCCACTATTGGATGTTTATGGTGTGCTTTTCTTTTAATCATATATGTGTCGATGATATAAATGACAAGTGTAGTAATATTTCTTTAGTCACTTTGCTTAACTATTTAAGCAAAGTAATCCTTGAATGAATTAATGTCTATGTCTGTTAGATGGAGTCATCTATATGCCTGTCCATAGACACAGATCATCAAGCACTACACTTCAAAGTACAATAGTTCCTGGGATAAGTCATAGTTCTTTTATTTTTGCTGATAGATTTAGTTATTCGCCTATCATTATATTAGTCAACCAATCATTCATTCCGTTTATCCATTTCTAGGAAACTGGTCCCATTATCCCCAGTCGGAGCCACCATTCCAAACAGAAAAGGAGTTGTACTAAGGTCCGGACCGGGTGGTTATCCCCAATGTTGATACAACGATTTTCGGGGCATCAACATTTTTGGCGCTAGAAGGAGGGCCATCAACTGTGAATGGCAAGCAAACCCAAATCTGTAAACCATTCTAAGAGTAATTCTCCCTCTGTATCCCCTCGAACTTCCCAATTGCATGCTGGTTCTCCAGTATCCAAACAAGAAGAAGAGGAATCAACTACCACTGCTCAGACCCATCATACTCCAGAACAATTAAGTCTTGAATCCCCTGAAGTCCAGTCTCTTATCCACAAACTTCAGAGCTTCTCGATTTCACCACAGAAATCTGAGGTATCACAAAGCAGTGCGACTTCACAGTTCAATTTACCTCACCCTCTCACCAGACTTCAGAGCGAAAAACTCGGTATTGAACCCACTGAGTTCCCTTTACCCAAAAGGAAAAAGGTGAAGAAATATACTGGAGGATCTGACAGTGAAGAACTTTCATCCACATCCTCCATTTCATCTTCCCCTCTGCAAAGTCAACCATCCACTCCCCCATTTCATATTGTTGTTCATCAGGGATTAGGAGCTTTAACATCCCAACCTGCTCACTCCTCAACATTATTTCCTTCCCAGACATTTGGAATTCCAACAGTAGTATCAACCACTACTGCTATTACAATGGCAGATCCGTGGACCAGGCCTTGTGCAGTCAACATGCCTGCACCATTGCATGCATTACCAGATGCTCCTGAAAAATGGCTACCCAAGTTCAACCCAGATGATGGGACCCAGGCTGAGGAACATATTAATAATTTCATGTTGGCAGTCAACTTGAAAGGAGTAATAGAACAAGATGTTGTTGTTAGACTTTTCCCTTACACCTTGCAAGGATCAGCAGGATCCTGGTATTTTTCTTTACCCTCTGGTTCCATTACCAGTTGGAACACTTGCCAAGAGCAGTTTCTTACCAAATATGGAGATGATAGGTCTTTGGCTACGCTAATAAACGATATCTCCAATCTTAGGATAGAGCATAGGGAACCAATTAAGGAATTTAATGCTCGATTCAATAAACTCCTGAATAAAATCCCGACGGCCTCCAAACCAAGTGAACAAATTCGAAGCGAATGGTATATAACCGCTCTACCTGCCAATATAGCCATTTTTGTGGATAGGTCTGGGAAACCTACCTTAGCCAAAAACATGAAAGAAGCACTTGCTGTGGAAAAACGTATCAACGCTCTAGAAAAGAAAGCTGCTCTGGAAGACAGAAAAGCCAAAAAAGTCTCTTTTAAAGATGACTCAAGGAAGAAAACCCCAAAAGACCCATATGACATGGAGGGTTTGCAAAAAGTCCTAAAAAATTTGTCAAATGAAATGGTTGAAATAAAAAAACAGGTAGCCGAAACCTCAACCAAAAGACCATTTAGGACTTATAAGAAAACCGAATCAAAACCACCGAATGTCATATCTAATGCAGATTCAGAGCAAGAAGAAGAGGAAGAGGAAACAATCTCACCAACTGATGCTGAAGAAGAAGTAGTTGAATGTCATGGAATGTGGGATTTTATACTCCCCAACTCCGATACCGAAAATGAAGAAGAAGCGTTCCCGGTCACTACTAGGAGTAAAAGTACTTCCGAACCTGTTAAGGCAATGTCAAAGAAAAGGAGTGCAGGTGCTGCTACAACAAAGGAAAAAATACCTGCAAAGAAATCACCTGCAACAGTTCCCCAAGACCAACCTTCAACTTCTAATACTCCTTCAACATCTAAAACGTTAGTGGTATCCGATTCAATGGATTACAATATTTTTGATGACATGAAGAAAACTAAAGCAAACATTACTATGTTTGAACTTAGTAAATTAAAACATCAGCAGAAATTGCTTCTCAAAGAATTGAATGATGTTCCTTCTTCACCTCTTCCCAGTGCTAAAGCTGCTAATGATTCAGGGCAACCTCCTCCTGATATGGTTGAAGCTACCGATGCGGTTCTGATTGGAGATAGATCAAACTCTCATACTCCACCTTTCCTTCTAACCTATGAGATCTACAACAAAAACCTGCACAACTGTTTCATTGACTCAGGGGCATCTTCTAACATAATGCCACCTTCAGTTTGTTCCAAACTGAACATTGAACCCCAGAAGTCTGTGATTCATATTGTACAGTTGGACAGGACCAAAGTATAGGTTGTGGGAGAGATTAATTCCGTAACTATCAGGTTATCTGCTGATCCCAGAATAGTACAAAGGATTGATATCCTAATAGCCGATATACCTGAATTTTACGGTTTAATCTTGAGTAGGGATTGGTCTGAAAAACTACATGGGTATATTTCTACTGATTGGTCACATATGTGGATTCCCTATAAGGGTAAGCCAAATCAAATAAGGATTGATCGAGAAAAACATATGACCCATACAGTTACTGAATTTGAGCAAGAAAACCAACCTGTAGCATTTAATAACAACATTTTGGGGAATTATTCATCTGAGTTGAATTCTTTGGCAACTTTACTGCCCAACCATCCCCTTTCTCAGTGAACCATTTTACATCTCAGATTGAGAATTTTTCACAAACAGATAGGTCTAGATGTTTCAATGATACTGAGAAAACTGTAAATAAAATTGTTAATACTTCTTTATTTTGGTCGTTATATTTCGATGGGTCCAAATCTAGTGAGGGCTTAGGAGCAGGATGTATTTTGGTTAATACACAAGGAGAAAAAACAATGCTGTCCTGTAGGCTAGAATTTGAATGCACTAACAATACAGCCGAGTATGAAGCTTTAGTCCAAGGACTGTATAAAGAAATCGGCCTTAAAGTGCAATATTTAAAAGTATTCGGCAATTCTGAAATTATTATCAAACAGGTGAGAAATACAATTCATTGTCTTTCAAATCGTCTTAAACATTATCAGTCGCTAGTACAAGAACTCACCTCACACTTTTCGGCATTCAATATTTCCTCCATCCCTAGGTCTCAAAACTCGGGAGCCATCCTACTAGCCAATGTAGTTTCCAAGCTCCTACCTTCTGAAGACTATAGCCCAGATAGATTTTCAGTAGAATTGCTTTTTAGGCCATCAATTCCTGACAATGTCACTAATTGGAGAGTATTCAACCATGATGAGGATATTTTACAATTCTTAACTTCTGAAAAGTCCTATGATAATCAAATTATTGAGGAAAATGAGCATGACTTTCAAATGAGAGAAACACCTCAGGAAAATTCAATCCCTAAGCCTGTGGTAAAGCTGGAGGATCTTTATGATATTAAAGACAGGTTTAAACCTGTGACTAATACAAAGCTCCAAAGTTTTACCCTAAGGTTTGAGTTGATAAATCTTGGCACTGAGCAAACTCCTCAAAACATTAATTTAGGATTAGGACTTTCCTTGGAAGAGAAGGAGGCATTCATTAAACTGTTAAGGAAAAATAAACAGGTTTTTGCTTGGAAATATGATGATTTGAAGACATATGATACATCCATTATCCAGCATACCATTCCAGTGCTTCCCGATCAGAAACCAATTCAGCAGAAGTTAAGAAAAATACATCCAAGCTTAGAGAGTCAAATAAAAACTAAACTTAACAAACTCTTGAAAGCCAAGATTATTTTTCCAGTCCGACACTCAAACTGGGTCTCCAATATGGTGCCAGTCAGAAAGAAAAATGGCGACATTCGGATTTGTATTGATTTCAGAAATTTGAACAAAGCGAGCTTAAAAGACAATTTCCCATTACCTACCATGGAGCAAATACTCCAATCAGTAGCGGGCTCTGAATTAATGTCCTTTCTAGATGGTTTCTCAGGATATAACCAAGTTTTGGTCCATCCTGATGACCAGCTTAAAACCACATTCAGAACAAAATGGGGAACATATGCATATCAGAAAATGCCTTTCAGACTTATTAATGCAGGAGCGACATTCCAAAGAGTGATGGATATAGCTTTTAAAGGGTTGATTAATAGAACAGTAGTCGTCTATCTAGATGATATTACTGTATTCTCTAAAGAGAGGTCCAATCATTTGCATGATATAAATCAAATCTTTCAAGGTTGCAAAAGATATGGTATTTCTCTTAACCCTAAAAAATCTTTCTTTGCTCTTGACCAAGGAAAGCTCTTAGGCTTTATTGTGTCTAAAGATGGCATTTATATTGATCCTGATCGGATCAAAGAAATCTCTGAAATCCCTTTCCCACATAATAAGAAATCCATGCAGTCATTTTTAGGCCAAATCAATTTTGTTAAAAGATTTGTTCCAGATTTTTCTCAAATTATTTTGCCACTTCAAACTATGATCAAGAAAAATTCAGTCTTTAAGTGGGGATCAGCAGAAAAAGAAGCGTTTGATTTAATCAAGCAATCAATAATCAATTCCCCAGCCTTAAATACTCCCAATTTTTCTAATCATTTTACATTATACACTATCGCATCCACCTCTTCTTATGCAGCAGTACTCACGCAGCTCAACGATCACAATTTGGAAGCACCCATTTCATTTTTTAGTTCAAATCTTCAGGGTGCTGAATTGAATTACTCCGGATTAGAAAAACAAGCCTTTGCTGTATTTAAAGCGGTCAAACATTATAGACCCTTCCTTTTGAAAACCCACACAAAAGTTATAGTTCCTTTCCCTGCAGTTAGGCAACTATTAATCCAAAGAGAACTAGGTGAAAAAAGGGCAAACTGGGTCACAGCGCTTCAAGAATATGACTTAGAAATTAAGCCAGCAAAGATTGTTAGGGGCCAAGGTTTTTGCAGGTTATTGGCAGGGGCATCCAATATTCCAGAACCAGGTGATACAGATCAAACCGAAGAAATCAACCAGATAAGTATTACTGATTCTGAATCACAGTATACAGATTTAATCTTTTATTTGAAAAATGGTTATGCACCTCCTAACCTGTCTTACAAAAACAAAAGGACCATTAGGTTAAAAGCGAAAATTTTTACGATTATTGATGATGTGCTTTTTAGGCAGAATTATGATTCAATCTTATTAAGATGCCTTGAGAAACCTAAAGCACAAAAGTTTTTGCAGGAGTTACATGATGGACCAGCAGGAGGATATTTTGGAGCTGACACAACAGCTCACAAAATTATTCACGTTGGATACTATTGGCCCACTCTGTTTAGAGATGCCCACAAGTATGTAAGGAAATGCCGCAATTGTCAAACTTCTAGTGGAAGACAACGAAAACTAGCTTTCCCTCTGCAACCAGTCAACATTGAACAACCATTTGAGAAATGGGGATTGGACATCATTGGGGAAATTACTCCACCTTCTTCCAAACAGCATAAGTATATCTTTACTGCTACCGATTATTTTACTAAGTGGGTTGAGGCAATTCCTTTGAAGACAACAAATTCTGAAGCAATCATTGAATTCATAGATCAATTCATCATTACCAGGTTTGGTGTCCCAAATGCTCTTGTTTTTGATAATGCATCTTACTTCTCAGGAAATGCTATGTTTGATTTCGCTATTAAAAGAGGATTTAAATTGAAATATTCTGCTAATTACTATCCCCAGGGTAACGGTTTAATAGAGTCTACCAATAAAAATCTGATCAAAATCATTAAGCGAACCATCGAACAGAATCATAAAAGCTGGCACAAATCCTTAATGTTTGCATTATGGGCTGATAGGATAACACAGAAAGCTTCTATAGGATCTTCCCCGTTCAACCTTGTGTATGGAAAAGAAGTAGTACTACCCACAAATCTTGTTCTTCCTTCTCTAGCCCTAGTTCAGTTCATTTAGGAAAGTCCTTCTTCTTCTATTCAGCTTAGACATGATCAAATTCTAAAACTAGAAGAGGAAAGAGAAAAAGCCAGGGTTATTCACGCCAAACATCAGGAAATCATCAAGGCAGCTTTTGATTCAGTCTCATCCGGTTCAAAACAATTTCAAGTCGGTGATTTAGTTCTGAAATGGGACAAAGCCCATGAGGACAAGGGAAAACACACCAAGTTCCAGAAGATGTGGCTTGGACCATTTCAGATCTGTGAGAAGATAGGCCATTCAACCTTCATATTGCAAGATTTATCAGGTTTGAGAGATTCTCTCCCTGTTAATGGCCTTATCTTGAAGAAATTCTTTAATTGAGGAGGTAACCCCTTCTCCTTTTTAGTTTAATAGAGTTTTGTAGTTTGTAGGATCTTTAGAAAATAAAGTTGTAAGGTATCCTCCATTGACCTTTGCTGTGTTTTAAAACTTGATCCACAGAAGTAGTATGATATTTGCTTTTAAAATAATAGAAGTCTGAACCAAAAGGGATAATTTCTAGGAAACTAGGTATCATTGTATTCTGAAACCACATTTCAAGTTTTGTGAACTCCTCTCAAAGTTTAGAAGTATTGTAAATCATTTTCTGTTTTCAAATTGGTCACAAAAGGTTATCAATATCAAGATAGAAGCTAATCCAACTTCAACATCTTCAACTCTTACCCTGTCATCCATCTACTCTTAAGGAGAAAATTGTCCATCCCATTCACCAAAGTTTATGATTACTCAGAGTGTAATTCTAAAAATTTGATATAAAAGATAAGAGGTCTTATTACAAGCCTGCTTACCATGATCATAGGGAAATAGTTTAACCGACATTACCAATACTACATACCATAATAGGGTAATGGCTTAAGAATTATAAGAAAAGGGGTCTCATCACGAGCCAACTTGTTCGGTTAGATTACTACCAGTGAATGGCATTGTCAATAGCTGGCTACCAAACCAGGACAATGGCTTTTTATCTTATCAATAACAGAAAAAGGAAAAGAAATACAAAATATGAAAACGTGTTTTGAATTCATTATGTTAATCACACTCTTAATTGGATGGGACAATGGACAATAATATGGTTAAAAGGTATCCCCGTCGAAACTATGAACGTTTGCTGGCAGCAGAGGCTCTACCTATGACAGACGAGTTCACTATAAAAGCTGATTTGGGAAGGTTTTTTGTTTTATCATTATAAACCAATAGAGGCCTATTTAAAACTTTGAATGTATCTATTTTCTTAAAAAGAGAGGAAATTAGCAAAAATAGTTTCATTTTACTCGGAATGCATATATACCTAGTTATATTAGAATTTTCCCCTTTGATTAGAACTCTATTTTAAAAAAGTTTAAGTATTTCTATACTTTTCAGAGATAACTGTTTCTTCCAGCGAATCGCCAATTGTTGTGCTCTACAACAACCCCCCATTTCATATCATTTTTATTCACAAAACTATCATATGAAATGGGTCCCTTTAGATTTTGATTGGTATCAATATTTTATTATTTAAAAAGGTCCGAAAATCAAATGAAAACATTATAAAAAAACCTTTTGAAAAACCCATTTTGATCATATTTATGCAAATAAATCAATCTTTTATCATTGCGATAAAGCGATCGCAAGATCGCATATCGCAATGACATAAGGAACATAGCTAAATGGCACATTGGTTTCCGCCGATGCGATATCGCTATCGGCTATCGGCAATGTTCCATGCACATTCTTAAAGCGCCCCCAGGTCATTCACCCCGATGCGATGCGATATCGCTATTGGCAATCGGCGATATACTATCCATGTCTCATATAATGTCAATACTCTCGATGCAATGCGATATCGCTATCGGCGATCGGGGTTTCAAAAGGTGTCAATATAAGAGGTTAAGCTTTCCCCGATGGCCGATTGCGATAAAGCACAGATTTCAAAAAAGCCATTAAAATGGAGGGATATTACGATCAATTCATATTAAAAGCTTAATCTGTCCAACAATGATTCACCTGCGCTCAATCGCCAAAACATCTACAACACGCTTAAACGAATCATTCAGCCGATTAATGATATAATGGGCATTTAAGGATTGGCAGGTTTTAAACGGCCATTTAATGTAATTGTAAGTCCTAAAATCTTCGCATGGATTGTATCCGCTGCCATTTTAAAAGTCAATCTCTCATCACGCATTGATCAATATATCTCACCATATTGGAGTTTTCATTGCCAATTCTCTGTGTTACGTTTATTTTCACTTCTGTGCAGAATTCATCCAAAGAAGAAAACTCAAGCAAAATGGGGAAGAAATCTAAGAAAACCACAGTCGCTTCCGTTGCGCCAGCCACAGGACAAGCTGTCGCTGATCCCTCAAACAAAAAGAAAGGATTGATTTCGGATACTACATGTTCTGGTCTCGGCAAAACTACTTGGCAAAGTACCTACAACTTGATTGAAGCCGAAGAACCTGAAGTGACAACAGTACAAGCTACTGCAGATTCAACTCGGAAATCTGATGGTACTCTAAAGGACTTAGCTGACTCCTTCCTTCATCGGATAGCAGCTAGGGAACAAATTCTCCCATATACAGATGTAGTGCGGTGGGCAATTGAGGAAATCCCAATCATGGATAGAACCTTCAGCACCAGAGATGGGAGAATTTTCAGGTCATTCAAGGCTGATGATTTAAGGCAAATGTATCATTTGCCTGAGCCAGAGAAGAAATACAATAAGGCGTTCCTGGAGAAATTCCGAAATGAGAACGAAGTTGAATCCGAACCCATCGGGATTGGAGACAAAATCCGGCAAAGCACAAACATGAATCTTCCGGTAAGTACTCGGTTGATTCCCTGGCTTCTCCTTATTGCTACACTGGAATAATGATGTGTAGATTGTGGGGACTGCATGACTCTTCTAATTTCACTATAGAAATGGTTCCCTTAATGGAAGCGGCATGCAACAATATAATAATGGATTGGGCCACTATTCTCTCAGATAAACTAGCCACAGCTTTTCTTGAGTTTAGGAATAAGACCTGCATTACTGAAAGGCTAATTCCCCCATTCTATTACAGTGCCTATATTTTAGATACCTTATGTTTTAATTCTGAATTTCCTGTGCTCGGCTGGAGGTGGACGCCACAAGACCCCATGCCTATTCACATATACCATCAGAAATTATGGAAATCCTCTTATAAGCACCATTTGTACCAAGTCTACGATGGCTTTATGTTGCCTATTTATTATTCTATTTTTGATAAACCTGTTCCCAAGATTTCCTACCAAGCTGGGATTGATTTAACAGCAGTAGGGAGATGGTTCGGGGAGGAGAAGTTCACTTATATAAGAGTTTTCGGTAGCCAAGCCGAACCTCATGTCCTCCCTTTATACATACCTGATAAACTGCTGGCAAGGGAAATCGCTTACTAGATCATTGCTGAGAGTGTTACACAGACTCTCAAGAAAAATAAGAAGCAGGGTTGGCCCTCTTTTCCTTTGACATGCGGTGTCTATACCTTGCATGATCTCAAACATGCAGAAAAAGAAGCTACAAAGATTAAATCATTAACTCTAGCAACTCTCCCTAATAGGCAATTTGATCCAAGCAAAGTTGCCTATAATGCACTAGAACAGGCCAAATTGTCAAAATTTGATCATAAAGAAGATATGTTTGATGACCTGTTCTCCTCCGCTGAGTCAATAATGCAGGTTAACGCATTTGCTAGAATGAAATATCAAGATGAAGGGTTGGTTGAATTTAACAGAATTAGAGAACAGAGGTTGCAAACTCTGCCTCTAGATCTATTAGCAACAAGCCCAACAACATCGACAAGCGAGCCTGAACGGAAACAGTCAAAGGAGCCTCCGGTTACAACAATAGAACCAGAAAAGCCACAGGAGGAAACTCAGAATACAGAGCAGGAGAAAGTGCAGGAAGAGACCCAGATGAAAGAGCAGAAACAAACCACCACTGAAGTAAATGTGGATACTCATATCGTTCCTAAATTGCTCCAGGAGTGGCGGCAATTTGATTCTATTATGAGTGGTCTGGATTGTTCCAAGAACACTGAAACTTCAAAAATGGCAGGTACACAGGAAACCACTTCACAACAGGTTCAAAGTGGAACCAACGGCCCACCCATTTCAAAAGAAGTAGAAGTAATACCAAAGGATCCCTCCAATCAAATCATTTTGCAGGTAGAAGAGATTCCTCCCTTGGATGTCTTCTACAGCACAAGACATAAAGCTGTAGTAAAACGACAGAGGAAGAGAAGAAGGACCGATCAACCTTCCCTTTTCCCATAACAAACGGTCACGGGCAATGTGGTTTGGAAGGAGTAATTTGACCACTCCGATGACCTGACAAAACTGTCACAATATGCTGGAGCCTATTCGGCAGCAACAATAGATAAGGCATCGGAGGTGAGTCTTTTACTGAAAACAAAGGATCAGGAAATTTTCTTGTTACAGGCACAGCTGACTGAAGCAAAGCAGAAAGCGGAGCAGGCAGAGCAGCAATTGTTGACACAACAGCAATTAAACAGTCAACTAACTCAACAATTGCAGGCAGAAAAACAAAGGATTGACCACAGCGCAATCCAAAAGCAGAAAAAATTGTCAGAGGCCTTGGCGCAATTGAAGGCAGCGAATGAGAAAATACTGAAATCAAAAGATGAGCAAATCGCTCAACTATCAGCACAGATTGAAAAGACAAAGGGCGTTCCACAAGTAGCTGAATTCAGAGTAGAAGCACTACAGATAAATACTGCATTGATAGCCCAAATTAAGCTTCTATGTCAACAAATCGCCCAGGCAGAGCCACTATGCGAATTAACGGCATCCATAAGTAATAAAGTTGACAAGGCTAGGACTGAAGTGGATCAAGCTAAAGAAACGATAGCTGCATTTCTTGACTGGCAAGATACTGATCAAGGACAAGCGGCGAATTTACCAAAAATCTTAGAGTCACATAAAGATATACTCTTTACAGAATGGCAGTCCCAGTTAATGAAAGCAGAGAGGGCAGTTTCAAGATGCAAATCAACTTCAAGCAATTTAGTTGAATTAGTCAATAACACTCTCTACTTATCAAACATGATTTCCCAATGCACACCAGGAAAATTGACAACGATGAAAACATTGGAGCAATCATGTTATCCAGATCTAGAGGAAAAGGGGAGATTAACTGTTGGGATTAACAGTTTAACCTGGGACACCTATTGGTTTTTCTTGGTAAAACCACACACACAGAGAGCCGCCCTCAAGTGCCTTACGGATGCAATCGGGTATATTATCCCCGATATTCAGGATGCCACCTATGCCGCCCAGCTCAGCTCTCGCCTCAACAAACCACCCGAAGTGGAGCCGATGCTTGCGATAAGTCAGCTCAGATTTAAAGGCAAACAGCCTACATGATGATTCATGCCACCGATGCCAGATTGCTGAAGAAAATAGGATCAAAATCAATTGATACCAATTAAGTAGGATTTCAGTTTCTTAAATAGTTAGATTAATTAAGTATTTATAGACCCTTTCATTGTTTTGGAAAGGGTCGTAAAGTTTTGTACTTGACTTAAAGACTGAAGTTGCACTATTGTGCTTCAGCCATATTCTTTTATGAAACTGGACCAGTTATTCTAAATTTGACAAGGAAGCTTTTATGCAATTGTGCACTATTGTCTTTGTTTGAAAGTGTTTCTGTGTTGAAGGAAGAATCTCAAGTAGTGATTGATATTGGGAGTGTATAGCAGCTCATATGGTACTTTTATCTATGTCTGAATTCATTCTTTTCATATGAATTTTTATTTGATTATCTTTTCTATTATCGAATATATGTATGTGCTTTAACAACAGTTATGTATTCCTTCCACTATTGGATGTTTATGGTGTGCTTTTCTTTTAATCATATATGTGTCGATGATATAAATGACAAGTGTAGTAATATTGCTTTAGTCGCTTTGCTTAACTATTTAAGCAAAGTAATCCTTGAATGAATTAATGTCTATGTCTGTTAGATGGAGTCATCTATATGCCTGTCCATAGACACAGATCATCAAGCACTACACTTCAAAGTACAATAGTTCATGGGATAAGTCATAGTTCTTTTATTTTTGCTGATAGATTTAGTTATTTGCCTATCAATAGATTAGTCAACCAATCATTCGTTCCGTTTATCCATTTCTGGGAAACTGGTCCCATTATCCCCAGTCGGAGCCACCATTCCAAATGGAAAAGGAGCTGTATTAAGGTCTGGACCGGGTGGTTATCCCCAATGTTGATACAAATATTTTCGGGGCATCAACACTATCTTAGGCCTGATTTGGATGAGTGGAAGGCCTCTGAAACCTTCCCTAAATCCGCACTGCACATCAGGCTCAGGACGCTGCACATCAGGCAGATTTTGTCAATTTTGCCTAAAACTCAAAATTTCGCCTAGTTTCTTCAGTGGTTGACTTTTCTTATTGTTTAGGTAAATGTATACATGTTAAATGATGTATTTGATCTAAGTATAGATGAAAATCACCTCATAGGGTAGATACATCAAGTTCCAATTGGTCTTGAGCTATAATGAATTGGCTCCCTAAGTTTTAGAGGCAAGATGTTCCACTGCCTACTTTTGCGTTCCTAGTTTAGACATGGTTGGAACCACTCCTTTTCTCATGGATTGGACCCTGATATCTAGCATGAGTGGTTTCCTTACCTATATTATGTAATTTCTTAGTCATTTGTAAAGGTTGGACTTTGGTAGAAGTGGTGGCACTCATTGAACATTTGTATCAACAGTTTGGCAAGGAATAAAACTAGGTTTCACAGCTATTTTTGTGGGATTCTTGTGACCGTGAGTTTATGTATTTCTTCTTCTTTGTAATGAGTTTTTCTTATGTTTTATATGTATCCAAATACATATTTCTCTTCTAAAACTAAATGAATCAAGGTGAATGGACAAAATACACTGTTGTGCTTTGTCTTGGGAATGCATTTGGTTTTCAATGTTTTCAACTCTTTGAAGAGGGTTCATAGTTTCTTTATTCCCTCCTCAGCTCAGTAGTTGTCTTAATCTACCATGTTAATCCATTTCAAGTACATAAACCCTTGTCTACCTCACCCCATAGAACATGATTGTATCCCTGAGTTGATTTCCTCAACCTATTTGCCTTCTCCAATTGATCTAGAAACCAAAACCTAAAAATCAAACCAGAAACCCTGGGCTACTATACCTAGCCTAAAATCTACATTAAGTTCAGTCATCTCAAGCCCTAATTGCCAATATCCTAATTGAGTTTGACAAGGAGAGAGCCCTCTCCCGACCTGGTAGGGCTAGCTACCAAGTTAAGCATGGTTTGATGTTACCCTAGGCCTGCCTTATTTCAGCCCGAGGTAGACCCAAGCCCTAACACCATGATACTAATTAAAACTTGGTCACCATCCATCAGACTCGGATGGTTTTTTCCCAACATTGAATTTTGATACCCTTACGTGCCTCAAAAACCTAGGTCGTGTAGGTATGTAATTGACGTAGTAGGATCAGTTGGTTACCAAACCAACCTTCCACCTTAAGCTTCTAGTTGACTTAATACACTTAAGGATCAACTCAGCCATGGTCAAATATAGATCAAAATAAACCATATAGTTTGAGATTCAACCAACCCTCAGAACAACCATGATCAATGAATTTCACTAGAATTCTATATAGTTTGAGATTCAACCAATGTAGGGATATTTTGTGCTACCAATGAAAATATGACGAAAGTTTGGTTTTTTGTTATTAATTCTGCTAAGGATAACTTTCACTAAGCCATAAGAAACTTAGTGCATTTGTAAGTACTTATAGATAGTAAACATTGGATAGTTGTTATATGTTTAATTGACTAAAGGTTGGTCAATGACTCCACCTATGACACCCTTAAGTAATTTCAATATTATTTATGTATATACAACAAATTATCACCTAGAGGTCCCACAAATAGTTAGTTCTAGGAGATTCCACAACTGAGGCAAATAAGTGGTAGTAGCTCAGGCAACTAAGGAAATTGTGAGACCTAGGAAAATTCTGGAAGATTTCCAAGAGAAATAAGTACATTCAACTCTCTTTTTTATTGAAAACAACTTTTCAATAATGTTATCCAAGAACCCAAAATTCCATGATCAAAAGAAGAACATTAATAAATAATACCATTTGCTTCGACATCATGTTGATGCCAAAACAATCCACTTACAACATTGCTCCACAAATGAGCAGATTGAAGACATTTTCACAAAAGTGCGTGGAAGTGAAAAGTTTGAAAGATTCAAAATGATACTTGGACTCACCAAAATCCCTTTAGATTAAGGGGTGGAATGTTGACACCTAATCTGAAAAGATTATTGTAGATATTGTAAATGTTGTTAGTTATGAATTCTGGAAAACTAGAGACCTTGGAATTATAATCCCGAGAGTCTCTCGACTCATGTATAAATTCATGATATGGCTAATGCAATAGACAAGTTAATTCAAAGTTACCCTCCTAGCCTGACAAAAATAAGGACCATGGTGGAAAGAAATGGATGAATAAATTATAATGATTAAAGGGGATGAAACATGAGATCTTATTGACTATCCTACTAAAAAATAAGTCATTGGGGTAAGACATGTGTGTAGGACAATGTATAAGGTTGATGGGTCCATATCAAAGAACAAATCAGTGTAAGTGATGAAACGATTTGCTCAATGAAAATATAGACTACATTGAAACATATACTCCTATTTGAAGTTTAAATACATTATGAACTATTTTATCATTAAGGCACAAGATAATTTTTTGGTTAAACAATTTAATGTGATACCAACCAATATCTCCTGAAAGAAGAAGCATATATTTAGCAACCACAATTATATGAATTTATAAGAAGTGAACATAATTTTACGAATAAAAAAAGACTATTTATAGGATTAAACAAGCTATAAGAGGATGGTTCAATGAAATAAATAATTATTTTTAAAAATGGGATTTGATAGAAGTGAAAGTGAAACCACATTATATATTAGTTTGAATGGTATAATGATATATTTATTGTTTGTTTATATGTATATGAATTGCCATATACATCCTTGAGCGATCTATTAGTGGAAGAGTTTAGAGATGTTATTAGGATTGAATTTTAAATGCATGATTTGGGTTTGAGGCATTATTTTCTTGGCATAATAAAGACGAAAATTAATTATGGTAATTTTATTTCAAAAGAAAAATATGTTGTATATATTTTTCACAATTAGAAAATGGAAAAATAGTAAAATCCATGATCACAACTATCAACAAAAATGAAATATTCTCTATGGAATATGGAAAAAAAAAGGTAGATGTTAAATCTTATAGGAGTTTATTAGGGAAAATCATTTATCTTACTACCACTAGAAATGATATTATGCACCTAGTGAGTTTAATTTATATATTCACGCAATATCTATATAAGATTAATTTTGGAGCATAAAAAATAATTTTGAGGTATATTCATGGAAGAAGAAATTTTTTCATATTGTATACTTCAACTAGGAATTTTGGGTTGATCAATTACATAGACAATGATTCAGCTACATTTCTTTGTGACAGAAAGAAAAGGTTATGTTTTCAACCTAGGGTCCATGTAAGTATCATGGTATTAAGAAAAATAGCCAACTATTTCATTATATTTTATAGAGGAAAAGTATAGTGCAACAACATCAACATGTGAACTAATTTGATTTCAAATAACCATGGTAGATTTGAAATAGACATAAAAGGATGGCATGTGTATTTATTGTGATAACATATCCCCAAATTCCATAAGTATAAATCCATTTTCCATGGCCACACTAAACATATAGATATCAAATATCATTTCATAAGAGATCATGTGGTGAAGGAGAAATTAAACTAAGGTTGTGAAATAGATGTTCAAGATGTTGATACCTTAACCAAAGTATTACCAAGGAAGAAGTTTTATTAGATGAGGAAGATACTAAGATTCACCTCATTGACAATTACGGAGGATTTTTATCAAAAATGTTTAATATATGTATGTGGGATGAGTATTTGTTCAATTTCTCAAGTGAAGACATCGTATTAGTAAACAAACTCATCATTTGAGAATAAGATCCTAAACCTATTATAGTTGATAAAAGTGTGGATAGGGGAGATTATTGCACACACAAAATATATTGAGAGCTCTACATGATAACTTAATCATAACGAAACTGTAAATATAATAAACTTGTGCTTATGATAATTCTACTATCTTAGCCACCATTTGAGACAATATATCAACGACACACTAGTCTATGAACTATCTTGTTGAAAAAAATATCTCGCATCCAACTAGTTTAAACCACTAGCTAAAATTTAGAAATATACTCTCTACATAGAGAGCTAACCATACCCATAATAATCAATAAACTAAAGAACTAAATATATGATCACATGCATGCGATAAGCAAGAGTTAAATACTCTAACATTCCTTCTTAACAAATATTTTTTTTATTCTACATAAAATAAGGTATTCATCTATATATTTACTATAGTACACAATCCACTAAATATTCAAGAACCTCATGATCAACAAAGTCTACCTCTTTTCCAACCTAGTGGTTTCTCTTTATACCTAGCACATGTACACATCATCAAACTATTGTTGTCCATATATGGAAATAAAAATCCACTAGAATTCGTGGGTACCTAGCCGAGTCCACTGTTGGTTCATGAGGATGTCACTTCATGTACATGGTTCATTAAACCTATTGATGAACTCCCCCTAAATGTAAATAATTTAAACTCTAAAAGCCTAAAACTAACCATGTGGTCCACCCAAGTGTATCCTTTCAACACATGGTCCACACATGAGAGCGTTAAAAAATTCGGTAACATAGGTTACTGAACTAAACTAGACAAAGTCATTATCAGGGACAAATAGTAAATGGGTATGCATGTCTCTCTAATTCTTATGGTGATATTCCATTTTCATGTTACATAGATATGGGTACAACCACTACAAAACAAAGGGGAGTTTGAAGGCAATATTTTAGATAATTTTATGGTAAATTGCCTTAAGTTGTGACAAAATAAGTAGTGTATTATTTTAAATATTGTATTTAAGCGAGTGTATCAAATTATTGTCTTAAAAAGATATCTTTATAGAGACAATATATAACACAATAATTATTGTCTCTTAGGATACAATTCCATTCTTGTCTCTAGAGAGAAAACAGTTGTGGCTAAGGACATATTGTCCTTATAGAGACAATATGTCTTTAGTCCTAGCTATTGTCTCTCTAGAGAAAATAAAAAATTATATTTGAAAAGAGTACAATATCACTTTTGTCTTCAATATAAAACAATGAATCGAGAAAAATATCTCACCATTGAAATAAATCAACATAAAAAGTATCTGATTAAAAATAAACTACAATATCATTGATTGATTCATGTTAGAACACATTGGAATCAAACCACCAACCTCCTTCTTATAAGGAATTTCACTTTCCATTGAGCTAGCACCCTCTAAAGAATTATGTGAGGAGTTGTGTCTGCCCTTGAAATTGCATATATACACATCGATTTAAAAAAAAAATATCCACACATAATGGCATAATATATTTAAAATCTATAATCATAAGAACCTTATTTTTAACTTAATAAAAAATAAATCAATGGATATAGCTGAATGTCACACTCGTGTAGCATGACATGCAAAAAAAGAACATATTTCACCATTCAATAGTTTTTTTCTAGATGGTAGTCAAAACCATGTTAAGTCACAAAATATCAGTACAAAAAGTCAACAACAAATTCATTCTTATTACAATAAACCCTATGACAAGTCTCTCTCGCAAAATTTCATTAAATGAGTGAAAACATTAGCCTTTGCCGTTGTTGGAATAGTAACCTAAGAAGCTAGCCCATAATACTGCATCATGTCTTATCTGAACTTTAAATATGTTTAAAAATATTGATGAAGTCTTTTCTTTCCTCAATTTCTACTTCAGTAAGCTCAAATTTCATAACCAATCACATCACTCTCTATCAAATGAAAGAATAAATTACAATGCAATTAGCTCATAAATTCTATTTTATAACCAAACTAGGGAAGCACCCTGTCTCTTTTATACAGGAAAATAAGAGAAGAATTAAATTGAAACTAGTCATGCAAGTGATGTGCCCCATTTGATAGTGTCAAAACCTAACAATAATGCACTATAAAATCCCTTCATAAGAATACCTATACTTTGCTAGAATTTTTCTGGTTTTCTTGTTGTTTTAGTTCCCTATAGAGGTCTCATGAATAGTTTGAATAAAAGGTACTAAAGATGATTCTTTAATAATTTGAAATAAAAAATAACACCAACAATTCCAAGGACACTTACTAGGGATATCTAGAAACAATAGGTATTTAATTTGCATTCAAAATAGAGGCATACATTCCAATAGAAATACACATTTTTGCAATAACAAGAGGGATGTTGTATAAAACACCAGTGAATAGTGACAATTACAATAGTTGTAGGTGAATACAATAATATCCGAACTCGAATAGCAGTACAAATAACCCTCTTGCAGTATCAAGATAAACAAAGGTAAATAAGTCACACATCCAACAAGTATGAATTGTTTCATGGCTCACCAAGGAAAGGTTATAGGGTTTATTGGAGTTTTGTGCACTACCTTAGGTTCCATATTAGAGGACCATAGAGGAAGCACACAACCAACAAGAATGGTGACTTGTCTCACTTTAAACTCCCTTCAGCAATGGAGTAATCATCCCACACTTCTAGAAAACGCATACATGTTACACCTCCCTCATTTTAGCACTTTGAATTGATGTATGGGAGTCAAAGTTAGCCAACTAGTAGGAGTACAATGCACTAGAAAGTTAACAATGTCAATGTACAACAAATATAGGTACCTTGACTCCCCTATAAGGGAAAACATGTGATAGAAATAAGGAGAATATGGCCTAGAAAAGGACTGGAAAAATCATCCTCTCTTAAAGTGATACTCGACCCTCTTCAACAATATATTTTGTCGAATCACAAGTATAACTCATCCCTCTTTATTTCTAATGGATATAATCCCCTTATCGGTGGACTCGAGCTCATCTTTCAAGCCAAACTCATCCCTCCAACTAGAAATGCAACCTCAAAACTTATGATAGTCTCTGCCCCTTTCATGAATCAAGTTCCAACCTGAAAAGAAAGATGATAAACTTGAATCCCTAGAGGGAATGGAGATAGCCTGAGGAATTGTGTGGTATAGAAGGGAATTTCATTCCTTGGGTAGCTAGATGGTTGGAATTATTGTAGGAGGGAAATATAATGATACTATTAAGCAATGGGTTGTATTTGATGAATGTAGATAGTGGTTTAATCGTTTTTTCCACTTAGGTGAGAAAAAAACCTTTCTATAGTGTCAGGCTACTACACTAAAGAAAAATAATTGGTAAGATTCTTAGTCCAATAACATAAATACCATTCAAATATACAAAACAAAAAAGGAAATAAAAGAAAGGAAACCATGAAAAGTAATGATATCCATATAACATTGGAAAAAATCATTTTTGTTACAGCATAGAGAGTGGGTGAGTGTAGGTGGACTATCCCTTCCTCCTTGGGAGGGTTCCTTCGTATTCCTTAGAAGTTTTTCATTTCATTTAGCAAAGAATCATGAATGAGCTCTTCATAGGAAGAGGTCACATGGAAGCTTGTATCACCCTAGATATTTTGAAGTAGAAAATCTTCTCTAATGCTTTTGATTCTTCTAGATAAATTTTGCGGTAGAAATATATATCACCCTTGGGGGTGTTGATAACAATAAAATGCTATCTCAAGGCCAATCTTGCCTACAAATTAAAAAAAAAATAATGTTGAGCATTTGTACTTGGTAGCATTGATACCTTATCAAACCTAGGGGTCTTTGACTTTGAGCTAGAGGCTACAAATGTCACAAGATAAGACCTATTGTGATGTGGATATATTATAAGGTTGAACATCACGGGGGCCAATGAAATCAAAGAGAAACAAGAACTCTCTATATTTCACTTAAAGCCATCATTTGTATGAGTAATAATAATCAAGATACCTCAACATTCTTAGAAGAAAGAGAGTTGATGTTGAAAGGAATGATGATGATGCAACCAAAATGGTCAAATCTTACCTTGAATTAATTGAATATGTACGATGTATTGAGCTATAACAATGGTGGATTTTGATAATCATGGATGAGGACAAAAAAGGAAAGGAGGATGAGACTTGAGAATTCCCTTGGGTGGACCACAATTGATAATTGACAATTCTCGAAGGTAGAAACCAACTACATAAAAGAGATGAAAATATATTGACTTATTTTCTTAAGTGGAGTTAAGGGAATCCTATTGGTAATAATACTGAGAGGGTGGCGAGGGTAAATCATTATTTATTGAATCAATAACTTTTTCTTTTCATACTCAAATTTATATATGCTACTTCAATGAAGGTAACTTGTGTGTACATGCAATTGTCTTTAAGGAAACTAGCTTATATCTAGTGAACTTATGATTCAGTTAATTCATCATATGTTAATATTTCATTAGTGCATTAGTACTTTATTAACCATATAAATAGTAACCATGTGCAGTAATAACAGAAAAAACCATCACACATAAGCAACACACATGAACACCAAGGTTTAAGGTGGAAACCCAATGCGAGACAAAGACCACCTACTGATGTCATATATGTCTTCTTTTAATATAAGAAAAACTTGTTTACAATCTTGTACTGGTGTAGAATCATACCACTACGCATGCACCCACCCGCAGAAGGCTACAACCTTATCTCGTTCTCTAGCTTCTACTAGAAGGGAGCTACAACCACCTAGCTCTTGTACTAGCCAATTCGTTTACTAGTACATAGGAGTCGGCCTATAGAGGCTCCAACCTTTGCTTGTTTTCCAACTGCTATTTGAGGGGAGCTCCAAACCCCTGACTCTTGTACTAGTCGATCCATTTACTAGTACGTTGGCACCGACCTACAGAAGGCTATGACCTTCACTTGTTTTCTAGCTTCTACTAGAAGGGAGCTCCAACCCCCCAGTTCTTTTACTAGCCGATATATTTACCAGTACATAGGCACCGACCTACAAAAGGCTACAACCTTCTCTCTTCCTCTAGGGGACCATATTTCATAAATTTTCAGACTAGATACTCCTAGGAAACAACACCACAATCCGAAGGCCTCATTTCATCCAATTTTCATATTGGACCCATCCACAACATTGAAGCTAAAAATCAATCACCACTGTAATACAACCAGTCATTGAACACCCATCATCACTGAAACAAATCACATTCAATCAATCTGAAGATTCAGAACCGTGTCACTAAAACACATAACAAACCCATAACTTTACAACAAGAACCAGAACCAATTGAAACTTCAAATATCATATTTCATAATGTATACGCTACTTCGATGTGTCGAACCATCATGTATATGCACTTTTACCAAATCAAACTAGCGTATAGGTCTTCAAATACTAACTTAAAGCTTCACAACTATTCTAGACTTCAGTCATACCTAGATCATAACATTTACAGAATAAAACATGTGTTAGTATTCAGATCTAGACTATCCATGATCAAACCACATAACAATAATTCATTTCAGGTGTTATGATCCCAATCCATCATCCATCATCAACCACTTAGTTTCATCCTTAGTTCAGATCAAGCAAAGAATCAGAAACCCATAACTTGCATCTTTGATCTAACTCTTCATAAGGTATTCAATACTTGCACACTTTGACATTATGAGATTCTCTTCCTTATATAGTTTTTGGCCTTCCTCAATACCTCAGACCAAAACCACTTAGGACCCATGGTATTCTTGGATGGGATCAAATAGTCATTACTTCGCTCAATATTGTGGACTAGTACCATGGTATTGACCCCTGGTATTCTTTGCTCTTGAATTTCCTTATTTTTCCAACCTGTACGTGTTTTTCCTCTTGTGATAGTGTGTGTATACGTATATGCTCCTTTTTTTTGTGCTCCCACGTGTATACACTACTTGAACAAAGTGAACCAACATATACCTCTCTTTCTTCAATCTCTAGAGTCTGAGCTATAATCCTTTGTTGTTAACCTGTTGCACTGTGAAATATCATCTATGTGAGTTTTCATCAAGGACAACATCTGTATCATAATACCAACATATCCCCCTTTGGACTAGATGGAAACCATAACACCAAGGTACTCTCCCCCTTTGACATCAAGGGCAAAGGGTGAACTAAGATATTCTCCCTCTTTGATATTCATTAAGTTGTCCATGCTCCCCTTGAGTTCATGCAGAGTCTGCAATGATATTTTTCAGAAGAATAACATGACTCTATAACTCAACTAAGTGACTATGACATCCATAAGACCAATGACTCATACATACATCAATCATCCAACCAAGTGGGGATACAACAAATTTGACTCATCCACCCAACCAAGTGGCGATATACCAAATGTTTATACATGACTGAAATAGAAATTATTACATCATCCTTCCCATGCATAGTGGGGTTAAAAATTAGGTATTTTCATGACCTTTACATCAAATTATATATATGAAATTTATAAAAGGAACCAAAAATATAAACAAAACCATGATATTCATCAGCAACTATCATACACCATACATGATCTGCACCATCAGCATCTGTCAGGAGCATCAAGATCAACAACCTGTATATGTCCATAATGAAACGAGTCACCTGAATCAAACAACTGTGGGGACCAAGAAATATAATTATATTCATGTACCAAGATCTTACAATATAATGCCAACAATGCATTATTAGAAGCATATGCTCCCCCTGAACCTATGCCAACTGTTCACTATCGGATCTGATCATTACATTTGTTAGTAACAATCATCAAGGCATCATCATAAACCAATTATTAATCAACTTATTAACAACTTATGAGGGACAAAAACACTTCCACATATCATCAGGAGACTGTAACCATCATCAATCAAAACATAATAGATAATTGATAATTGACTAAACCATATTAGACACCTTTTCGTGAGTCTGTCCCGCTACTTTTTCTTCAAAACACCATATATGTGACTGTGCAGCTTCTAACTCGCATATATATGCGACTTCTCTTCATAATAACTTCGTATGAGAATTGGAATACTAAATTTTTACACTTTCATCTCCCCCTGGGTCCGTTATGTATGTAAACTGAGCTATGCCACATCTTTCTGACAACAATTCCTTCTTCTTCAATACCCTAGATTGTACTGATGTTTGCTCCTTTTTGTATGATGGCTGAAATTTGTTGTTACATTCCTTTTGTATACGTCCAAACTTGTTACATGCATAGCATCTTACATGTTTGAAATTACTTCTATCGCAATCAATAGCTTTGTGACCAAACATATTGCAAGTAAAACAATATCCCCTAAAGTACCTGAAAATTTGTGATCCTTCTGTGTGACGATCTTGAACCATTCTACTTCTACATCTAATTGCAACGTGTCCAAAATTATGACATTTAAAACATTCATCATTTTTCGTCAAACAAAAGAAACAATTATCCCTTCCATAGTTAGGTGGAAATTTTTTTCTTTGATGTCTTTCTTTCCTTGGCTTTTGATGGGGCTGACCTCTTATCTCCTTGTTGATCATTTTAGATTTTGCATTGGAGTTCTTTGCCTCATCTTGTGAGCTACATTCACCTTCAACAATTTCATGAAAGCCAAGACCAGTTTTGATGGTAGGAGACCTTTGACTACTAAGAATATTATCCAAAATCTTATTATTGTCCCGAAATCGTAACAATTTATCCTTTTCTTTTAATTTACCTTTTAATATATTTACCTCAACTTGATATTCCTCCTCCTTTTCTAGATATTTCTTCTTAATGATTTCTTTAGCCTTTCTTCCTTCTTCCACTTGTTGCCTTAATTTGAGAATCTCATTTTCTTGTTCTTTCTCTGCTTGAGGTAGTCCTTCATTCTGCTTATTTGAATTTCCAGGATCTTCTTTTAGAGATAGGATCTTAGCTTCAATAATTTCATAGGAACTGGATCTATCTTTAGGTCTCTTGATTTGTGTACTCTTTTCATTTAATTCATTCTTTAATGATGTCACTTCATCCTGCGGCTTTTGGCATTGATCTTCCTATTCCTTGTATTGCTTCCTTACCTTGTTTCCTTCCTCCGACTGAGCTTTTAATCTGGTAACTTCTTCTTTGAAGGAACACTCCCTTTTGTTAAATAGATCTTGTTGATCTCTAATTTTATTGGTGAGTCTTTTAACTTCTGCCTCTATATTTCTTTCACTATTACTTTCAATATCTTCAACATTGCATGAACAAAGAAAAGTATCACCAGAAGACCAAAAATTTGTACTTGATACTTCTTTTGCTAGTTCATCTTCAATCTGAGGTGATTCTAAATCTGAATACTTTCTTCCACCTGATGGCCAATTATCTCTCCTGTTGTCACTGTTCCTTTGAGATGTCTTCTTCTTCTTAGGCACTTTCTTCTTTAGCTTCTTTCCCATTGTTTCTACGGATCTCCTTCAAGCGATCAAGCTTCTACCAAAGGACCCACTCTAATAAAAATTGTTGGGAATAATATTGAGACCGGGTGGGGGTGAATCAGTATTTATCAAATCAATAACTTTTTCTTTTCATACTCAAATTTATATATGCTACTTCATTGAAGGTAACTCCCGTGTATAGGCAACTGTCTTTAAGGAAACCAGTGTATATCTAGGGAACTTATGATTCAGTTAATTCATCATATGTTAATATTTCATCAGGTCATCATTACTTTATTAACCATATAAATAGTAACCATGTCCAGTAATAACAGAATAAACCATCACACATAAGAAACACACATGAACACCAAGATTTAAGGTGGAAACCCAATGCGGGACAAAAACCACCTACTATTGTCATCTATTTCTCCTTTCAATATAAGAAAAACATGTTTACAATATTGTACTAGTGTAGACTCATACCAGTACATAGGCACCCACCTGTAGAAGGCTACAACCTTCTCTCACTCTCCAGCTTCTACTGGAAGGGAGCTACAACCCCCTAGCTCTTGTACTAGCCGATCTGTTTACCAATACATAGATGCCAACCTATAGAATGCTCGAACCTTCACTCATTTTCCAATTCCTAATGGAAGGGAGCTCCAACCCCTTGGCTCTTGTACTAGCTGATCTATTTACTAGTATGTATGCGCCGGCCTACAGAAGGCTATGACCTTCAATTTTTTTCCAGCTACTACTGGAACGGAGCTCCAACCCCCAGGCTCTTGTACTGGCCGATTTTTTTTACTAGTACATAGGTGCCAGCCTACAGAAGGCTACGACCTTCTCTCTTTACACATCGACCATGTTTCATAAATTTTCAGATTGGATACTCCTGGAAGACAACACCACAATCTGAAGGCCTCGTTTCATCCAATTTTCATACTGGACCCACTAGCAGCATTGGAGCTCAAAATCAATCACCACTGTAATACAACCAATAACTAAAACAAATCACATTCAATCAATCTAAAGATTAAGAACTCTGTCACCAAAACAGAGTCACCAGAACACGGAGCAGAACCCAAAACTATGCAACAACAACTAGAACCAACTACAACTTCAAATATCATATTTCACAATGTATACGCTACTTCAATGTGCCCAACCAGCATGTATACGTTCTTTTACCAATGCAAACAAGTGTATAGATTTGAAAATACTAACTTAAAACTTCACAACTATTCCAGAATTCAGTCATACCCATATCATAACATTTATAAAATAAAACATGTGTTAGTATTCATATCTAGACTATCCATGATCAAACGACATAATGATAATTCATTCTAGGCCTTATGATCCTGATCCATCATCCATTATCAACCACTTAGGTGTATCCTTAGTTCAAATCAAGCAAAGCATTAGAGACCCATAACCTGCATATTTGATCTAAATCTTCATAAGATATTTAATACTTTCACACTTTAGCCTTATGATCTTCTCCTCCTTATATAGTTTTTGGCCTCTCTCAATACCTCAGACCAAAACCACTTAGGACCCATTGTATTCTTGGATGGGATCAAATAGTCGTTACTCCACTCAATATTGTGGGCTAATACCATGGTATTCACCCCTGGTATTCTTTTCTCTTGAGTTTCCTTGTTTTTCTAACCTATACGTGCTTTTCCTCTTGTGAGAGTGCGTGGATATGTATACGTTATTTTTGTTCTGTGCTCTTGTCTGTATACGCTACTTGGACAAAGTGAACCATTGTATACCTCTCTTTCTTCAATCTCTGGAGTCTGATCTATAACCCTTTATTGTTAACCTGTTGCACTATGAACCATCATCTATGTGAGTTTCCATCAAGGACAACATCTGTATCATAATGCCAACAAATCCTTCATTCAAGAATGAAGGATTAAATACCACACCAGTTACCTGAAATAAGGCAATACAATTCTAAACCAATCCTGCTATTGTAAAACATATTATGAAATGCAATTGATAGAGAAATATAATCCTTTAAATGGGAATAAACAGAATAATTGTTTTCATACGATAATCAAGCATAAGAACTCAAAAACATAGTTCCATAGTTGTTTACCACCTTACATCGTATAAACTTCCAAACACAAGCCTTTCTCACCTAACAAACATAGAATTTTCCCAAATTAGTAGGATAGATGACCTTCATGCATCTTGTTAGATTAACCATTTAGAGAAGCATAATATTTGGAGGTAGAAGAAATTGCAAGTGAACCATCACCTGTACCTAAATTGGGTAATTGTAACACACCAAATTTGAAATAGTTACCAACAACCAATTCCTAAAGGAGTCAAGAATCAAGATAGTTTCCTATCCTTAGCTTGGGTACAGTTGAAACCTAAGATTAGTATGGATTTCTGGCATGCTTAGTCTCAAAAAATGTTTACAATATTATGAATAGTGTGCTCACCATATTGGAGTGTATATTTCTATGACACTATGTTAGATTTTCCAAAAGGTTTGAGCAGATAGTGTTCAAGACATACACAAATGTTAGAAATGCTAGTTTCAAATTGTTACAAAATGGGAAGAAAACATATAGAAGTTTATCTTATATGGTATAAATATATAAAAATGGCATATATTTTTTAAAACGTATTTTATGTAGTTTTAATATTTAAGATATTCATGAATATTAATGGAAATAAAACTTTCCTTCTAAATCATGACACATGTCAATACATTATGGGGCTACTCAATTAGATACAACATGAGCTGAAAAAATCCAGTAGCTAAAGTAAAGAGAATAATTCCTTTAGATATTTGTGTATATAATAAACCCTACCATTTTACCCATACATATTTAAAAACACTCTCCTCAATTGGAGACACCTTCACATGGCAGAAATCTCATATCATTTTTTTTAGTAAATAATGCTAACATAAACAAAGGAAAGGACACAAAACCTAGAAGGAATTTAGGGAGGCTCTTACTTCTGTTATTCCTTCTTTTATTTTTATCCTATACTTGTGTGTGGATGTTGCAATGTTTTTTCTCAGCTATCTTTAAGAAAAATATTTTTAGAGCCTACACCACCCAATTTCTTAATATCCTTTTGAAGAAAGAAACAAACCAACTATACAAGAAACTTGCACGAAAGATCAAGGAAATGTCTTTCAAAAGTCATCTTAGAAATAAAATAGTTGTAAGCTAGAAACAACCCTATTATATGACAAACTTCCATGAAACATCAAGAAAATGTTACTCAAAAGTTTAGAAATACTTCTTTATCATCTCAGAGTGTTTCTCTACCAATTTCTATAGCAAATACATTACCTTGTATAAACAGAGTCCACCCAACATTTGGTATGATATTTGCTGATGTACTATTTGTAGAAGCAATATCAAAATGGAAAAAAATGGATAAATAAAAGAATAATAGCTTTATGAACTAGTATACCTCACTTGGAAGTATTGATTGTAGACTAGACATTCATAAGGTTTTCTCTTCTCTAGCCAAAACCAAACTACATCATATTGGTCCACTGCAATATCCACAACTGATTTAAAAAATTTGTCATACAAAAAAATATAGAAGCAAAACTAACACACCACAACAAATTTTAGAAAGAAAGGTCTACAAACTTTCACTATCACACAAGATATGCATAAAAAATTATAATATTAGAAAATATGAAAATAACAAATAAAATTTGTATATATTTCAACAAAATATATAACCATACCATCAAGGGAATGAGGTAAAACTAATATATGTTTGTTTAAGTTCAAGGAAGTTTCCAAATAGATTTTAGGTTTTGTACTAGAAATTAGAAAATAGTCCTAGAATATATATTTGTGTAAACCAAAGGAAAAGAAATGAGAAGTCATATTAAAACTTCACATAAATAAATCTACACCTTGCAAGAAAAATATACTTTTCATATATATAACCAAGCAAGCAACGTAAGTTTAGTTCTTTTATCCACACAGTTTTATTCAATCATAACATTATTGCATATTAAGTAGTAGTACATCAGTTTTAATTTCCATTATGCAAGCGCTTGCATGTTACTATTATTTGTACATATTGAGGTTTGCTCATGCTATTTTGTAATATTGAATACAAGATCTCCTAATACTTCTAGAATTTCTAAATCAATAGGCCTTTCCTAAAAGAACTTCATAGACTATTAAATAAATGACATTTTGGTTCATATGCTTTATATATTTAACATAATAAACTATTGATGAGCATACATATATCACAAATTGAGCCCAAGATGATATATACCTATCAAACATATTTTGGTAAGATGACCATAACTTTTTCCCTCAAGAATTGTTGTTATTGTGGAACAAAATAAATTCATATTTCTGGTAAATTATGGAGAAGGTTATTTCATAGGGATTCCTATTTATTTAGCATGCGCATTAGTGGCATCATCCCATATCATTATTGGAAACCTTCTTATACCCCTTATAGATTCTAGTTTTCTCAAAAGGAAAGAGATCATCTAGATAGTTTGTCTTCCCTTGTATATTTTCATATATGAATTTCAATGAGAAAAAAGGATTCCACAAGTCATATGTCACAAAAGCCTTAGTATTGAAGTATTTAAACCTTGTGAACGTTTCCAAAATGGGATTCTCATATAAATGTGTACATAGCTTTTGTGAAAGAATTAGATTATTGAATAAATCCATATTCCATAGTTACATTCTTACAGATACACCCGCCTTGTCAACATCACAGTTATGTTGAAATTATTAAGCACATGGTAACATTCCTTACCTGGTTTCTAACCTACCTACTTAGGAAAATAGAGAACTGAAATCTTCTATCAAAACTACAATCTGAACCCTACTAGATAGTCCATACAAAAGGACAATCTATTGATGAAAGTGGCATCGTGGCCAAAAACCTTAAACACAAATCATCACTATTTATTAGTCTTGAAAGTAGGAAATTCACTGTAAGATTCAAACTACCATTCACTTACAACATACATAGTTCATGAAGGCATTTTTATTTCCCTTAAACATGCTTAACTCCATAAGTGATAAGGGTGATGATCAAATCATATCTGTAAATTTGGTAATTCGTGGTTTTATGAGAGGTTATAGGTATTGTTAGTTGCTTATGCTACCGAAGCTAAAGTTTTTGATTGAAGATGATTTTTCAACCAAACTTAGATTAGTTCCCAAGTTCAAGTTAGATCCCTTGGATCCATATCATATATTTGAGGGAAAAATAAAATGTAAATATATATTTAACTGCAAATGATTTTTTTTACAGTAATATACTACGAATGAGATGGTTTTGATGAGGTGTAAAGAAAAAAGTTTGAAAACTCCAAGAAGGGAGAGAGGAGGCCATAGTGGTCGCTTACAACACAATTTGAATAATGCAAATGCGTTGGGGCATCAATATCAGGTATGTAGAAATATTTCTTCTTGTTTACTATATTTATAAACTGACGATAATGGCATCCTCCTATTTTTTCTTATACATTCTATCCAATGATATTTTCTTTGAAGAAACCATTTCATAATAGTACATTTGGTTGGCCACCATCTGCAACTATAAATCAGACACAATAGTGTAATAGGCCTAGATTCCCAATTCCATCTAGATCCCCACCTACCCATTCTCAACGCATGTGTCAAACTACTAGAAACAACCTTAAACAACAACCTCCTCAACCTTCAAGCTCTAAAAGTGGTCAATCAATACCAGCTACAACTCTATTAGCATACTTTAGAAAACTAGGTCAAGGTTTGATTATGTTTGCAACTGTATCTCCTCCTTGCATACCATTACATGAAAATCCCAATCAATATGTGACTGAAGGGATATGTCCTACACAATCTCCTATTGTTGGTGAACATTTATGTGACAGTAAATTTATGGCAATCCTAATAAGTGTTTTTCGTTTGGGGCCACAATATGATAAAGCCCAAGGTATCTGCTTTGGGAAGAAATCTCTTTCCAAGCCTTTTCATGATCCATTGGGACAAACTTTACAATAAAAGACTCGTTCAAGGCCTTAACATGATCCATCTAGAGGGATTCAACCAGGGAAACCTTCTCCTACACCACCTTCCACAAATTCTACTAAAGGTCATCAAAAATTCTAGCCTCTTGTTTGTGGTGCACCTATTCTTAGTGGGAGCTAGATGAATTCAAACCTCATGAATTTCCCTTACAAGCCAATTCATTATGTTTTTATGGGAGAACTAGCACAATATAATAACTTTCATCCTAGCTTACCTGGTGGAACTTGTACCAGAATACATTCTGGCCAAGTAGCTAGAAAGCCTAAAGTACCATCATTGGATGCAAATCAACGAGCTTTAAACCCAATGTTGTTTAATAAGGTGAAAACGTGTGCTAGAGTAGTTAGAAAAAATCCAGGATTATATGTCAGCATGGGAATGAATATTTGCAACATTAAATGTCTTCTTGGATAGAATATTGTTCCATGTCCCATGCCATGGGGACAATTTACATCAATGTTTCAGGGGAATCCAAGTGAACAATTTAAAAGTGACACTAAGGTAGACAATGGGAATGTTCCTTTCTCACCCAAATATGATTTCTAATAATCATTGAAGTTAGAGTGTTCCTTTATCTTAGCCAAATAATATGTCTAGGAAAGATTTCAATGGGAATGTCTGCTACTCTCAGATAAATAATATGTTTGGAAATAATTCCATATTAGTCCTTTGAGGTGGGAGCCCACCCTATGTGGCCAATAATGTTCATTCATGGCCAATTTGAATGGTTCTCAATGGACATTGTTTGCTTTATGTTACTTTGTATTGAATGTGGACTTCTATAAGAACTTTTCATAAGATAATTTATGCAGAAAAAATTCACTCATATTGTATCTTAATATTTAAGCCAAGTGCATATTTATCTTGTAGCAGATATAATTTAAAGATATTGCTTATTTAAAAAACAAAATCTAGTGTATGATTCATAAACTCATGGTCTAGATATGATTCAAAGTTTTTTCTCCTTCATTATGCACCATGTATTGGAACAATATAATTGCAATATACTTCGGTAGAGTGAGGTATTACCAATTAAGTATACTAGTACAAAGCACAAAAAACGTGTGAAGTATGAATTATGTGATTTAGCACCTTTAATATATATTGTTTTAGTATTCCCTTATGAAAGAGACTAGTGGGAAGCTTCAACATGAATTTTGATATGATTATTCTGCATGGCGTATCATTACAACAAAAATGATATTTTCTTCATGTTATCACTCAGAAGTCTTCCCTAGAAGTTATCAAAAGAAGGAATAATCCGAGGTAACCACAAACCTAATCTTTTAGACTCAGGTTCTAGCCAACCTAAGTCCAGAGAGGGCTCTCTCTTTATAATTTAACTTTGTTTTGGGTGGGATTTTAGGCTAGTTCTTAGTGTTCATAAGGTTTTGAATTTGGTTGGGTGGTGGAATTCTAGGAAGAGATGGATGGAACAAGGCCTTCAAGCCATTGGGATATGGAGTCAATCAAAGGATGGCTTAACTAGACCAGATCACTAAAGGGAGTGTTCACAGGGCAGGCTAGCAAAGCGAAAAGCAAATATTCAAAGGGCTAATGGATGGAATGATTCTAACTAGGCTAAAAGGGAAATGAAGAATCCTTAGACCGGGATCGGAATGAAGAACAGAAGGTGATCATCAGCAAAGAGCAATTAAGAATTCTTTTCTACATAGGCCACAAGGAGAAACTACGGAAGTAAGGGAGCATTTACGAATTTCATAACTAAGATAGTTTAGCAGAAAACATTAAGAAGTTAAACAATCAAGGCAGAGTGCATTAAAGCAAGTTCTGAAATATCATTCCTAGTTTACCATTCAGATTTCATAGAAACCCATATGATTATTAATAAACATAAGGAAAAACAATAACACACATGAGAGAATACTTATCTGATTTTCGCTTTACACAAGAATCGTGTAAAATGTCTGTACTTTATTCCATGATCCAGCAAGCCAATCTAGTCTTGATACAATAGCACTTTAACTTGATAGGAAAATGTCTATAGAAATGTCTTTGAATCCACACTAAATACTTCGAAATGTGAAGTATTTATACAAAAAATATTACAAAATATCTCATAACAGTTTGAGAATTAATCTAGGAAATAAAAATATCTTCAAGCATGAAGATAGAGACAGATGGAAAACTGCATCATGTTGTCCCTCTTATTGTGGTAGTGTTGGCTGTTGCAGTTGAACTTGAGCCCTTTTAGGCTGGCTGATATGTGTACACTGGAATCATCTTTGTCTTTGGTTTTTAACTGATACTCTTTAACATGTTACTCTTTGACCCTGTTTATCTGTCCTTTCACCTGCCTTCATATTTACTATGGTAACTTATAGTAAATCTGTCATTTTTGCCCACCATTCATCTTCAGGTAACTTTACCTTGAGCATACTTCTATATATCTTGTCTGCCTCAGTGTATTTGGAAAATTTTGGTTTGGTAACAAATAGATGTTTCACCTCATGATCTAGGAAGAATAGATTTTCTAAAGTATCATATAATACATTCCTTGTTGGCAATGCTTTAACTCCTGAAGTGCTTGCCTATTCCTTAGATAATTCTTTTAGTTTGTCAACATAGTCCAATTGGGTCATAAGTTTGTAATGGATGACCATGGGACTTGGAAGGCCTTTCTCCCTCAAAATTTGAAATTTTGTCATGAATTTTTCAATGCCAACCTACACGTTATGGAATTTTTCCTCCAATTTAAGCATAAGGTTTCTTTTAGAAATAACCCTTTTGACTTTAATGATGGTTTTAGTTCTTTTCTCCACACCAAGCTCATTTAGTTCATGCTTGTTCTTGTTGCTTAAGAAATGGATGAGTCGATTAGCATCCTCAGGTTGGTCTCCTAGGTCTTCCTTTATCTTTTGAATTTCCACTTTCACCAGTTCTATTTGCTCAAATATTACTTGAATTGATGGCCAAATATCATTGACAGAGTCAATGATATTGGCTCAGATCATTTCCTTAGTCTGCCCTAGTGGCTTTTTCAAAGTTAAATATTTTTCAAGGACCTTTATCTTCTTACCCATCCTTAGGGCTCTTTGTGCTTCTTCTTTCTTCTATATTTGGGCAAGATTACTATTAGTTTCTAAGCTTGCCATTTTCTCCTTAAGCCTCTTAAGCTTTGTTGCCTAGATGGACATTTCCTCCATGGCTTTCACTAACTCTGTTGTCTTTTTTGTTGAGGTACCTACAGTTGTAGACTCAGTTATGACTGACAGTGCTGTAGCAGGTGGAGATGTTGGTGCTAAAGAGGCTGCCAATGTTGAAGTGACTACAATTGTTACTGTGGGAATGGCAGCTGTGGAGGCAGTGGCCAATTCACTCTGTTTGGACTGAATCAATGTGTCCAATTCTTTCTCTATTACATTCAATTGGTCATTTACCCTTAGGACCAAGTCCATAAGCTCTTCTTGCCCTTTTTGGGTTTCTAGGGCTTCTGTTGTTTGTGGATGATGCAATGGTGGAATTTTGAGTTGCTTCTTCAAAGTAGCTATTTCATAATTCTTCTTCTTGATTGGTTTTTCTGTGGCCCTTACATCTTTGGGATCATGTCCCAACTCAGTGATTAAGTCCTCTAAGGACTTGATTCTGGTATATTTTTCCTGTGAAGAGGCATTCTCAAATTGGAACTGAGTTGATATATTATTCAGGGAGTTCTGCAATTGGTGGGCTACGATGGCTTTACCTGTAAAGGTGGAGTAAATCATCTCCCCTGTCTATTTATGCAACTCAATCTGGTTAATAGGATGTATGTCCTTTGCCAGCACTTCAAAATCTATCTTCTGGAAGTCAACTTCTGATCTTGGTTGTTGTGTGGTAAGCTTCATGAATGTCATTTGAATTTTCCCTTCTTTCATATCATATGTCGACATCAGCCTTGTTTGGTTGGTAGTTTCCATCTTTAAGTATTGTGAGTAAGTCTAGGCTTTTAGCCTCTCATTCCTGGCTTTGTTGTACTTGTACCCTTCTCTGATATCTTGATATTTATCTGTTGGCATCCTAAATGAGGACACTTGAACACTCTGTTGTCTTTCAAACATCTGAGTATGAGATGTGGAAGGTTCTGGTGTGCACCCAGAAGGAGTGGCAGGCTTGCTTCTTTCTCTCTCTATGCTGGTGACCCCAACAATTTCTTCTATGAATTCCTGTTCTAACATAGGATTTAATCTCTCCCTTTTGACTAGGCTGGTTTCTGCATATGTTTGTATAGTTTCTCCGCCTGATGTAGTGGCCTCCTCCCTATTCCTTTTGAGGTTCTTCTCCTCATTTATATGAGTTTTCAAGTTAGGGGGAGAACTCATATTGGGCTATTGTGTACCTGTTTGAGTCAATTCTTCTAATAAGTCTGGTTGTTCTAACTCTTCTTGCACCTGGGACTCTTCTTCTGTATGTTGTTCACTGTGTGCCTGTGATTCTCCTTGTGCTTGAGATTCTCCTGGCACCTGCAGGAAAGAACCTTCATCAAGCCTTTTCTCTAGATCAATTAGTGCATTTTCAACAACAACTTCAGTGCTATCTCTATCCACTAGAGTATTCTCCACCCATTCCAATTGATTTGCATATTTCTCTATTTCAAGGATTCGGTGGTGAATGTAGGGAGTCATCTTATTTTTCTATCTTCTATTGCAGATGAAGTCACAGGGGTCATATGTCCACATGAAGCTTTGTTTTAGTTTGAGTCTCTGAAGGATTTCTTCTGATTCTCTTCCAGCTTCTCTGCTATTGCATACAAAGGGGCCTAGTTGATCTTTGATTCTAAGCTGGGCCTTCTTTCTCGCTTTAACAAAATGTACCTCATCTGCGTTGATTATCTCCATGTAGTACTCCAAAGCAAATAACCTCATTGGGAGGTATCTGGGTAGTTTATATGGGGCCAACTCACAGGCATAGATCCTAATTTCTATATGATTTTGGTACAAGTACCAATCTCCCACTTTGTGTTGTTTTGACAGTTGCAGGATCATCTTGATGTCTGAACTAATTCTTGGAGGAGGACTTCCTAGCTGCGTGGTCACTACTGGATATACAAAATGATCAATTAAATATGTATATGGATATGGGGAATCATGATTATGTATCAAAGGAGTCCAAAAAAATACTGACCTAGGATAACCTTTAGTGTCAAGCTTTTGGAAAGTGAATGGGAACTTGTCAGCTTGATAGTATAAGAAAAGGTGGTACAAAACTGAAGCATACTTAAACACTCTTTCATTAATCATTCTCAAAAATTGTTCATGCATCCTATCAGCTATGTGCTTGGCATAATCATACATGACAGTAGGGGGTTGTCTTGAAGTAAAAATGGACATGAAGGCTAAAATGATTTCATCTATGTATTCACTGGCGGTATAGCCTAAAACACAAGAGATCATTGCTAATATATCTTGACCAAATAGGGAAAATATGGTAGCCACATATGGAGGGGGTTATGTTGGGACATGATTTCCCTCCCTGATGAAGGTTTGAAGCATTACAGCAATCTTGGTAGTGGTAAGCTTGGGAAATTTGTCTAGCAGGTCTCCAATTGTAATAGGGGTTAAGTTCTGCCCTAGTTGTAATTGCAACATTTCATTGATTGACTCGGTAGTGATGGTGAAAAGTATAGTGTGGTCAACAGACACCACTGCTCTTTGATTGGGAATATAGTTTGCATGGAAATAATGGAAAATCTCTTGAAAGATGTGCACCTCAGGGAATTTATACATGGGAAAATAAGTCTCTCAATGACCTATTTTATCAGCTTGGTTTAGGTATTGGTCCCTGTATCGGTAGTACAGTTTGATAGGGGATTCAAGGACAGAGGTGTCCTTGATTTGGAAGTGTTTATCAACAAGGGGAAGGTAATCCAAGTCCAGGTGAGGAGTGGAAATTGGCCTAACATCCATAGCAATTATGGCTGCCATTCTCAGTTCTTGTGGATTTAAGAATGGAGAAAAAGGGTTTTTCAGTCAATTAGGGCAACTGGGTTCCAATACAGAGTAGTCTTGGGTCGCTGTGTAGTTCTTTCACTTAATTTCTTATTAATTCCTAGCATTGCAAGTAATAGGTTCAGAAATGAGACAAGGATTCCAGTGAATTTGGATAAAATACTTGGAATTTTGGGAATATTGACTCTAAACAGGTTGACGGGCGATTGTGCACTGTTGAAGAAACTCTGTGTGAACTGGAGGGTGGACTGTGAGTTCAATGGCTTCTTCAGGTTGGCCACTAGACATAGGTTAATGGTTGGACATCGTGCAGTTGCATGCATGAAGGTTTGGAACTTCAGTTTCACGATAAAACAAATATTATGAGGTTTTTGACTTTAATTGAGTTTAGGCTTCTGTGATCCATATTAAGTTAGAGAAATATTTCGGCAAAAATCACATGGAATCTCATTTGTCGATGTGTTTCGAACCAACTAGTGTGGTTCATCGTGAGGACAAGATGAAGAAATAGATCTAGCTCCTCATGTTAAATAGTCTGAGCAGAGCCTCCAACAACTAGCAAATCTAACGGTTAGTTTGACTTAAGGACAATGGTCAAAATTAATATAATAATTTAATTCGTAAAAATAAACTAAGGTAAATGGTACGAGACCTAAAAATTAAAAACTATAAGTCACATAACCAATCTTGTGTCAACGCGTTTCGAACCAACCAGTGTGGTTCATCGTCAGGACAAGTTGAGGAACCAATCTGGCTTAGCGAGATTAAATAGCGTGTGTAGAGACTCCAACAGCTAAAATGCTAACGGCTACTTTTGACCGAATGATCTTGGTCAAACCACTAACTTCGTTAATTAATATTTCTCGGAATAGTAATCTAAACTAAAAAGGTATAATATTATTATTATCCAATTATCAAATTATGATGGTCATTATATCTCATAGTATATAATAATTAATCTATATTTAATTCCTATAAAATACAAGTATTAATCTATATTTAATTAAGATGGTCATTATATTACATAACACATATTAATTAATCTATATTTAATTAATATAAAATACAAGTAAAGGCCCTGGAGATTGCGCAATTTCACCATCGCAAATTTAGAGAGGCCCTGGAGATTGAGAAAAGGCCGAACAACCTTAATAGGGATGATGGCTGGAAGATTAGCAGTTGCTGGGTCCCAGCCTTGTCCTCCTAGCCCCCTCAACCCCCTTTTTGTTAGGTCTGAGGGTTTCTATCTTCCCCCTCCTAATTTTTTCTTCTGGCAGCTTTTTTCCCATTATTTGGTGGTTTGAGTCTTTATTATGTTATTAGTATCGGGTCATTACTATATTAACCTTACTTATGTATGATACTATTGGGCATAGATTTTGGCTATATTAACCCTAGATTTGAGTTTTTTCCCTTTGTCAACCTTATAAATATTAATGACATTATTAACTTGAGTAAAAATTTGGAATAAATAATTATGTATTGAAATTTGATGATTATTAGATATTTGACCTTTAAGATATAGTATGATATACCATATTATGGGTACAGTAGTAAACTATCAACCATAAATTATGGTAAACTCTTATAGGTAATAATATATTAACCTAAGGTCTGGGTTAATTTATAATAAATAAAGATCTAATTGATGATATAACAATATTATTAGTTATATTATTATTAACAGACTTGTTTGTAACTACTCTAAATTATGGTTTTACCTATTATAACTAGATTCTAGGAACATTATTGGTTTTACATTCTAACTTGATTTATTAACTATTAAAAAATTGATTATTTGATAAATTTATATAACTTATTAATTTATTGGACCAATATATTTAAATATTATATATGATATATTACCTAAGACCATTAAATAATTATTACACTATTACCTAATATAACGAGATTCTAAAAGTAAAAATGATTGATTACCTCTACTTGTATTTTTAATATTTAAATATAGATTAATTAATATATATTATGGGATTAAGAATTAAATAAGGATTAATACTGGTATTTTATAATATAAATTAATTATTACACAATTACCTAACATAACTATATTCTATAATTAATAATGATTATTTCCTTTACTTGTATTTTATATTAATTAAATATAGATTAATTAATATGTGTTATGTAATATAATGACCATCTTAATTAAATATAGATTAATACTTGTATTTTATAGGAATTAAATATAGATTAATTATTATATACTATGAGATATAATGACCATCATAATTTGATAATTGGATAATAATAATATTATACCTTTTTAGTTTAGATTACTATTCCGAGAAATATTAATTAACGAAGTTAGTGGTTTGACCAAGATCATTCGGTCAAAAGTCGCCGTTAGCATTTTAGCTGTTGGAGTCTCTGCACACGCTATTTAATCTCGCTAAGCCAGATTGGTTCCTCAACTTGTCCTGACGATGAACCACACTGGTTGGTTCGAAACGCGTCGACACAAGATTGGTTATGTGATTATGCCGAAGATTATCTAACAATATTATGGATCACAGAAGTCTAAATACCTTAACTATAAGTCAATTAATAATTAGCTAAAATATAAATAAAATATAATTTACAAGTATTAGGAATAAAAGTTAATAATTAAAAATTCTAATTTAATTCAAAATTAAAAGGAAAATTAGTTAATAAATGACCTAATGGATGAATAAAAATTATATGAGACCTAATAAATAAAATTTTTATAAGTTATAAGTTAATTAAAATAGAAGAAAGTAATTAATAATAAGTAAATTAAAGGATATATAAATAATTTTATATAAAAGTATTATTAAAAATATGTAATTAAGGTAAAAGGTACGAGACCTAATAAATCAAAACTATAAGCAAAATAATAAAAATGACCTTGAAAGGCCTAAAAAATGTAAATAATTTTATTTAAAAGTAAATAAAAGGGTACTAAAGAAAATCAAAGTTAATAATTAAAAATATAATGATTAGTTAATCAAATGACCTAAAAAGTTTTATAATCGGTATGAGACCTCATAATTTTTTTTTATAAGTTAATTAATAATTTGACAAGGAAATTGGTGATCTAAAAGTATTATTGTAAGTTAATTAAAAATTATAAGTTAGTTAATAATTTAAAAGGAAAATTAGTAAAATTAAATGTTGTTGTAATAAAGGGTGGAGTAATATATAAATTAATAAAGTATTAATAAAATGAATGTTAAATAATAAAATGTAATTAGAAAAGGATCAAAAGACCTTATAATAAAGGAAAAGTTAAAAGAATAGAGTAATGCATAAATTAATTTTATTTAAAAACAAAGGATGATAAGCAGTAAAGAAAAATAGAAAATAAGTGAAAAATAAAGATAAAAGACATCAAAAACCAAAGAGGACGAAAAAATGACTAGGAAGAGAGGGCTGGGACCCAGCACCTACTGACTTTCCAACCATCATCTCTATTGAGATTGCTTGGTCTCTTTTCGATCTCAAGCGCTTCCCTGAATTTTCGATGGTGGAAATGCGAAACCTTAGCAATAACACTGGCTTCTTCAATACAAACATGATGATTGGTTTTCTCAGCATGTTCAGCCAAAGCAGAAGACTTAGATCTCCTATGCTTTAGATCAGCTGCGTGCTCGCTAATCCTCTGATTAATGGAACGACCAGTTTCCCCAATACAGGGGGTCCCACAGGAACAAGGGATCATATAAACACCCTTCATATCTTTGGGGTCGATGGGATCTTTCGCTGATCTGAGGGACGAATGAATGGTGTTCAAGGGCCTGAAGGACACAGGGATACTATGTCTCCTGAGGATCCTACCAATTCTATCAATGGTCCCTTGAGCATAAGGAAGATGGACACCAGGAACACGATCTTTTGGTTCTCTTTTTGCCAGAAAATTCTTGGAAGCTTTGAGGAAAGCCCTATGACCCATGTATCTACTGTAACCATTCTCCACAAAGACATCCAATAGATGGGATTTTTCCTTCTCAAATCTCTTCTTGTCCGAGATCCTTAGGGCCTGAGTAGCAAGGGTACTAAGAACACCCATCTTCTGAGCCGGGAAGTGGTGGGAATTGGCATGAAGATACTGCTCCGTATGAGTTTTCTTTCGAAACACTTGATGGGCGAGGGAACCATCATCATTCCTAGAAATAAGAATATCAAGGAAAGGAAGGCATCCCTCAACTTCCTGCTCCTTAGTGAACTTAATGGCTGAGGACTGCCTGTTAAGATGATCAAAGAAGAGATCAAGCTCATCCTGGCCATGAGACCAAATGACATTGGTGTCATCCACATACCTCTTCCATAGCTTAGGGAGGAGCCGGGAAGAGTTCAGAGCCTTGGACTCAAAATCTTCCATAAACAGATTAGCAACAACAGGGGAAAGGGGGGATCCCATGGCAACCCCACATGTTTGCTCGAAGAACTCCCCTTCAAAACTGAAGAAGGTGGAAGTAAGACAGATCTCAACCAACCTAGCCGTGTCAGGATCTGTTAAGCGGTTGATCACATCCATGGCCTCACAAATAGGGATGCAAGTGAAAAGGGAGACGACATCAAAACTGACAAGAATGTCCCCAGGATCAAGCTTAATGTCCTTGAGCTCCTCGATAAAGGAAGCAGAGTCTTTTACGAAGGACTCCGTTCGACCAACAAGGGGCTTAAGCTTTAAAGCCAGGAACTTCGCAAGAAGATAGGTAGGACCCCCAATGGTGTTGACGATGGGCCTTAAGGGGGCTCCTTCTTTGTGAATCTTTGGGAGGCCATAGATTCTAGGAGTAATAGGGTTGCTTTCAATGAGCTTATGGTGCAAGGAACTCAATGAGCCAATGGATTTAATGGCCAAAGCCACATTTATAGCAACCTTCTTCAAGGGATTTTTGGAAAGCTTTTTGTAGCTACCACTATTATGAAGATGATCCAACATCGTAGCAAGATGTTGAATCATCTTCATAATAGTGGTAGCTACAAAAAGCTTTCCAAAAATCCCTTGAAGAAGGTTGCTAGAAATGTGGCTTTGGCCATTAAATCCATTGGCTCATTGAGTTCCTTGCACCATAAGCTCATTGAAAGCAACCCTATTACTCCTAGAATCTATGGCCTCCCAAAGATTCACAAAGAAGGAGCCCCCCCCCTTAAGGCCCATCTTCAACACCATTGGGGGTCCTACCTATCTTCTTGCGAAGTTTCTAGCTTTAAAGCTTAAGCCCCTTGTTGGTCGAACGGAGTCCTTCGTAAAAGACTCGGCTTCCTTTATCGAGGAGCTCAAGGACATTAAGCTTGATCCTGGGGACATTCTTGTCATTTTTGATGTTGTCTCCCTTTTCACTTTCATCCCTATTTGTGAGGCCATGGATGTGATCAACCGCTTAACAGATCCTGACACGGCTAGGTTGGTTGAGATCTGTCTTACTTCCACCTTCTTCAGTTTTGAAGGGGAGTTCTTCGAGCAAACATGTGGGGTTGTCATGGGATCCCCCCTTTCCCCTGTTGTTGCTAATCTGTTTATGGAGGATTTTGAGTCCAAGGCTCTGAACTCTTCCCGGCTCCTCCCTAAGCTATGGAAGAGGTATGTGATGACACCAATGTCATTTGGTCTCATGGCTAGGATGAGCTTGATCTCTTCTTTGATCATCTTAACAGGCAGTCCTTAGCCATTAAGTTCACTAAGGAGCAGGAGTTGAGGGATGCCTTCCTTTCCTTGATATTCTTATTTCTAGGAATGATGATGGTTCCCTTGCCCATCAAGTGTTTCGAAAGAAAACTCATACGGAGCAGTATCGTCATGCCAATTCCCACCACTTCCTGGCTCAGAAGATGGGTGTTCTTAGTACCCTTGCTACTCGGGCCCTAAGGATCTCGGACAAGAAGAGCTTTGAGAAGGAAAAATCCCATCTGTTGGATGTCTTTGTGGAGAATGGTTACAGTAGATACATGGGTCATAGGGCTTTCCTCAAAGCTTCCAAGAATTTTCTGGCGAAAAGAGAACCAAAAGATCGTGTTCCTGGTGTCCATCTTCCTTATGTTCAAGGGACCACTGATAGAATTGGTAGGATTCTCAGGAGACATAGTATCCCTGTGTCCTTCAGGCCCCTGAACACCATTCGTTCGTCCCTCAGATCAGCGAAAGATCCCATCGACCCTAAAGATATGAAGGGTGTTTATATGATCCCTTGTTCCTGTGGGACCCCCTATATTGGGGAAACTGGTCGTTCCATTAATCAGAGGATTAGCGAGCATGCAGCTGATCTAAAGCATAGGAGATCTAAGTCTTCTGCTTTGGCTGAACATGCTGAGAAAACCAATCATCATGTTTGTATTGAAGAAGCCAGTGTTATTGCTAAGGTTTCGCATTTCCACCATCGAAAATTCAGGGAAGCGCTTGAGATCGAAAAGAGACCAAGCAATCTCAATAGAGATGATGGTTGGAAAGTCAGTAGGTGTTGGGTCCCAGCCCTCTCTTCCTAGTCATTTTTTCGTCCTCTTTGGTTTTTGATGTCTTTTATCTTTATTTTTCACTAATTTTCTATTTCTTTACTGCTTATCATCCTTTGTTTTTAAATAAAATTAATTTATGCATTACTCTATTCTTTTAACTTTTCCTTTATTATAAGGTCTTTTGATCCTTTTCTAATTACATTTTATTAATACTTTATTAATTTATATATTACTCCACCCTTTATTACAACAGCATTTAATTTTACTAATTTTCCTTTTAAATTATTAACTAACTTATAATTTTTAATTAACTTACAATAATACTTTTAGATCACCAATTTCCTTGTTAAATTATTAATTAACTTATAAAAAAAAATAAAAATTATGAGGTCTCATACCGATTATAAAATTTTTTTAGGTCATTTGATTAACTAATCATTATATTTTTAATTATTAACTTTGATTTTCTTTAGTACCCTTTTATTTACTTTTAAATAAAATTATTTACATTTTTTAGGCCTTTCAAGGTCATTTTTATTATTTCGCTTATAGTTTTGATTTATTAGGTCTCGTACCTTTTACCTTAATTACATATTTTTAATAATACTTTTATATAAAATTATTTATATATCCTTTAATTTACTTATTATTAATTACTTTCTTCTATTTTAATTAACTTATAACTTATAAAATTTTTATTTATTAGGTCTCATATAATTTTTATTCATCCATTAGGTCATTTATTAACTAATTTTCCTTTTAATTTTGAATTAAATTAGAATTTTTAATTATTAACTTTTATTCCTAATACTTGTAAATTATATTTTATTCATATTTTAACTAATTATTAATTGACTTATAGTTTTTAATTTTTAGGTCTCGTACCATTTACCTTAGTTTATTTATTTTTACGAATTAAATTATTATATTAATTTTGACCATTGTCCTTAAGTCAAACTAGCCGTTAGATTTGCTAGCTGTTGGAGGCTCTGCTCAGACTATTTAACATGAGGAGCTAGATCTGTTTCTTCATCTTGTCCTGACGATGAACCACACTAGTTGGTTCGAAACGCGTCGACAAATGAGGTTTTTGACTTTACTAACAAAGTCAACATTTTGCCGGTGTTTGGGGAATAGTGGTACTTTTGGTAGTTAGTGGAGTGATGTGATAGTCTGGTGTTTAGTGGCTGATGGCAAGTGGGTTTTTTCGCACCTCTTATGAGTTCTGGATGGTTTTGGGGGAAGGTAGCCCAATTCCACTCATCAGGCGCCACGTCGAATCAGGCGACCAAGGGAAAAAAACCCATTTTGGGCGAGTAAAGTTCAGGTTTCAAGAACATGCGAAATCAACGTGGATCGTTGGATTTGAAGGGGGAAGATAGGGTGGTGATCAGTCGATGAAAATGCACGAATGGTAGTAGGGGGGCCCAGTGGGCAATTAACTCAGTGGATTTGGATTTAATATGGGATTAGGGTGAGATTAATGCATCGGGCGTGATTTTATTGGCGAAGGATTTGACCTTTAATTAATCATTGATCGATTAATTAATTCATTTGTTGGGTTCGATAATTTATAAAGTTTATATTTCAAACTTCAAGGATGGGGTATTAATATTAAAGGAATTTATTAAATACATAGGGGAAAAAGGGTTATTTTTCGGGAATTTGTTGGCATTATGATGCATGTGTTGGACTTGATGGAAACCCACTCGTAGAAGAAAAACTCACTTATATATATCTAGATGAATCTACACAACAGATATCAGATGTGATAGAATACATGGGATGCAGGACAGCTAAAAGTATGACAAGTTATAGTTCTCAGTATGACAAGTTAGCTTTGCAATGAAGTCCAAAGGGGAGATTGTTGGCATTATGATACAAGTATTTTCCTTGATGGCAACTCACACAGATGACAGATCATAGTGCAGCAGGTCAAGTAGCAAAGAATTGATGATCAGACTACAAAGAATGAAGAAAATAAGGTATACGCAGGTTCCTCTTAGCAAAGTCGCGTATACACGCGAGATCATCGATCAAAAGGCGCGTATGTGTATACACCCACTTTCATGCAAGGGAAGCCATGTACATTGGGTTTTGATCCATTGTATTAGGTCCTTGGTATTTGAACCTATGGTTTTGGACCATGGTATCTCATCAGATGGGTTGATCCCAAGTATTGTTTCCATGGTATTGGTTCTAAATGGTTTTGGACCATGGTATTGAGTAAGGCCTAAGACTATAAAAGGAGAAGAAAATCATTAGGTAGTGGTATTGAGAAAGTCTTGAATATCCGATGAAGTATGAGATCTAATATGCAGGTTATGGGCTCATGATGCATTGCTTGATCTAAGCTGAGGAGGAATCTCAACGGTTTATGGAGAACAAGATCTAAGGATAGATCAGGATCTAATGGCTTGGAATGAATCATCTCTATATGGTTTGATCTTGTTTAGTCTAGATCTGTATACTGACGCATGTAATGTTCTGTAAATGTTATGACCTAGGTATGACTGATGTCTGGAACAACTGCAAAGCTCTGAGTTAATATTTGCAGATGTGTACGCGGGTTAGCTTTTGTAAAAGCGCGTATGTACGCGAGTTTGGTTCATCATAGTAGCATATACATTATGAAGTATGATATTTGAAGTTGCAGTTGGGTCTGATTGTTATTGCAGAGTTCTGTTGTCTGCTCTGTGCTCAGGTGACTGTGTTGTTGACAGGGTTTCAGTGGTTCAGTGATTCAGAGATTGATGATGCTAGTATTGATTGATTTTGTGCTTCAATGAATCGATGGGTCCAGTATGAAAATTGGATGAAACGTGGCCTTCAGATTATTGTGTTATGCTTCAGGAATATCCAGTCTGAAAATTTATGAAACGTGGTACCTGGAGGAAAAAGAGAATGTTGTAGCCTTCTGTAGGTCGGCACCTATGTACTAGTACATCAGCTAGTACAAGAGAAAAGGGGGTGGCAGCTCCCTTCCAGTAGCAGCTGGAGAACGAGTAAAGGTTGGAGCATTTCAGTAGGTCGGCACCTACGTACTAGTAAATGGAGCGGCTAGTACAAGAGCTAAGGGGGTTGTAGCTCCCTTCTAGGAGAGTCTGGAGAATGAGAGAAGGTTGTAGTCTTCTGCAAGTAGAAGCCTGTGTACTGGTATAAGACTGCACCAATACAAAATATTGTAAAATGAAGTTTCTTATTAAAAGAGGATAGAGACGACTTGCAGCAGGTGGTTTTCACCCACATTGGGTTTCCAGCTTATATCATGGTGTTCATGTTTGCTTCTTGGGTGTGATGATCTGTTCTGTTTTACTGCACTTGCTTACTGTTCATATGGTTAATTAATTTCTGATGCACTATCTAAAGATCAACATTGAATGGATTAATTGAATCATAAGTATTATGGATATACGCTAGTTGCATTAAACACAGTTGCGTATACACATGGGTTCTATTAACTGAGGTAGCGTATATGTATCTAAGTATGGAAATGAAAAAGTTTTATTGATTTGATAATACTGATTCACCTCCACCCCCCTCTCAGTATTATTTCGAACAATTTGGTATTAGAGAAGGTCCTTTAGTAGAAGGTTGATCGCTTGAAGGAGATCTGTAGATCAATGGGAAAGAAGCTTAAGAAGAAAGCACCTAAGAAGAAGAAGACATCTCAGAAGAACAATGATAGTGGGAGCATCGATTGGGGATTATGTGGAAGAAGCACTTCAGATTCAAAATCACTTCAGAATGAAGATGAACAAGATCTATCAAGTATGAATTTGTTATCCTCTGGTGATACATTTATCCATCGATGTGAAGATGATGAAAGTGATAGCGAAACAACTGAATTTGTTCTTATGGGTGAGCAAGAAAGATATCAAATAGAGGTAAAATTTAAAAGGCTTACAAAAAAATTAGAGATCAACAAGATCTATTGAACAAAAGGGAATGTGCTTTCAAAGAAGAAGCTACCAAACTAAAAGTTCAACTAGGGGAAGAGAACAAGGTAAGGAAGGTATTCAAGGACAAGGTAGTTCAATGTCAAAAGTTGCAGGATGAAGTGACATCATTAAGAAATGAAGTCAATGAAATGAGCACAACAATCAAGAAACTCAGAGATAGATCCAGTTATTATGAAAGGCTTGAAGCTACGATCCTCTCACTAAAAGAAGATCTTGAAAAATCAAAGAAGAAAAATAAAGAACCTCTCCAAGCTCTTGAAAAACAAGAAAATGAAGTTCTTGAACTAAGACATCAGTTGCAAGAAGGAAGAAATGTTGAAGAAAACATGAGGAAGCAGTATCTTGAAAAGGAAGAGCAACATCAGGTTGAGGTAAATATTCTAAAATTTAAATTAGAAGAAAAAGATAAGCTCTTACAATTTCAAGATAGTACTAAGATCTTGGATGATATTCTTAGTAGTCAAAGGTCTCCTGCTATCAAAGCTGGTCTTGGTTTTCATGAATCTGTTGAAGAAGAATCTAGTTCATAAAGTAAGACAAGGGAATCTAATGCAAAATCTGAAATGCTCAATAAGGAGATGAGATGTCAACCCCATCAATAGCCAAGGAAAGAAATTCTTCAAAGAAAATCTTTTACTCCTCCAATGAATAAGGTTGAATGTTATGTATGTCATAATCTTGGACATGTTGCAGCCAGATGCAGAAGAAGAGTGGCTCAAGATCATCATGCAGAAAGATCATCACATTCCAGGTACTTTAATGGATATTGTTTTTCTTGCAATATTTTTGGTCACAAAGCCGTTGATTGCTACAGAAGGAATATGAAACATGTAATATGTTATGCATGTAACAAGCTTGGACATATAGCAAAGGAATGCAGGAACAAAGTACGGGCACCATACCAAAAGGAGAAAACATCATCACACTTGAAGATATGGAAGAAGAAGGAAGTATGGTCAGAAAGATGTGGCACAACACAATATACTCAGACACAACATAGCATAGACATAACAGATTCAGAGGGAGTTAAAAGTGTAAAACTTCAGTGTCCTAAATCTCATACGCAAGTTTCATAATGGGAAGTCGCATATATATGTGAGTTATACACTGCACAGTCGCGTATATGTCAATTTTAGAAAAGTAGTAGGGACAGGTTCAGAAAAAGGGTCTGATATGATTCAATCCATTATTTGCTCTGTTTGATAATGGTTACAATCTGCTGATGATGTGTGGCAATGCCTTGACACTTGTATGATGTTTTCAAGTGTTTTGATCCTAGATTAATGATGATGATGCCTTGAAACTTCTTGCTGATATATGCATGATCAGATCTACTAGTAAGCAAGATGGCACAGGTTCAGGGGGAGCATATGCTTTTAATAATGCATTGTTGGCATTATGGTTAGTATTCCCTTGTAATGATGCCTATATGACTAAATGATATATCTTGCTATGATATGGTTATAAGTTGTTTGAGTCTGGGGCTACATGGTTGGTGTTCAAATCAGATTTGTGGATTAATTCTTTGATGGTGCATATATGATGCTTACATGGTGATCTTCATAATGAAAAGTACAAAGCTCAAATACATATTCTCATTACTTGATGATGAGTCATAAGGACCATATAATACAGTTATGATGCAGGATTCCTATAGTTCTTGGCGCTCACATGGATGAGGATTGTGGCTATTGATCTTGAGCTTTAGATACCTAGTGCTGGATACGTGGAGCTGCATTATTGGAGATATGATGATGATGAGTTCTTACCTATATGATGATAGGTGATGATTGATAAGGGATATTTCCTCATAATGGATGGTATATAAGATCATATAGGTTTTGATGATGATGAGATGACTATGGTGTTTTTCACAAATGTTATAATGTGAATGATTTTATGATGATGTTCAAAAGGATATCTATATGCAGACATACCTTGTTACAGGACATTTACAGGTTTCTAATCTGGAAGTGGTTTTATGCGAGTTTTATGAAGAACATCCCCATATATACGCCTGTTTCTGTGGATACAGTCGCATATATGTTGGTTTGATTTCAGGTGGAATAGGCGCAGAAGGAGAACATGGCTGCTGATCTGAATGATGATTGACAGATGCTGCTGATGACTTTCATAAAATTGTTTTAAATATTTCATCTCTATGTCATGTCTATCTTTTCTTATCAAGGTCATGTAACGGCCTATGTTGGTTTCCCCACTATGCCTGGGTTGAATAATGTAATGTACTTATTTGTCATATGTAAACTTTTGGTGTATCCCCACTTGGTTGGGTAGATGATTCAATTCTGGTATATCCCCACTTGGTTGGGCGATAGATGTATGTATAGAGTCTTTGATGATAGTAAGGTCAATTATGATGTATGAGTCATGGTTCTTCTTGAAGAACATCTTTTTGCAGATCTTGCCTACAGTCAGGGGGAGCATGAATAGTACTCTTCAGTAGAGCAGAGACTTCAGCATGTACTCAGAGGGAGCATGGATAGATTGGTACACCTTGGCATATACAAAGAGGGAGCTCATTCAGAGATTTCAGCAGGTACTTAAGGGGAGTATGGATAGCGGAATGTTTATCAAGGAAACAGAATATCTTGGTTCGCCCTTTGCCCTTGATGTCAAAGGGGGAGAGTTATTTGGTGTGGTTGCCATCAAGTCCAAAGGGGGAGATTGTTGGTATTATGATGCATGTGTTGTACTTGATGGCAACCCACTTGTAGAAGAACAACTCACTTATATATATCTAGATGAATCTACAGAAGAGATATCAGATGTGACAGAATACATGGGATGTAGGACAGCTCAAAGTATGACAAGTTACAGTTCTCAGTATGACAAGTTAGCTTTGCCATCAAGTCCAAAGGGGGAGATTGTTGGCATTATGATACAAGTATTGTCCTTGATGGCAACTCACATAGATGACAGATCATAGTGCAGTATGTCAAGTAGCAAAGAGTTGATGATCAGGCTACAAAGAATGAAGAAAATAAGGTATACACAGGTTCCTCTTAGCAAAGTCGCGTATACATGCGGGATCATCGATCAAAAGGCGCGTATACGTATACATGCACTTTCATGCAAGGGAAGGCGCGTACATTGGGTTTTGATCCATGGTATTAAGTCCTTGGTATTTGAACCTATGGTTTTGGACCATGGTATCTCGTCAGATGGGTTGATCCCATGTATTGTGTCCATGGTATTGGTTCTAAATGGTTTTGGACCATGGTATTGAGTAAGGCCTAAGACTATAAAAGGAGAAGAAAATCAGTAGGCAAAGGTATTGAGAAAGTCTTGAATATCTGATGAAGTATGAGATCCAATATGCAGGTTATGGGTTCATGATGCATTGCTTGATCTAAGCTGAGGAGGAATCTCAACGGTTTATGGAGAACAAGATCTAAGGATAGATCGGGATCTAATGGCTTGGAATGGATAATCTCTACATGGTTTGATCTTGTTTAGTCTAGATCTGTATACTGACGCATGTAATGTTCTGTAAATGTTATGATCTAGGTATGATTGATGTCTGGAATAGCTGCAAAGCTTTGAGTTAATATTTGCAGATGTGTAGGTTATCTTTGGTAAAAACGCGTATGTACGCGGGTTTGGTTCATCGTAGTAGCATATACATTATGAAGTATGATATTTGAAGTTGCAGTTGGGTCTGACTGTTATTGCAAATTTTTGTTGTCTGCTCTATGCTCAGGTGACTATGTTGTTGACAGGGTTTCAGTGGTTCAGTGATTCAGAGATTGATGATGCTAGTATTGATTGATTTTGTGATTCAATGATATCGATGGGTCCAGTATGAAAATTGGATGAAACGTGGCCTTCAGATTATTGTGTTATGCTTCAGGAATATCCAGTCTCGAAAATTTATGAAACATGGTACCTGGAGGAAGAAAGAGAATGTTGTAGCCTTCTGTAGGTCAGCACCTACGTACTAGTACATTAGCTAGTACAAGAGAAAAGGGTGTGGTAGCTCCCTTCCAATAGCAGCTGGAGAACGAGTAAAAGTTGGAGCATTTCAGTAGGCCGGCACCTACGTACTAGTAAATGGATCGGCTAGTACAAGAGCTAATGGGGTTGTAGCTCTCTTCCAGGAGAGTCTGGTTAATGAGAGAAGGTTGTAGCATTCTGCAGGTAGAACCCTGTGTACTGGTATAAGACTGCACCAATACAAAATATTGTAAAATGAAGTTTCTTATTAAAAGCAGATAGAGACGACTTGCAGCAGGTGGTTTTCACCCACATTGGGTTTCCACCTTATATGATGGTGTTCATGTGTGCTTCTTGTGTGTGATGATCTGTTCTGTTTTACTGCACCTGCTTACTGTTCATATGGTTAATTAAGTTCTGATGCACTATCTAAAGATCAACATTGAATGGATTAACTGAATCATAAGTATTATGGATATACGCTAGTTGCATTAAACACAGTTGCGTATACACACGGGTTCTATTAACTGAAGTAGCATATATGTTTCTAAGTATGGAAATGAAAACGTTTTATTGATTTGATAATATTGATTCACACCCCCCCTCTCATTATTATTTCCAACAAAATTAATATATAAATAAAATCAAAATCTAATATGAACATCATGAAAAATGGATTTAGCGCTAAGAATAATGTATATCTGTAATTCATTTTATTTTCATAAACACATTATAACTTAGGCTAAGTGCTATTTTTATGGGTTTTTTGGAAAAGGGGTTTACTTGGGGGTAATGGCTTTTCCTTAGGAAAATTGGTGCTTTATCTTAGAAAAACGGATTTGTTTGGGAAAATGAGGGAGAGTGAAGGGTGTTAATGTTTATGGGGGGAATTTTAGTACTTAGGACCTATAAGTCATTGGGATGACGATCCAGTCCCTCTAGAAGTCAGAGAAATGCTCTGAACCCCTTTGACTTAAGATTTTGGGTACTTAAGACTTTTCATTGGAAATTAGTTAAGTGAAAGGTATAATGAGTGAGGGAAATTAATCAATTGACTTTGTGGACTTGATGCATGCCCAATTTAATGTTAATACTTGGAATTTTCATGATGAGGGTAATAAATATGATTTTGTCTAACAATCATCGCAATTCTGCAACCTTTCAACTACTTACCCATCTACTCATCGTACCATTTTTACTTCTCTTTATTAGGGTGCACTTAAGCTGACAAACCCTTATCAAAACATTTTTCTTTTATTTTACAATAGTAATCTAACTAATTCTAACCTTATTACATCCAAGGGCTCAAATTAAACAGTTGAGCTCGTTTTATTCACTGTACCTAATCTACTTATCTGCCAAGATTACATTCTTTGGTCAGATTTTATTCTCTATCTATAAGCATGAAATAGCCAATTTTAAACATTTTGACTATCATGGATTGTGGCATAGGTTACAAAGCGCACACAATCATTTATTTTGTACAAAAATTAAATAGTAGTGGCATTTTGACTTGCACACTTTCATGGTCTTTTCTTTCTTGGGGTTCGTATTTTTCATCTTTCTTGACATTTTTCATTCTTTTCATCCTTTGATTTTTCTTTTAGGACATACCCTCTTTACATTTCAATTTTTTGAATATGGAAAAAATTTGCAGAAAGAAAAGGTATGTACATATTACAGGTTTAATCTCAGCCATTCAAAAATTATGACTCCTATTGGTATAGGAACCCAAGCGTGGCTCCACTTGGGGATGGCATTTCTTGGTGAAATGTCAAGAACTTGTAGATCAATGGCTATTCTGTGTTGCTGTGACTTTAGCCCCCAACTTTTCCCTTTCATTTTTCTACATTATTGCTATTTATGACAGTAAAACTTTTGAAACGTAAGGCCTTCTCTTCGGGCTTCAACTCCAAAATTTACCATCCAATCAGCTCTAGACTTTTGAAAAATAGAATATGTACAAGTGATTAGTGAAATCAGTAACTAGGTTCTATGTAGCGTTTAAGCATTTTACCACTAACTGGTCCTCCTTCTACTTCTGTGGCATCCAATTCTCTGCAGGAAAAAACATTATTACCCCTAAAAGCATAAATGATATATGGGCCTTTCCATAGGAAATCAAACTTCCCATGTTTACCTTTATCCTCTCTTTTTGAGTCCCATTTCAAACTTTGTCTCCTAGGTATAAATATTCTTCTTTGGTCCTTTTATCAAAAGCTTTCTTGATCCTTTCTTGCACAACTTGGGATCTAATGTACACTTCTTTCCTGGTCTGCTGTAGGTGAATTTTCTGGTTGATTCTCTTTTGAATGTCATTTGGCTCAACCTGCACCTCTTGGAGTAATTTCATCACTGGTGTTCCTAAAGAAGATGGGAAAACAACCTCCATTCCATAAAATAATTGATAAGGACTCGTACCAATGTATTTCTTTGTGGTTAGCCTATCTTCCCACAAGGCATTTACTAGCTTCTTGTTCCACGTTTTCTTATTATCCTCCAACAATTTTTTGATGATATTCATTATACTCTTGTTGGAGGACTCTTATAGTCCATTCCCTTGAGGGAAATAAGTTGTAGAGTGACCTAGGGTTATATGATACTTATTACAGAAATCAATCGTTCTCTTAGATTTGAAGGTTGTTGCATTATCAGTGATGATCTTGGTTGGGCACCCAAATATAGATAGGATGTTAGATTCAGGGAAGGTTATTATAACAGTATCAATGGCTTGCCTTGATGGTATGGCTTATATCCATTTAGTAAAATAATCTGTAGCGGTGAGAATCCATTTATGTTGGGCAAAGGAAGGTGGGTGGATTTCACCAATGAAGTCAAGACCCCACTGTTGAAATAGTGCCTCAGCAAATATTGGTTTCATGGGTAAGGGTAAAAGTTTTTTCTTTCCTTCAAAAATCTGACATTTATGACATGAGGTTACAAGATTCTTTACATCAGAAAATAGAGTGGGCCAATAAAAACTGGCTCTTAGAATCTTCTCATTTGTGGTTTTCTAGTAAATATGTCCCCCACAGTCACCTGCATGAAACTCCTGTAATATTTTGTCAGATTCTTCTTTTAATAAACAGTTAAGAAGGATGCCTTCGTGGTTCTTCCAAAATAAAGCATTATCAATTATGCAGAATTTTAAATATTTTTTTTTTTTAAGAACCTACTTTTAGTCCTGGATAATTCAGGAGGAGCATGTAGATTTTGTAAAACATATATAATGTCTGCATACCATGGTGATTCAATAAAGGCTTGGTTGATTGGTGGAGTCGCCATCTCCTCTCCATTATCCATTTCTGCAATAAAATTTATGTTTAAGGAATGACAGTTCAATTCAACCATGAGCTTGGCTAAACCTTAGCCTTTGATCAACTTTGTAGGTTTGATTTCTCGGTCATATTCTGATATAGTAGCTATCCACTTCCCTCTCTTTCCATCTGGACCATCCCGAGTTAGGATGTCTTTGACCACAGCATTGGGAACATAAGCTATTACATGAGAATATAAGATGTAAACTCTGAAATCTTTGATAGCTTTGACTACAGCAAAAGCTTGCTTTTCCATTATATTATACTTTAAAGGGGCATCCGTCAGAGATTTTCTAAAGAAGGCAATAGGTTTTTCAAAACACTGATCATTCTCCTGAAGTAGGACTGCAGGAATTATGTGTTCTGAGGCAAAAGAAAATATAATGAAATCCCTATCAAACTTTGGACTAATAAAAACTGGTGTTTGTGTTAAGGCTAGCTTAATATCTTCAAAAGACCTTTTAGCCTCAAATGTCCACATAATATTCGAATCTTTCTTCAACATGTTATTTAATATTCTAATTAGTTCTGCTAAGTTAGAAATAAATCTTCTAAGAAAGTTTATTTTACCTAAAAAGGCTTGTAGTTCTCTGATGCTCCTAGGATGTTGTATCTGCAAGATGGCTTAAATTATTGTAGGATCTATTCAGATACCATCTTTAGAGATTATGTGGCCTAACAATTTTCCCTCTTCCAACCTAATTAAAGATTTTTTAGGATTCAAAGAAATTCCATACTTTCTACATTTGATGAAGACCTGCCTTAGATGATCTAGGTGTTGTTTATCAGATTTTGAGAATATAGTGATATCATCTAAGTATATTACTAGGAAGTCATGGATTTCCTTAACAAAAGCTATATCGATAGCTCTTTGAAAAGTGGCCCTTGAATTCTTTAATCCAAAAGGCATCTTCACATACATGAAAGTTCCCTCAGGAGTAGTGAAGGCAGTTTTAGCCTAGTCATCTAGGTGGACTAAGATCTGATTATAACCAAAAAACCATTCCAGTAATGATATCATGGTTGCGCCTACTACCCTCTATAATATGTGATCCATTTTGGGGAGAGGGTAGTTTTCCTTGAGTGAAACTTTATTGAGATTCCTAAGGTTAACACAGAGTCTATTCTCACCAATTTTGTTTCTTGTGGACACTAAATTTGAAACCCAATCAGAGAATATAATTGGTGCTATGATCTTGGCTTCATACATTCTTTTGATTTCCTTTTCAATAGAAGGCAATATAATGGGATTAATCCTTCTAAGCTTGTCTAAAAGGTTTCTGGTTTTCTTTTAGGGGGATAGTGTGTTGTATTATGCTGGTGTCATAGGACTTCAGGTCCTTGTTGGAAATAATACAGAGAAAGGGGGTGAATCAATATTAGCAAGTCAATAACTTTTCATTTCCATAATTAATGCTACTTTAGTTAAGGGAACTTGGGTGTAGAGGGAACTGTGTTTAAGGCAACTAGAGTATATCCAACAAACCTTTGATTCATTTAATTCATCATATGTTGATCTTTAATCAGTGCATTAGAACTTCATAACCATATAAACAGTAACCAGATGTAGCAAAAACAAAATAGACCATCACAAATAAGAAACACTCATCAACACCAAGATTTAAGGTGGAAACCCAATGCGGGACAAAAACCGCCTGTTGTTGTCTTCTTTTAATATAAGAAAAACCTATTTACAATCATGTACTAGCACAAGCTCATACCAGTATGCAAGCACCCACCTGTAGAACGCTACAACCTTATCTTGTTCTCCAGCTTCTACTAGAAGGGTGCTACAACCCCCTGGCTCTTGTACTAGCTGATATATTTACTAATACATAGGTGTCGTCCTATAGAAGGCTACAACCCTCTCTTGTTTTCTAGCTACTACTGGAAGGGAGCTCCAACCCCTAGCTCTTGTACTGGCCGATATGTTTACCTCTATGTAGGCACCGACCTGCAGAAGGCTACGACCTTCTCTCTTCCTCCAAGGACCACGTTTCATAAGTTTTCAGATTTGATACTCCTGGAACACAACACCATAATATGAAGGCCACGTTTCATCCAATTTTCATACTGGACCCATCAACAACATTGAAGCTCAAAATCAATCACCACTGAAATACAACCATCCACTATATCAACCAATTGCTAAAACTCAATCATCAATCTTTGAATCAACCCATCATTACTGAAGCAAATCACAATCAACCAATCTGAACATTCAGAATACTGTCATCATAACATAGTCATCAGAACACAGAGCAGAACCTAGAACTTTACAACAACCACTAGAACCAACTGCAAATTCAGATATCATATTTCATAATGTATACGCTACTCTAATGAACCGAACTAGTGTGTATACGTGCTTTTACCAAAGCGAACTTGCTTATAGATCTACAAATACTAACTTAAAAACTTCACATCTATTTCAGAATTCAGTCATACCTAAATCATAACATTTTCAGAATAAAACATGCATCAGTATTCAGATATAGTTTATCCATGATCAAACAACATAATGATAATACATTCCAAGCCTTAAGATCCCGATCCATCATCCATCATCATCCACATAGGTGCATCCTTAGTTCAGATCAAACAAATCATCACAAACCCATAACCTACATACTGGATCTCACACTTCATCAAATATTCAATACTTGCACGCCTAGCCTAATGATCTTCTCCCCCTTATATAATTTTTGGCCTTTCTCAATACCATGGACCAAAATCATTTAGGACCAATACCTTGGACCAAATACCTAGGGTCAATACCTTGGACTAGATACCTTGGACCAATACCATGGATCAAAATACCATGGACCAAATACCTTGGACCAAAACTTAGATTTCCAAGATATACATGCTTGTCCTTCTGTGAAAGTGCATGTGTATGTTATACGCTCCTTTTGATCTGTTAACCTACATGTATACGCTCCTTTGTAAAGATGAACCTGCGTATACCTCTCTTTATTTATTCTTTGTAGTCTGATCATTAATTCTTTGCTATTGACCGGTTGCACTATGGTCTGCCATCTGAGTGAGTTGCCATCAAGGAAAACACTTGTACCATAATGCCAACAGCCCTCATAACTCCAAGAAAAGACATCTTGGAATTCCTTTAGCAGTTATAGGTATTTTAATTTTTCAATAGGAGGTAAGGATTTTGAAATTTTTATCAATTTAGGATCTTCCTTAGAGCCTATGTTACACTCCTCTATGTTAGATTTTAAGGGTTCCATTTTCAGTTTTCTAGGGACATCATTTGAATCAAACAAGTCTTCTAAAGGAGTTAATCCTTTGGGAAAAAAGCTGTCTTTGAGAATAATGATTTCAAAATCTTTGTTAATTATCTCTTCAATTTCAATTTGTGTTAGTTTTTGAATATCTAATTTAGTAAACTTTGTGGGATGGAATCTATCTATCTCTTCATCTTCTAATTTGTTAATTTCTATTTTATCTGGAAAGTCAAGATCTAATGTTATGTCAGTATCTATGTTTCTATTTACAAATTCTTCCTCTAAAGTTACAAAATTGTTTATTTGTTGGTCATTAGTGAATACTTACCAGTTTTTCAAGTTGTCAGGGATAGCAGGTATGTGCCTAACCTCAGCAGTGTACTGATGGTTAGGTTGAAATGGTAACTTACAAGTGCTGGCAAACATTGCTAAACTATGAGCCTGCATATTGTGTTTTCTTGGGATGACTGCAAGCTTAGTTTCTAAAAAAGTATTCAATATTTCTACAATTGTTCCTCTATAAAAACCTAACCTAGGATCTCTAGTCATATATATAGCATTGATTTGTTTAATAACCAACTCAGAATCTCCCATAATAGAAACTCTTATGGCTCCTAACCTTTTAACCAATTTGAGACCTAAAAGAAGTGCTTCATACTCAGCCATGTTGTTAGTGCATTTGAAATTTAGTCTGTAGGCATGGCCCTTTGAGTAATCATTCTCTAAATTGTAAATCCACACTCCTGCTCCTACACCTAGTTTGTTCACTGACCCATCAAATTCAAGATGCCATAGTATTTCATGTTCATAATTCTTACTGTCTGGGGGAACAAAATCTTCTTTGATTAAGGTATCTTGATAATCTTTTTTATCTGAAAGCTCTCGAATTTGGACAATTTGATTTTCTGCTGCAACTACAATTTCTTTTGGTTCTAAAGTAATGATGTTTGAAGTATTTTCTTGGTTTGGTTCAGCATTTCACAAAATGAAAGAATCGATGTCAGTATGCATGGAATATATAGGAAATTTTTTAGGCCTCTCCTGGCTACTTACTACATACTTCATCAGGGTCTCTCTGTATAGCTTTTTAGGATGTCCAAAGACTGATATTGTGGCATATGACATGTCAAGTTGCAAAGATCCTTGGATTTTGGTCCCCCATGATCTAGACAATAGCATGCCATATTTATGTGGTATATCAGTAACAACTATGTCCATAAGAATGGTCTTAGCAGGGTATTGTACTATGGAAACACACAGGTGTTTTGTTAGTCCTAGGCACAAAGTTGACTTGAATCAAATGAAAACAGGTCCTTATAAGGCCTAGTGATATCCAAGTTTAATTTCTCCATAACAGATTTAGGCATTAGATTGTGTGAAGCCCCAGAGTCTAGCATAGCATTGTGTAGGATTTTATCATGAATGTTAAGGCTAATGTAAAAGGGTGGTATCCCTCCTTCCACTAGTTTTCCATTAACATTAGGACCGAAAATAAGCTCAGGATAATCATCAAATAGGTTAACAGAATATTCATTCTCAACGAAGTTTAAGGATTTGCTTATTTGAGATTTGTAAGTTTCATGTTTAATCAGCTCTATTAAGGGAACCAAGATTTTCAATTTGGTCACCTCTACACCCAAATTGAAAGGCAAAGGGGATTTCTCTGTTTGAGTGTTTGGAATTTGAACAGTAGGATTTGGAGCAGATTGCTCTTCTTTTTCTGTATTTGAAGTCTTTTTTAGGGGATTTTCTAATATAATGTTTGGAGTTTCTTCCATTGTCTCCTTGGAGGGGATTGAGGTGGATGGTTGATTATCAGGGGGTTGATCATTGGTTATATCCACAATGGTGGGACTAGGAGGGTTCTGATTTGGTCTAGAGAGGATTTGGAGAGTTTTGGTAACTGGAACTACTTTAATTTTCTTAGGTGGATTTGGTACTGCTTTCTTTTTTTGGTCAGGACTGTCAATGTTCTTCTTACTCCTCAAATTGTACTATTTGTGCACTTTGAAGATAGAAGAATCATAGCCTTACTTGTAATCAAATGATTCTCCTAATTGTGTCTGCAATTGTTGAAGCATGTGTAATTCCTGATCATCTTGAGACAAAAATACAGTTTCCTCCTCATCTAATCCCATTAAGTTAATTTGCGTGTCTTGTTCAGGGTATTCTAAATGGGAAGTTTCAACATAGTTTTCTTGAAAAGGTGGCCTAATATTCTGACCAGGTCCATTTTTTCTAGTGTTTTGATTTTGATTCTTTCTAAAGTTTGGATTTCTCACTAGAGGTGCCTGTTGATTATCCCAGTGAGGCTTCATTTCAATTTTATCCATACTATCAATCATGTTTTCCAGTCCTTTGGCTAGGGCATCCATTTTAAGGTCAAAAGGTGAGTCTTCATCTTTCAAGGGTGCTCTCCTTTCGTTCCTAACCCTGGATCTTTTTGCTAGCAAGTTAGCTTCAACACTAACTACTACACTCTGCATGTCTTCTATAGTTAGAGAGTTTCTCTATCTAAGTTGGAATGCCATATCAGTGTCAAACCCATCAGGAAAATTTATTAGAGATAAGCCATGTGGGGGTCTAAGGTCAACTAGTATTGCATTCTATATATTGTTAAATCTAGTACAGCAATCCTAGACAATTTCGTTTGGTCCTCTCTTGATGTTTTCATATTCTAAAAGTATCTGAAGAGGATTATTTTTCTTTTCCCGTCTATTTAAAAATTTCTGGTAGAATACTTCTAAACTATATATACTATTAGCAGGTAAAGATCTAAACCATGTTCTTACATCACCAGCTAGAGTCTGAGCAAAAAGTCTCATTTGTACATCCACAATATCAATTTCATGTAATTCAAAATAATATGTCATATTTCTTATATGTTGTTGTTCTGTATAGGGTCCTATGCCATCAAATTTGACAATTTTGTTCTAGAAGTCTTGTGGCATGACACCTAGTGGAGCAGGTAACACAAGAGGAGCATATCTATTTGCCATGGCTCTAAGTTGGGCAGGACTAAGAAGTGGATTTTGGGTACCAAAATATGATATAGTGGGTAATGGAGAACTGGGAGTGATAGGTGTTTGATGGGTAATGATGGGTTGGTGGGGGAGTGAAGGTATGAATGAAGGTGACGAATGAACTTCGGAGATGGAAGGGAATAAAGGTGGACTAAAGGAAGTTGAAACTATTTTATAAAGCTCAGGGATGTTAGTAGTACTAAGGGATGACTGAGGGGAATTTAGAATGTATTGATCAATTGAAAAGTTTGCCGTTTGGACTTCAAGTTTTTCTGTAAATTTTGGATCTAGAACTATGTCATCAAGTGCACTCTCAGAACTGGTTCTAAATAGGGAAAGTTCAAAAGACTCATCAAAGGGGAGGTCTTCTAAAAACAACCACTCATCCTGGAAGGAATCTGCTTTAATTGAAGGTGTAGGAATGACTGAACTTTCTTTTATTCTGGATATTCTTGAAATTAGATTAGGATTATCAAATACTTGGGGAGGGTTTAGATCAGGGTTGGCCCTAGTATAGTGAGTTCTCCTTGAAGCCACAATTTCAAGCTATTCTAGTTACTTTCTTTTTATGATATTTTTATAAACAACTTCTAATACATCCTTTAAGAGGCTTGAAATAAAGATTTGAAATTTCTCAAAGGTTTATTAAGACTTAGGATTTGAATCCCCAGTATGGTCGCCACTATGTTATCACACAAAAGTCTTCCCTAGAAGTTATCAAAAGAAGGAATAATCCGAGATAACCCCAAACCTAATCTTTTAGACTCAGGTTCTAGCCAACCTAAGTCCAGAGAGGGCTCTCTCTTTATAATTTAATTTTGTTGTGGGTGGGATTTTAAGCTAGTTCTTAATGTTCATAAGGTTTTGAATTTGTTTGGGTAGTGGAATTATAAGAATAGATGGATGGAACAAGGCCTTCAAGCCATTGGGCTATGGAGTCAATCAAAGGATGGATTAATTGGACCAGATCACTAAAGGGAGTGTTCACAGGGCAGGCTAGCAAAGCGAAAGGCAAATCTTAAAAGGGCTAATGGATGGAATTATTCTAACCAGGGTAAAAGGGAAATGAAGAACCCTTAGACCAAGATCAGAATGAAGAATGGAAGGTGATCATCAACAAAGAGAAATTAATAATTCTTTGCTACATAGGCCACAGGGAGAAACTACAGAAGTAAGGGAGCATTTAAGAATTCCATAACTAAGATAGTTTAGCATAAAACATTAAGAAGGTAAACAGTCAAGACAGAGTGCATTAAAGCAAGTTCTGAAATATCATTCCTAGTTTACCATTCAAATTTCATAAAAACACATATGATTATTAATAAACATAAGGAAAAACAATAACACACATGAGAGAATACTTATCTGATTTTCGCTTTACACAAGAATCTTGTAAAATGTTTGAACTTTATTCCATGATCCAACAAGCTAATCCAGTCTTGATACAATAGCACTTTAATTCATAGAAAAATGTCTACAGAAATGTCTTTGAACCCATGCTAAATACTTTGAAATTTGAAGTATTATATAAAATAATATTACAAAATATCTGATAACAGTTTGAGAATTAATCTAGGAAATAAAAATATCTTCAAGATAGAGACAGATGGAAAATTGCATCATGTTGTCCCTCTTATTGTGGTAATGTTGGTTGTTGCAATTGAACTTGAGCCCTTTTAGGTTGGCTCATATTTGTATGATGGAATCATCTTTGTCTTTGGTTTTTAGTTGATACTCTTTAACCTGTTACTCTTTGACCCTGCTTATCTGTCCTTTCACCTGCCTTCAGATTTATTGTGGTAAATTATTGTAAATCTGTCATTTTTTCCCACTATTCATCTTCATGTAACTTTACCTTGAGCATCCTTCTATATATCTCGTATGCCTCAATGTATTTGGAAAATTTTGGTTTGGTGACAAATAGATGTTTCACCTCATGCTCTAGGAAGAATAGGTTTTCTAACGTATCATATAATACTTTCCCTGTTGGCATTGCTTTGACTCCTGAAGTGCTTGCCTATTCCTTAGATAATTTCCTTAGTTTGTCAACATAGTCCAAGTGGGTCATAAGTTTGTCATGGATGACCATGGGACTTGGAAGGCCTTTCTCCCTCAAAATTTGAAATTTTGTCATGAATCTGTTAATGCCAACCTACATGTTATGGCATTTTTCCTCCAGTTTAAGCATAAAGTCTCCATTAGAAAGAACCCTTTTGAATTTAATGATGGTTTTAGTTCTATCCTCCACACCAAGCTAATTTAGTTCATGCCTATTCTTGCTATTTAAGAAATGGGTGAGTCGATTAGAATCCTCAGGTTGGTCTCCTAGTTCTTCCTTTATCTTTTGAATTGCTTCGAAAGCAAATTTCACCAGTTTTTTTTGCTCAAATAATACTTGAATTGATGGCCAAATACCATTGACAGAGTCAATGATATTGGCCCATAGCATTTCCTTAGTCTGTCCTAGTGGCTTTTGAAAGTTAAATCTTTTTCAAGGACTTTTATCTTCTCACCCATCCTTAGGGCTTTCTGTGCTTCTTCTTTCTACTGTATTTGGGCAAGCTTATAGTCAATTTCTGAGCTTGCCAATTTCTCCTTAAGCCACTTAAGCTCTATTTCCTAGATGGACATTTCCTCCATGGCTTTCACTAACTCTTTTGTCTTTTTTGTTGAGGTACCTATAGTTGTAGACTCAGTTATGACTAGCAGTGTTGTAGCAAGTGGAGTTGTTGGTGCTAAAGAGGCTGCCAATGTTGAAGGGACTATAGTTGTTACTGTGGGAATGGCAGTTGTGGAGGTAGTGGCCAATTCACTATGTTTGGACTGAATCAATGTGTCTAATTATTTCTCTACTTATTTCAATTGGTCATTTAGCTTTAGGACCAAGTCCATAAGCTCTTCTTGTTCTTTTTGTGCTTCTAGGAATTTTGTTGTTTGTGGATGATGCAATGGTGGAACTTTGAGTTGCCTCTTCAAAGCATCCATGTCATCATTCTTCTTCTTGATCGGTTTTTTAGTGGCCTTTTCGTGTCCCAACTCAATGATTAAGTCCTCTAAGGACTTGATTCTGGTGCATTTTTACTGTGAAGAGGCCTTCTCCAATTAGAACTAAGCTGGTATATTATTCGAGGAGTTCTACAATTGGTGGGTTGCGATGGCTTTCCCTGTCAAGGTGGAGTAAAGCATCTCCCCTGTCTATTTGTGCAACTCAATCTGCTCAATAGGATGTATGTCCTTTGCCAGCACTCCAAAACCTATCTTTTGGAAGTCATTTACTGATCTTGGTTGTTGTGTGGTAGGCTTCATGAATGTCATTTGCATTTTGCCTTCTTTCACATCATAGGCTGACATTAGCCTTGTTTGGTTGGTAGGTGTCATCATTAAGTATTGTGTGTAAGTTTGGTCTTTTAGGCTCTCATTCCTGGCTTTGATGTCCATGTACCTTTGTCTAATATCTTGATCTTTGTCTGCTGGCATCCTAAATGAGGAAACTTGAACACTCTGTTTCCTTTCCAACATCTGAGTATGAGATGTGGAAAGTTCTGGTGGGCCTCCAGAAGGAGTGGCGGGCCTGCTTCTTTCTTTCTCTATGCTGGTGGCCCCAACAGTTTCTTCTGTGAATTCCTGTTCTAACATAGGATTTAATCTCTACCTTTTAACTAGGTTGGTTTCTAGATATGTTTGTATAGTTGCTCCGCCTGATGTAGTGGCCTCCTCCCTATTCCTTTTGAGGTTCTTCTCCTCGTTTAGAAGAGTCTGCAAGTTAGGGGGAGTACTCATATTGGTTTGTTGTGCACCTGGGAATCCTCTTCTGTATGTTGTTCACTGTATGTATGTGATTCTCCTTGTGCTTGAGATTCTCCTAGGACCTGCAAGTAAGAACCTTCATCAAACCTTTTCTCTAAATCAATTACTGCATTTTCAACAACAACTTCAGTGCTATCTCTGTCCACTAGAGTATTCTCCACCCATTCCAACTGATTTTCATATTTCTCTACTTCAGGGATTCGGTGGTGAATGTAGGGAGTCATCTTATTTTTCTGTCTTCTGTTGTAGATGAAGTCACAGGGGTCATATCTCCACATGAAGCTTTGTTTTAGTTTGACGCTATGAAGGATTTCATTTGATTCTCTTCCAACGTCTCTGCTATTACATACAAAGGGACCTAGTTGATCTTTGATTCTGAGTTGGGCCTTGTTTTTGGCTTTAACGAAATGTACTTCGTCTGAGTTGATTATCTAACTGTAGTACTCCAGAGAAAATAACCTCATTGGGAGGTATCTAGGCAGTTTATATGGGGCCAAATCACAGCCATAGATCCTAATTTCTGTGTGGTTTTGGTACAAGTACCAATCTCCCACTTTGTTTTTTTTTGATAGTTGCAGGATCCTCCTGATGTCTGAACTGATTCTTAGAGGAGGACTTCCTAGCAGCATGGTCACTACTGGATATACAAAAATATCAATGAAAACTATATATGGATATGGGGAATCATGCTTATGTATCAAGGGAGTCAAAAAAATTACTGACCTAGGATAACCTTTAGTGTCAAGATTTTGGAAAGTGAATGGGAACTTGTCAGCTTGATAGTATAAGAAAAGGTGGTACAAAACTGAAGAATACTTCAACACTATTTCATTACTCATTCTCAAAAATTGTTCATGCATCCTATCAGCTATGTACTTGGCATAACCATACATGACAAGGGGGGACTGTCTTGGAGTAAAAATGGACATGAAGGCTAAAATGATTTCATCTATGTATTCATTGGTGGTATAGCCTAAAACACAAGAGATCATTGCTACTATATCCTTTCCAAATGGGTAAAATATGGTAGCCACATATGGAGGGGGTTCTGTTGGGACATGATTTCCATCCCTAATGAAGGTCTAAAGCATTTTAGCAATCTTGGCAGTGATAATCTTGGGAAATTTTTCTTGTAGGTCTCCAATTGTAATAGGGGTTAAGTTCTACCCTGGTTGTAATTGTAGTATTTCATTGATTGACTCGGTAATGATGGTGAAAAGTATGGTATGGTCAGCGGACATCACTACTCTTTGATTGGGAGTATAGTTTGGATGGAAATAATGGACAATCTCTAGAAAGATGTGCACCTCAGGGAATTGATACTTGGGAAAATTAGACTCCCAAAGACCTATTTTATTGGCTTGGTTTAGGTATTGGTTCCTATATCGACAGTATAGTTTGATAGGGGATTCAAGGATAGATATGTCCTTGATTTGGAAGTCTTTATCAGCAAGGGGAAGGTGATCCAGGTCTAGGTGAGGAGTGGAAATTAGCCTAACATCCACAACAATTGGGGCTGCCATTCACAGTTCTTGTGGATTTAAGAATGGATAAAAAGGGTTTTTCAGTCAATTAGAGCAACTGGGTTCCAATACAGAGTAGTCTTTGGTCATTGTGTAGTTCTTTCACTTAATTTCTTATTAATTCCAAGAAATGCAAGTAACTGGTTAGGAAATGAGATAAGCTTTCTAGCGAATTTGGATAAAATACCTAGAATTTTGGGAATATTGACACTTAACAGGTCGACGGGCGACTGTGCACTGTTGCAGAAAGTTTGTGTGAACTGGACGGTGGACTATGAGTTCAATGGCTTCTTCAGGTTGGCGAATTGATGTAGATTGGCAGGTGGACCTCGTGCAGTTGTGTGCATGAAGGTCTGGAACTTTAGTTTCAAGATAAAACAAATATTATGAGGTTTTTGGATTTATTAACAAAGTCAACATTTGGCGAGTGTTTGGGGAATAGTGGTACTTTTGGCAGTTAGCGGGGTGATGTGTTAGTTTGGTGTTTAGCAGGCAGCGGTAAATGGGTTTTTTCGCACTGCTTATGAGTACTGGGTGGTTTTGGGAGGAGGCAACCTGATTCCACTCATCAGTTGCCATGTTGCATCAGGGGCCCAAGGGAAAACAACCCATTTTGGGTAGGTAAAGTTCGGGTTTCAGGCATGTGCGAAATAAACTTGCATCATTGGATTTGGAGGGGGAAGATCGGGTGGCGATCGGTCGATAAAAATGCATGGTTGGAAGTTGGGGGGCCTGTTGGGCAATTAACTCGGTGGTTTTAGATTTAATATGGGATTAGGGTGAGTTTAATGCATCAGGTGTGATTTTATTGGTGGAGGATTTGACTTTTAATTAATCGCTGATTGATTAATTAATTCATTTGTCGGGTTCAGGTATCTATAAAGTTTATATTTCAAACTTCGGGGATGGGGTATTAATAATAAAGGGATTTATTAAATACATAGGGGAAAATGGTCATTTTTTGGGAATTAATATATAAATAAAATTAAAAGTTAATATGAACATCGCAAAAAATGGATTTAGCACTAAGTATAATCTATATTTATAATTCATTTTCTTTTCATAAACACATTATAACTTAGGCTAAGTGTTATTTTTATGGGTTTTTTAGAAAAGGGGTTTACTTGGGGGTAATGGCTTTTCCTTAGGAAAAATGGTGTTTTATCTTAGGAAAAGGGATTTGTTTGAGAAAATGAGGGAGAGTGAAAGGGAGTAATGTTTGCGGGGGGGGGAATTTTAGTAATTAGGACCTATAAGTCATTGGGTTGAGGGTCCGGTCCCTGTAGAAGTCAGAGAAATGCTATGAACCCCTTTGACTTAAGATTTTGGGTACTTAAGACTTCTCATTGGAAATTAGTTAAGTGAAAGGTGTAATGAGTGAGGGAAATTAATCAATTGACTTTGTGGACTTGATGCATGTCCAATTGCTCATTAATACTTAGAATTTTCATGATGAGTGTGATAAATATGCCTTTGTCTAACAATCACCACAACTTTGCAACCTTTCTACTACTTACACATCTACTCATCTTACCATTTTTACTTCTCTTTATTAGGGTTCACTTACGCTGGAAAAACCTTATCAAAACTTTTTTCTTTTCTCTTACAATAGTAATCTAACTAAGTCTAACCTTATTACATCCAAGGGCTTAGATTAAATAGTTGAGCTCCTTTTATTCACTCTACCTAATCTACTTATGTGCCAAGATTACACTGTTTGGTCAGATTTTATTCTCTATCTATAAGCATGAAATAGCAGAGTTTAAACATTTTAACTATCATGGATTGTGGCATAGGTTACAAACTACACACAATCATTTATTTTGTACAAAAAGTAAATAGTAGTGCGATTTTGACTTGCACACTTTCATGGTCTTTTCTTTCTTGGGGTTCATATTTTTCTTATTTTTTTACCTATTTTATTCTTTTTGTCCTTTGATTTTTCTTCTAGGACATACCCTCTTTATATTTTTTAATTTTTTGAATATGGAAAACATTTGCAAAAAGCAAAGGTATGTACATATTACAGGTTTAATCTCAGCCATTCAAAAATTATGACTCTTGTTGGTATAGGAACCTAGCACTTCAAAGTCTATACAATTTCTATCCTAAGTGTTATGCACCCTTCAATGTTTAATGTCAAAAATACTTTCCCACCTCAGTAGCAATTATTAGACTATTTCATGACATGCATTGTGCAAAAAAAAATGAAAAATTGAAAACCAATGTTCAAAGTATCATATTAAGCCCAAAAAATAAGGTTTCAGATGACTACTACTTGAAAGCTGAGTTCATTACTCAATTTTTGTTCTGATTTTGAGGAAATGGAGAGACACTTAAGAGAAAAATTTCCAAAAGTGATGCATGCTCACTTGAAATAGGAATCATCTCACCATCCAAATCACTAAAATAATAGATAAAAGATTAATCACCTCATCCCCGAAATCACTAAATTTTTTATAATACCAAGCATGTATGAAAACATAGTTGAAATCAATACAATCTACAATTGGTAAAGCATTCTAAGATTCATTGTTAATGAGCATTCATCTCCAGATACCCCTTCTTGTTTTATGGTAGAACTAAGCATGAGAACAAGCTCATATTACAATTCCTTCAACCTATTTTGGGTAGAATCTCGTAAGTTTTACTTGGTTTTGACTACAACATAATGTGATTTCATTGACACATGCATTTTAAAGTCTATTATTCCCCATGTTTCAAAATTGCTTCTTCACACTCATAACTTCAATCAATATCTCTATTTACTTTCTAATTGTTATTCTTGTAATCACAATGGCTTATTGGTTGATCAAGCTTAATAAAGATGATAAATGCTTCTAACATTGACATTGGTTGGCTTTCCTTTATTGTTAGGTCCCTATATTACTATTGTAACCCCTTACTATTATTAGTACAACCCCCTTATTATATTGTTGTGCTCATGTAGTCCCCATATTGTTATTATTGTTCCCCATAGAAGCCCACTATTGTTATTATTATGCCCTCACATTATTATTGTTATGTCGGCTCTAATTATATTATGACCCCTCAGACCGCTATATATAGAAAGGAGGTCTTGTCATTTGTATCATCCAAGAATTGTTCATTTGTGTAATGTAAAGGAGGTTGTCCCCTCGAAGAGGCTGAATTCTAAGGCATTGATCTATCTTTTCTATCTTTCTGTGAGCTAGTTTCATAACATTTGGTATCAGAGCTTTGGATTCTAGGGTTTCACTGCTCCAAATAGGTCATCATGGCATTTTCGCTATAACTTTTTTCTGTGGCGTTTAGAAGCTAAAAAACACCCATTCGAGCCAAAATCATTATGAACTTCGTGTCTGAGTTTTAGAGCTTGTGTCGCTATATTTGTGGAGATATGATCTCAGGAAGTTAGGGTTTTGGCAGACTCTCGAATTACATTCCAAACAGGTGACCTGGGGAAAAGCGTCATAACTTTTGTTATGAGAATCAGATTGAAAATTTGTAAGAAGTTTAAAAAATAGGATGAACTGGAGTTTTTTGTATATAAGTTTCAGGTACTAAGGTTGAAACAGTGACACATGGAGCTTTGTACAAGTTTGATCTACCGAACTAGCGTATAATCAAGTCACTCTAGGGGATTTGGCATAACTCTTCCTTGGAGAATCCAATCTTGATCAGACTTGTGGGATTAGAAAGAGGACTCAAAGGGATATGGTTGGACTTGATTTCAAATATTTGAGATCCGTAGTTACAGAGATACAACAGATTCAATATCGAGCTCTTACAAAGTGAAAAAAAAGGTGTGTAGTTTTTTTTTTCAATTTTGCATAAGATGGGTTTGAAAAGTTAGTTTGAAGGAATTCAAAGGGAATAGTGAATAATTATTAGCATTAATTGATGCCCCGAAGAAAGAAAATGGAAACACCTAGTAAGCAGCCTGAAAGCTCTAGCATGACTTGTGAATAAGAGGATGAAATACAACATGATATATCAAAATTACAAGACCAAGTACAACAAATTTCACTCTCACAAAATTCAACTGAAGCCAAGATGAATGACGTGGAAGCTAATATGAATGGCATGGAAGCTAAGATGGATGGCATGGATGCTAAGATGAATGACATGGATGCTAAGATGGAAGAATTGAAGATAAATTTGAATACGTTGCTACAAGAAATGGTTACTAATGGTGAAAGGGTAGTAAAGGAAACTCATGATGAGAACAAAAGAAATGTTGATCATGATTTCATAGACTCTAATGTTGGATTGAATACCTACCATGTTCCAAAAATTGATATGAGGAAGTTTGATGGCAAGGATCCCAGAACATGGATACTATAGATGGAGTAATTTTTCAATCTCCATAATGTGCAAAATACACAAAAGGTACGTATTGTAACTTTATATTTGGAACAAAATTAGTTTGTATGGTATCGATAGCTTTTCTCTTGTAAACAAATTGTCACTTGGGAAATTTTTATGGAAGAAATGATAGCACATTATGAGGATACAAAAAGCAACACCTTTTTTAGCCAATTGAGAAATCTCAAACAAAAGGGTTCAATGATGGAGCACATTGAGGACTTCCAAAAATTGAACATAATGGTAAAAGATATTCCAGAGGATCATAGGATAGATGTGTTCATAGAGACTTTAAAGGATAATATCCAACATGAGGTTCACCTTTGGGAACTTGATTCATTGGAGAAGGCATTCAAGTTAGCAAGAAAAATGCAAAGAAAAATTATGGCAACCGGGAAGCCTACCACTCACAACTATAAAGATGGAAGTGTTTTTTCCCGTAGCCTTCCACAATCTACAAGTTTTACACCACAACAATTGGAAAAAAAAAAAGAGAAAAAGGGTTTTTTACAGTTGTGATAGAAATTACACTAAAGGTCGTAAGTGTGCTGAGAAGAAATTATTCTACATAGATTGTGAAGAGGAGGAAGAAAAGGAACAAGAAATGTCAAAAGAAGAGGATATACCCAAGAACAAACCCTAGATAAAGAAGAAATGAATCTGACCATATCTTGTAATGGATTGGCTAGAACTACCACTCCTCAAACTATCAAGATAGAAGGACATATCAAGAAGGAAAAGGTAATAGTGTTGATTGATTCAGGAAGTACCCATAATTTTATTCATTGTAAGATAGCCAAGGAATTGAATTGCTTCCTATATCCAACATTGGTCTGTCAAGTGATGGTCACAAGTAGAGGAACCATAAATTTCTTTGGAAAGTGCCATAATATCAAGCTATCCATGGGAGAATATGTATTGAATAGCCCAATGCTTTCCATTCGAATGGGTGGTGCTGATGTTGTACTAGGAGTCCAATGGCTACAATCCTTGGGTACAATAGATTTTAATTTTCAAGAACTTTTCATGAAATTTTTTGCGGAAGGAAAGGAAGTTGAATTAAAGGGTATTACAAATAAACCTAGAAAGATAACCAGCTCTAACAGTATGAAAAAGCTTCTAAAGAAGGAACAACAAGGCATAATTGCACAATTATGTTCGCTAGAGGTTCCCACATCAAAATCATCTATTTATCTAGATCTCCCAAAAGTATTGGACAATCATTCCAAGGTATTTGAGACTCCCAAAGGCCTCCCACCTATTTTTGACCATGATCATGCTATTCATTTGATTCCAGGAAATGTTCCTCCAAACATCAGGCCATACAAATATCCCTATGCCCAAAAGAGTGAAATTGAATGTAAGGTTGCATAAATGCTAGAGGATGGTATAATTCAACCTAGTCAAAGTTCTTTCTCTGCTCCAGTAGTATTGGTGCACAAGAAGTATGGATCATGGCGCATGTGTCCGGATTATAGGGAGCTCAACAAGCTCACTATTAAAGATAAATTTCCCATTCTTATCATTGATGAATTATTGGATCAATTGCATGGATCAATTTACTTCACCAAGTTGGATCTTCGTTCAGGATACCATCAAATCAGAATGAAGACTTAAGACATTCTGAAAACAACATTTAGAACTCATGAGGGTCATTATGAATTTTTGGTCATGCCTTTTGGCCTTACCAACACACCTTATACATTTCAATGTTTGATGAATTCCATTTTCAAACCCTTCCTTAGAAAATGTGTGTTAGTATTTTTTGATGATATACGAATCTACAACAAGTCTTGGAAGGATCATGTTCAACATGTTGGTAGGGTGCTCAAACTATTGGAGGAGAAACAATTATATGCAAAAATATCCAAATTTTTATTTGGAGTACAAGAGGTGGAATATCTGGGTCATATTGTATCTCATGAAGGTGTTAAGGTAGACCCTAGAAAAATTAAATCCATTAAGGAATGGAATATCCCCACATCCATAAAGCATTTGCGAGGATTTCTCGGGTTGACAAGGTATTATCACAAGTTTGTTAATAATTATGGGAGAATAGCAGCACCTCTAACAACATTATTGAAGAAAGATGAATTTTCATAGACTCCAAAAGCAACAAAGGCCTTCGAACATCTTAAAGAGGCAATGCGGCAAGCACTGGTCTTAGCTATGCCAGACTTCACAAAAACCATTGTTGTGGAATGTGATGCTTCAGGAAATGGAATTGGTGTTGTTTTAATGCAAGATGAAAGACCCATTGCTTTCGAAAGTCATCCAATCAAAGGAAAGTATTTACAAAAAGCTATTTATGAGAAGGAAATGTTGGCAATACTACATGCACTTAATAAATGGCGACCCTACCTAATGGGAAGACACTTCAAGGTAAAAATGGATCATGATAATCTTAAATGCTTTTTAGAACAAATATTATCTTTAGAAGAATAGAAAAAATGGGTCACAAATATACTGAGTTATGACTTTGAAATCATATACAAAAAAAGGGAAGAAAAATGTTGTTTTAGATGCACTCTCAAGGAAGGATGAGGACGTGGAACCATTTTTTTGTTCTATTTCTATTATCCAACCAGATTGGATAAATGAAGCAAGGGATAAATGGAACAAGGACGAAGAAGTGTGGTCACTCATTCAAAAGTTGCAGAAGATCCCAGTTCAAACAATATTTCCAGAACTTAATGAGGAATGAAAAAATCATATTGGCACCTGGAGCAATCATAGAAACAAGAACCCAACAGCTACAAAATCAATCAATTTCATAATATCTCATCAAGTGGAAGAACTTACCCACTAAAAATTCCAAATGGGAGGACAAGAATTTTATACAAAAGCATCAAGAACTACTCAAGCATTGAGGACAACACTTTTTGAAGGAGAGGGGCATGTTAGGTCCCTATACTACTATTGCAACCCCTTATTGTTATTAGTACAACCTCGTTATTATATTTTTGTGCCCATGTAGGCCCCATATTGTTATTATTGTGCCCTTACATTATTATTGTTATGTCGGCTCTAATTATTTTATGACCCCTTAGACTAATATATATAGAAAGGAGGTATTGTCATTTGTATCATCCAAGAATTGTTCATTTGTGTAATGTAAAGGAGTTTTCCCCCTCGAAGAGGCTGAATTCTAAGGCATTGATCTATCTTTTCTATATTTTTGTGAGTTGTTTTCATAACATTTATTTACAAAAAAGAATCATGTGAGTGAATCAATTCATCATCAAAGACTGTTGTATTGTACCTAAAACATTTTTTATTGTTAGAGGGAAGAATAATATCTTGTTGTGATGGATGAAAAGCATCAAAATCTAGACAAAATTTCTCTTTAACACTTCTATAACATCCTTTTTCCAAAAAAAATTATATTTTCAAATAATTAGAGAAGAATATCAACAAAGTTGCTTCAGTATATATTTGGTGGTAAGTTTCCTACAAGAGCACCCTTTGTCAAACCAAACTCATGATCATTATATGATGTAAAATTAAGATATTGATATTCTCCCAATATATAATTTTCCTCAAATTTCCATGCAATAAATATATTTCGTATTTGTAGAATCTAACTTTGGTTTAGTTCCTTAATTGATGAATCCTTAGGTGGAGGATATTCATGTTCATATGAAGTATAGGAATTGGAAAAAACTATATGAGGCTATGGGTAATTAATTCAAATCCATTTTTAGCTCATACATGGGGTAGTCTCCACACACCTTGATATATGGAAGGAAAAAGGAGAAACTAAGACTAGAGATTATATTACACTTCAATAAGAGTTTAGAAAAATTTGAGAGTTTGAATTTTTCACATAGTAATGTGATGAAAATGAATATGAATAATGCACAATATTATTGGTGTTTTATCTCCCATAGGCATCTTCACTACCACTTTCAATACTGTAAGGTTTAGATATATCATATATTCCCACTTTGGGCTGAAACAAAAGCTCAGTTCAATGTGAAGGAACCTTATTACTAGAGAAGTTACTCAAAGTAGTGTGTCACAAGGATATTAATTCTATGAGTGTAAATCCTATCATGTGAAAAAAACACAAAAGTTACTTTACTCTCATAGGCCACTTGTTTCATTTTGTTACACCAAGTTTGTGAATTTCAAAAGGCCTTGATTTACAATTTTAGGCTGATTGTTGCATGTCCTTCTTTGGCCTTCTCATGCTTCCATACACACTTTTATGCGTGGGATAATCAAAATTTTGAAAATATTTAAAATTTTAAATGAAAAAATTGTATAATTGATAGAGTGCACCAAAATATTACAATCAATTTAAAAAACCAATTCAAAAACTTGGAAAAAAAAAGAATTTTTTTCTATGAATGATGGAATTCTAAACATAAGATCAACAAAAAAAACATGGACTAATAGTGATATTGAGAACCTATGGCTCTTTGTAAGGCTAGGATGATGATCTCCCTCAATGTCCAAATTCCAAATGAGAGACTACTTGAAATCTCCAAGATCATAAGCTCCATGCTAGACCTTCAGGGATTCCAATCTAGAGTTGGGTTTGTTTAAAAATAATTACATGAAA